>JAJTUV010000303.1:0-600000 GCA_021653895.1 Mastomys natalensis
ACAAATGCACAGATTGATAAAAAAAAAAAAAAAAGGGGGGGGTACTAAAAAGTGTAATGGAGTTAAGTCCTGTGTTCAAAAGGATAACAGATTAAGAAATGGAATAAAGGAGTGGTGACCTCAGAAGAAGACCCCACCCAACAGTTATAATTCTATCTTGTGAAAAGGAATTAAAGAAAAGCTTAGGTACAGACTTGGGTTCGAGCTTTTAATCCCAGCACTTAGGAGACAAAGACATCCAGATCTCTGAGTTCAAGCCCAGTCAGGTCTATAGAGCATGTTCCAGGACAGCCACGGTTAGGCAATGAAGGAAACCACTGAAAACAGAAAGCTGGTAAAGATATAATTGAACAAGGGGGCCATGTTTCAGCCCTAGGCAAGCAGTACAAATCGGCAGCTTCAGCCATGTGGCTCTGGCTTTACATCCAAGGATAGAAGAAAGGAGTTAATGAAATCTCCCTTCACTACTGGGGAAAGTTGCTGAGGCCAGGTGTGTGGCAGGGGTGTCTCTGCATGGGGGCTAAGAAAGGCCATTATGTGAAGTTATGAAGGTGAAGTCTGGATAGCCTTAGAGATCCCAGGATGTTAGAGATACCAGAGACATGGGATACCTGCCAAGAAAAGCTGCTAGCAGGGAGTAGAACCAGCCCAAGAGAAAGAAGCTTGTTGCAGTCAACAAAGCTGAAAGGAGTTAGAGATCTGAAGAATGTTTTGACCTCAGATATGGAGATGCAGAGTTTGAAGTTTGTCAAGCTGGTTTTTGGTCTTGCTTTGGTCCATTACTTCCACACTATGCTCCCTTTCTTCATTTTTGAATGGTAATGTATATTTTATGCCATTACACATCTGATTTTTTTATTTTTATTTTTACAGGGGATTATAGTTAAGAGATTTCATGAGTCTCAGAAGGGACTAGAAACTTTGGAATTTGAAACAAGTCTAGGATTTTTATAGACTTTTGAAGTTGGACTAAATGCATTTTGTATTACAAGCTTATGGGGACCAGGGAATGGAATATGGTAATTTGAATGTAGTTGACCACCATAGGCCATATTGAGTGGCATTATTAGGAGGTGTGGCCTTGTTAGAGGAAGTGTGTCACTGTTGAGGTGGGCTTTGAGGTCTCCTATGCTCAAGTTATGCCCAGTGTGTCACAGTCCCCTTCTGCTGCCTTCAGATTAAGATGTAGAACTCTCAGCTCCTTCTCCAGCACCATGTCTACCCCCATGCTGTCATGCTTTCCACCATGACAAAAAGACAAAAGTCACATGTTCTCTTTCACCTGAGGCTCCAAATCTGCAGATGTGAGTACATATCCTGGGGTAACTGCAGAAACCAGGAAAATAAAAGGGAGCCAGTGCTGGGGTAGGAAGTTGGGGAACAGTAGAGAGAGAGGTAGCAGGGTCCACGCGTTCTGAGTAGGGGAATGGAGAAAAGGAGAGCCTGAAGTTAGGGTAATGGAGGGTACTGAAGAAAGGAGTAAGGAGGGGGAAACCACAGTAGGAATGTCTAAAAGAGTCCTAAGGAATCACAGTATTAACTGTCTGTAAAACTCTGTAATACACAAAATTCTGTATGTAAAATATTTTGTAGTTTAAATGAAAATTTTCTCATCTGATCTGATAATGCTCTCTCCAAGAGCCATAGACCACCTAACAAAAATCCCAACACTGGGCACAAGAAGCACTCTTTTCAGTTGTTGGACAGGTTGGTCCAAGAGACTCCCAAATATATGGTTTTTGTTATTCTCTTTGATTTTTCCCCAGAGGTAGAAGGTAAATCCCTAATGCTGAGAACACCATGTTTCCAGAACTGGGTATAGAGACCCCTGAGCCAAAACTCACCTGATGCCTTCTCTCCAAGGACTAGCTTTTATGGTATAAGAAGGCACCATGCAAACTTCCAAGAGGGAGGCAACAAACAATCCTGTCCAGCTATGATGCTTATGGACCATATCAATAAGCAGCACAGTATGCTAACCTGAAGGGTGCAGTAGTGGCACACATACCTTGGCAGTAACCAACAGCTCTCTAATTGGATTTAAGACACACTCAACAAGACATAATCTCAAAGCAAGCTCACTGATCCTGTGGAGATTTCCACAGGATCTTTCCACTCCCCTTCCTGAATATTCTTTGAGCCCTAGATGCAGGGGTTGCTTTGTAGAAATATCCATTGGGACTGGATTTCACATCTCCGAATGCTGATTGGTTGTGGTTTTCTGTAATGGTCTCCATCCATTGAAAAGAGAGTGAGTGTTCTTACACCTATCGGTGTAAGGACAAACACTTAAGAGTGTAGTTAGGTATGCTTTCTTAGTAAAGTGGTGGTTCTAGGTTTTCCTTCAAGGCTCATGGCTTCACTAGCTCTGGGTAATTGTCTAGATGTCCATACCAGGCATGGTTTCTCTCTTGTTAAGGGACTGTTTAGAGTATAATACATATAACAGCAATTAATGACAAAGAGGCCAGGAACTTGGAAAGAGCAACTTGGAAGGGTGGGTTTGGAGGGAGGAAAGGAAGTAATGCAAATACATTGTGATCACAAAACAGTCACCCCTCAAAGCTGTACTTCTTATTCACCACATTTATAACAGTCACAGTTAACTATTATAACTTTTTTGTAATTATTTATTATTATCTCTATTACAATACTATAAAAGCTATGAAGAAGCTCATAGTACTATAAGTACAATACACAGCACAACATAACTAGTCAGTATGTTTGTTGTGTTGTTTGTTGTTGTTTGTTTTTTGAGACAGGGTTTTCTGTATAGCCCTGGCTATCCTGGAACTCATTCTGTAAATCAGGCTGGCCTCGAACTCAGAAATGCGCCTGCCTCTGCCTCCCAAGTGCTGGGATTAAAGGCATCTATCACCACTGCCCGGCTTACTAGTCAGTATGAATGAAAGACTAGGTGAATGTGTTTGGAATGTTCATGGAGGTGACATCTTACACTCATTATTTAACTGAAATCTTTGCCTCTTACTCCAATAATTCCAGTCTGTTCTCCAGTGCTCAGGGAAACATCTGCTTGCTATTCTCTCCTTAATTCAACTTGTGAAAATGCCACTTAGTTCTAATTATCTGTGAAAATATTTGCTCTTTAAAGTAGTTTTATATCTTTATCTGTAATCTAATTCATTACAGAAAAGAGTTTTTGTTTTTCCTTTAGATTATTTTGGCGGTCAAGTTTGTTGAGACTGAGAAATGTCCCCTGTAGGTGCATGCATTAATCACTTGGTCCCCAGTTAATGGTGCTATTTGAGAAGGTTCTGGAACCTTTAGGAGGCAGAGCTTTGCTTGAGGAAGTGTATCACTGGGTGTGGGCTTTGAGGGAGGTATAGCCTTGCCCTATTTCCGGTTCCCTGTTTTCTGCTTCCTGTGCACAGATAAAATGTGCTCAGCCAGATTCTTGTTTCTGGGGCCATGCCATGTCTTTCCTGCCATGACAGACTTTCTCATCCACCAGAGCTCTACAATAAAACAAATACTTCTTTAAGTTGTTTCTAGTCAGGCCATTTAATCACAGCAACATAAGAGTGACTAATACAGTGGGCTATTCCTGTGAATGAGGGTATGGTGACACTCTAGATTTATGAACTCTTATACTTTAGGACTGAACCTCTTAGTGTTGTGTTACATGTAACTGCACAATAAGTGCATGTTCTATTGTTCAAATGGGTGAACAGATAATAGAAGTCAATGAGTACTTTAAGGTGTCATGTTAAACAGCTGGAAACTGGAAAGAAGGAAGATTAAATTAAAATATTTTCAGATGCTCTGTCTGGCATTCAATGCTTGAAGAATGGGCAAAAGAGAAGAAATAAAAATTGGAGAACTACATCCAAGTATTATCTTAGCATGGATCGGATGGATTCAGGAGAGATATGGCACGGGATGGAGTCTAGTTCTCTGTTCCTTCTTTCTCTTATACCTACCTGGGATGATAGTGCCACATGTAGGTAATCATTAGTTCTGTTTTTTTTTTTTTTTTTTTTTTTTTTGTAGCATTTCTTCCTAGAACCCGAGTCTCTGAATCCTGGCCTGTGTTGCTGGAATTGGTACTGGTATTGATGACTGTTCCTCAGCTTCAAAACAAGAATTTATCATGCTAGTAATTTATTAATGGAGCCCATTTCCTCTATATTGCAAGAGTAATTTTCTAACCAGTTTTTAATCAAAACAGATGTTTTTTTTTTGAGGCAGCCTAGTCCAGGATATGGAAATTTTGGCCAATGATCAAATACCAGTTCAAAGGGAGACCCCGATGGCTCCCATCGGGAAGTGGGGACTGTTGAAATATATCACATTGATATGCTACTTTTGGAATGTAACTAACTGCTAGAGATTGCTGCCAAATTCTAGAAGCAGTGGCTGGGTTTCATTCAGATGCTGTATGTGTAGGGTGTGAGGCTGATTGTGCTGTGTGGTTTTTTTACTTGGGAATGTATGGTGTCAACTCATAGAGTCTTCCTAGTAGCTAGGGAGCAGAACCACACATATTTTTTGTGTAGTTTTGGAAACAGAGATGTGTGCTTTTACTCCAAATCTGGTTTATTTTGGAAGAACTTAATTCATTTCTAGGAACATAAACTCACACATGTAACTATAATAACTTGCTGCTATGATGGTTCAGAAGACACATTTATGCACACAGACATAGGCATTAACAGAGAAATGATTATAATCAAATTATAGAACTTGGAGAGATTTTATGAGTTACATATTATAGAATCCTCATTATCATTTTTGTGAGATGAAAGTGATAAATTATATGGTGGTTATATATCAGACATAATACTATGGTATTTAGTCCCTCAAAAACTCCATGCAGGAAAAGATAAAAGGGAATATATTTTTTTCTATCTATCTATCTATCTATCTATCTATCTATCTATCTATCTATTATCTGTCCTCTTTATCTGTCATCTATTTATAGGTCTATCTATTCATTAACTGACCTACCCATCATCCATCCATCTATCTATCATCTATCTATCTATCTATCTATCTATCTATCTATTTATCCATGTATGTATATATTCATCCATTTATATATCTATGTATGTACATATGTATCCATATATATCTACTCATTCATTTATGTATCATCTATGTTTATATGTATCCATCCATCCATCCACATCCACCTATCCATATATCTATAAACTTAGGTATGTATTTATGTATGTGTGTATGTATGTATATATGTATGTATGTATGTATGTATGTATCTATCTATCTATCTATCTATCTATCTATCTATCATCTAATCATCTATTAAAATTTAACAGCAAAGATATTGTGCAGAAGCCTTTGAGTAGTGGCTTTTTACATACTTCCTGTGAAATATACATATATATTATATTATTATATTATATTATATTATATTATATTATATTATATTATATTATATTTTAAAGAAGAGGAAATTGAACCTCAGAGACATCAAATATCATTGCTGGGGAACAGTTGGATTGGGACCTGGGATAGTGTGCACAAATCAACATTTGCTCTTCCCTGATGCCAAATTTAGACAAATTCATAGAAAGGAAGAGGGAAGGAACATTTTAAATGAACCTGTGCCTTATCTCAATTTTTACTATGCTACTTTTCATGTGTCTGCATCTAACCACTGGAGGAAGTAGGTCTTTTTGGCCCAGTGGTAAATTCATCTCCTCAGATTATATGCTTCAATCCCAAATCCTCCGTGTGAAGGAATTCCAGAGATTAGAAAACATAATATCCTTTAAGATGTTCCCACTGTTGCTGAGGAGGCCACTTGAGATAGTCCTGTGTCAATTTACAAAATTTCAACCTGTTCTTTTCTAAAGAATTAGTTTAATCAAAAACCTGTTTCTAGGTTGCCATCCCATGTACTGTCTTTCTCTCTGCTTGGAAACTACCTTGAGTTACTAGGATTGAGTTCAAGCAATACCCATGCTTTCTTTGGACCTTTTGGTTAAGAGGTGGTAATTATTCTCTAAACAGTAGCCAAGTATACTTCAAAGTAATTACAAAATCTCTTACCAGCTTTACTAATATGAGCTTAGGACTGTTTTTTTTGTTTGTTTGTTTGTGTTTTGTTTTTTGGTTTGTTTGCTTGTCTTTTTTTTTTTTTTTTAAGAACTAATGAATCACGTGCCCAAGTGGCAGATATATTTTTGTAGAATTGTGGGGAATTCTCCTTGTGATGGAACCCTATATGCTTATAAGAAACTTTATACTTAGCTGGTGACAAAACTTGAATACCATGGTGTTTTGTGAATCTCAGATTTCTTTCTTTAAAAATCAAGGGAGGAAGAAATTACTCTAAAGGCAGCTGTAGGGTGACTAAGAGAACTTATCTGCCACAGCCAGGTAAGTCATGTTGGTTGAGATTCTTCTAGTGTCAAAGCAGTGATGTCAGTCAGTGGGACAGCACTGACCAGGTACTCAGCTCACCTGGTAACTGATTGCATCATCCAGGGTGAGCTCTTCACATTTCTGGGCTTTTCTTCCCTTAGGGAAAACATGCTGGAATCTGCAGCATCTAAGAGATAACCCATATCTGACATACTTCTTAGAGAAGTTGCTAGAAGGAGCATAATAGATGCTGTCCCTCAGCATCCTAGCCAAGTGTGAAGGAAGAGGGTCACCCAAATATTAGCAAGGAAATGCTGATACTGGAAAATCTCTAGGAGAGACAACTTGTGCATTGAACCAGAATCAGATGTCCTGAGACTGAGTCTTGGTTTTGCCTCAGTTTACTAGGTGACTTTAAAATGAGTAACTAAAACATTTGTATCCAACTTTCCCTTATTCATTAGGGGCAGTGCCTGAGGTTTATGCTTTTTGCATGCTAGTCATTGAGCTAAGGGTAGAAGAAAGGACACAGCATGATTCCTGCATCTGGAAAGTGAAAATTGAAGAGCAGTAAGCAAACCGTATGGAGCTCGTGTTAAGTGCTAGGAGAGAAGTATGTCAAATCTCCTGGAACTGGAGTTGAACATGCTTGTGAGACGTTACCACATGGGTTCGGGGAACCAAACCTGGTGCTCTGGAAGAGAGCTCAGTGCTTTTAGTAGGTCTTTCTTGACATGATTCACTGATAAGTTACAATGTCTTGTCTGCATTAGTCATCCCAAAGGCAATCAGGGACCAACATAAAGGGCATTTCATCAAATAGCTTGCTTAGACTCTTTACACAGTTAAAATCATGAAAGATTAAAGGCTGAAGAGATTCTCCAACAAGGGGGCTGGCAGGCAAGTACAGCTGAGGGAGACATTGTCGGCAGGAGTGGTCCAATCTGAGTGTAGCCCTAAGGCTAGAGAGACGGGCTGTACCATTGTGAAGTTCCCAGTTCCACTCCGTGAGCTGCCCTTATGCAGGAGTCCTTTTCTCCTTTAGAAATCAGAAGCATATGTTTGCAATTAATTCTCAAATGAGTTTGCAAAAATAGTTTTATATAAATAGTAATAAAACAAACAGGACAAGTTTTCTCAGTTTATACATTTTGGATCCAGGTCAAGGTTATGTGTGTGTGTGTGTATACACACAAACTATGGATGTTATTTAGACACTCTTGGAGGGTTAAAATTATATTACATTATAAAGTTGTCCAGAAGACACAGCAAAACCCTACACTAATATGAAAGTGCACACCATAGAAGTTACTAACCTGGTGTAGGTGCTGTGGAGTATGGTGTTATTGTGAACTGTTTTACTTTCAGTTGGTGAAGTCTGATCAACGACAGGAAAATGATGTCCTTGATGTAGCAAGAGGAGGCTGCACAGTACTGCGTGGAATCCTCAGTAGCCTTTCCAGCTCTTGAGCTTTAAAGATGCGAAGCTCACTATTTAAAGTGAAAAGCAGGGGAGTGCAGGTGGGTGCAGGTGGGTGTGTGGTGGGTGCAGTGGGTGTGGGTGAGTGTATGTATGCTTCTCTCGTCTTAGCTGTGGTACAAAGCTAGGTTTCATCTGAAGAGCACTTGAGACCTCCTAGAAGGGTAAAAGGGGGTAAAGAAGACAACAAAATTCCTTGTTGTCATTTATTAACTCCAACCTGATGGATAATTGCATAGTCTAGGTGGCTGAGGTCCTGTGGGCCACTTCCCTTGGGGGTCAAGAACCCTTTCGTAGGGGTGGCATATCAGATATCCTGCATACCAGATATTTATGTTACAATTCATAACAACGCAAAATTACAGTTATAAAGTAGCAATGAAGTAATTCTGTTTGGGGGAGGGGTGTCACCACCACATGAGGAACTGTCTTGAAGGGTGGCAGCATTAGGAAGACTGAGACCCACTCTCCATGAAGTAGGTAGAACACTGGGTGTAAATGAACAATAGATTCTTAGGTTTGGTAACTGTGGAAGTAGTCAAAGCCAAAGAAATCTATGGGAAGATGTCTCTAGCTCCAGCTCCTGTGGGAAGGAACGGTGGAAAGAGACACGGGCAAGGTGAAACCTGGGTTGTTTTAAAAGGCACAATGTGCACAGCTCGGCGCCTTCTTTCTATCTCGCCTACAACTTCCATCTCAATATTTTCTTGAAACCCAGGCACAACTAGACTATGAAGGCTACTAGCCTCAGGTTTATGTTTGTTTTGCGCTTTTCAAGTCCACCTGTGGGATGAAGAGATGGTTCAGCAGGCAAAGGTGGCTGCTGCCAGTCTGATGACCTGTGGTCAATCTTCGGAACCCACAGAGCAGAAAGAGAAGTGACTCTCCTAACGTGTCCTCTGACGTTCACACGTGAACTGCGATGTGGGTGGGCCCCCAGTAGATAAATAAATAATACGATAAATATTGTTGAAAGAAAATACATTTGTCCCCCAAAGTGGCTACTCTCCAGGGGCTACTCTGATGGTCTCAGTTTGCAGTAGATGTGACAGGTGTTTCAGACTATGAAAGGCCCACCGCCCTCTTCCCTCTCATTGCTAGTCGAGTGCAGTGCAGGGCCGTGCATGTTTGTGTTGTAGTTGGTGGGAACATGTTAGCTTATTTTCATGAACACAGCTGAGGACACCACCTGTGTTTGAGGAAAGAGGTCCTGTTTTTCACCTCTGAAACCTTGCTGTCCTCTAGGCCGGCAGCAGGTGGCACTGTAGGCTTCTTATCAGGAAAGCAATATTTCCCCTAGCTGCCCTTTGCCGGAAAAACCTGAACAAGCACACATTTCCAGAAATAACAGGCATTTCCAAGTATTCCAGAAATATATGCAGGGCTGTTTAGTCATTCATAATCATCGCTTTGCAAGCACTCAATCCTGCAGAAAATATTTTAGAAGCAGAAAAAAGATTCATAGAATTCTCTGTTTTTAGAAAGAAGATGAAGAAGAAAAAAAAAGGGGGGGGGGGGAATTCAAGTGCGAGGCCGAGGCCCTCATTCTGTGCAATCACGTATCACTTTTTTTTTTTCCAGGTGGTGAAGGGCCCAGAGGGGCAACCGGGTGGAAAAAGTCTTTTCCATTTGCGTCAGAACTCTGAGGAGCGCTTCATTTCCCCACCCCACAAACTTTTTTAAGGCTCTAAGCTGTGGTTTTGATTTTCTCTGGATCACACAGAGGTGGCCCAGGTTCAGTGGGTTCTGAGGAGGCCCGGAAGCACCCAGCACAGATCACTCAAGAGTTTTTCTTTTCATTGGATACTCTGATGCTCTTGACTATTCCCCTGAGTGAGAATAAAACACAGCTTTTCACAGTGCAAAAGGCAGAGTCTCTATAAGCAAAACCCACAAGGCCTGAAAAAACTAAAACCAAAAACCTCACAGGTTGGTGTTTGGGAAGGTCACAGACGGCTGCAGAAGAAGCACTCAGTGTCTCCAGAGACTCATGTCTGATATCCAGAGAGGGAGACGGAGCGGGAGGGGGAGGGAAAGGGGAGAGGGGAATGAAAGGGGGAGGGGGAGGGGAGGGAGAGGGGGAGGGAGAGGGGGAGGAGGGGGGGGAGAGGGGGATGAAAGGGGAGGGAGGGGGAGGGGGATGAAAGGGGAAGGGGAGAGAAAAGGGAGACAGAGAGAGGGAGGGAGGGAGAAAGAGAGAGGGGGAGGGAGGGAGAGGGAAGGAGAAAGAGAGAGGGGGAGGGAGGAGAGGGGAGAGAGGGAGGGAGAGGGAGGAGGGAGACAGAGACAGAGACAGAATATGAATGAATTACCTGATAGTCTGGTGAGCTGGTGACACTAACTTCTAGGTCTATTTTTGTTGTTTGTGTGCACATGGCTTTTCAGGGCTGACGGATTTGTATTTGATAACTGATCAGGGAGAGAGGCTAATTCTCCCTAAAGTCTTTCAGCCATCCCCTTAAGATAACACACCTTTGCCATCTCCTAGGTTGATGTGGAAAACTGCTGGCTGTTTCCCTTCAAGTAAGGGATGCTCGCCCGTGCTTTCTGCTTGTATGAATTTATTGTTTCTTCAATGAGCCCATCTTTCTGGGTCTCTTCTTCCCACTGTTTTATGCTATTCCTAGCCTTGAGGATCATCTTTGAGACATCCCCAGAAGGTGCCATTCATGTGGCGGGGGAAGATGTCATAGGTAATCATAGCGGCAGCTTATCCGCTGACAGTGGCAGGGTGAAATGGAAGAATGACTTTCTATACCAGCTGGTTGTAACTGTACGTTCCTCTGTCCTACCAGCCCCCCTCTTACGTTCCAGTAGGAAGTGAGTTTAAAATCTGATGTCTCCTGTAGGTGTCCTAGGCAGGAGTGTATCTTGAGGAGCACTGCCTGCTGCTCGAATTTCACTGCTAACAACATTTAAAAAAAATCGGCATGCAGTATCCAGTGAAATTACATGTGCTTGGAACTCATGCTACCACTTCTGGTTGGCAGTGAGCAAATCTGCTTGGTGGTTTATGGTTTATGGTCATCTATATTAGCCATTCTAGGCCACAGGGTTCCTTTTGTTAATACTAACAAGAACAACTGCTATTTGAAAGCACACTCACCCAATGGAAGGATTGGCACACGGAACCCCATAAAGGGATGTCAGGTGAAAGATATAACCCGAGGAAGGGAGTATTAGCAAGGTAGCAGCTGACCTGCTCTTAGAGACTCTGCCTTTGCCTGGTATGGTGATACAGCCTACTATTCGAATGTTTGAGGTTAGCTTAATTGACATAGTTCATGTCTCAAAAATCTGAAACAAGCAAGCAAACAAACAAAAGCCCTAAAATTCCCAGGGCTTTATTTTATGGGGAGTTGATTCAAAATCTTTAGTCTTTTTTTTTTTTTTTTAAACAGGGTAATATTGTCATGGGAATGAGTTTGCCTTATTTCACATATTCTTATTAAAATGTTTAAGCTCAAGGTTTCAGCCAAGGATGGGATTCCCAGGGCTGTGGTGTTAGAAGCGGCAATTGAACTGAGGATGGGGACTGAGTTGAGTCACAGCTTGACTGTCTATCAGGATTTTCACTTTGGACAAGCTACTCAGTTACTTTCTAAAACTCTTCCTCTATAAAGCACAGCTAATACCAGTCCTTGTCTCATTGGTGACAGAAGAAGGCTGAGTGACGCAAATTCCATGCTTCCTCACACGTAACTCATATTAGCGATGGATAACCTGTATTTCTGAAAATGGTTTGAGGTTTTGAAACAAACGTGTTTAGTTTTTATGAACCCACAAATTTGACCAGAAAATAAAGTCGAGCTTCAGGTTTTGATGTCAATTTGTTTTCAGCCCCTTGAATCCCGAGGTATTCCTTACACAGAGGAGGAAAGGATTCTCAGCACTTATTGGAAACAGCACAGGTGTTGAGTTGGGAAGAGAAACAAGCAGGAGTCGCCCTCTACATGGCAAATGGTAGCTTTTTTTTGTAAGTAAACAGCAGAACAAAGGTCTCCGTGAACTTATGGATTGAATATATTTAGGAGATCCTTCATTTGAAACAAATGCTTCCTGGTGTGGATGCTCGGAGATACAGCATGGAGAGGAAGCTGGAGAAGACTTGACTGACTTTGCTAAGAGCCATAGTCTCTTCAGCCACCAGGACAACAGGAAGGGTTTGAAGAAAGAGTGTAATGCAACCCGAGAATGAATTTATTCTCATTTCTGGTTCAGTGACAAACTAATTTCACACAGTGAAAATTTCTTGAATTTATTTCTTTGTGAAAAAGTAGCAAACTAAATTTCATTCTCCCCTCTTCCCTCTATTTTCTTTTCTTCTCATGTTCTTTCCTTCTCACTCTTTCTTTGTTTCTTTGTTTGCTTCTTTCTTTCTTTCCTCCTTTCCTTCTTTTTATCCTATTTTAGAAAATGGGTATGTATAGTAAATGTTCCTAGGCTTACAAACATCTGGCTGTCTTGTCCTCTCTGGTCATATGTGTTCCCAGGCTTATGATAATTAGACCATACCAAGTAATTCATTTGGTCAATAAAGAGGAACATAAATGAGAAAAGTATATTGTTTTTATCTCTTTTGAAATGGTTCTTTTTATTTTTTTCCTCTAGGTTTCTGAACATGTTTAGTGATCATGCCTGATAAAGAAATGTGGATTTCCCAAGTACTATTGCTTAGCGGGGTCTTCTGAACTTATTCTGTATTTTATATAGGCAAAACCAACCAACCAAGCAAAAAAAAAAAAAACCCAAACAAAACAACAACAACAAAAAAAAACCAAACCACTTCCCCCCCAAAAACCGCAACAAAACAAAACAAATCAAATCAAAACAAAACAAAACAGCTTTTTGTGATGTGAAGTTGCTCAGACTTTAAAAAAAAAAAATTGTAAGCATCTTTTTCTGACTACTAACAGTTGCAGCTAATGGTGTGCACTATCTCTTTCTAGGCACTGCGTGCATTATGCAGGAACCAAAAGGTTGTTAACTGACAAGTGATGGTTACATGACCACAGTCTCCTATCTTAGTGTCTGAGTTTGGGTTTCTATTGCTTTGATAAAACTCTATGACCACCTTGGGAGAGGAAAGAGTTTATTTCATCATGTACTTTCCAGGTAACAGTTCATCACTGAGGGAAGTCAGGGCAGGAACTCGAACAGAGACCATGGAGGAATACTGCCTACTGGCTTGATCTTTATGTGTTTTTTTTTTTTTTTTTTTTTTTTTTGTTTTTTTTTTTGTTTTTTTTTTTTTTTTAGTAACACCCAGAACAGGTACTATAAGCTCCATGGGCTGGACCTATCTGGCTCAATCACTGATTAAGGAAATGCGCTACAGGCTTGCCTATGGGTCAGTCTGGTGGGAGCATTATTTCCATTGAGGTTCCCTTTTCCAAAAAGACTTTAACCTGCATCAAGTTTACATAAAAATTGTTCAAAATATTCATTGATGTCCCCCCGCCCTCATGGTTTAGGAGAAATAAAATAAATTAAGTACAAATATGGAGGAATAAATTTAATGGTGCATAATCAGCCCCAACAAACTGGAGCTCTAACATCTAAGTGCTGATTGACCAAAAGGCTGGAGTCATTTTCTGATCCGTAGTGGTTTCTGTGCTGGCTAGTTTTATATCAACTTGACACACACTAGAGTTCTTAGAGTGGACGGAACCTTAATTGAGAAAGTGTCTTCGTAAGATTGGGTGGTAGGTAAACCTTTAGGGCTTTTTCTTAGTTAGTGATTGAAGCCCGAGGGCCTGGACCATTGTACATGGGTTAGTCCCTGGGCTGGTGGTCCTGGGTTCTATAAGAAAGCAGGTTGAGCAAGCCATGGGAAGTAAGCCAGTAAGCAGCATCCTTCTACGGCCTCTGCATCAGCTCCTGCCTCCACGTTCCTGCTGAGTCTGAGTTCTTGTCCTGACTTCCTTCAGTGACAGACTATGATGTGGAAATGAATGTAAGATCAAAACTTTTCCTCTTCAACTTCTTTTGGCCATGATGTTTCATCATAGTAATAGGAATCCTAACTAGGCTTAGTTTCTCAGAACAAATATACTCCAAGTAGAGGAGAAGAGTCAAATTTGAATAATTTTATATGATACTCTCCAAAATATCCAGGAGATAATAATTCCAGGGCTGCGGAGAGGGTAAGGGTAGGTAAGGGTACTTGCTATTTAGCCTGATAACCCAAGTTCAATCCCTGGGTCCCATATTTTGGAAGGAAGGGAGAGAAAAATACACTCTTTCAAATTGTTTTTACCTTCCACAGGCATACGTTGTCATATGTGGACCTGCTCCTCACCAATCAATCAGTCAATCAAGAAATAAACTTAAAAATAAGAGAAAAAGAAATAGTCACAAAACAATCCAAGAATTACCTTTTTGTTTAGAGAAAAGTTATGGCAAAATCATGAAAGTACAAAACAGGATGAATGATTAAAGATAATACAATTGTGTGGAGGGAATTAAGGTAGAAAAACTGCCCATCAGAGGAAGACATGAGCAGGTAGCCTGGCAGCTGGGGCAGAGAGAAACACCATGGTCATTGACAATCTCAGTGCCTACACTACAGGAAACAAAGGAGTTGGTAGAGAAAGCAGAGCTGGTGGCGGTGGTGGCCAGAGTTCAGAACGGGAGGACCAACCAGCTTCATGAAAGTTTCAGTACTACAACCTGTCAGGAGGAGCTGTGAACTCTTTCCCTAAGCAAAAGTAAAGTAGAAATGCTAGACAAGCACATAGATGTGGCATTCGAGGGACCTATGATCCACTCTTCCCGAACACCAAGAACATGTTCAAGAGAAACTTTAGATGTTAGTGTCTGGATACTGCAGTGTCCACATAATGTGTGTTGTTTTATTTGAGGAAGATGAGTGCACACCTTATCACTGGTCCACTGTGTGTGTATATGAGTGTAGAGTAGTTTCGGTGACCTTGGCAGAGTTCCATGGCAAAGCTCGGTGTGTTTGCTTGGAAACCTCCTTCCCAGCCAGGCTCAGGAGTAACAACAGTTGCTTATTGCCAAGGTCTGGTGGATAGGTACGGTAGGCAGTGCTCATGGCATTGGCGGGTAGACCAATGACCGGTGAACTCTTACAGCTCCTTAAATAAGTTAATATTGATTTTATGGTGCCTTTTCTACTCTTTTATAAGGGAAAGCAGTGAGAATATGAGGTGTTGGAGTCTGCTGCCCACTTTTATGGATTGCTCTGCTTTTTTTTTCCTTTTAATTTTATTAACTATTTCCTGCTTTTGAAGGCAATTGAATAGATTGTTTAAAAGGTCAAACACTGAGCCAGAAAATAAGGTAGGGTTTTTTTTTTTTACATAGTCACTTATACTCAAACAATGTAAAATAAATAAAAAAGTAAATAAAATACTTGGGACCCTAGCATCTATTTCATATCCTTGAAACTAGATCAATTTATTTGAATTGTTTCTAGCAAGTTCTGGGCATTTATATAAAGCTGGTTTTCTATTTGTATTGTATCCAGGGCATTCATTATTAGTTCTTCCTGAATGCTTTCTATATACATGATACACAAAAAAGGAAGGAAAGAAGGAAAGGAAAGAAAATAGCAAGTTGACACTCATGTGCATTTACCCTCTGTGTATAGCCCTGGGGTCACTTTATGCCTAATGTAGCAATTGGCTTAAACATCCTGACTTCTGTATCTTTCTAAATAGTCTCCTTAAAACCCAAATCCTAAACCAATTCAGCAGCATTTCTGTTTAAGCTGTAAATCTCCTGAAACCAGGTTCTGTTCGTGGAAACGGAGTCAACTGGCATGGTTGTGCATAGACTTTGTGCTTCAGCTGCTCCGTTTAGTCCTCATGTCAGGGTCTCAGGCCATAGTGGCAGGTCGTCTGTTCAGATGGCTTCCTCTGCCATAACTTTCTGTGTGTTTCTGGATGGAGACCTTTCCTGACCTTTCCTTGATACAGAGGACAAGTGTTCTTGGGTGGATACTCGCTCACTTCCAAGGAAGCCAGATTCAGTGAATTCAGGAAAAGCTAGGTGGCTTTGTGTCTAAAAATGAACCTTCCCCAAGCCTTCTCTCTTCTTCATTAGGGTTTACAGATTTTTAGAAAAGGATCAGCTCTAGGAGAATCTTTTGGATAAAGATTTTTTTTTTCCTGATCTTGTTTTCTATGCCTCCTTCCCTAATTTGCTTTTCAGTAGGCAGGCAGCACAGTGGAATTATAGTGGCTGTATTTCCACAAATAAGGCTGATGCTGGGCCAATGTCTATTTCAGATTAAGTGCATGGACTTTGGCATCTTTGTATAAGCCAACAGGCCACTCAGATACCAGAGTGCAAAAGGAGACTTACGGATATAAGACAATTTGAAAGTTAGAATTCAGGCCAACAAACCATTGCATTATCTAGTTCATCTTAGCAAAGGAATGGGATGGTCCAGACTTGTGTGTGTGTGTGTATGTGTATGTGTGTGTGTGTGTATGTGTGTATGCATATATATATGTGTACATGTGTATGTAGGCATACATGTATTTTCTGTGTGTGCATATGGAATTCAGGGGACAGTCTTAAGTGTCATTCTTTAAGTTATTCACTGCCATTTTGTTTTCTAGACATTGTCTCATGTTGGTACAGAGTTTAATAAGTAGCCTAGACTGACCCTTGAGCGAGGCCCAGGGATCCTCCTACCGCTGCCTCCCTAGTGCTGGGATTATGAGAATATGCTACCACATCTGGCTTTCTTTTCTTTTAAAAATAAAGATTATGGGGATTGAACTCAGGTCCTCGTGCTTGCAAGGGAATCTCCTTACTGACCAAGTCATCTTACTAGCTCTTCAATACGGAACTCTTAAAAATTAGACTTAATTACTTTAATTGTCTTCTCAGACAAGTTAAGCTGCTTGAGACAGTTGACCTTAGCATCTGTCTTACCTCCTTTGCCACATCTTTTCCATCTTTAAACACTCTTTTGTACTGGAGGAGCTGTCTCCTATGTGAGTTGGTGTATATACATGTCATTGCAAACAGATGCCCCCAGCACATTCTGCTCTCAGCAGGAAGGAGACTCAAGGAATTCTGGCTCTTGCTAATGAGATGTGGTCCACAGAGAGTGCGTTAGTATACTAAAGCTGTTGTAATAAACTACCATGTGGTGAGCATCAAACAACTAAAGCTCATCTCTTCCCAGTTCTGGAGGATGGAAGTCCAAGATCCAAGGCTTAGCAGAGTTGATTCCTTCTGATATCCTCAAGGAAGAGTTTATCCAAGTCTCTTCCCTAGCTCCTGGTGTTTTGCCGGTAAACTTTGCTATTTCCTGGCATGTCGACACGTTGTCCTGATCTCTGCTTCTTTCTTCACACATCATTCTCTCTTTGTGCTGATGTGTGTCATAATTTACCCTTTTAGCAAGGGTCATACTGGATTTCGGTCCAAGCTGATGATCTCATCTTAACTTGGTTACATCTTCAAAGTCCTTCTTCAAAATAAGACCACATTCCGAGGTACTTGGGGGATAAGACTTCAACAGATGAATCTGGGAAAACCAAAGTCAGCCTCTAATAGAGAGTTGTATGGGCTTACCGGGGGAGCACAGCCGATTGTAGTTGGCTAAGGTCCAAAGCTGGGCTCTCTGAAGTGACAGTGCTCCTCTGAGATCAAGGCATGGTATAAATTCTTTCTGTATCACCAGGAGCAGTGTTTGACACAGGCTGATCCACCAGTGTAAAGGGCAGTAGAATGGGGCATAGATTCCAACTCTGTCTGAATGCCTTCGCAGGCCACATTAAAGAAGGCTATGCATTGCCCTCTGAAGAATCCTATCAGTTTACTCACACTTTATTCCTAATTCCCACTACAGCTTCTCACGACATGAGACAGACTAGAGGCACTCATTGCCACCATGAACATTGGCAGTTTGCATGGTGTTGGCAGATGGTGAACCTTCAACGGAATTGTGCTTGGTACCTTGGCTCTGACTGTTGTCGATTGCACTTTTCATGCACCCAGTTTTGATTCTGGACAGAGTATTTCTGGTTGTGAGGGCAGTCGGGCCTTCGACATTCTGTATGTGGGCTATTCTTGAGCCCACATTTTAAAATAATCCATGGCGGGAAGGAGGGTTATTCAATTCTGTGACTAAAAACAATCTTCTGGGAGCTAAAGAAATACACAGATAATGTTTATTCTCCATGCTAAAATTAGGTGGGATGGTATTTTTAGTCATTCCCCAAAATAAGATGTCTGGACTCAAATTCAGCTGTCTTTATGGGATCGAATAGCACTGGTTGTGTGTAGGAGCTGGGCTCAAACATCAGAAATAAAGATGCTTCTAGGGGTGATGTTGAGTCTTGCTACCAGTTAACATATTTAGCTAATGAGGGTTTAGTTCAACAAAACAAAAGATGAAGCGACTGGAGGGGAGCAGGAGGCCCAGGGGTCTCATCATATACAGAACTGTGATAAGAGATCATTCTTTCTCTTAGCAGAAGACAAACCATGCTAGAACCAAATTCATTTGTTTTGTTGGCTGGAAACTGGAAACAACTCGCCTGATTTTTCTTTCTTTTTTTGTAATCTGCTGGTGTCCATTCAGCCCAAGGGACGTGCTCTTTACTGCCTGGCTGTGCCGTTTGAGTTAGTGCCATAGTTTTGCCATAGTGATGCCCAGGCTGAGTGCCCACTTTAAGAGAACATCAGGGCTACAGTCTCGGCACCTGCCATTTCATTAACTGAGTGGATTTTCTGGGATTCTAAGTGCGGAAAGGGGAAATAAAGTAGGTTCTGCAAGGCACTTAAATACTTAAAGCTTTCCAAATCAAGGTGTCCCCACGTCCTCCTCTGAAGGTCACACCTGAAAGATTATTCTTTTATCAATTCTTGCATCTGCTAAGTTGCAATGGGAATAAGGTCAGGTCAGTTGTGAGACTTTAGAAGGAATGGAAAGAAACACATTAAAAAAAAAAAAAAAAAAAAAAAAGCCCGTGTGCCTGGTTACATACCTCCTCCCTGCCCCAAACCACTGAAGATTGGTCATCAAACTTAAAAATAAAAGCAGAATTAAGTTATTCCTTGCTGTATGACAAACACTATGGCTTACTTAAAGCCAAAAAAAAAAAAAAAAAAAAATGGTGCCTCTAAATCGCAAAGCTGTGTGTGGGGCCTGGAGGGATGACATTGTGGGTAAAGGTGCCTGCAACCAAGCCAGAGAACTAGGTTTAATTCCAGGACCCGTGTGGTGGAAAGAGAAACAACACAAGTCATTCTCCGACTTCCACACATGTACACCCATAGGTGTGCACACAGACACATGGACATACACTAGATGAGCAAATAAATAAAGGTAAAAAAATTAAAGTTGCATTTGGTAACCAGACTGTATGAGTCAGCTCTATCATGGAAGTCACCAAATAATTAAAGAGGCAGCTTAGGGAATCATGGATTTATTTTGGCCCATGGGTCCAGATATTTTAGTTCACATTCCGATGTACCATCCACTCGAAGATCAAGGTGAAGCAGAACAGTGTGGTAGTCTGAGTTTTAAGGGGAGCAGGAGGTCTATCTCATAATGGACACCGAGCAGAGGCAAAATCAGAGGGTAAAAGTGGACCAGGGCAAAATATAGCCCTTCAGCAACCTCCTTCCTTCAGCTGGGCCCCTCATCCTGCTTTTCACCAATTCCCAATAATTCTTCATAATCCATCAAGGACCTAATCCATTTGCTTAGGTCAGAGGCCTGTAGATCATCACTTGCAAAAGCCCTTCTGCTGGGAAACCAGCTCTCAATACATAAGCCTGTGAAGACATTGAAGTTTCCATCCATAAGGAAGACTAAACACATCTTGTGGTAGCCATGTTTGGACAGTGTTTAAAGAGATGAGTAGAGCACACAATGGCTGTTGATATCATTCAGTGTTCTTCAAACAGCCCACTATGGAGTGATCTGTGTGAGCATACAATATGTCTTATCAGTATATACATGTGACCTAAGAGTAGGCGGGGAGACAGGTGGGAGGAAGGAGACTAGCAGAAACCTTAAAGATGGGGAGAAACTAAGGGAGGAAATGGGAGAAAGGAGGAAGTGTCAGGATGACATGCTGGAAAGATATTATCCTCATGAAATTCATCACTATTTATAAGTAATACATGCTAATAAAAATGAAAAGAAGCATCTTACCAGAATGTCTCTAATTCGTAGGACAGATTGGAGTGACAGGGCTCTGTGTGCTATGTCAAACTGCTAGAAAGTTCTACTTTTGACCATAAAGTTTCTTTAAGTGTTTGTGTGTGCAAGCTTACTTTTAGTATCTTTCTCAATTGCTTTCCACATTACTAGTAGATGAGTCCAGCAGTAGAATCTCTCAGTGAACACAGACATTTCTAATTCTAGCTAGTCGAGCTGGGTAGCTTACCCCCGGGGAATCCCTGTCTTTGCCTCTCTCAAGTGCTTGGGATTCAGAGAGCTGCCATGCCTGCCTAGGTTTTGTTTGTTTGTTAGTTTTTGTTTTTTAACATGGGTTCAGGATCTGAACTCTGGTCTTCATGTTTGAATGGGAAACATTTTACTCATCAGCCATTTCCTTAGACCAAAGGTTTTCATACGAGCCTTTGCTAGTGGTATTAGGTAGTGTTTTATAGAGGACCAGAACTGATGTATTACAAAGGGGGGATTTATCAGATTGGCTTACATGCTAGGGATTGGGTAGTCTCACAGTGGCCATCTGTAGGCTGCACATGCTGAGAATCTGGGAACTTCTCAGTCCATGAGGGTAATGACTCAGTGTTCCAACATGTGAGTCCCTGGAGAATTACTGGCACTAAATCCATCTAAATCCAGTCGGAAAGTTGAAGAAGCTGGAGTCTGGTGTCAGTAGCTACAGCAGTAAACACACTGGCTCAGAGGAAGTGAAGCAAACACACACACACACACACACACACACACACACACACACACACACATGCTGCTTCTTCCTTGTCTGTCTTTACACCTGGCTCACTCACTGGGCACTACGACAGGCCTTCCCACCTCTTTTCATCCTCTCTAGAAAGTGACAGATATGCTCAGAGGCATATCTCCTAGGTGATTTGAAATCAAGTTGACAAGATCAAGTACCACAGCGGCATGGTTATTCCATCACTCCAAATATTACAATCTAGTGTAACCAGGAGCAGGGGGTATGGCAAACCAAACAAAACCAGAAACAAAAATGTGACTGAAAAAATAGACAGAGGTAAACCCACATCATGCCACATACCAAATAGATATGACTTCTAGATGGTGTCCTTTAACTCCACTCAGATTAATTTCTTTGCCTGTTCATAGTGGACCCTTAGCCTTTCCTTGTAGAGATGATGTCCGTTTTGAAGGGCAATCACACAAATTTCTTGTTATAATCATTCTAAGGGATTAATGCCCTTAATTTTGGAACCATCATCTCCTAAAACACACATATTCTCTCTCTCTCTCTCTCTCTCTCTCTCTCTCTCTCTCTCTCTCTCTCTCCTCTCTCCTCTCTCCTCTCTCCTCTCTCCCTTCTCTCCCACATATTGTGTGTGTGCCTCTCTCTCTCTTGCGTGTCTGTGCTGTGTGCACATGTCTGTGCAGGAGTGCATGTCTGTATTATTCTTTTGAGTCAGGTTTCTCACTAAATTTGGGGAGTAAGGCTGGTAGCTAGAAATCACCTGGCCTTATACTAGTGACCATGCCTCACCCCCTTTTTTTAGGTTGGTTCTCGTGATTTGAGCTCAATTCCTCATACCTGTGTAGCAAGCACTCTTACATGCTGAGCCATCTCCCCAACTCACCTTGTAAAATTCTAAGTGCAATTGTGTTGTGTTTTCCTTTTTTTTTTTTTTTTTAAGATTTATTTATTTATGTCATGTATGTGAGTACAAAGTCACTCTCTTCAGACACACCAAAAGAGGGCATCAGATCTTGTTATAGATGATTGTGAGCCACCATTTGGTTGCTGGGAATTGAACTCAGGACCTCTGGAAGAGCAGTCAGTGCTCTTAACAGCTGAGCCAGCTCTCTAGCCCCTTGTGTTTTCCTTTTGTCTGTGAAAGTAAGTTACTTTGTATCTCAGAACTATTCCTTCCATTGTGAGGACTTGCACGGTGCAGCCAGGTCACATACTAAATAGCACAGATGCGAGAGTGCGTATGTTATTTCCCTGGGACCTATCAAGATGTTGTACAGCTTATTATTTTATCACTTCAATTAAAATATGAAGAGGTGACATTTTTCCTGCTTGCTATTCTCCAC
Organism: Mastomys natalensis; assembly: GCA_021653895.1. Taxonomy (NCBI): domain Eukaryota; kingdom Metazoa; phylum Chordata; class Mammalia; order Rodentia; family Muridae; genus Mastomys; species Mastomys natalensis. The sequence continues at coordinate 22,068 of JAJTUV010000303.1, forward strand.
ACAATGTTTTAGGAAGAGATAACAGATTTTTCTGGAGGCTATCTGCCTTTTGTGTATATTTTATTAATCAGGGCAGCAAATAGCAGGATCCTGCTGTGACTTCACAGTGTTACCTTATGTCTCAGACATTCATGTATGTATTTATGTATATGTATGTGTATATATATGGCTCACTGTCAACAAGCCAAGAATCATACATCTTATCCTGCACCCACATTAGCAAGAATAATTTAACTCAACATTTCTGGTGGGCTGCACTGGGGAATGCTGTTATTTGGAGAGATGAGTTCATCTCCTGGTCTGGATGATGGTAGAGGGGTTTTCTGGCTTTTGCCTAGACACAGTTTCTGAACACTGCCTTGTTGTCTTGGCCCAGCAAGCAGTGATTTTGGCTCACTGCATCCCAGCTCCTACTAACAGTCTTGTCTTCAGAATTTTCCTGGTGTTAGGCCCAGGAAGGAGGTCTTTGTCACTGAGCATGCTTGCTCGGAAAGTTTTCCCCTGATAGAAGAAAGGAAAACAGAAACAAGCCAGACAGTTCTCTAGACAGGCCCACGCTATATTCAGATTTCATTGTGTAGTTACATTCTTTTCTCCCTCCTTCAATCTCCTGAGGCCCCACCTTGGCACATCCTGATGTAGCACAGATTTTAATCGTCTCTAACATGGACAGTGATACAGAAGCCAGCACAAATCCAAATAGTTTTGAGTGTCCTGGATGTCTTTCAAAGGGAGGAACAACAAGTGCACACTGAGAAGGTCACTCCTTGATTTTGGACTTAGCCATTTGATTGACTGACCCCATGGTCTATGATATTCTTTGTCCATTGGCTTTCAAATAGCCCTGCATGTTGGTTCCCACTGTATGTTTGTTCTAGGAGGAAGAGACACATGGAGTAGATCTGAAAGAGACTCCAGTCTAATGTCAAGTCCAGTAGATCTGAGTCTATGTCATCTGGACCCAAGCAGAGGCAGAACAAGAAACAAGCACTTCCTGTTGCACACCGTGCACTCTTGTTTGCAGTAAAGTGACTCTGCCTCATGAATTCTTCATGGTTTTCTGCTTCAGTTTCTGCCCTGATTTCCCTCAGGGATGGACTATGACCTGAAAGCATAAGCCAAATCAACTTATTCCCCTTTGTGTCTTTGGCCCTGGTATTTGTCATAGCAACAGACTGAAACTAGAAGACTAGTCACTGCCCCATTATACTTGACCACCTCGAGGGCTAGTGCTTGATTATTATTTCTATATTCCCAAAACTCTAGCACAGGACAAGGCTTAGGGTGTGAAACATCCAACGCACAGGATATATTTGGACAAATGTCATTATGAAATCCATAACTTTATACATGTACACTGTAGTGCAGCTATTTCTTTACAGTTGCAACATTGAGTGAGGATTAAGACTCAGAGAGTAAGTGAAATATCAGTGTCAGGAAACTGAGAAAAGAACAGAATTAGAGATGCCTCCCCACTATGGATGATCTCTCTTTGAATGAATGTATCCTTTGACATGGGCACAGCCCTGTGAGGACTCCCAAGGCCCCAGACTCATGTGTTACCCATATGTCTTAGACTCAGGAGAAATGGAAAAGGGTTTTCTGAGTGTGTTTTATGAACTGTGATCAGTGAGCAGAGACTAGCAACTGCAGCTTCCTCCTGAATGTTTATAGCCTGAGACTGGTGGCCTAGAGACACCTCATTCTGAGACTCATCAGTCCCTCCCCCTGTGCCATACCCAATAAACACATTGCAGTTCTGAAGGATTGTGGGATAGCAGTTAGAATCCCACCTGAGTTGAGCTTCACTACTGTGTCTGTCTTTTTGTTTTTATTTTCCACTTTCCTCTAGTCAGGGTTCTGGGAGCCAAGCCTCGAAGGCTGTGGCAAATCTTAAAAGAAAATTGCATTTCCAAGAAAATTTTCTAGGAAAGGAAATTGCATTTCCTAGAAAAGAAAAAAAATCACATATATATAATATATATTTATTTCTTAGAAATAAAGATAAACAAGGAAGATGATAACTTGTTTTTCGAAAACCACAAAATAATGCTACAGTAAGTTAGATATGAAAAATGGAAAGACATTCTATAGTCACAGGTTAGTTGGAAGACAGGAGATTATTAACTTGCTTATACCATGTAAAATTACCTACAGAATCATTTGATATTTGTCAAATCTCAATGATAATATTTAAACAGAAAAAAATTATAAAATCCATATGGAAACACTATATAATGGACTGGGGCATTCTGGAACAAGAGGATCAAGTGGGGAGGGAGGGGGAAGAGGGAGATGAGGGAGGAAATATGGATATAGACAGCTAAAATTTAAGGAGTAGTATGGAAATTTAATACAATAGAAGCTTCCTAAGATATGTATACATATACATAAAGGGGATATAAATGAAATCACCAAACACTTGGGAAGACAGAGCCCAAAATGGATAACTGCTGTCATTGAATCAAGCTTCTAGTATAAGCAATGGGTTACATCTAGTTGAGTTGTTGGCCAAAGGGATACCAGAGAAACCTCAAACCACCAAGGTTATTGCCAAGACAACACCTACACAATTCAAGGAGAAGTTGAGCTGGTATCTACATAGAGCTTTCACTCCTACTGGCTAGTGTCTTTGGTACAGGAAAGTACTATGCATGCTACCAAAAGAGAAAAGTAAATATCAAGCCATACATAAACCCTTTGATCTACAATGATGCTCTGCCTGTAAGCCATGCTAGTACAGTCATGGCACAAAACTTTATAGGAGTAACCAACCAATAACTGATTTGATTTATGACCTACTTTATGAGATGAAACCTATACTGACACTGCTTGGGTGACAAAGAATCTGAGACTAGATAGCCCAGAAACCTAGAATATAAACCAAATACTATTTCTCTAAAAACAAATAAACACACAAACAAATCCCCAAAACAAACAAGTAGAAAACTTAGCAATAAAGTCACTTGTAATGATATTTGGCTATTTTCATAGATCACTGTCCTTGACCAGCCATCATCAGAAAAGCTTGATGATGACAACAGATGAGACAAATACAGAGACTCACAGCCAGGCAGTAAGCAAAGAGTGAGAGGCCTTGGAATGCTCAGTCCAAAACAGAATGGTTCCATCAAGTCCCTCTTCTCAGGGCCCAGGGAAGCCTAGGAAGAGGAGGGGTATGTCAGAGATAGAGGGGATGGAGCACGTCATATATCCTTCATCTGTCCCGGCACATAGAATTTTATTGCATGGCTCTCTCACTAATTGTCTTTATCTTTTCTCCCAATGGTTCTTAGTCAGTTTCTGCTTTTTCTCAGTTATGAAATGCCATGGACATCTGGTCCATGTTTTTAGTGAATGGATTTACTTACTTTTGTTGGTCCTCTATGGGAGTGGAATTGCTGAACCCCAAGGTCAGCATATGATCAATGTTATCAAACATAGCTAAGGTTTCCAGCAGCATCAGTTTGAACATGTACCATCACTGTTGGAACCGAGTTGTTTTAGCTCTTCCCTGGAGCTTAGCTTTTCTATAATTCTCTTTACCTGCTTGGGTACAAAATTAAGGGAGACTTACTCCAATAGGACTTTCAACTAATGAAAGATTTGTTCGACTTGATTTAAGCAGCTGAAATTCTACTATAAAGGTACACACACAAACACAGAAACAGACATTTACTTACACAGACACACATACACAGACAAACAGACACACACACAGATACACATACACGGACACACACAGACAGAAAGACATATACAGACACATATATGCAGACAGACACACAGACACACATACACACACATAGACACACACACACAGAAACAGACATGCACACACACAGGCAGACATACACACAGACACACATACAGACACACACACAGACACACACACAGATACACATATACAGACAGACAGACATACATACAGACAGAAAGACACACATAGACACACACACATGACACAGACACACATACACACACATATGACAAACACACACACACACCCCACACTCCTTCTGGAGGCAAGGTTAAAATCTCCTTCTGAGCTGTTTGGAATCCAGGAAAACTGAGGTGTGCAAAGGCAGTCTTGCATCAGAGGTCAGGATGAGACTGTCCTGTGACAAGCTGGCCAGCCTTTCTATTCATTTTCCTTTGCTTTTTCTTGGATAATCCACTCTAGTTCCAGCTGAAACCGAACTAGACATTGGCTCAGCAAACTTCACAATTTCCTGTCACCTTACGACTTGTGTACTATGGACTGGTGGCTCTATTACAGGAACAGGCTAACTCCAAAGAACATTTTAGAGTGGTTTTTTAAAGGGCTACTCAGAGTGAGGTGTGTCTAGGCAAAGGGATGGTAAAGAAAAGTGTTCTTCACAAACCACTCAGAGGAGCTGGGGGGCTTTGGTTCACTGTGAGATGATGAGCCAACAGTACAGCACAAGGGGATATAACCCAACATGGACAGTTTTTTCTAATGGCTATTTGCCCCCAGTAATCAGTAAAACATTTCCATTTCCTGTGGCTTTGTCTGTAGCAATGAGTTCCTGTTTTTTTTCTGAGAGGTAGGTCAGTGTCCATTACCTGTGTCTTTCTTTCCTCAGTGTAACATAAAGGAAAGAGAAGGTTGGTGGCTCACTGACTCCAGCTGATGAAGTGTTTACATACTCTTACTACTGCTTTTGTGCTTATCAGGAACTCTCTTTCAATTACTTCTGACAGAAACAGAGACTATTGATACAACAGGAGAGCAGGGGGAGTCATATACTTGAACCCCCCCAAAAAAACCTCAAGGCCTCTCCGGTATTGACATTTTCCTAGCTCTGGGAAAGCCCTTCTCTATCCAAGAGGTCTGTCACATCTGCCAATAAACTTCATTTCCACATTTCTCTGAGCCATTTTCCTATCTGTTAACTCATAACCAACAGAAAAGGGACCCGTTGGCCAGCTGGGGACAGTTGTCAATCATAGAAAGATTGCCGACACTTCTTGAAGCTTGGGTTCAATCCCTAGTGTCAAGGAGAAAAGAAGAACCAGAGGAAATATAGTTTTGTATAGCAGAGTTTGAAAATGTTGCTAATAACTGTAAGAACACTGAATCAACACGATTGTGAATGTATGTTATGCACATGCAGATGTAATGCATGCACATTATATGTGTGTGCTACTTTGATCAGAATTTTAAAAACTCAGCTAATAAACACTTTAATTAGCCATTACATTTTTATTGTGTAAAAATATGTTAATAATTACTTGACCCGCTTCCGGTCAGGGCCCGAGCACTGAGCAGATCCCGGGCAGCAGCTCTGCACCCAATCTCACAAAACCCAGAGGAAGTGGGCCTCCCAGGAGCTCTAACCTGGGCAGCATCTTAGGTAAGGAGACAGCAACACTGGCCCCAAACAGGGAGTAACTGGGACCCAGGAATTCACTCCTGGCCCGGAGCACTGGTTCCATCCGGTCTGGGTCTGAGCACTGAGCAGATCTTGGGCTGGAGCACTGAGTTGTTCTTGGGCCCCAGCTCTAACCCCAGTAGTAACACCCACCCCACACAGTTCTGAAACAACCAAGATAATAGGAAAGACAGGCTCCAGTAAGAGACAGGGCAGGTAGCACTAAGGTGATCCAGATAGCGAAAGGTAAGTGCAAGAACATAAGCATCAGCAACCTAAGGTACTTGGCATCATTAGAACCTAGTTCTCCCAAACTAGAAAGTCCCGAATTCCCCATATCACCAGGAAAGCAAGACTCAGATTTAAAATCACTTCTAATGACAATGATAGAGGACTTTAAGAAGGACATAAATAACACTCTCAAAGAATTTGAGGAGAACACAGGTAAACAGGTAGAAGCCCTTAAAAAGGAAACACAAAAATTCCTTAAAGAATTACAAGAGAATACAACCAGACAGGTGAAGGAATTGAACAAATCCATTCAGGACATAAAAATGGAAGTAGAAACAATAAAGAAATCACAAAGAGAGACTACCCTGGAGATAGAAAACCTAGGAAAAAAATCAGGAGTCAAATCCAAAAGAATATAGCCTCAGAAATATAATTCCACATCTAATAACAAAAATAACAGGAAGCAACAATCACTGTTCCTTAATATCTCTTAATATCCATGAACCCAATTCCTCAATAAAAAGACATAGGCTAATGGACTGGATATGTAAACAGGACCCAGTATTTTGCTGCATACAAGAAACCCACCTCAGTAACAAAGACAGCCACTACCTTAGAGTAAAAGGCTGGAAAACAATTTTTCAAGCAAATGGTCCTAAGAACCAAGCTGGAGTAGCCATTCTAAAACCTCCAGCCCAAGAACACAAAGGGAAGGACTCATGGCTCCACCTGTATAGGTAGTTGAGGATGGCCTTGTCAGGCATCAGTGGAAGTGGAGGGCCTTGATGCCTGATAGTTTGGATTCCCTAATGTTGGGGAACTTGAGAGCAGGGAGGCAGGAATGGGACACCCTCATAGAAACTCCCAGAATTATATGGATTAGATATGATAGAGACAGGCCATCAGAAGACTAAATTCCAGAATTCAAACAAAAAATATCTTGATACTAAAATTTGTTTTGAGAACTGTACATTGCAGAATACACAGCCTTGGTGTATCTACTCATCAAGCAAGCTGAGCAGACCTGCTTGAACCTCTGATGTCCTGGAATCTCAGCTGGATGCAGTGAAGTCACAGACGTCAGAGGCTTATCAATGTACTCTTCCCCCCATCCCTCTTCTAATATCTCAATGCCCATAATCAGCTTGAAGAAGTTAATGAAGGGTCAGTGCCCCTATTCCCTGGGCTTGGGGACTGAGGTGGTTAATATTGGGCTGTCTTTCTAGGGAAAAGTAGTGGTTTTGTTGGAACAGGGAGGAATAGCTAGGATTTACTGCATAGCAATAACCTATTGATAGAAATCTGTATAATTGTTATTAAGCTGAAGTTATAATTTCTTAAATGGTACAACATTTACTTTGATTTCAAATTTAAGGTTTTCATTGGTACGAGTTTCTTATTGATATAGAAGTGAGATTAATACTGTTACTCTCATAGACATTGTGCCTATATAACACATTTAGGAATACAAGGCTTAGACCCAGTCCTTCTTTAACTTTTTTAACTGATTTGAGATGGTTAGCCTGTGAGTTAAGGGCTTATAGCAAATTCATGGCTCTGAGTTTATTGTTAGGGTGTTTTCTATATTTTATTTAGAAATAGCTGAGACAACAGTCCATACTGCCTTACATAGATAGTTGGTTTTCAAAATGTCAGAAGTCCACAGAATTGATGTTACAAACATTTCTGTATTAAGGTTCATTTCGATTAGAGACCTGTCTGCTCCTGACGGCTTCCTGTCTTGGATTCTAAGAAGAAATTGAGCACCTTTGGAGTTAATCTAGTTGTGGTGAGACAGCCACTAGGAAAGAATTGCCTCTTTTCATCTACAGAAAAATTACTGTCCCGAAAAGGACACACTTGCAGAATAGTCGACTGATTATATCTGCCAAGACAGAGTAATCAGCTCTTAATAATTTTGCATCACTAAGTCTGTCAGATGATCCTGGGCCAGAAGGCTGAAGATTGGATGCTCCAACATTTTGTAGTATAGGAACTGTCCAGGTGTTCAGTGGTCTCTATAAATTGGCTAAGTTTTAGAAGCTATGCTTTGTGCTTCCCATAATTTCAGTTAATTCAGTCATTCTGGATTTCTGATGGAGTTGAAGACTTATAGTCTCATAGCCAATCCCGGCTATTTACTTTGAGAGAAAAAATTTGAGAGGATGGTTTTCAGCTGACATTCATTCTAAAGCCAAGAAAAAAGCCAGGTTCAGAACTAAGTCTTTTAGTTAGGAGAGATGACAGAGGTTCTGGTTAGTCAACAAAATGATGGACTGGGTATTAAGTTTATCTTGTACCTTACTGATACAAATTGGTATAGTTATACTCTAATTGTATTTCAAGAGAAAAGTTTTATTTTAACAGGAAGGGTGATATGTAGGAGGAGCTAAGGTGGGAGGAGTAAGAGAGAGGAAGAGGAGGAGTAAGGAGAGGAGAAGGAGAAGGAGAGGAGGAGCTAGGAGACAAGGAGGAGAAGGAGAGGAGGAGCTAGGAGACGAGGTGGGGGAAAACATGGAGGCGGATGTTTGCGTGTCCCCACCAGTCAAAGATAGTTGGTATATCTAGGTTGGGTATTGGGTTACACTTCTGATTGTATGGGCATCTTGTTATTGAGCATTACCAAACTTAAAAAAATCCCTCCCCCCCAAAAAAAGGAATGAAAAAAATTACTTGATCCATCAAAATATACGCCATTGACAAAATGTTTTGAATGATCAAACGTATAGGGGCAGATAACAGTCTCAGATGAGAAATGCCTGGAAATTACAGTTTTGTTAGGAAAATGACCCTGGCTGTGACATTAAGTGACAGTGTTTATGGATGGGCTGGTGGATGTGGAATCGTTCCTTCAATATCTTTTTTTTTTTTTTTTTTTTTTTGCTGTATTCTATAAAGACACAAAGATGCTACTTGAAGACTGTATAGAATCTAATCCTCAAGACACACTTCAAAAGTCAAATCATCTTTCTTAAATTTGTTTTTATTTCTCAAGGAGTCAATATCAACTTGGCAAGGAAACTAGTTTCCTCTAATTTCCGGTCTACACAGATTGATGGGAATTTGAGCTTTACAGGAATTTACAGGTAAAAATGCTTAAGCTAGGTAAAATGTGATGAAAAGATAGAAATGTTTTGGGCCATAAACACTGAAACATTGAGGGACCATTACTTTTCTACTCTAAAGAATTACTACTGTGAGTCTCACAGATGCCCCAAAAGGGTGTCCTAAAAGGGCCACATCTATTCCCCCAATATATTTTAACCTTCTTCTTTAGGATCTGGAACTATGAACATTTCTTGCCTTTCACCTCCTCCCTTAACAGCAGACCCAGGTTAACTGGTCAATTTTATTTAGGCTGTTAAAGGGTGCTTATTTGTTGTTGCATAAAAAGTCAGACCTAGGATTGTAACATCAACTACTAACTATGGTGATGGCCTCTCGTAGACCTGAGTTGTCTATGACATCAGGGCAGCTTGTTTTCCTCTGGGTTGTCTGGTGAGGTGGTGGTGGTTAGACAGCAACCAGGGCTATATTATCTCAAAGGTTTTGCTCCTCACAGATCTGGTGCTTGATGCTGGCTGTGGTTTAAGAACTTATATTTTGTTTGCTGCTTGGAACATCTCCATGAACTCTCTCTATATGGTCTCCAGCCTCTCCAGTCTTTGATTAAGTACAGCAGATGAGTTTCAAAACACACCGGGGCGAAGAGAGACCATGTGAGCCTGCCAGGCAGAATCCTTAGCACCGTTATAACCCCACATTTGAAACTAGCCTGCCTATTCTCACCCACAGTGTGACCCTTGTTGTATTCTATTGGCTGAAGCAGAGACACAAGTTCATCTAGGTTCTAGGAATGGTCCTAGGCTTGTAACTGTTTGAGGGAAACAAAAGCCTCTTTGTTCTATAGGCGAGAGCTACTCTAGGCCTTCAAGATTGAAAATTTGGTTTGCTCTAGTCTATTCTCCTTTATTTGGGGATTAGGTAGATGGATTTGTGTGGAAGAAAATACCACTGATTTCTTTCCTTAAAAAACCCATAGGAGAAGGTAACAATTCCACTGAGCTGCTCTTCCGCACTAAGAGAGTGAAAGCCATCTCCTGGTAGAGTTCAGTAATCTGATCAGCAGTAAGTGTCCAGGTTTCTATTTCAGCACAAGATACCTGAAAACATCATGGCTTCTGACAGCATCAGTGTGTTGGATCTTAGGATGTGTGTCAGAAGTCTTGAGTGGGCTCCTCACAGTGCTTCCTTTGCCTGATGTGGCTTTGCATGGATCACTCACTACACACTTGGCCAATGACTAGGTCTGCCTGTAGAGTCCCAAGCGGCTCCCCTCCACGGCTGTGATCTGGCCAGCATGTCGGGAAGTGAGTTCACCTGGGCCCTTCTCCACTGTGTTTCCCTAACAGGTTGGGTAGAGACCTGATCTTGTGTCACTTTCAAAGTCTTCCGGTTAAAGCCTTCTCAGAATGTTCCCACACTCAAGGAACAGCAAGAGCCCCTTCCTGGTAGGAGAAAAACATGTGGAACTGGACACTGTTGTGGTAGTGATAGGAAAAAGAAATCTTAGTATAGTATTTTTTTTTTTTTTTTTTTTTTAGCACTAGGAATGACAAGTAGGAAAGAAAGACCGACTCAAGTAAGACTTTGATTATTGACTCTGTGATTAAAACACAAAACCAAAAACAATTTGCTAAGTCAATGAAAGCTGCTTAGTTCCTGTATCTGGCCTGGTATCTCTCTGTGATTGGCTTGTTTGTTGGCTGAGCAAGGGTAACTATTTTAAACTACATTTGTTTTGGGACACCAACATGCAGGGTTTGCTCAGTCATTTCCCTAAGTGTTTGTGTATTTTGTTTAGTATTGACAAAGAGAATTTTATCCCTTACTCCTCTTTTTCCTACTTGTCTTTCATGTCCACTGACTGGTATTTACTTAGTATCTATAATTTATGTGCCTAACACTGGTCCAGATGTTGGGGGTACAGAATTGATCAATATAAATTCTCTAGGATTCAGGAATTCACATTCTCCAGATTTAAAAAAAAAAAAAAAAACTCAAGCAGGGCAATGGTCTAGTTATGACTAATGGGGGTTGGGGATTAAAACAGAATGTCTGTAAGACTCTAATTGTATGACCAGAAATATTTCTCTCTTAACCAGCACATAAACACATTGGGAAAGCTCATTTCTTTTTGTACACGTGGGGAAAATAAAATACATTGAGGAATGTTGAGGAAAACTTTTTGGGATTCCTGGAGTGACATTAGATTTGCCAAGAGGTTAGTAATGAAACAAACTTCTGCATTCACTGAACCAGAAAAGAGAAAAGTCAGAGCAGGCAGTTCTGAGAAGTGTCTGGAGCCCTAAGTTTGTCCTTTCTGTTCTGCCTGCTGGGCTGCTCCAGAACTCGGGTACTGCAGATTCTAAGTTAAACTTCAGCAAAGTACAAAAGAGGGAAGTAAGCACGTTCAAACTCACTGACACGCACACCTTGCTGTCTCTTTCTGTGTCTTCACACACAGGCACATACAAAGGCAAAGCCTATACAACCAGGAAGTAAAGACTGATCACAGGCTAGGAACAATCACAAATTCTACTTTTTTTTTTTTTTTTTTTAATTTAATGCCATGAGAACATGCATTTTCCCATGCTACTAAACACTTGTGAAGTCATGAGTCCTTTCATAGTATGAACACACTAACCCTACTGTCTATTTACAGTTTCCTTTGTTATTGATACTGTTGCAGTTAACATCTGTGTGTATCTGTGTTTGGATGAAGCGCTGCTATTTTATTTCCTCCTTAGGATAAACTCCTGAGAGGGGAATTTCTTAGTCAACGATACAAACACTTTTAAGGCAAACATCCCTAACTCTTCCTTGCACATAAGAAAGAGGGATTTAAGTGTATATTGTTTACCTCTAAAAGCCACCCAATGGCTGTGTGTGACAGTGTCCTCTCATCTTCTTACCAAGGAGAGCTTCATACTTGTTTTAGTTCTTAGATAATTTCTCAACTAGGGGAAATGCAACTCAAATCTGGAAGCTGCCTGAGAGAGCTTAGTTCAGGAACAAAGTCCTTAGAGAGTAAGGTTTTTTTTCTTTCTTTTTTTTTTTTTTTAATGATTTGCCTTTCAGTTCCCAAGTCAGAGTAAGACAAGCAGACACGTAAATTGGAGGTTGAAACCATCACTTACAGCTGCCCCTGATAAAACAGAGCAGTCTCAAGTGCTCTCCTGCTGGCAGCTGCCTCCTCTCCCCTTATCATTACTTTCCCTGTATCTTCTCTCATTTCTCATTTGGTCCCAAGCACAGAGCCAAGAGGGCATCTGCTCTGAAGCCTGAGATTTGCTCACCTTATCACTCTGCCTTGCTTCCCACCAAGAAGGGCCTTTGCTGCCACTTCCCCTCCTCCCACCCCCTCCCACCTTTTAGCAGTTTATAGCACGTTCCTCTCTTGGATACAAAAAATGCAGGCCCTCAATGGGATCTGAGTGTGCTGTTTGGAACTGTTTATGGCTGATTTTGGACTCTGCAGGCAGGGCCATAAATACACAGTTAATCTGCCTGATAGCAAGAGCAGTCAGTCACCTTGGCCCCAAGAGATTAACCACATGTGGAAACATAGAGAACCCATCCTTCCCGCAGCAGTTGTGTGATGTAGCTAGCTGTGAGCCTGGCCCTGGGTGGACTGGGCGGGGACACCAATGCCCCAGTTGCCTCACTGGGACCTTTCACAGTTGTTCAATCTCTGCAGTGTTCTCCTCAATCCTTCCCTGTCCTTGGAAGGCTTAAACCATGGTTTTGCCTCTCTGCTGTTGGTTTTTCAAAGCCTTGCCACCTCTGATTAGGTCATTTTGGGGGTGCAATGTCCAATAAGCTGGTTACTAGTAGCCATGGGGCTGCTTTAATGAAGTAAGAGAGCAGAAGTAAAAATTTCCCTGTCTCAGTTAGACTTAGCACATGTTAAGTGTTCAGTAGCTGAGTGTGGTGAGTGGCTCCTACAGATGCAGAGTATCCTGCCATTCCAGTAGGTTCCCTTAGACAGAGCTGATTTATGGCATTTGTATTGGGAAAGAAGGGGAATACAGCCTCATTACTGCATAGTTTGGACTTTCTTTGTCAACCTGATGATAGCTGACATTATTTGAGCTTTTACCCAATAGCAGGAATTTGCTGAAATCCCTACCTCAGGGAACCCCAAGATAAGCCTATAAAGAAGGTGGATTATTATTGTGCCCATCCTACAGATGGTAAAAGGAAATCTGCATAGTGCTCTCAAGAATATTGAGATTATAATTATGTTATAACTTCACCCAGTCAAATTATGCTCCACAGCCGTGAGAAGCTGTGAGCGCCAGCAGCCAAGCTCCCAGGCTCTACTGCAGTTTGGAGATTTCTCAAACACTACGGGAACCTGGTACTGGGATGGTGATTTCTTGGGCCTGGAGTCAGGGTGTTGGGTTATGTAGTCTAGATCTTGGAAGAGAACATTCTAGAACTCTTAAAATTTTAGTTTTGCGGTCCTCATTGAGAGTCATCTGAAATGGGGGTTTTCCGGTGGTTTTTACGTTTTTCAAGGTTAAGACAAAACCTGTCATGGAGTCTAGAACATATGGCCATTCTGAATATTCTCATGAGTTTGGGGTCATGGTCACAGGGAGGGGTTTGTGGGGCACTGAAAAGAGGGAGACATAACGAAGCCCCTCTGTAGTTCTGGGGGACCCACTCACATTCACAAGAAGGTCATCGATTGCTGTTTCTTAGCAACCCCATTTACTAAACCTATGTGCTTTCATTGACTGCCATGTGAGATTTTAATACAGTGTGAAATATTAAATAGAGCTAACTCACTTTACTTGCCCACTAACTCACATCCTTATTCTTTTTGTTTTTGTGATATGGAGGTGAGAGGATGACCTCCGGGTCCTTCACCATGCGGGTCCTGGGGACAGAGCTAAAGTCCTCACTCAGGCTTTCTGGCAGCATCCTTTGTCTGCTGAACCATCTCGCTGGCCTCAGTTCAGCTCTTTGACATTCTACATATAGGTAAGATCGATATCCAACATGGAGATCATACTGTTTATCTTTTTGTATGTGGCTACTTTTACATGATTAAATCCATCCATGTTAGAAATGGCAGAATTTTGTTTTTCTTTTAAAGGATGAATGGCGTGTATATCCTACATTTTCATTCATTCATTCATTCATTCATTCACTCACTCACAATGGACACTTAGGTTGATTCCTTGTCACTGCTACTGTGAATACTGCTGCACTGGGTTGAGAGAGTACAGATGTCTTCTTAGCATATTGACTTCATTTCATTTGAATATATGCCCAAGAATGGGCTTCCTGAAGGTATGATAGTTCTGCTTTTAATTTTATAGAAAGTTTGCACTGCTGTCTCTGGGAGCTGGACTGTTTGCCCCCCACACCAGCTGTGCACAAGTAACCAGTGTCTCTTGCAGGAAGATCTGGTCACAACCCTTGTTGTCACATCTCCCACTTCTCTGGAACGTCCCTTTGGATGTTTGTGGCACTGAAGTTTTCTCCTCTGATTGAATGTGCGGCAGCACCCCAGCACTTTGTGAGCTGAGTGTCAGGACAAGGTGTGATCTGATTTCCCCGAAATCTCCCTTGTCCTAGAGATAGCCTCCTGGGCCAGATGGCTCTTCAGGACCAAAGTTCAGTTCCCACCACTCCTCATCACGTTGGCAATCTCAGAAGGTGCGAGTTCCGCATATCCTGGTGGTGACAGATCAGAGGAGGGCCAGAGGCGACAACACAGCTGCGGCTGGAGGGGCTGAGAGGTGACTGATTAGGCCAAGCCTAGATTGAGGGCCCCCATTCCCACCTTCTCCAGCATGAAGCCTAAGCAGGGGCATAGAACTTCCTGTTCTGGCCATGTACAGCCTTGTTTGGTAAAAACACTTTTGCAGATTTTCTCCTCCTATCTGTGTGAATGAATAACCCTTTAATCAAATTGTGATCTCCTGAATGACTGGGAGTGGGTTTATATCTCTGTATTTGTAAAGTTCTGGGTGATACTTTACTTAGTAGTAACAATAGTGGAAAGAACGGGGTGGGGCTTAGAGTGAGAGCACATAAAGATGTTCAGGATGTTTTATTCAACAAAAAACAATTTATTAACCTATTTATACAGTTCCATCCATTTTTAGAAAGAAAAAGAGTATTTCTAGAAAACATACCTTTCTCGCTGGGCAGTCCTGGTATACACTTTTAATTCCAGCACTTGGGAGTCAGAGGCAGTCAGTCAGATCTCTGTGAGTTTGAGGCCAGCCTGGGCTACAAAGCTAGTTCTAGGATGGCCAAGGTTACACAGAAAAAGCCTGTCTCACCTGCTACCCAGCCCCAAATAACCCTGTAACCCTGCTTTCCTTTACATGCAAGGAGTTCTCTCTCTCTCTCTCTCCTCTCTCTCTCTCTCCTCTCTTCTCTCTTTCTCTTTCTCTCTCTCTGTCTCTCTCTCCCTCTACACAAGGAAAAAGCGCAGAACGTTCTGCAAGTACGTTAATTACTGGTTATATCTCTGGGTTGTGGTTATGGTAGTTAAACAACATTTGAGCAACTTAAATAGAGGCGGTGGGGGAGGGTGCAGCCTCTGGGACAGCCCAGCATCCATGAATCAGCAGCTCCATGTCGATGGCATCTCCCAGATGAAGGAAGGCTAGCTGGTGCTTGTTCATCAGTTCCAAGCACTTTTCCAACATTGTGTATCTGCTTTAAGAGCCAGCTTCTGAGAGAGAGGGAGAGAAACTGCTCGTCCTACCCTGGCTCACATGATTTCCCATGAACGCTGAGGGGAAACCAGTGCTATTGTCACAGAAAGGAGGACGGGCAGATGCTGTGTGGGGAGAAGTAAGATGACAATTGCCAGGGACTGTGAGGGTTTTCTTTTTCACTGTGGTTTCCTGACATTTTTTTGTAACAAACATCTAAAAACTACTTTTATTGTCTTTCAATCTGTGTTTTTCTAAACTTTTTTGCTCCAACATCTTAAATATATCTTATACATATTTGTATACATCGAGATACCACATCTATTAATTGTTTAAGTGTACTATGGATCTTCCTGGTTGCTCTGAAATTATTTATTCTGTATAGCTTGCCTCATCTAGAATAAGCTGAATTAAGTTATTCTTTGCATACACAGGGTACTCTTTTAGAGTATCTGAATTTCTTAAGGTTATGATCCATGTCTAATATTCTCGTGTATGTGTTTAAGCAACTTGTACATAGTAGCTGCTCAATAAATGGCTCTTCTAACATTACAACTGATGACGTCTGCCAACATCACTGCACTGAGCAGAGGTCTTTGTATAAAGCCTTTCAGTTAATCAACACATACCCACAGGATATGTTTTCTGTTTTCACCATGATCCAGAGCCAAGAAAACCGGAGCTTAAAGAAGGCAATGGCACCCTCAAAGCCACCCCTGACTTGCAGTAACTATCATATCCTCCTTAGACAATCTTTTAAGGCAAGAGCTCTTCAGTGTTTGACTTTTATTTTTCCACATGAGACCATTTTGCAAGAGAGTAAATAAAGCTTTATACTATGTGGGTGAGATGATATAAAGCTTAGGTCACAGAAGGGTTAATGAAGGATTTGTGAAGTCAGAACTCTTGGCCCATGTCAAATCTGGTGGCTTTTCTGGCAACTTCGATGGTTCAGAAGGGTGACATGGGCTTGTCCAGCAGCTTGGGTGGGCCTGAGCTGCAGCTGGGGCATTCTCAGGTCCAGAAATACTGCATGTGACCAGCTTCTGGTTGCTCTGTAGGTTGAGAAAAGTTCTGGATGGTGCCAGTATGCATTGGTATGTTACTTGATGTGAAAAGAAGACGACAAGGAAGATCTATGGGAGAAACATTGGAAACTTCTGGAAACAAGAATGACCAAGAAGAAGTAAAGAAAAGCACATTTCTGTAGGACAACTGGAGACATGATGTTTAATTAGCAGTACTTTTCCTATTTAACTGCTGATACGGGACCACAGATCCATCACCCAACTGCTCGAATTTTTGCAAGCATACAAAACTATGATCTCTGCAGAAAAGTGTGCCAGGATGTGTTTCAGGATCCATCACAATACGGCCCTGAAGAGTCACAGAAATGGTGTTCTAGTTCTTGGAGATTCTTCCGTGGGCTACGACACCACCCTCCAAGTATGTTTATGGCTAAAACGTAAACAATGGAAACAGGAAACAGCTGTGGGATAAACATGATCCTTATGTTTTACTCCCACGTTTCACTGGGGTCAAGGTCTTAATGTGACTTCATGCTTCGTACTCTTAGTAGTTTAGCTGTCCATACTTCTCTTAATTGACAAATTACAGTTGTATATATTTATGGGTACAAAGTGGTGTGGCGATTTTTGAGGCAGAAAGGAAGGGGATGAATAGGAGAAGGGCATTTCTAACTACACTTTAGATTGTGATCGCTGGCCAGCTGGCTTGCCTTCATAAACACTTTTGTCATCAACTGCATGGACTGTGATACAGACAGCTTAGCCTCATGTTAGGGGAGTGTATACAGCACACAGCCAAGGCCAGATTTCAGCAGCTGCATCTTGCTCTTTCTCTGAGTTCTGGTTGGCCAGATTTAGCTGGGCTTTTCCTCTGTTTCCTAACACTACATTGACAGTGACCCTTTGACAAATCAGGTCCTTTAAGGCCAGTCCTTCCTTATATGAGGGATAGGACATTAAGTATCTTGTTGAGCAATTGTTTACTACCACGTCTCCTATGTTATGAAGGGTATTGGGGATCGTTACCGGCTACAATATCATACAAATAAGTGCTGTTTGGCTTGAAAATGAGGGAACTCTTATCTTTGATTGTTAATTTCTCCTTCTAACCTCTTCCTCCTCTATTGCTTTTTTTATGCTAAGTAATTCTTACTTGTTTTTATGTACTAGCTATGTACATTTCCAAAAATTATTCAACCAATCTTATATATGTGTACATGTTACACATGCAAGTAGTTTCATAGCTTTGACTATCTGAAGTCCAGGTCAAAGAATACTCTAGTACACTTTTTTTTATGTTCATGATGTGTTGACTATTTGGGCACAGTAGATAAACAATTCAAAGGGCATTCTTGTCCTTGAGACTCTATCTATCTATCTATCTATTATCTATCTATCTATCTATCTATCTATCTATCATTTACCTCTATAATTTCATTCCTTCAGAAAATGTCTTGTTATGTAGTTCTAGTTGGTGTAGAACTCACTATGTAGATAACACTAGCCTTGAACTTGCAAAAGTCCTTCTGCCTCTGCATCCCAAGTATTGGGATTGTAAGCATCCATTACCATACCTGTCACAAAGCTCAGTTTCTTATGGACTATTTCTTTCTTAATGTCTCATCAGAAAACTTCTTGAGAATTTAAAATCTATGGGCTGTAGTGACTCAGAAGATAACGAGAGCAAGGAATTGTAGACACAGGTGATGGATAAACTGAGTAGGGACCAATGAAGCCAACAGAGATCAACAACAGTAGGCAGTCTTTACCATCCCTCAATAAGAAAGAGTGAATGAAGAGTCAGCCTAGATGCTCTCAAACACTGAACCATCTCTCTCACTCCTGTATTTTGAGTCTTAGAGACTGACTGAGCTGGAATTACAGCCTTCAGGGATTAGTCATTGAGATTTCCAACAGAAAATAAGGTTTGAGTGAATAGAGGCTTGGGGTGATTATAGCCGTAAACACTATGCAATGGGCTCCTAAGAATTCTTTCTGTAAATCTTGCATTTTCCACTTGCTCACTTTTTAGTCAAGATCGGTGTCCTTCCCTGTAGAATGATGTCTCTTGATTCTCTTCTGAATTCTGACACTCTCCGGCACTGTTCTGGATCCCCCCTCTTAGGATGTGAATGACTCTGCTTTGTTTCTTTCCATCATCCCATAGTTTTGTGATGGCATTTCTTACCCATCCTCTCTGCCTGTCCCCTACCAGCCACCTCATCAGACACATTAGATAAAGAAGCACCTGAGTGGTTGGTTTGTTTGTTTGTTTATTGAGACACAGTTTCTCTGTGTAGCCCTGGCTGTCCTGGAACTTACTTTGTAGAGCAGGCTGGCCTTGAACTCAGAGATACACCTGCCTCTGTCTCCACAGTGCTGGGACTAAAGTAGTACGCCATCACTGCCCAGCTAATACTTGTTTATTTACTTTTGTAGACAGGTTTTCTCTACATAGCCTTGTCTGCAATGAAACCCACTATGCAGACCAGGCTGGCCTCAAACTCTTAGAGGTCCACCAATTTCCGTCTCCTGAGTGCTGGGATTAAAGGTGTGCACCACCACTCCCAGCCCATGCCTGTTTTGTTTTTTTTTTAAACCAAGAAGATGTACAAGATGTATAAGATATACAAGATGTCAATGGCCATCTTCAAAAATTAACATATTAAAATGGTTCCACTTGCTTCATTCTTTTTTTGTGAATGCATGGATTTATTTTTGGAGCCAAATGTAATCTCCATAGGTGGAGAACTGGATCCTTTATCATTACTTTTGGATGCTAAATGTGTGTCTTTGGCAGATGGAAGTTGCTGACAGATTGCTGGAAAGGCAACCAGAGATGACAGAAGTGTGAAATAAATGGTCTTGGGAGCTGAAAATTGATCTTCTGAATGTGCCCTCCTTCCCACTCATGATCTGTGGTATAATAAGCTGATTTGTCTCTGGTCTTTCCTTTTATTCTGACACAAATGGATTGCTGGTACTAGTGACAGGAAACAAGAAAACAATTTTACTTTAATCATTGAGTGTGTGACCTTCATGTCTGAATGAGTAAACTTTTTTCTATTGATCTTTTCTTTTGACTTCCAGCAAGTTCTCCCCTTCTCTGCAAAGGTTGATTTGTTGATGTCTTTTGTAAGTTGGATGATGCTTGTCCTTTCTTCCCCTGGAGTGCATAGTGAATGGGCTGACATAACTTGCCATAAACATCTCTTTTAAATCTCCGTAGGATTTGTCTATCCATGAAACAAATAGAGCCGGGCGGTGGTGGCGCACGCCTTTAATCCCAGCACTTGGGAGGCAGAGGCAGGCGGATTTCTGAGTTCGAGGCCAGCCTGGTCTACCGAGCGAGTTCAAGGACAGCCCGGACTACACAGAGAAACCCTGTCTCGAAAAAAACCAAAAAAAAAAAAAAAAAAAAAGAAACAAATAGGGTTTATTTCATGAACTTGCCTTTTTGATTTCATTTTGAAAAGTTGACCTTGTGTAGTAAATACTGAGCCATAAAAAGTGTTCTACCTATTGTATAATTAAATAGGTAATTATAAACACACATTATATTTTGTACTTGAAGGATATCTCTTCCCATTCTGGTCTTCTTGTTTCCTTAGCTCTTGGTAAAAACCAACTAGTGTTTCTTGTTGCTCATTCACCTTTGCAGAATTACTCCATGTTTATAAAATGAGAGTGTACCCTGTCCTAACTGCCACACGAGCTCTCCTTACAAATGGAACACACTGTGCATGTTACTTGAACTTCTGACTAATATGACACATGTCATTTTGCAAGTATTCCAGGAGGTCCTCTTTCACCCTGGCTTTCCCAAGTAGGTCTATTTTTGATCATTTAAAGCTAACAATATTGTATTTTTCCATAGGTTAAAATCTGCAACCCTGAAGAGGTGGCATATTAAACTCCTAAGTAACTTAAACTCAGATATAGATTGGTTTATTGACAAATTAGAGCATTACCTTTCTTATGTTTGTGGGAGAAGTACTGATCTTAGACTTTGGGAGAGAAAGATTGCTAGGATGAGAGATGCTGAGGGGAAATTTCCATGCCTCCCTCCCCCCCCCCCAATTTGCAGGGCTCCTTTAAAAAAATGTAAAGAACTCAGAGGGTCAATGAGAATTATACTTGAGCCAATTTAGCAATACCTAAACAGTTACCAAAGACAAACATAGACTAGCCTTGGGAGAGAATAATGGTCTTATGAGTACTATTAAGTATGGCTGGAAAATGAAAAATATGAGTGATTTCAAGAATCTTGTTTGAAGGCTTTCAGATATAGTCAACAATGTAGCTGTTTGTTTATTGCCTCATTGGATGAAAGAGGAAACCATTTAACAATGGAAAGGAGACGAGGGCAGTGAGGGCACATCTGTATCTTATCTTTTTAACTCATACCTGAATACTGTGTTTACTTAATGTCTACCCTTCCCCACCCTCTTGTCCCAGCTCCTCCCAAGTACTCCCAGTCTTTTTGAAAACATGACCTCTTCTTTGATTACTTGTCCCTTGCTCCGGTCAGGGTCTAGCAAGAGAGAGACGAGACGTGAAGAATGGAGACAAGACAGAGAGCCTGTTCAAGTCTCCTTTACTGAAAGGAAATCATGGGTATATATACACTTTACCACGTGCCTTGCAGCCATGGACAAGCAGGGAAACACAACTGAAGACACTTTACCACAAGTGCCTTGCAACTGGGGGCATTAAACAACAAAACAAGATATGTGAGAAAAACAAGATGTTTATCAGAGTGTGCTCAGCTGTTGTAGGCTGTTGAAAACAAGTCTCTTGTCGGGGTATATGGCCTGAGATGGCTGCAAGGATGATAGCCGCTTTCTGCTAGGAGTCGGCTCCCAACACTTACTATCATCACACACACATGCTTCCTGGAGAAAACTGATGTAAGTTCAGGCTCTACACCCACATCTAAAGATGAAGAGCAAGGATCCACAGATAAGAGAGGACACGATCTTGTTTCCTGAATGACAAGGCTGGGTTTGTTCAATAACGTTAAATGAAGAACACTCAGCATGTAGAATGTTGCTCAATTTTGGTGAAATACCCTTACTATCCATTTACTTATAAGGAGATGTACTCAGAAAAAAAAATCCTTATATAAACAAATCTACATGATGGTATTATGGATGATTGATTTCTCCTTTGCTTACCCATATTTCTAATTTTCTCCAGTAAACATGGGTCCATTTTGCAAAAATATTTTTGAAAAATGAAAGCCCAGTTAATTGAAAGGCATATAAAGTGATTGACATGGTTGGTTTCAATTCTATTCCTACCTTCCTGTTTTGCTGGATGTCCTGCTTAGGTACTTTATGGAAGTTTAGTGTGACCCATCAAAGCAATAGTTAACATGGCTGAACAATGCTCAAGAAAACGCAACCTTCTTGCCTTGAGTTTAGCTCCTGAAGGTTCTGCTCAGCATCATTCTTTTCTCCTCCCCCAACCCCTCCCCCGCCACCCAGCTTGGAAAATTTGTCTTGTTCCTAATGTTATGCACAGGGGCTTTATAAGGAAATGGAAAATTGTATGACACTTGTAGAGTTTTGGAACTCATGACTATTTCCGTTCTGTGAGACTAAGCTTTTCTCTCGCAGCTCACACTAGTGCGTGCTTGCTTTCACTCTAGATATATGGATGCTTTCTAAAGAGCCTGCTCTTTATTGCGCCAAGGAATGTTGGTGGTGGGTGGTGGCAGGGTCCCTAAGTTCACGTTTGACTCTACGCATCCACACAAGTTTAGCTGCTATTTTTGTCTTTGCGGTCATCTGAAATCTGAGAATGAAGATGACAGACGTGACTGTCCACGGTTCTTAAGTCCTTACACAATACCTGCTAAGGAAGCAGGAACAAAACTTATTTCCACTGAAAGCTCTCAAGACTTCCAATAAAGCAAAGATCTTATTCAACAAAACTGAAACAAAAACATCAACAGTGTCTGAATGAGTTTCCTGAGAACTGAACTCTCACTGTGAAGTAGGATATTCATTAAATTAGAATGCTGGAAGCAATTCTAAGACTTCAAAGACTACAGTAGGTGTTGGCTTCTCTTTTGACAGCCACTCCTAGATAGGTACACATGGTTTTGTCTCGGTTTGCCTGCATCTATAACCAGCTGGAGCTTTCTCTGTCTTGTGTTGCCTCTTACGGCTGGCAAAATCATACTTCTTTCTCATAGTGAAAGCAAAGGTCCAATGAGAGCAGAAGTTCTTAAGGCTTCTCTAGGTCTAAGCTTCGAGTATTTTCAATGCCATCTCAGACATATTCTGTTGGCTAAAAACAAATCATAAAGCAACTTCGGAATCAAAGGTTGGGGTCAGATTCTACTTCTTGATAAACATGCGGAGATGTATTGCTAAGAGCGTGGTCAGGGAAATGAGAACTCAGAACAAGCATCCATATTTGTGCTTGTGTGTGGTGTGTATAATTATAATATTGGCTCTTATAGAATACCTGGGCTCAGTTCCCTGTACCCACATGATGGCTCACAATTTTTCTATAACTCCAGTTTAAGGAGATCTGACACTGTCTTCTGGTCTATGTGGGCACCAGACATATAGATGGTGCACATACATACATGCAAGTCAAACTCTCATCTAAACAAAATAAATCTTTAAACAATGAAAATAAAAAGTCGGTGATAACTGTTCTTCTGATCAGATGGGGCACGCATAAGACCTTTAGTCACTTGATGATTCAGAGAGGTAGCTTAGCCAATGGGAGGTTTCCTTTACAATGTCTCTTGTAGTGTGTAGTGCCTACAGAAGGACGAGTGGGACTGGATAAGATGAAGAAAAGGCTTAATTTTCTAGTAAGAACTTCTATTATAAATGTGACAGAATTTAAAGCCTAAAAGAGTTTTAAGTTTTTCTATAACTGAGCTTTAATAAAATTAAGAGATTGTTAATAATTGTAGGACTGACAAGGGCTGGAACCTAGAGATACCAGTGACCATATACATGGCTTGACTTTTTTAAAATTTTATTTTGTTTTATTTTTTTTTACTTATTCACTTTGTATCCTGCTCACTGCCCTCCTCTAGGTCAGCCCCTCCAATCCTTCCCGCCTCTCCCCACTTCTCCTCTGAGCAGTTGGGGGCCCCCTGGGTATACCCCCTCCCTGACACTTCAACTCTCTGTGAGGCTAGGTATTTTCTATCCCACTGAGGTCAGACAAAGCAGCCCATCTAGAAGAACATATCCCACAGACAGGCAACAGCTTTTGGAATAGCCCCTGTTCTAGTTGTTCTAGAACACACATGAAGAACAAGCCACACATCTGCTACATATGAGCCAGAAGGCCTAGGTCCATCCCATGTATGTTCTTTGGTTGGTGGTTTGGACTATGAGAGATCAAACAGTCCCGGTTAGTTGGCTCTGTTGGTATTCCTGTGGAGTTCCTTGGGGCCTGCAATCCTTCCTATTCTTTCATAAGAGTCCCCAAGCTCCATCCACTGTTTAGTTGTGAGTGTCTGAGTGTCTGTATCTGTCTGAATCAGCTGCTGGGTGGAGCCTCTCAAAGGACAACATGTTCCTGTCTGCAAGTGTAACATACTAACATTAATAGTGTTAGTGATTGATGCTTGCCCATTGGATGGATCTCAATTTGGGCGTTTGATTGGTTGGCCATTTCCTCAGTCTCTGCTCCACCCTCCTTGCCTACATATCTTGTAGATAGGATAAATTTTGGGGTTGAAAGTTTTGCAGGTGGGTCGGTGTTGTTCCTCTGGGGTTTCTGCCTGACTATAGAAGGTGACCTCTTCAAGTTCCATATCCCCAATGTAGTGAGTTACAGCTAAGGTCACCCCCATTGATTGTTGGGTGCTTCCCTTATCCCTGGTGTCTGTCTCATCCTGGTGATGCCCCTCACCTCCTCACCCCCAAGTATTGCAGATTTCCATCCATTTTCATGGCCATCTAGCCATCTCACCTGTCCATCCCCACACCTGATCCTCAATCCCCAATTCCCCTCCATCCCCCTTCCTCCTAGTTTCCTCCCTCCATCTATGTCTTATGACTATTTTATCCTCCTTTCTAAGTGAGATTCAAGCTTCTTTGCTTGGACCTTCCTTTTTGTTTAGCTTCTTTGGGTCTGGGAAGTGTAATATGGTACTTATATGACTAATATCCACTTGTAAGTGAACACATACCATGCATGTCCTTTTGGGATTCAGTTAACCTCACTCAGGATGATATTCTTAAGTTCTATCCATTTGCCTGCAAAATTCATGATGTTTTTGTTTTTAATAGCTGGATAGTATTCCATTGTGTAGATGTACCACATTTTCTTTATCCATTCTTTAGTTGAGGGACATCTAGGTTGTTTCCAGTTTCTGGCTATTGTGAGTAAAGCTGCTATGAACATAGTTGAACAAGTGTCTTTGTGGGATAACAGAACATGTTTTGGGAATATGTCCAGGAGTGGTATAGCTGAGTCTTGAAGTAGAACTATTCCCTGTTTTCTGAGAGACTGACATGCCTTGACTTTTTTTTTTTTTTTTTAAGAACCTCACATCCAACTGTTTAGAATTAAAAATACCTGTATATATATGGAAAAACTAGATTTTTTGGCAAATATTTAACTTATTTTTGCATCTTAACTGCAAACAGAAATTATGCTCTTTTAAGTTCAGGAAGTAATTGAATTCTCTTAAACACATTAAGTATTTCTTTTCCAAACTGGCATCTAGATTTATTAGTTAACACTAAGATTTCATTGTGGACTAAGACAGTTTCCTAAGATTTATTTTGCTATTTCTGTTTTTGAACTTTGTCTTTTTTTTTTTTTTTTTTTTTTTACTTTATTTTCTTATGTTTGCTATAGTTCTCCTTGGCAAGCTTCCCAAATCACATTTATTAAGCTAAAAATATATGTGTATGGTATAAATTTTCTTTTTGTGTATTATATCTCTTATCATGTTAAGACAGTTTCCTAAGATTTATTTTTCTAATTCACTAAGTCTTTCTTCAGCTGTACCTAGTCTTCAATATAGCCATTTTTTTTTGTTTGTTTAATACTTTCTTTTTCAATTTTGAGTTTTCTATTTGGCCTAAAACATATCCTGGAAATGGCACACTGAGTAGTCTCTGTGGCACGCACAATTCCTGCTGAATTGTGGTTTGGAAGCAACAGTCCTTCATTTTCATCTTATCTGCTTTTTGATGATGATGCTGCCAGGGTGGATGACTGGATGTAGAATTAGGGTTTATCTGTCAGGCTGCTAGATCACAGCCTTCAGCTTCCCAGCTGCACTTTCCTTTGATGTTTAATAGCATTGATGACAAGACTCTGTTGCGATCATCTCTGAGTTGGCTTACCACTTAAGGAAGGCTATAAGCAATTTCTTTTTTCTTTCCCCTTTCCCAACTCCATCTTTCCCACTTCCCTACCCATGCAACTTCATCTTCTTCAGATTCTTTTTCTTAATCTCCCAAACCAATCCAGACAGAACCAAACTAAACCAAACCAAACCAAAGTCCAAAATTAAAACTAACAAAATCAGAAAACAACAACAATCACCACCAAAACAAACCCCAAATCACACAAAACAAAACATGGATTCTGTTTTGTGTTGGCCAGCTACACCAGGGCTTGGGTCTATCCTGGAGTACAGTTGATATATTCAGTGTTGTTCCATTGGAAAAAACCTAATGTTCCTTCTCCTAGCAGGTATTAATTACAAAAACCTTCTTGGGTAGGAGTAGGACTTTATGTCCACTTTCTTTCTTTGTGCTGGAATTTTGTCTAGCTTGAGCTTGTACAGATCTTGTGTTTACTGTCACAGATACTGCTAATTCTTGTTTCCTTTAAACATATAATTCAAGTTTCATTTAAAGATAACAGGGCATGGTAGTGTGTACCTTTAATCACAGCAGAAGCCAGACGAGGTGGACCTCTGTTTGTTGAGGGCCAGCCTGGTCTACATCTCAAGCTCAAGCCAGCTAGGGCTACACAGAGAGACACTGGGGAACTGAGGAATGATGAAAAGAGGAGTCATAATGATGGTGTGAACTTCAACTTGGGTAGTGAAGAAACTGTTTAGAAGGCAGTGCATGTAATGATAATAGCATATCTTAGTGTGTGATGAAGGGTCCAGGGGACTGGAGTAGAAAGAAACACTACAGGAGAAAATCCTGTGACCAGATCCACAGGCCACAGGGCATTGAAAGGACCACACAGAGAGTGAGGACGTGTTGGGACCAGGAGACAGTGGAAGAGAGAAAGATGGCAATCCCATTCTGAACTCTGCAAGAAATGTACTGGGATGGTGGGAGGGGTCTGTGTGTGTCCAGTGACTGAGAGCGGGAGGGATACTGAAGACAAATTGTAAGAAGATTTGAATCTCTGGGAGGGATGGAGGAAAACCACAACCTAAGAAGAAATATTACAAGCTATAAGAGGAGGAAATACATTAGTAAAGATAAAATCTGATATTAAATAGAGCAAATACAAAAATAGAGTAGACAGGATTAAAAAAACATAAGAATAAGTTCTTCTGTGTGTACTTACAACACACACTATTTTTCCCAAGTATAATAATAAGTTAAAAAGAGAAAGAAAATATACTAGGGCTAAAAAAATGTACTTATGAATGAATCTAGACTACAACCAAACCTTGATAAGTGTGTACTTTGCATAATTCTCTGGCAGTTATCCAGTGGAAATCCATGATATCCTAGCGAAGTAGCAACCAAAACTGACCACGAAGGAAGTAGAAAACTTGAATAGATTATCATGCAGGTGTATGAAGAAAAAAAAAAACCACTCAAAAAGCCAATGGACTCCATTGTTTTACAGCAGGCTTTTATTTTTCAGAATTTCAATAAAAATTGTTCAAATAATTTCAATTATAAAAAAGAGAAAAGTTCACATATTCACTTAATGAAGCTATTATCATCTTAATTAAAACACTTAATGATAGTCTGGGAAGGAGCCACTATGAGCAAATTTTGCTTATAAAAACTGTGGGAATTTTCTAAATAAAATATTCCTGAGGATATTTTTTTCTTTGAGTGAGTAGAACACAATTGGATTTTCAGAAAACAACTTGTTGTTTCTCCACTATGTTGATAAAACTTGTCTTTACTCTGAGTAACTTTACAGCTATTTTTCATAATAAAAATTCCTCTTGTCACTTATGACTATACAGGATAACCCAATTTTATGATCAAAATTTTGAGACAGCACTCAGATGACAATGTGCATACTTTATATAAAGTTGAAGGGCTTCATTAGCTTGACTCAGCATTAGAAACAAAACCAAACCTCAATATTCCTCTAAACAGTCCCTAAAACTAGCTTGTGGTAGACACTACACTTACACAATACACACATACATATACATACACACATGCACACATACACATATCACACATATACACACCCACATACACACATACATATACATATATCTACACATACACACACATGCATATATACACCCTTTCAGTGGTAAGATCAAATACATCCAAAAGTTCTAGATGTGTCTGATAATCAAAATCCTAAACTCAAAATAACTCCCTTCTTAAGTCATGGCTAGCTCCAGACAGCTGCCATGGAGGGTAGGCTTCTATTTTTCTGCTTCCTGATTCCCTGTTTTCTCCTCAGTCAACTCTACTCTGCTGTCATGGGCACTTCGACCAGATTCTCGATCCTTCAGGGTGATAAGATCCCTTCTCATTGTGGACCCAAAGCTCAGGCATATTTGTCGAGAAATATAATAATCTGTTTTTCTGCTCTAACCAGCAGCTGACTCAGACAGATACAGACATCCAGAGCCAAACAGTGGATGGAGCTTGAGGACTCTTATAGAAGAATAGGCAGAAGGATTGTGGGCCCTAAGGAGATAGGAACTGCACAGGAAGATCAACAGAGTAAACCAACCTGAACCCTTGGAGCTCTTACAGACTGAATCACCAACCGTGGAGCATACCTAGTCTACACAGATCTAGCTCCATGGGCTGGACCTAGGCCTCCCTGAACATATGTTGCAAATGTGCAGCTTGGTTTTCATGTAGGTCTCAAACATCTGGAGTGGGGGCTATCCCAAAACCTGTAGCCTGTATATGGGATATGGTCTTCTAGCTGGGTGCCTCATCTGGCCTCAATGGGAGAGGAAGCACCTAGCCTCTCAGAGACTTAAAGTGGCAGGGTGGGGGATACAGGAGGAGGGGGTACTCAGAAAAGAAGAGATGGGGAAGGATTGTGGGAGGGGGTGACTGGGACGGGTTATAAAGTGAATAAGCAAAATAATAAAATTAAAAAAGAAAAGAAAAAAAATAAATATAAAAAAAAAGAATCTGTTTTTCTAATAATCTCCTTAAGATGCCTACTACAACAACAGAAAATTGTTTCAGTTTTGCAGCTATTTATATCATAATTTCCATTAGAACAGGAACTTAGCTTGCTCTACTATACCTGAGTGAAAGATACACAAAGAAGTACTGGATTTGGAGGGTTAATTGTCACATTGTCCTCACTAAGGATATCAGATGAATGTGCCCAGTTTTAAAAACAAAACACAGCTTTATTTTGGTAATAAGCTAGATGGAACCAGTTTGCAGAGGAACTGGTTAACGCTACACAATTATCAACAAGAATGGACGGTGAATAGAAGCATAACTAATGCTATGTATTATTAAGAATGTTACAGAGTTGGTTATTGAGTAGGCTACATCATTGATGTAGGAGGAAAGGTGAGACAGATCTCTGAGGGAGATAGTTGGACACACAGGTGCTAAGAGGGGGAAAATGGGAAAAATAGAAGAGGATTCAATTAGGGTGGAAGGAGAGGGATATATGTGTATGTACATGTATACGTGTACGTGTATATGCATATGTATGGATATATATGTATGTGTACATATATGTGGAGGAAGAGAGAGAGGAATAAGTAACACAGGAAAAATCAATAGGGAAACATTATTTCATGTTTATTTAAAATACACTATAATGCAAATATTTGTGTAAACATAAATACATTATATATACTTACATGATATAGGCAGTATTTATGTGAAGATATGCTGCTTGAGGTGATAATGCTTTCCTCAAGCACCATAGAATATCCAACAAAACCCCTACTACCAAGCATAAGAAGGCTTTCTGTGAGTTGCTGATCAGAACAGTTGAGAATACTCCCCAAACAATACAGGCCATAGCCATTGCCCTTGCTTGCCTTATTGAACTGGGTAAAACTCTACTGCTGAAGGCACCACACGCTTCAGGCTGGATGCCTTTTCCCTGAGGACTAGCTCTCATAGTATCTGAAGTGCTATGCAATCTATCAAAAGAGAAAAGCAATAAATCGTTTTAAAGCTTACCAGCATGGTAAGATATCACCAACTGTGCAGTAGTGACACTTATATCTAAGGGACAACCAATAGATGTCCAATTGGACTTAAAGCCTGCTTGAAAGGAAGAAATTAATTCATGCTGTACCTGGTACTGTAAACCTAGCTAACTACCAGTAGTTGGTGAGGTCATAGACCCTAGAAGTGAACCTACTACTACACTTTCCCAAATCACTATAATTCCTAATTGCGTTCTAAATAATTTATCCTTCTGCACACAGATAAGTGTAGCTTTCACCCCCTCACCAAAGAAGTTTCTTTTTGCCACAAAGAGCATTATCTTGGAAGATCCCAACTGGTCCAGATGAAGAGAACACCTGTTTATGGAGCTCCCAATCCTGATTAATTACATCGACAGCACAACCTCTATACTTAAAGTTCAGGAAACCTCCTAGAGGAGGGACAGAGAGATTGTACAAACCAGGGGATCAGGATGTGTGCTTCAAGATAGTGTCTTCTATATGACAAGGAAGTATACCTACGAAATATCTACAGTATGGTCACCTAAACAAGACCTGCACAAAAACAATAGCAGTAGACATGCCAGCACAGATGAGGATCTCTTACAAGGTCCCATCCCAAGCTGAAAAGCCACAGGCAACTAATGGTTTTAAGAGAGAGAGAGAGAGAGAGAGAGAGAGAGAGAGAGAGAGAGAGAGAGAGAAAGAGAGAGAGAGAGAGGATCAACCAGTCTTCACAGATGAGCTTTCTGATCAGATCCCCAGATCTCTAAACAAACACACATATGAGAAATACCAAATGGGTTAAGCAAGTGTGTGTGTGTGTGTGTGTGTGTGTTGTGTGTGTTGTAATTAAAAAATGAGAGGTCATGAATCTGGAGGGAGAGACACAGGAGGAGTTGGATTGAAGAGCAGAAAGGGTAGAAATGTTATAGAGATAGTATCCATATATGACATTCTTTGAAATGTGGAGCAAAATACAAAAGAAATAGATCCATGGGGAACCATGGCAACTAAGGAAACCTCTGAGAAAGTAAGGCTTAAAAAAAAAAAACCCGTGTGATTGATTTTTATGCCTGAAAAGTATTTTCAGTCTCTCCTGTCAAGTGCACTTCAATGCTTGTTCTGTTAGTGCTTGTTTTGCATGGAGCTATGGGTTGCCAGCCATAGGCTTTCAGGGAAATAGGCAGCACTACTGGAGGTTGCCAGTAGATGGAGCTGTAGATTTTTAGAAATTCTGATTGAGCATTCTTTCCTATGAAACAAAGGTTTCAATACCACAGCCTAACTTTTTTTTTGTTTAAATTAATATCTCTTGGGACACATATCAAGCATACTAAAAATCAGTAGGACATAAGCTCCTAGGTATGAAATTCATTTCTTCAAGTCACTTCTTTTTAAGGATAAGTTTTTCATTTTTCTTCTTTCTTATTTTTCATGTTTCTAATGTAAGGAAAATGTAAAGATCTAGAAAATAACCTTCTTCTAACCCATCAAATAAATATGAGCACCATGGCCACTGAAGAGAAGAGTGTTGCTGAGTCATCAAAGAACAACACTATCATCATGGTACTTGGCTTTTATTTAAAATGTTGGCAGCTTGCACGGGCCTTGGAGATACGGGACTGATGTAATTTTTTTGTTAGAATTTTGTATTGTCTCAAGGCTCACATGATCAGCACAGCTCCGGCTGAACAGACATCAGGTGGAGATGCGGCTGATGACTAGGCAGCTTAGAATTAGAGAAGGCTTAGGTCTTCCAGTGTCTGAGATTTTGGCAGATGACCCTTGACCAAGCTGAGTCCACTGAAGGGCACTGATAGCCTATTGCAGAATAGCCAACTCTAATAACTGCCACAAAGTCAAATGACCCACGTGTTTCCACTAGGTTTGAAGTTGTTCTTGCTTGTTTGAAGGCAGGCGTGTTCTGCATTTTCCTTATGGACTGGATAGGATATCTGTTCACTGTCTTCAGTGGGAGCATGTTCCTACAGTCTGAGTCAAACTGGTGTTATAGATACCACCTCAGACCCAGTTCATTTGTTTTGGAAGGAGGCTACACTCTTGAAGAGTGGCTTTGGGTACTAAATTGAAAATCTTCTCCTATCCCTTTCTGTTACTTCTACTTACAGTCTGAGAATTTAAGCGTCACATTCTGGAGTCTGTTGTTCTTTGTTGGATGTCATGGCCACAAGTGTTATAATCTATAAAAATATTGTTGATCACTGAATTGGGAGATACTGAACTACCAGAAATACAGAGTTAGTTTTCTGTAAGCTTCTCTCTGCGTGTTTATATCAACCAATTAGTAACATAACCTTGTTTAATGTCTATTCTCTTATTTAATATATATTGCTAATCTACTTACACTGAACTCTCGGCCAATATCACTAGAACTTACACTACAATGATGTTTAACATAATAAACACGTTTTTCGAGAAGGCCTATCTGCATCTGTACAGCTAGGAACACTGGCTGCAGAAGAATGTTTGGGTACAGTCCTAAAATAAGAGAATTAGAAACTCAAAGATAAAAAGTGACCAGGATGAGCCACTCACTGGTTCTAGAAAGCATGTTTGTCTGTGGCAAGAAAGCCAAAACCAGTACATTAGAGCACATGCCGGAGAGACTGGGAGTCAGACAGACTCCCTGTTAGGTAGAGGGGCTGAGGGACCATGGCTAGATAATAAAGGTGAGAATTTCCAAGTGGACTTGCTTTATCCTTACCTTCCTGACTTGAAGTCAAAGCTTGGCAGTTTCAAACAAAGGCTTTTGTCTCCCACCAACAGGCTCTCTGCTGGTGGGTGGGTTCAACAGGATCAAGAACAGATCAGGGGCATGCAACTCAACAGCTGTGGGCCAATCAACCATCCCATCTTTCTTCAAACTGACCATCCCACATTTAGGGGAGCAGCTCTTCAGAGGTCTCTTGAGAAGAGACTACATCTTTTGGCATTTTTAATCCCACCTGATTCATGTGTGTGTCTCCTCTGCCTCTCCGCCCCCATTACCTTTCTTCTATAGTTGATTCTGTCTGCTGCTGTTTGCAGTGTTTCAGATTTCTCTGCTGCTATCTTTCATTCTCTAGTTCCCCCTGCCTCTTTATTCTTTAAATGGCAGAGAAAATGAACCCAATCAAGATACCTAGAATGTTAGAATGTATCATGTGGCTGTTTTACCACAGCTGGAAACATGTGGATTAATTGATTAAAATGCTTTGCTGCTTTGCAAATAGCCATGCAGAGTTATACAAATGCTGAATTTGTTTGGTTTTGTTTTTCTCTTTGGAGAGGTCTTACTGTGTAGCCCTGGATGGCCTGAAACTCACACTGTATAGCAAGCTAGACTCAAACTCACAGAGATCTACCTGCTTCTGCCTTCCGAGTTCTGGAATAAAGGTGTGCGCCACCATCCCTGGCTCAAATGTTTTCATTCTGGGGTTACTAATACATTTAACAAGCACATACCTTGAAATATATTTGCATAAGTGGCATCTGTGGATAGTGAAGGCTGTTACTCTTGACAAACTGTTACTGTGTGCCAATATTCTGTCTAGGCTGGGGAATTTGTAGTTTTAGTTTTATATCAGTGTTAGGACAAGCTGTTAATACTATTCGCCTCTTTCTGAAACTAGTGTGATTGCTCAGATTCTGGTGGATTGGGAATAGGTTAGACATCTGTTCCAGAACACAATAAGGAATAGAATTGGGGTTCCCAGGATGTAGTCCAGGCCTTCAGGTGGGTCAGGTGACTTCCACAATCCTGGAGCCTTTGGGTATTTCCTCTGTTTGGAATCCACAAAGAGGGCACCAGCAGTGTGTGGGATATCCAGAAACCTTCCATTCACATTCTTTTAGTTAATGGCTCCTTTGGAATTTAAAATGTAACTTGCTCCCTTTAAAAGTGCAAACAATAAGACACTGAGCAAAAGAAGGGATTAATCAAGTATGTGAGTGTTCATTAATAAGCCATATGAGGTAGCCACGAGGTAACTAAGCTCAGACACAGAGCTGGCTGAGGACTCTCACTTAGTAACAAGGCAAAGCCGGGGACTCCCTAGGAGTCAAACCAGCTCTAAGAGAAACTTGCTCCAGGGCCTCCAGCATTCCCACTGGGGAGGAGGCCTCCCTGCCAGATAGTGACTAAGACAGGAAGAAGCCAATGGGAAAACCTTCCTTATCAAAGCCTAAGAATTCTGTCTTGTGGGTTACATCTTTTGCATAAGCCCCTCTGGGATTTCCTTTCCAGCTTGATCACTGTGGATCACAAGAACATTTCTGTTTGATTCTTAGCCTTTTTTCTTTTACAGGGCTTGCCCTCTTTTGCCCTTGGCTTCTCTTTTTGGCATTTACACCTTGTTTCATGTTTGATTATCCAATGTTTGACTTTTCTCCCCTGTTCTGTGGAGAAAAACAAATACCTCTATGACAGCGAATTCTGTGATTCATTTTCTTAGTTATTTTGAAAGTTATTCTTCTATCGAGGTCAAGAAATGTATGTGTGGTATACATTTTAAAAATGCTTAGTTTCTGTAGAAGAAAATACTAATCATTTTTGCCAAGGGAAAGTTCTATGTCCAATAGCTATTGTAGCAGCTAGACTGACCATATGACTGCTGTGCCTGCTGCCCCCATAACACACATGGATAACATTTATTTCTCCTCATGGAGAAGGAATTATACTGATACCTGGGAATTGAAGTCTTCTTTAAGTGACTCTTGGTCTCATTAATAAAATAAATAATGGATTCGAGCAGAAGCTCAAGAACAAGCTTATTGAGTTTACAAGAAAAATACACAAATAAAACATATAGACAAGCTGTAAATTATATCAACTTCCCAGAGAAGAAGAATGGAGAAGAGAAAGAAAAAAGGTATACAATTGGAAGTCAGGCACATGGTAGACAAGCAGCCACATGATGGGGAGGGGATGCTTTGAGAAAGAGCAAGAAAACCCAAAGTACCAGAAATAGCATTCTTAGGTTCCCACCAACATCCAAAAGTTAGATCAAGAAAGAGAAACAACAAGAACAAAACGACAAAACAACAAAAAATACAATACCAAAACAAACACAAAGGAAAGAAGGAAAGAAAGAAAGAAGGAAAGAAGGAAAGAAAGAAAAGGAAAAGAAGATTGCTCAGAAAGATGAGTAGACTCAGCCAAACCTCATGGTGCTGGGTTTCTAAAAACTGTAGTGGGAAGGGCTAGCATTGTATCTCATTAAAGGAATACCACCTATTTAGCATATGTTAAGGTGAATATGTCTTCCTAGTAGTGGTCCATGAGTGGTCAGTGAGGCCATTGACTTCGTCCAAATGGAGTGCTAGGTCCCCATCAGGCTAGAGATCCTCTTCTCTTGACCAAGGACTTTACCTTAGTGAGTAGTTACTGTGTCTATCACAACATGATAGTCACAGTTTACATAGTCTATTACAGATAATACCAATGTAAAAAGCTTTAGAAAGAGAAAGCAGTATGGGATGATCTGATTAGTTTTGTCAATTTGATGCAAACCTAGACATAACAGAGAGAATGTCAGTTAAGGAATTGCCTCCATGAGATTGGCCTGTGGGCATGTCTGTGGGGGACATTTTATTGGTTGATAACTGATGTAGGCAGGCCTAGCTCATTGTGGGTAGGTGGTCCTGGATGAAGACCAGTGAGTAAAAGAGCCTACCAAGGAAGCCAGTAAGTATTGGTCGTCCATAGTTTCTGCTTCAGCTCCTGCTTCCAGATTCTTGCTTGATTTCCAGTGATGATAGATTGAAACCTGTGAGCCAAATAAATCCTTCCCTCCTATGGGCTGGTCTTGGTCAGTGGTTTATCACAGCAACAGAAAGCAAACTAGGACACAAGGTCAATGTTTCTAAACCATCTTAGACCAGAATTTCATGACACCAGTCCATGTACTTTGTGCCAAATTAGATTTAAAAATATTTATCTTATTTAGTACATCTTTGGTTTTAAAGACTAACAGAAACTCATCTTCTCAATATTTGATAATTTGTTCTATGCTTTAAATATAGTTTTTGAATCTGAAAGTTTGAATCTATGTTTGTTTAAGAGATTTTTAAAAGCCCAAGGGACAAGAGACAAGAGACAAGAAAGTCACCTACATTTTTCCTCAGAGCTGATCACTGTTAGCACCTACTTTATATTTAACATGTTATTTCTTTAGAAATTATCTATCATACTGATAGGGGAATATTGGGTTATCTTTGAGGGTGATGGAGTCTTCCTTAGATTTTATGCTTTTCTTGAGAGGCTAGGGGCCTAAAACTTGGGGCTACCAAAGCTACTCTAAGTGGCTTACAGGTTCTCGTCTTGTGAATTTGAGGAATGAAATCCATGGACCATAGAAGGTGAGTTTTAGAAGCAAGTATTTTATGAGAGGGACCTTAAAAGAGAGGAAAGCAGTCAGAGCTCTTGTATAAGGGAAGGGGTTCCCCTGGAGTAGGATACCTTGGCATCTCAATTCCCTGGACAGAGAGAGGCACAGGTGGGAAATGAGCTGGAAATTCTGGTGTTCCCATCCTAAGTGTCCCAGCTCTTGTGGTTTCAGCCACACCCTCCATGTGGCTTCCTGGAAAGGGTGCTGCTTAGAAGAAAGGTAACAGGGCTCCCTTCAAGGCATCTCTGGACTTTAGCAAGGATAGAACTGCCACTAGGTCTAGGGACATTTCAGCTTTTAGCCAGGAAAGAAACTGATTACTTTTCTTTAGGTTTTTGTTTGTTTGTTTGTTTGTTTTGTACCATAAACTGCATAGCAAATTCATATCTGCTGTTCAACACATTCTCTCTGTCTCTGTCTCTGTCTCTCCTTCCCTCCCTCCCTCTCTTCCGATCCCTCCTTTGCTCTTTGCTTTCTTTCCTATCTTCTGTGAGATGAGTAATGTCTGCTACCATGATGCTATTCTTCTCCATAGGGTCCGAAACAAAGGAACTTAAGTTACTTATGCCAGGCATTCCCTCACAGGAACAGAAACTCACCATTATGATTTGCATCTGAGTGATCTGCTATAGGCTGATGTTTTGATCACTTGGTCTTCAGCTGGCTCTTCAGGTTTTGTTCTTCAGTTTTGGTTCAGTGGGGGGAGGCTATGGAAATTGTGGGAGGTGGGATATGGTTGGGAGAAGTAGGTCATGGGGAGGAGTCTCTTTCAGGGAATATTATCCATGTCCCCTTCTTACCTTGCTCTTTGCTTTCTAATTAGCCATTGTAGTGAAGGACACTTTTCTGTCGTAGGTTTCTGCTACTATGATGTACTGTCCAAGCATATAGTGTGATGCCACCTTGAGCTGAATCATCAAAAACCACGGGTCAGAATAGATACTTCCCTCTTGAACTGTTTCTGTTGAGTGTTTGGTTACAACAGTAGAAAGTGATGAAACCCTGACTAATACATTTTCCTACCAAAGTTAAAAAGTATTGAACAGTATTATACTAGTCAGACTTATCATGTATATATAAGCCAAATCTTAGCTTTTGAAATCCTTCTCACTAGAAAGAAGAATAATATTGTTGTTTTCTCCTTTATCTGGTGTTAGAAATGAGAAGTTCAATGTAGCACACCATCCCACTCTTTTATAGAGGATGATCAACGACTTCTAGTCTGCATCCCTGTTGTGTGCTTTCTTGGGTTCTGCAGTATTTCCATTGGAGTTGGACATGGATATGTTTTATGCATCTTGCCAAGGACTCAATGGCCTTTTCTATGTAGGAGATCCGATTCTCCTCTCTCGAGCTTTGCATGGTGCCCACTGGTCCCTTGTGGGTACCTTTGATTCCTCTGACATTTCCTTCCTATGTGCCATGTGCTTTCCCTTTTGACATTTCTTTGGCAAACTTCTCTAGCTGCCTCTTCTGCTTTTGCTGTCAATCCTGGATTGTGCCCATTCAGCCAAGATCTCTGCATATTGATATTTTTTTCAGCTCTTAGATTGAATTTATAGTCCCAGACTGCAGTGGTTAATCCAGCATTTCACAAGGAAATTATTTGCACATATTCTGAAGTCTTATTTGTTTTGTCTGTTCTGCTATTTCTACAAGTAGGAGCTCTTCCTAAGTTCACTTGTGTCTCTGACATTGTCTTTTTTCACGTTTGGTAAACATTTTATGACTTACCTATGGTATCTGAGAGCCTAGTCTATTATAAGAATCCAACTCATCCTGTTTTCAGAAATTCCCAAGTGAAATATTCTGCTTCTTATAAGCTGAGCAGTCCTAACTTGAAATTCTAAATCTGAAATGCTCCAAAATCTGAAAGTTTTAGCTCAAATATAATATTGCAAGTGAAAAAGTCTATACCAAGAAACTTTGTTTCATGTACAGAATTATTAAAAAACATTTTAAAAATTAGCCTCAAGTCACATATTATGAGGTATATGTGAATTTCATTTTCAACTGGATCCTATCACTATGAATATACAAATATTCCCAAATCTAAAAACCTCTGACAACACTCGTATTAAGGATTTCATGTAAGAGACACCCATACTATAGCAGGGCACTTTGCCAGGACATGCATGAGTTCCTGACTAGGTGGTATCAGCCTTTTCATCTAAGCCAGATGTGTGTCTTTGCTCTATGCTTGGTTCAGATAGCATGGGGAAGAGAATATGGAGGGGCTCCTGAGTGCTTTGTGGGTTTCCCATACTATCTCATCTGTGGATTTGCTTGGAGTGCTCTGGAGACTTTGTATCTTGTACAGTGGCTCTCTCTGAGAACATGTGTTCTGAAGGTTTTATCTTTGACTTTTAGTTTTTGAGACAGGATCTCATGATATAGCAGAGGCTAATCCTGAACTCAATCTTCCTCCATCAGCCTCTTGAGTGCTTGGATCATGGGCATGTATGATCGCTCTAAACAACATTCAAGACAACAATGTTTATGCTTTTACACATTGCATTGGCAGTGGATAGAGTTAGAAACAGCATTAGCTGCTCTTGAAAGATGCAAGACTACAATTAAGTTTTGATACATTTTCATTTCGGGGTGAAATATTTTTCTGCAGTAACTGTACTGGATGTTGTGAGCATTAAAATGCTATGACAGTGTTCAGGCAACCGCAGATGACTTATGGTTAAAGGCACGTGTTAGTGCATCAGTATCTGGTTGTTCTCAAAGGCTCATTCTCTGTGATGGATTCAGTGTCCACACAAATTGGTTTTGAGTAATTCTGAGTTTAACTTTAAATGTTAATGTAGTTAATGGGATTTTAATGTTTTCTCTGCCCCCTTTCTGGCTCTGTGGAAGTCTGTACAAGAAAGTAAAAGTTATTAACACTTGATCTATTATTATTGCTTTTCTCCTTTATGTGTCACAGTATCTCCCATATTAAGAAAAAAATGGAGAAAATTTGCTTCTCGAACCTTTGTATACATTTATAAAGTGGTGTCCTTATCTATTGAGTATCGTAGTCTTAAAATTCAATTTTTGTTCCTGATCTTGTGGGTGTTTGTCTTTCAGTGTCTTGACAACTTTCTATCACAATGGGAATACCCTGATCTACTTTGTGGTATAATGGCCATATGTTCTTTTTTGATACTTGTGTACTGGTGAAGTGTATGTGGTATTGGCTAGATTCTACTGTGATTTTTTTTGATAAATTCACAGAGTAACCCTCCCTTAATGTACATTCAGTTATACAAGAGCAGCCTTGGTTTGAAAATGTCCATGGGAAGTTTGGGAAATAACTCTTTTTATAGGTTGAGGATGTAGGCCAGTGGTCATGCATTTTCCTTGTATGTATGAGACCCTAGGTTTAATCTCAGAACTGAAATAAAATAAAACAGAAGAATAGAACAACAAACAGAACAGAACAACAACACAACAAAACACAACAAAGCACAAAGCTAACCAAACTCAAACTGCTTGAACCCAACCAAACTCAACCCAACCAAAAAAGCACTTAGGTTTTAAGTGTCTTTTTGAGTAGGGTAAAGGAAGTTTATGTAATCATGTTGTATCCCAGGTGGGATAGGATCACTATCCAGCATGTCCACACTGTGTGTACTACTCTGTGGCAATCAGGAGGAAAGGAGACTATAATCACATAGTCTTCAATACAATATATTGTTACAACGATTCTATCTTATTATAGTTACTGTTGTTAATCTCTTATTATATCAAATTTGGAAAATACACTTTAAGTATGTACATATAGGAAAAACATAGATGAAAGATAGGGTTTTGTACTATTTATGGTTTCAAATCCACTGAGAATCTTGAAGCAGATCCTCTATGGATAAGGGAGGCTATGCATTTCTGTTGACACTTAAGGTTGGGCTTTGACAATGGTAGGGAAAGTTGGCCTTCCACTTTGGGTTCCAATGCTGCTCTTGGCAGAGACTCCCATTTGGGGACCATGGCCAATTGCAGCACTCCTACTGCCACCATGTTGTCAGCAACAATCCAGGCCCAGGTCCCAGCTTGGCTATATTCTGTAATTCTGTCCCACCCTGGACTTTTCCTGGATGCTAGTGAACATCATGTGGCCTGTCCAGCCTTTGAGGAGACAGGCTTGCTCTGCCTACAGGTTCTGTTTTCTGCACGTGTGCGCTGCTCGAATGTAGTGCTGCTAGCTACCCACCTGCCTCCTTTCCTCTCACACGTGCTCCACTGCCTCATCACTCTTCATTACAAAACAGAAATTCAAAGCAAAAATCATTAATATCACAACTGTGACAGTCAAATATTAAACTAAGTATGAGGTTTTTCCCAGTGTGAGCCCCGAGGAGCTACAGAGGTCATGTGTCTTCAGAGCCAGACCTGATAGGAAACTTTCAGTGGGACTCCACCTCTCTCTCCCCTCCCCCCGCCCCCATACTCTCTTGAGGAAAGGCAATGATGCTTTAGGAATCAACACTTATTTGGCACTGCAGTGCGCATGCTCATGAATTGCCCTCCCCGATTCTGTGTTTTCTAGCTGGACACAGAGCAGGTTGAGAGAGCTGAGAAAAGGAATAACCTTAATACAGTGTTACCTTGGTCCTATGGTTCAGATTTTCAACTCCCTACCTCTCCCTTCTCCCTCCTCCTTTTCCTTTCTCCCCTCCCCTTCCCTTCCTCTCCCCTTCTTGTTTGTTTCTCTCTTTCTCTCCCCTTCCTTCTCTATCTCTCTCCCCCTCCCCTGCACCCCCTTCCCCGTATCTTTTGAAATAGAGTTTTACTCTAGCTAGTGCTGCTTGGAACACAATATTGCAGTCCAGGCTTACATCTGCTTTCGCGTCAGTGCTTGGATTACAGGTCTGTGTCAGCAGGACTGCCTTAAATCTTTCCTACAAGTGTAAAAGTCAGCTTTGTGACCTAGAATGTAAAGTTTACATCATTCAGGAGAGGTTAAAGAATGTGGATTAATACAGGCCGTCTTCCATGTCTGATCATCAGGGCCTCAGAAACATACACCCTATTCAATCTCTCAGTTCTTATTCATGGGTTGATCTTCAAGAGGGCTTTAAGATGACTTTTTTCTTTCATTTTCTGCTTCTGTGCATCATCTGCTTAGGCATCTGCAGGCTGTCTTGTTTCACTATCTGAATGTAATGACAGATATGTTGTGAAAATGGCTGAAACCCCAAAGCTTAGATTCAGGCGTCATGTCGCTCTGAAAACCCATTCACATCTGCCTGCTACTGTTTGACCTAATTTTGGAAGAGAAATCTCTCAACATTTTTGTTCTCCAGGTAAGAAACAAAAAACCAGGCCAGCTTGTTTAAGTAGTTTCTTAACTTTTTTTTTTTGTAAGCGATGAAAGAACATGAGTGTGGAGTCCTTATCGCTCATCTTCAAACATTTATCGTGCTACGCTCTAGTGCAGTAGCACGCACACCTACTGTAAAACAGAAACCACAGAAAACTTGTACTGTCACGGGAGGACCAAATTACAGCCAGTTACCAAGTAACCCTGAGGTTCTTTGTGTGTGCACAGATGTTATTTGATTGTCTAATTATGTCTTGTTTGATTAAGATGGCTCCACCTAAACATACTTGGAAAGCTTGATTTTTTTTTTTTTTTTTGCCAGACTGAAGAGATTAGAATTTGCCTTAGACATATAAGCAACTTTCATTTCCTAAGTGTCTGTGATTAAGGTAGAATATTAGCTTTTAGAAGAGAATCCAAACAACACATGCAGAACAAGTGGTGTGTGTGCGTCTGTAGTTTCTCTGCGCCAGACATTAGCCAAACTTTAATTTTGCATCATCACACATACAGAGCA
This sequence comes from Mastomys natalensis, assembly GCA_021653895.1. NCBI lineage: Eukaryota > Metazoa > Chordata > Mammalia > Rodentia > Muridae > Mastomys > Mastomys natalensis. Next base: position 64,025 of record JAJTUV010000303.1, read on the forward strand.
CACCATTATTAAAAATCCACTCCAAAAAGTGCTTAGATAGGGCTAAGATTTGTTGTTTCTGAAAAACCCCGTCTTAGTAGCTGTTACTAGGTGGGGTGGCCGGGTGGGGGCACAAGGACCTATTCTGCATGAAGGGAAGACAATCAGGTTGAAAGTCTGAAGATACACTTTCCTGTTGGACTCTTAGTTTTGAATTTCTTGTTGAAATAATTGTTTTGGTTTAAAAACTCCCCTTATATTTACTCATGGTTGCTGACAATTTAAAATGATTTTCCTTTAAACCTTGCTTTTTACATTTAAAAATGATGAAACACTAGTCTTTGAAACTGAGGGAATGAACACGAGTCTTTCATCTTTGAGGACTTTGGTTTAAAACTGGCTCACTTTGAGCGAAAGCAAGTATGATCTTGTTACCTGTACTTCTCCAAGCTTTCAGGGTGAGCAATAATTACAACAAGCCCCAAATCCTCCCAAATATGTAAGGACAGAAACAAAACACTTCATTGTAACTATGAAGGATATACATATATGTTCATATATACACATATCTGTATCTGCATCTTTATGTACGAAATCATTACATTGTGGCTTTGATCAGATGAAAATAATTACAGCCTCAGCAGCTATTATAGGTTATGGGAAAAGGAGCAGAGTGTGCCCTGTGCTGCCGTTCATAGCATTGTGATGGGGAGGATGGGAATCTAGGGAAGTTAGAAGTTATTCTGTTCCCTGGAAAGGCAACTCCTTACCCCTCTACTCCTCGCCCTACTGGAAGTCTGTCTCATTGCTTACCAGCTAACTGTTTGGTAACTTACCATCTTCCATGTACCTTTGAGTCCCCATATTGGAAGCTAACAACTTATGTTTCAAACACTTTACATTTTAATGAGAATCATAGATTGAGGCTGAAGAATGAAGCACTAGAGTCAAAAGTCTGATGGACAGACAGGACTGCCCTCAGGAAACAGTCTTAGAATCTTACTGGATTTACATTGGAATTCAATGTTTTATAGTGTGGTCCAAGAAGCTACTGGGAGCAGCCAATTATTAGGCTCATCAATGCCAATCTCTCTCTCTCTCTCTCTCTCCATATATATATATATTTGTGTGTGTGTGTTAGTTTTCCATATACATACGTATACGTATGTTAGTTTTCTATATATGTGCGTCTGTGTGTGTGTGTGTGTGTGTGTGTGTGTGTATGTATATATATATATATTTCCTTCCTTAAAGGGCACAGAGTAGCCTGGTTACTCTGGGGTACTGCTATTGTCCCATGTCTAGTGGTTTGGAAAATAATTGCTGCCTTATATTACTTTTGATAATCTAGCATTGCTTCAACTCTTAGCACAAGCCTGTGTGCTCCACCCCCTTCTTTCCCTGTAACCATTGTGGTGACTTTGTACCAACAGATATTTTGTTGATGGGAATGTCTTAGGTGCTTCTTAAATGGAGCCTTGAGTAATGTCCTTATGTAAATGCTGGATAAATGTCAGGAATATGGGAAAACTTAGGTTGTTATCAGTACCACTCTATATTGGCAGCAGAAAAATATAAAACTTATTTCTGGGTCATGCACTTGTGTAAACAGTAGATGAGAGAAATAGAAGTAAGATCAGAAGTCTCTAAGGATGCCCAGCTCTGGAACGACATGATGTCTTTCTGTCCAGAGATAATTAGGCTCAAAACATTAATTCTTCATTACTGAAAATTTGTGGATATATGAATGACAATTTACTAATCTACAATAAGAAATACAACTGTAGTTGGGCATAGTAGTGCATACCTTTAATTCCAGCACTCAGGAGGCAGAAGCAGACAGAGAGCCAGAGCTACCTAGAGAAAAATAAACAAACAAACAAAAACAAATGAAATACAGCTGTCACATGGGATGATAGCTTGCTGAGCTGATCAAGATTACCTGTCATTATGCTTCATTCACTGTATTAAACCACTCAACTGAAACTGGCTGGGTGACAAATTTGAAGGTTATTTCGGGGATCAGAGATCCAAACAAGTAGAGCTAGATAAGAAAAAAATATCATTACTAATTAATATCTGTCCAAGGTACACCATCAGTGCACAGTCCAGGCAGCCTTGTGAACAGGCATGTATACCAATCTGTTGATTAGCTTCACGTTCCATCACTTCTACTCCAGGAGTGACTGACCACAAGGACTGGAATCACATCAGCTCCAATGGCTAGACCTTCCTCTAGCATGGCCTGTGATTTGTTGGGCAATAACCTTTCCTAACTGAGCAGTCTCTAATTTAACAGACATGGATTCTTCAACTCTTCTCATGTGTTCTAGTTTGCTATGGTCAAGCCTTTAGCAGTGTTTCCAGTTATACTCATGTGATCTAGGTTGCTATGCTCAAGCCTTTTGGCTTGAAAACCAATAAGGTGTCTTTGTTTTATATAATGTGCCATGTTGTTTTTATATTTATTATGTTCTAGGGGATAGCCTACTTAGTTCAATTATTAACAGAAAGCAGTTGCTAAGACAGACAAGTCAGATTTACAAACGTCAATAATCATTTGAAAATTATCCATTCTGTATGCTGCAGTGCATGAGTTGAACTCTTAGGATAAATATTTTACAACAACTACTTTTAAGTCCAACTTTTCTAAAGGAAAGGCCCTTACATTAATCGCTTTGTTGAATTAAACTAAAATATTTCCTCGTTGTTTTGCATGCTTGGCTTCCTGATTAGTAGACCACATAATTTTAAGGATCACCTTAAAAGGAAAAATGAATTCAAACTCTAAAGGTGCTTGCTTACAGGACTTGGCACAGTCATTTGAATGAAAATATTTATGAGCTATTACTGGTATGTAAATTTATTAAATTTATGATGGTCAATTTTGATTGCTAAAATGTCTATTTTTTATAGCATTTTCTTCACACATGCACATACACACACACACTCATATATATGCCAAGAAACTAGCCATATATATGTATGTTGTGTTCATTGGAGAATGATAGAAAAATATTTGAGAAAAGATTTTTGATTTCCAAATTCTGTTAAATAGTTTGGCTCATTTTATAAAACCCTTTAAACATATTGAAAATATTCATAATGTATTCTATGTAAAAACATAGTCTTAAAAACAATATGCTGTAGCATGAGTCCAATTTTGCAATGGATCCTTGTATATGTGCTTTTATACATATGGAGACTAGGAGGTCTTGGATGAGAGATTTTACATTTCTCAGTGAGGGAGGAGGTCTGAGTGAACCCTCTAGAGTTTCTAAATTTTAGTGAGAATTTCTGCCTGTGGACCCCAAAATGCTATCATTCCAAAAATTGTCTCTTTGTCTTGTATAGTAGTAGTGTCTTCTCAGAGAATATTATCACACCCAATTTCAAAGGCAGGAAGAAGTGGAGAACATTCAAAAGGCTAATTACAGAGCAGGAGAGATACTTGATAAAGCATTAAAATAAATGAAATAGATGAATTATCAGAGGGTCGAGCTGGAGGCTGAGCAACCATATTTAGTGCACTAATTCTGTGTGTTTATTTTGCATTCTTTGGGCCTTTAAAGATGACAGGCTATGATCAATTGCTTCCCGTGGAGGCTGGCTGCTTTCCTGCTCTACCATTTAATTTCTGTTTGATGTTCTTCACTCTGTGTCAATGTATGAAGTACTGTTGAGATATATAGTAGTGATTAAAATAATTCACTCATCTGCTTATGATTAAAGGCCAAGTTAACTGTAATGACAACTTTATCTAATAAGTCGACTATCTTCTCTGAAGGAGGCTGGCCCATGATAATTTTGCCCACAGATGGCCTATTCTATTGGTAGTAATTCAAATTTTCCTCTAAATAATGAGAATTTTTGGTAGTGATATTACTGACTAGCTTAAATGGAAAAAAAAAACCATAAAATTCAATTAATTGTATTAACAACAATAACAACCTCCCCGACTTCACCAAAAAATCATTGGTGGTTAGCTCAAGAACTATGGTTGAAAGTGTTTTTTGACTCAGTGATAGTAGATTAATCTGTTCTAAAAATGAGAGATTGAAGAGAAATATAGAGTGCTCTAAGTTGAAAAAAAGAAATGTGAATGAATGGCTAGACCGATGGGTGAGAGCAGCTTTGCAATGATCACTGAATAGTTCACCTTCTCTAATGAAGAGCACATCTCAGTACTCTGCTAACTTGCAGTCTTCCTAGACCAAACAGAGCATATTAGTTTTATTTTAAAATAAACTTTGTGTGTGAAAATTGGGGGGGGGGCACTAAAAATCAAAACAAACAGAAATAGAATCAAGTTAGATTTAAGAAATTTAGAAGGTATATTGCAGTTGCTTGAAAGTCTTACCAAACTTATAGTATTTTTAAAAACACACTGATTCTTAACCAAAAGCCCAAGAGGTGATATTTTCTTTTAGATAAAGATTTGCCTGGCTTACAGGTACATTACTTGATGGTACAAGAGGAATCTAGATTTAGGCATACTAAATGCAAAATACTTGTTCAATTTAAAAAAAAAACATGCTGAAATAAAAGCTATTAGATACTATTATTTTATAGCTTTGTTAAAAACAATTTCTTTAATTACAAAGAATGTCATCAATAAGCACCTAATCCTTGAGAGACTTGAGGCCCCGGGGAGAGGAGGTGGACTGGTCAGGGTAGCATCGTCTTGGAGATGAGGGGGGAGGAAAGGGATGAGGAACTGCAGGAGGGGGAACCAGGAAGGGGAGGGTGACGGCTGAATTGTTAATAAATAAAATAGTAATGAAAAAAGATACACATGTGTTCTTTCATTATGGTGAGTGGTCACATGGTATATTAGGTTAGAGATGTCGCTTCACATTTGTTCTAGAACAGGAATCTTGCTAAGCTTCTGCTTCAGGATATGACATTTACTAATATACTTGTCAGTCTTAGGATAAAACGGTGGTGAAGCATTTTCATTATCTATTTCTAAGCATTGAGACGGTGAGATAATGAGTGACATAAATAGGTGTGTTGTTTCCACTTTGACATCATAAGTATGAGATGTGTTCTAGTATTTGAGTGCGGACATGTCCAAATATGGAGCTATCTACACTACTTTACATACCCAAGGAGATGAGGTTTTCTATTTTTAGTTTACTTTCAAGTGCACGTTGTCATTCACTTTGAAGAATATATGTGACAAAATTTTAATCATATGTGACTTCCTGTTGCACTCCCTCCAGGCTCCTGCTTTTTACTATGTGTTGGGGAATTCCTATAAATGTCAGCTTTCACTGAAGAAAGCACCCAAGGAGCAGGCATTTCATGATCCCAAGTTAGAATTTTTTTTTTCATTCTAAAGATTCAATGGTGGTTAGTTTGTTTATCCATTTGCTCTTCTTTACAGCTGAGGACTGACAATTTTGGAAGAAAATATTGTGAAGATGGCACTCTCGGTGACAGCATGTGGCCTTTACATCAACAAATAGAAGTTTTGTGCAGAGTTGATTGAGTCTGACTTGGCAGCAGAGCCTGTGTGGAACTCACCTATGATGCAAAAGGAACTCCAGATTCAAAAGCTTCTATGGCCTGTTTGCCAGACTCATTTCTTTGGTTTGTAGAGAAATGAGAAATACCAGAGAGGTTGGACTCTGTTACTAGCTTCCATGTGACCCTCATAAAATCTGTTAATCTTTGCAACTCATGTTTCCTCAGTTACACAACAAAATTGAAGATAAAGTACCTGGGTATCAGTAGGCTTTAATCTACTTCCCTTCTTCTTTATGTGTGTTTTTGGGATGTCAAACCCAGACCTAGGTTACCAGGAGTTGGTCTTGTAGCTATGACTACTTTGTCCTACTGTTCACCTTTGGACCATAAACAATTTTCTACATTGACATCAGACAAGGCAGTCTGTGACCTGACAGAGCAACTGAATTATGACCCCTCCATTGTAATGGTGGAGGACAGACAAAAACTATGTTCTCGCTGCAAAAAAAGACCAGATTCTGGCTACTGCCTCTTGGCCAACCATGGATTGCAATCACTTCATTTCTCCTCATTAGATTTATTTAGTTCTCTCACTCTCTGACCTAATCAAAATCTCACTTCTCTGAGCCTTGTCAGATGCCCAAACCCATAGGTCCTTTAGAACATTCTTTCTAGGCTGCTCCATGAGTCACTAATGTCCTGTCAGTGTCTGGCTGATAGTGTTGAGTAATCACAGCAGTCTTCATTGAGTATAATTGAGACTTAGGATCCGTCTTTGCTTAAATAGAGGGGAAATTGGAGATCTAGAAAGTTGTCTTACCCTAAATGTGACAAGACAATTATTATTTTCTGGCTTTATTTTATTCATTGAGTATTTCCCTAATGATGAGATTGGGCTATTACAATTCATATAGTTTAACATTCTTGGGAAGGTTTTGTAGGAATCATGAATAGCCTGTTTGGAATTAGCCAAACTAAAAAGTACTTTGTAATTCGAGTGAGGGTCTTTTGCTTAGAACTTCCACCTAGCAATGGCTGAGAAATGGATAGAACTTGTAAGAATAAGAAAATGTCCATTGACCCTACATGTTTTTAAGTAGCACAAATGTCTCACTAGCTTCTTCGCCGTCATCATTAAATGATGTCATCTCTCTTTTTTTAAAAATGGGGGCGTACTATTTTTATATCTGTCTTCCTTAGTAGGTATTTTTCTTCTAGACTGCTGTGACAATCACCTGAGGTTTAGCACAGTGTGTTGTAGATACTACTGTTAATAACTAGCTATTTGCACATGGGTTATCTTGCTTACCACATACTCTGTCACCAGCTGCATGTATGAACGTGCCCCCAGGAACTGAATAGTGCCCAAAGCACAGGGCAAACGGGAGCCCATCACAACACATTATCAGTACATTTTCATCTTGTAGGTACTAATTTATTTCATAACTCCCACCTACTCACACAGGGTCCACTTGCTGTATAATTATCAAATAAACAGCAGTAGCTATGAAGTATTGAGGGCTCAATTCACTGTTTGTGGTGACCTACAGAGCTTTATCCTTCACAGATGTCACAAGCCTCCAGTGAGGTAGGCATTATTATATTCACTTCTCTAAGTGGAAACAGTAGTCTAGCAAGGTGGATTCATCTGCCGTAAGTCATGAAGTCAGAGAGTGATGGGAATACATGCTTCATTCCCAAACCACACCCTTTGTTTAGTCTATTGCTTCTATGATTACTCTTCTTTTCATTTTTTTTCTTTTTTGAACAGGATTTTATATTGTAACTATGGCTTGAATTTGCAATCTTCCTGCCTCAGCCCACATAAAGCTAGGAATATATGCTAGACTCCTGCGAACAACCCCACACCCCAGCTCTATAAACATACTGAGTATATCAATTGGCTCCCAAGGATAAACATTGGTAGAATCATGCTTTGGTTTGTCACTGGGACCTTTGAAAGAGTAGATGTTGCTTACTGCTCTCCAAGGAAGGGATTCTTGCAACACTTGACATAGAAGGATATAACAAAACTGAAGAGTTTGAAAAAAGTAATGGCATTGTTTCTTTTCTGGGTGATGGGACCAGCAACCTAAGCTGAGTGGTCAGAGAGTGGGGCATCTGCAAGGGGGATCCTCATGTGGCTGTCTTTCCCCTGTGGTATCCAGGGTGTGCCTCCTTGCTGTAGAAACAACTGTAATGTCTCTGGTCTGGATAAGGAGATGTCTGGGTGTGGGTGAGAGAGCTCACAGAGGGGATTAGCTTGTGGTAGGAAAGGGTCTTTCAGCCACCATCCTCTGTGTTAGCCCCTGGGTTGGAAGGGCAAGTAAAAAGAATGGAAAAAGAGAGAGAGGCATTGGCTTGCCATGTATAATAGCTGGGAAGCTGAAGGATGAAAAGAACACAAAAGATTCCTTCCTTGGGTACACAAATATGGAACCCAAGGGAAGGGTCAGGTAGCAATATGGAAAACCCTGAGGTAAAATTATTGTGAAACAAGGGAGGAGGAGGGAGGTGACAGATGATGCCCTGGTCACTAGCAATTCAATAGGGACATTGGAATTGGCACAGAGCTGCAAGTGTTTGCTCTCTGATAGCCAACTTCATAGTGTGGGAAGGTGCTATTAAGGATAATGGGGAGACATATGCTCCAAAGTCCTATTCTGCTATCCTGTATGGTATACTCTGGAAATGGCAGGAAAAATACTCCAGCTGCTGTGTCCTTTTTTTCCACTTGTGTTTTGTATTTGGATTACCTCGATACATACCATCAGCCATGATGGGGGACCGAGGGCTCTTTCAGAGGCACAAGAGGGTTCAGTAGCCTGCTGGAGATGAAGGCAACTTTCAGAGTCCATGCCACCTCTTCCAAGGCTTGGGGGATATTACAAAAGTAGGGATGAAAAGAATTTAAGAGTCAGAGAAATGAGTGGAGTGTTTGGAATGCTATCCACTGAGCAGATCAGGCGCTATTTCAACAGGTTAGCTATGTCTTTCTGCAAAGGAAACATGAGGAGGGCCTATTGATAGTTGGCATTCCCTCAGAGAAGGGAGGGATGAGGAAGGATATGGAATTCTCACCTGAGATTTTGGCTGCTACCTCCTGTATCTTGTGGTATATAGTTCTGTCCTAAGTGTATGTAGACTTGTGGTCTTAGTGGTTGCTAGATTATGTGGACAGCTTAAGGTTCTCCTAAGGGGGATGAATCCATCTGTGTAGCTCTGGGGAAGCCATAATCAATCAAGTTGGGTGAATACCTTACAGTGTGGCTATGTTAGGGTCACTCATGCTCCTGTAAACAGCCTCTTATCCTTGATTTGTAAGTATGTCCAATAAACTCATTGATTCTTCAGGGAGAACTTTGATGGAATTGTGCTTTGATTTGTTTTGGAGGTTTTATAAGGAGGGTTAGACATTGTTTATCTCTCTGGGGAAGGAATTTCCACAACAGTAGGCCATTCGAAACACTAAAGGTTCTTAGGTTGCTTGTGCTCTGGGGAAAAAGAGTCACCAAGTTGGCACGAAACTCAAACAGCCTGAGAAAAGGCTCATGTGGGAAGGACTGAGGCCTCCCACTCATACCAGCTCTGACTTGCTAGCCAGAGTGAGCCATGTTGACTGCCAGTCCTGAAGCCCAGGCAAGGTTGATGTGATCACAGGCCTAGCAGGACTTCAATTCTCAACTCATTGGACTCCAGGACAAAAGTCAACCAGCTATACTGCCTCTAAATTCCTTCTACACAATAAACATGATAAATAATAATTATTGGAGTCACTATGGGGATAATTTGTTACACAGCAGTAAGGAGAGAATACTTAACAGGTACACATTTCCTTTTGGAGATTCAGAATAGGGTGACATGGTTTCTTTAATTTGGTGGTTTTCCTCATGTTAGCAGGTAGCTGTATATAGCAGATGTTTAATGACTATCACGCACGCACACGCACACATACACACACACACACACACACACACACACACACAGCCCTTGACAATTCCTATGATGTAAATATTCCCACTTTGGCCAATTTCAAGTTACCCATGTGACATCAGTGAATATAGACTCAGGCAGAGATACACAATGGCATGGAATTATGTAAAATAGCTGGAAATAACAACAATAATATAGAGAATAGTAGAGTGAGTCTGGAGAGCCTTGGTACAGAACTTTAGCCCTAGTCCTTAGGCTGGATAAATCATGTAGCTTATCAAACTTTATCAAACTTATACAGTAATGACAAAAATTACTTTGTTTCCTGGCACAGTCATGAAGATGAAATGACAAATGAAGATGATGCCTGTTAAGTCTTTAACAACATAAGAAGATCCAGCAGTTTCCTAGGTGAGTCACCCTGTGTAGAGGACACCCACAGTGGGATTTACTATTTCAAATGTTCTCTTTGTTTTGCCAACAAACTGTTATTTTTAAGCTTCCTTGTATATGTGGCTACCTTCTTTCCTTCCAGATGTAGCTTCATGTCACCTGCTAGCCCTGGTCTTTCTAAGAATGTTCAGGTTAAATTTCTAGAGCAGCAAGCAGGATGAAAGGCTTGGGCAGTATGCTGGATAGTGTTATGTCAACTTGACACAAGCTAGAGTCCTTTGAGAAGAGGGTCTCTCAATTAAGAAAATGTCTTCACATGTTGACACAGCTGAGTGCTCATGTCTGATGGATCAGCAAACTTACTGGATAAGGGAGCCCTCAGGAGACACTCTGTCAGGCACTGGGTGCCTCAGTCCTTGGAAGGAGACTCCCAGGAAGCCTATCACTACCTGTTGCTTAGGCTTTGGTGATCATACCACTGTCATGCTATACTACAGACAACCTTGGCTATACTCAGATTTGTTCTAAAATTACTTTTAGGGCAACTGCAATACAAAAGGAAAGGGGTTGGGGGAGTAAGACCGGGGGCAAACAGAAGGTACTGATGGGTGAATATGATGAAAGTAAGTTACATCAAGCATGAAAACAAACCTTACTACCATGAACAATTTAACATAAAAATGAAAAGTAGAATCTTTGTAACAAGTATAACAAACAAACAAATACTCATTCTTTCCACTCAGTTACTTCCTATCTCCTGTCACATATCTTGAGAAGTCAGTTGGTGATTGTTCTCTTTGGGGACTATCTCCTCACCTGGGGTCATATCTCCTTGGAGGGGCAGCCAGTGTTCACTGACTAATATTTGTGGGTGATAAAGGCCAGCTCCATTTTTTTTTCCTTGAGAAAAACTGGAGAGATATTAGAAGGATTACAGTAAACTCTGCCCAAATCCATCCAAGTCCTTGATTGAAACTCATCAAAGACCTTCAGCATGCGCCTGGACTCATCTTTTCTATCCAGGCTTCCGTAGAGGACTATCCCAGAGGATTCTGTACTAAATGATCTGTCTGCTTGACTCTATTTCCAGTGGACCCAACCTGATTGTATGGTTTGTAGGGCCTGGGCTTCTTGTCTGACTGGGTATAAGTTCAGCCAGAGGCATGGAGTTAGAGGTGGAGAGGGAAGAGATGAGTTTGCTCCACACACTTTCTCTATTGCTACCCTGTTCTCTCTCTGTCCAGAAGCCATCCCTCAGAGGCTGTGGCTCTTGTCCACCAGATCATTGTCTCATGCCATCACTCACTTTTCAGGTCAGAGAATAAAACTATTTCTCTCTGTTGGTAGATTCCAGGGCTCAACACCTTTCATTGGTTTCCTTTAGTCCTACTTTCTTAATTTACATAGATTATTTAGTTCAGACTTCAACTGAACTACCAGTACGCTGAAATATGTTTAAAAAAAACTGGTTTCTGGAAAAAAAAAAGAATAAAAATTTAATTAAAGAAAAAAAAATAATAAAAGAAAAACCCCACCCCAATGCTCCAATTTATAGCATTTTCCAATTTCTGGGATTAAACATTCTCTCCATGGCTTGATGGATTGCCATTGCACACAGACTTACAAAAAGATGTCAAAAACCAAACAAACATGGTGCTATAGGCCTGCAATGGTCAGCAGGCAGAGGAAAGAGGACAAATAATTCAAAGAGACTCTGTTTCACAAAACAAGTCAGTAACAAAAGGATGAAAAGTTTTATACTGCTAAAATAAGTGTAAATAATCCCACAGTAGCACACAATATAGTAAAAATTAAGGAGGATGGACTTTGAATAATCATCATCTCTGTTTAAAATAAATTATCTCATAATGCATTAATTAGTTTATTTTTATTTTTAATATTTTGAGACAAGGTCTCACTATGTAGCTTTTGCTGGTCTAGAACTTGCTGTGTAGACCAGACTGATCTTAATAAACTCACAGATCTGTCTGCCTATGCCTCTTGCTTGCTTTGATTAAACACCCATGCTAAGTTTATCCTTATTTTGTGTGGTATAGTGGATTGAATGTACAGTCTGGTGTAAGCCAGGCAAATACTCTACTACTGAGTTATATGCCCTTTATAAAATGTTCGAAACAGGCTCTTACTCAGTTGCCCATGTAGACATTTGAAATCTTTCTGCCTCAGCAGAAATTGCTAGACATTTGGCTAGACATGAGGCTAGAGTTTAATTTTATTTTTAGTGACGGTATAGCAAGTAATTTACAAAATTTCTGAGAATTAACAACTGACTTGTACTGTATGAGTTGGTTCAGTGAATTTCGTTTTGCTGAGCCTTAGCCTCATGCACCCAAGCAACAACTAACCTGGCAAGTCATAGTGAGTGGCTGAGAAATGAGTGGTAGGGGGGAGGGTGTGGCTCCAGGATGAGTAAGGGAAGGGGTGGGTGGCAGTATGGATTAAGGTGTGGCCACTGCCTAGATTCTTAGCATCCCAAACAGAACTGTAAATGTCAAGGCCCTCTGCCTCCTCTGGCAGCCCCACCCATTCATAGCCTTCAGCTGTTCAGGCACAGCACGAATTTCAAAAGGAAAAGCGATTTTAGGATAGAAGCTAGAGGAAGACTGTTGACTGTTGACAGAGATTTGCCAAATTTCTGGGGGTATGAGACCAAAGACTCTGGTTTGAGTTCTCTGTGTTAGTTAGGACCATGGCTGTGGCTAGAGGGGAGGATGGTCGGGCTGGGAAGTAGGGAATGGAATCCTCTCAACTGGAAGACTCTGAGCGCGACGAAAAGACTTTGAGCAGATAGGAGATCATTTACAAATACAATTTTCTTTTACTTCTCCAGCAGGCTTCTCTCGAAATTTAGTATCTACACACACACTAAAATCATGGCAAGACTCATCAATCTAGCCTTCATCCTTGTGTGTGTGTGTGTGTGTGTGTGTGTGTGTGTGTGTGTGTGTGTGCTAGTGAGCATAGAGAGGCTGGAGGTTGATATTGAGTATGAGTCTCTCTCATTGAACTGGGAACTCATCAATTTGCTGAATGTTTGCCTGGTCAGCTCCAGGGATCTGTTTGATACCTCCTCCCTAGCACTGAGTATGGGTAGCCACTGCATCTGGCTTTCACGTGGGTGCTGGGAATTGACCTGAGGTCCTTGGGCATGCACAGGAGTGTGACTGACTTAACCATGCCACCAACCCCAACACACCTATCTTGAATAAGATTAGACCAAAGAATACGACAATGGGGAGACAGTTGACTCTATAAAGCCCCTGCCCAAACTCTCCAGCAGGATTGAGATTACATTTTTGACACTCGCAGACTGGGAATATGTATTGTGTGTCAGCAGGTGTATTAACAGAGAGTGTTTTAAACTAGCCTAGACACCAATGAAGTATGTGTTGAAGCCGAATGTTCCAAGTGTGATATCAACTCTGCCAATATTCTGAGAGAAAAAGACAATTTTGACATCTTTCTCATGTTAAAGTTGAATAGGCACTTAAAAATGTAGAAAAAGTGCATTATATGATTGAAAAGAAAATGTGTTTTCTCCTACTTGATTGGGGAAGACATCTTTTTAGCACTATGGGGCAGACAGAAAATCAGTTTTTGACCCAGTCTAGGAGCAAAATTCTTGAACTGGGTGGATTAGCAGGAAACTAATTCATAGGAACTAAACAGAAACACTTCAAATTTGAATGTAGTCACAACCTAATGATCAGTATGTATTAGGACCATATTTAAAACTGTTATATGAAGGCAAAACTACTACTATATCGTCTTTGATAAACCAAAGCTAAATATTATTATCAGTAGTGTGTGTGTGTGTGTGTGTGTGTGTGTGTGTGTGTGTGTGCGTGTGCCAGAGGACATTCTTGGGTGTTGTTTCTCAGATGCTTTGCATCCTTTGTTTGTGTGTTGAGACAAGGTGTCTTACTGACCTACATCTTGCCAAGTCCAGGCTGGCTGCCAGCAAGTCCCAAGGACCTTCCTGTCTCTACTTCCCACCACGCCTGGCTTCTTCAAATGTGAATTATAGGGGTTGAACTCATGTTCTTGTGCTTGAATATTATTGTGTCCCTTGAATATAATCCCTGAGTATTATTTTATTTCTTGGATTTTTCACAGTTTTTCAAAAGATATATTCTTTAAAGTCATTGACAAGGCAATTTCTTTTAGAAAAGGACTGATTGTGTTCATCTGTACATCAGGCACATTTGCATCTTGAGGTCTTTGCTCCTGGAGAAGACCGTGGATGAGTGATGGCAGAGGAGGCTTCCATTGCTTTTCTGATAATTGTTTTCATAATCAATGTTTGGGATTGTATCTTGTACCATATATAGCATTCCACAATACATAGGACTTTCATTTTAAAATCATCATTATACAGATCACAAATCTGTCATTTGTATGGAGTTGACAGTGTGTGAAGTTTTACTCATTTTTGCCAATTTCCACCATAAGCTAGTAACGTGGTCTCTGTGTTTTATGATAGGGACCCTGTGTTAGAGAGTTTCAGCAACTTGCCCAGGTACAGCAACTTGGAAGTGATAGGGCTGAGATTCAATCCCTGTCTGCTTCCATTCTCCCAGCATGCCCTGGTGCATATGGCAGCACAGGTGTTCTTGTAGTCCTCACATAACCCACCAGAGTGGATCTGCTCCTCTTCTCTACTTCTGTTTTCATGGTGAGGACTGGGGTTGCTTGGTCCAATTAAGGAGCTCTCAGGTAGCAAGTGGAGGGAACCTGAATGAGAAGCCATTCCTGGTCTCTCTCTCTCTCTCTCTCTCTCTCTCTCTCTCTCTCTCTCTCTCTCTCTTCAACAGCATGGAGAAAATTAGGTCCTTCAGAACTGTCTCCAGGAATCCCAGATGACAATCCTGAACTCACTGTTTTCCCATCATCCCTACTTTAGAAATATTTTTAATGCACTTCCCTTTGACTTCTCATTGTTCTGGAGACTAGGAAAGGACTAGATTCTCCAGAGTCTGGAGAAGAAAAGAAATTGTGCCAATAAACCATGTTCTTAGAGATAGGAGGTCAGGGGAAATTGACAAGGAGAGGGGGCTCGGAAGTGCTCATGTGATACTAGGCACGGTGCTAAAAGTGTACTCAGCCCATCTAGTCCTCAAAACAATTTGAGGGAGTAAGTATGAGCAGTTCATAGGTGAGAAAACTGATAATTCAGAGGTAAGTAAACAACTCAAACCTTTCCTCAGTGACGAAGCCAGGAGTGCTGGGGAAAATGTCATTGTTTCACGACAGTGTCATTTCCCCTTTAGGTTACTGTCTAGCCTCAAGTAGACAGAGCATTGTCTGAACCTCTGGTGGGTTTTTATCTTTGTCTGCTTCCCTATCCCTCACAGCCCCTTTGTGCGTGCTCACAATGGGCTCATCTTAAACACGCATGCAGCCTTTCCCATTTCCACATTTCTTCAGTACTTCACAGTAAGTGCTGCATAGTTCACAGGCTCTCTGGATTCTCTTCTTCTGAATCAGACTTGTGGAGTAGTCAGCTCCACTCTCTTGCAGAGTCTGCTTAGCCTCTATGTGTTATCTACACTCAGCAGCCAAACTGTCTCTCAGTTCTAGATTAGGGGCACCAAGCATCACACATGATCCCTATAGCTCTCACTACAGTACACTCGGCTGGCCCCTAACCTTTCACACAAGGTAACCATGACATCAAGGCTGCCTCTCTCACTTGCCATTGTTTCTACCAGATCATTCCGTAAAGTATATTCAATAAACTCCTGTGCAAAATGACTGAGAATGTTTTTACCTCCCAGCTGTCCTGCTATGCTATTTCTCCCACCCCACCACCATCTTGGTTGCAGGTTGACTCTTCCTCATATTTTGTTGGCATTCCCTTTTTCTGAAGCCTCGTATGGCTTGGGTTCTTGTTGGAGGTGTTTTGTGGCGTCAACTGTCCTCTTGAGCACATGATTCACCAGGCTCTGCTGTCTCCGCTTCTCATTAACTCTGGACTGAAAACTCCTTGAGGACAGAGTTCCTATCTTAATTACCACTCCGTTCCCATTAACCGTGCCTAGCGCAGTGTAATAACAATCGATTGAATGGATACATTCTTTTGCACAGTAGTAATGAAGGGACAAAACTCATCCATCTTACATTAGTAATTACATGTCAACTCCGTGCCAGGCAAATGCCAGGTGAGAAACGAATAATGAATAAATCAGACATGCTTCCTGGTCTTTTGTCATTAAAATTTTTTTGTTTTGTTTTAAAATCTAAATGGTAAAAATGGGAGCTGGTAGGAGGCGAGAAGCCCAGTGGAAGGTAGCTGCTGAATACAATACTCAGCAGCCTTGATGAGGTCTTGTGTTTAAATATCATCTCGTTCCTTCACAGGTCAGGGCTGAGGATAGTGGAGGTGAGCGTAGTTTGCATATTAAAATTTCTCATGATTAGAGCACATCTTTCACTGTTGCGGTCTATTCTCCGGGTGATGGACAGCTCCCCATTGTTTTAGCTGAAGTTCCGTGTGCAGCTCATCATCCAGAGGGTTTACCTTCTGCCATCTGAAATACAAAAGCATGTTCCTTCTTGGTGGCTTGTGTATCATCTTATGTAAAGCAAGAGAATGGATGTCACATTTCCTGAAGAGCAATGACATTCTTAGTTATATCCATTAAGTGTCAAGTTTGCTCCAGTTTACAAATCGGAAGGGTGTGTTGACAGAAAGTGTGAGCAGACTTACTAAATCAGGAAAGAGAGGGAAACATTGTAGAACAGTGGAATGGAATTTGGTGTATCAGTGAAGCAGCTGGCTTTAGATAAAAGGTATGGTAATTAACCTGAAGTTCTGTGCAGAAAGCAATGGACAGACTCTGCTGGTAGGCAGACGTGGTGGTGGATGATAAGTTCTTTAGTTGTTTAGCATCAAAGCTTTTCACTCTTTCTCCAAGAACAGGTTTCTTCTTCTCCATGACACTTGTGGGATTCATGCTGCCTTTTGTTCTCACAAAGACTCCCTTCTTTCTGTTACCTCCCGTTTCTTTTCTCTCTCCTTCATTGGCAAGGCTAACATTAATCTTTCAAGTCTCTGGAGGAACGGTCCTCCTTCTCTAACTTGTCTTTGCCCTGTATCACCTTTGTGCTGTGTGCAATGCTAACTACCCACACACAGGTAAGTTCTCTTACAACAAAAATCTCCCTCTTTGCATTACTCTTGTTGATGTTGGCAGCTCTCGTATTGACAGGGTGATCCTGTCAGTGCTCTGCCCCCTCAGTTCCTTGACCTCCCTTATGCAATGTTTTTCCCTTCCTTCCACCTCTGCTACCCATCACAGTCAGTACCTAGATCTTGTCATCAATAGCAACCACAGTCCTCCTGAGATCTCAGTTTCACCTCTTCTGTGTCCTGGGAATCAAATTCTGCCCCATATGTCTTCCAGGGCCAATCATCTATCATCTTCATATCATTTTGCCTCATTCAGATTCGCTTATGTAGGATTATAGTTATTTCCATGAAAATGTACTCGACATGTCTATTCTGACATTACATTGCTCCACCCCAGGTATTTTGTCATATCAACGAGAAAAGCGATGAATACAAAAATGGCATTTAGAAGTGGAGATATTGTGACAAACCCTCCACATGGGCTTTAGTCCTTTTGGAAATAGTTTTTGAGAAAAATGTAGAAGAGTTTAGGACTTTGGGCTATTGATGTTTTAGAATCAATAGCAGAGCTTAGTAGACCATTATGGTGAGAATTTGGAAGGGTCAGAATGCTGATAGTCAAATAGTGGAGGCTCAGCTCACAACATTATGGAGGAGAACATGAGTCTACTGATAGCAGAGCTGAGTGGTGGGCAGCAAAGCTACCCAAAGCCATTGGGATGCAGATGGTTTCATTGTGGGCTGTAGATGCCAAGCACGTAGATACAGGATCTGGTGTATGACCCACTGGATTTTGCTCTGTTTTTGGCTAGGTGGTTTTTTACCAAATACCCATTCTTCCCTTTCGGAATGATAATGCTTACTCTGCCATTGGAAATTGTAACTCAGTTTTAAATTTCACAGAAGCATGAGATTTTCTTGAGTCTCAGAAGATAGTTTGGACTCTTGAACACTGTTGAGACCTCTAAAATCTATAGGGACTTTTAGAAGTTGACTACATGTATTTTAAATTAAGGGATGAATATGAAGAGTGAATATTAAGATTTAATATGATGTGTTTAGATGCTGAATAACGAGGAGAAGAGCTTGCTGGCTAATCTTCATTATTCATTTGACTGTATTTATAATCACCATGTTTTTGGGTATGTGAATAAAGATATTTACAGAAAGTCTTAGGAGCAGGGAAGGCTCTTTCTGAATGCAGGTAGTACCATACTGTGGGACTGTGTAAGGGTATCCTGGTTCTTGGCTGGGCATGGGCCTGGAACCCCGAGACTCCAAGGGAGAAACGGCAGGAGTTCAACCATGCCCCCAGAACTCAGGGTCCTGAAAAGCAGTCTAATCTCCATGGACCTACATTGTTCAGTCACATAGGCCATTACAGCCCCTCCCAAAGTGCACAGGTAGAGGGTGTGACTACAGGCCTCAGGCCCTAGAGATTTACATACTAATGAAGGTCAGAGGGCAGAGCCAATTAAGCATTCCTCCCCAGAACCTCCCCCTTTCTCCCTCCCTACTTAACCCAGGTCTGCCCTGAGTTTGGGGGGGTACATCCAGATCCATCCACCATCCGCCATGACAATAAACCCTTTTGGAACCAAAGATTCCTCATGTCATTGGGGCCTACCATCGCCAAAGCCTCCAACCTCCTGGAACTCCAGACCTTTCACCGTATGTGAGACATGCTGCCTGGAGGCCTCCAGGCAGCCTCCACCTCGAAGGTCCCAGGCCACTGCCGCCTGGGCCCAGGAGCCGCTGCTGCGTCCCCCCAGTTTTTCCCACACCATACCATGGACCGGCATCTTGAGTTGAATAGAAATGAGAATGTAAACAGAGTACTAACATTCACATATCTCTGCTTCCTGACTCCAGACACAGTGTGGTGAGCTGCTTCAAGCCTCCATCACCATGCCTTTCTTCTCATAATGGACCATTGCCTCAAAACTCTGAGCTAAAATTCTCCCCTTAAGTTGTTTTTGTCAAAACAATCTGAAAAGTAACCAATCAAATATGCAAATGATACATCTTAAAAAGAAATTTCCCACAGTGTATGGTTAGGGACAGAAATGCTGGGGCTAGCAGAATACTGTGACAGATTTTGCATCTATCCTTGATGGTTTTCCCTGTGAATGTAGAACATTATAATAGATTGCTTTGGATACATGAATAAAACCTTGAGTTCTTGTTAATGGAATGTTATGCAGAGTGACATGTGCCACTGTTAAAGCTGGCCCACAAAAACTGCCATGCAACAATTCCCACTCTTTCCCCAGGACAACGCAGATTAGTATCCTGCCTCCCATTTTTCACCATCATTGGTTTCTTTAGTATTTTGAAGTTTTGAAAATTTGTGTTTATTACAAAGTCAACTCCCCCTGAGAGTACATTGGGTTCTCATGAATGACATGTTCAATTTGACAAAGCAGGGGCAGATTGTTTTCAAAGAGATTCTATTGGTTTATAACTCTGCTCATTCATGTATAAGATTTTCAAGAGCCTTTGTGGCATGATTACTTTCTTTATGGTATTGTTTATTGAAAAGAAGCTCTTGACACAAGTATCATTTCATATGCCAATGTTTTCTTTTAAAATATTTATTTTTACTTTTAATTAAGTATATGTCTGCATGTCTCTGTGTATGGTAAGTACACATGAATGAAGATACCTGCATAAGATTCAGAGATGTTGAGTGCTTGGAGCTAAAACTACAGGCCAGTGTGAACCACCCAATGGTGGTTCTGGGAATTGAATTCAGGTCCTTTACAAGTACAGTATACATTCCTAACTCCTGAGCCATCTCTCTAGTCCCCAGTATTTTTTGATTGATATTCTTATCAGTATTTGGTATAACCTTAAGTGGGATTCTTTTGCCAATCTTGAGAGTATTCAGAATTGTCTCTGAATTTTTGTTTTTATTTCCGCAATTACCATTAAGCTTGATCAATTTTCTATAAGCTTATAGGCTATTTATATTTCCTTTCATGTGAAATGACTGAGTCTTCCTGTTAAATTACCTTATTATCTTTCATTTGTGTGCACTTGTAAAAATCTTAAAATATGCATACCATTCCTGTCAATCACATATTTGCAAACACCTTTCCCCAGGGTGTAGCTTGTATTTTTATTATTGTGTGATGTCATTTATTGAAAAGAAGCTCTTGACACAAGTATTAAATATACAAACCCTTTCACATGTGGATTGTATATTTTTTATCTTATATAAGAAATAATGTAATGATGATAGTTACGATGATATTCTCTTGCTTTGTTTTTACTTTATATGTTTTAAGTTTGTAAATTGAAATTGCAACATTGGGATAACTTTCTCTTTCTCTTTCAAGATAGACAAATTTTCTAGCATCCAAAATGTTCACTAAAGTTGGCTCATTGAGAAATAAGAGTACAAAAGTATTGTTTTTTTTTTTTTTTTTTAACTGAACAACTGTTTTTTTTTTTTTTTTTTTTTTTTTTAGAAGAACATACTCCATATACAGGCTGCATGTTTTGGGATAGCCCCCACTCCAGAAGTTTGAGACCTACATGAAAACCAAGCTGCACATTTACAACATATGTGCAGGGAGGCCTAGGTTCAGCCCATGGAGGTAGATCTGTGTAGACTAGGTATGCTCCACAGTTGGTGATTCAGTCTCTGAGAGCTCCAAGGGTTCAGGTTCGTTTACTCTGTTGATCTTCCTGTGCAGTTCCTATCTCCTTAGGGCCCACAATCCTTCCACCTATTCTTCTATAAGAGTCCTCAAGCTCCATCCACTGTTTGGCTCTGGATGTCTGTATCTGTCTGATTCAGCTGCTGGTTAGAGCCTTTCAGAGGACAACTTGCCCCTGTCTGTTCTCAGGCTGGAGGTTTAGATTCTGGGAGCTCTGGTTGAATCTTTTGATACTCATTCTAAAAAGGACAAAAGCACCCTCACTTTGGTCTTCCTCCTTCTTCTTGAGTTTCATGAGGTTTATGCGTTGCATCTTAGGTATCAAAAGTATTGTTCTTTTCCAGCTTTCAACTTGATTAGAAATTTACAAGAGTCCATACTACATAATTTTGTAAATAAATTTTATTTGGATACTGTCATGCTGCTTTCTTTACATTATGGTCTATTTTGAAACTTTTGACTATGATAGCAAAGTTACTAATTGTTATAAGATTTATCTAGCCTCCAAAACCTTCAATGTTTGCTATATCATTTTTAAACAAAAATTAACACATTCAGTGTTTATAAACTTTTGTTACACATTAAGAAAAATACTCATTTACATATTTAGGGAATTGATCCTTTATGTTTATTAGATCATATTAGTTATGTCATTCAAATATATTTATTTTTGTCTCTCATTTACTATTGGATGTGTATTGAAATATTTGACAGTGAAAGATTCTCCATGAACTTATGACATTTTCTGGGTTTGTGCATTTTTAGATTAACTTGTATTTATTTATTTATATTTCTTTTTTTATGTGTGAGTGTGGTATATGGGCACATATATGTGTAAGAGTATGTAAGTGTATAAGAGAATGTGAGTGTGTATGTGTGTGCGTGAGTGTGTCTATGTGTAAGAGTATGTAAGAGTGTGTATGTAGGTAGGTGTGTATATAAGAGTATGTGAGTATGTGAGTGTATGTGTTTGTGTGTATTTGTACATTCATGCAGAGGCTAGAAGAGGATGTTGCATCATTTTATAATTTTTCACCTTTTTCTCTTGAGAAAGGGCCTCTCACTGAAACTGGAGCAGGCCAGCAGCCAGCAATGCCTGCTGATCCTCCTGTCTGCCTATCCTCCCTGCATGCTGGGAGGTTTATAGGTACACATTAGAGCACATCAACTTTTTACATGGGTTCTGGGGATTTGAATTCAATTCCTCATGCTTGTTCAGCAAACACTCTTACCCACCAAGCAATTTTATCTTAGACTAACTTGTACTCAAAATGATTTATCTTTATTTTATTTTTTAAATTTATTTATGTATATGAGTGTTCTGTATTCCTGTGCATCTGCATAACAGAAGAAGGCATCAGATCCTATTATAGAAGTTTGAGAGGCACAATGTGGTTGTTGGGAATTGAACTCAGGACCTCTGGAAGAACACGTGTGCTCTTAATCACTGAGCTATCTCTCCAGCCCCCTTTGTTTTATTTTTTCATAAAGGCCTTTTACATTTTTTCCTGAATGCTTATCTCATATTTTATTAAGTAGGTATATAGATTTCAGTTAGTATTTGTCATATCTTTCTCTGTTTTCTACTCTCATTCTCTCAATGTTCTTATGCTTTAGATGTGCTTTTATTTGGAGAAATCTTGTCTCTGAGAGAAGCTGCTAGCATATAAGTTACTATGTTGATGCTTTCAGGTCAACACAGTTGACCTTTGAGACTGACAGGGGATTGGTGGCATGGCTACATTGTTACTACAACCTGGGTATTAAGAGATGATTGACTGCATGACTCCCCATTGATACATACAGACCAAGTCCCTTATACAGAATGATACAATAGTTGCATGTAATTTATGCAAATCCTCACCTCTGTTTTTTTTTTTTTTTAAAAAAACCTCTAGAGTGCTTCTAATACTTATGATGATGTGGATGCTGTGTCAGATGCTGCTGAACTATATTGTTTAGGAAATGTCTTGCTACCTTTTTTATTGCCAAGATGAAATACCATGACTACAACAACTTATAAAATAAAGCATTTACTAATCATGGATCATGGTTGCAGAGGGTTAGAGTCCATGACCATCATGGGAGGGAGCATGGCAGCAGGCAGGCATGGGTTCTGGAACGTAGCAGAGAGCTCACATCTGACCCACAAGCATTAGGCACACCTAAATGGAATGATGTGAGCCTTGAAACCTCAAAGCCCACTGTCTTAGTTAGGGTTTCTATTCCTGCACAAAACATCATGACCAAGAAGCAAGTTGGGGAGGAAAGAGTTTATTCAACTTACACTTCCACATTACTGTACATCACCAAAGGCAGTCAGGACAGGAACTCAAGCAGGTCAAGAAGCAGGAGCTGATGCAGAAGCTATGGAGGGATGTTACTTACTGTCTTGTTTCCCCTGGCTTGCTCAGCTTGCTTTCTTATAGAACCTAAGACTACCAGCCCAGGGATCGCACTTCCCACAGTTACTTGATCACTAATCGAGAAAATGCCTTACAGCTGGATCTCATGGAGGCATTTCTTTAAGGGAGGCTCCTTTCTCTGTGATAACTCCAGCTTGTGTCAAGTTGACACACAAAACCAACCAGTATACCCACCCCTCAGTGACACACCTCTCCAAGCAGGCCATACCTCCTAATCCTTTCCAAATAGTTCCATCCACTAGAGATTAAGTATTCAAACAGATGAGCCTGTGGGGGCCATGCTCATTCAAACCACTACAGGAAATAATGAGAAGAGAAACATCTGTAAATTTTCTATAGATATGAGTTTTAAAGAATTATTTTTGAGCTATGGTTGACTGGATACATGGATATAAGACCTTGGATATGGAGGCTGGCTGTACTAATGGCTCAGGGAATTTCCCAGGAAAAATATATGCCAAGCTGCTACTGTTATCTGTGTGAAGGCCTGAAGTGATTTAACACTCTTCCTTTCAGACTCAGAGGTTATACTGGAAACCTTCTTTGGGGTTCAGTTTGAAGAATACAGTCTTCAAGGCCTGGGGATGAACTTGCTGCTACAGTCTAACTGTTGTGTTCAGGGAAGAGAGGAAAGGGAAACACCTGACTGACCAGTCATTATAGTCTCTAGTTAGTAGCCCTGATGTACACCATGGTTCCCTTTTTAGATTACTGGAAAACAGCCAGGCATAGAAGAGAGTTCTAAGGGTCCACTCTGCTATTTATTCTCTTAAATTTTGGTCAAGTGAGTCAAATATCCTAGTTTGTACCTGTTGAGTAGCCTTAGTATTTCAAATGCTCCATCTCGGCTTTCTCTTTGAGTTACTTGGGTTTTGGATGTGTGTGATTGAGATGCTACTTTTGAGGAATTTGATCAATGGTTTTGAATGACAATTCTCTCTCATTTAAAATCAGATAGGGCCAGCATGATGGCTTGGTGGGCAAAGGAGCTTGCTGCTAAGTCTGAAACACTGAATTTGATTCCTGGAACCTACATGGATGGTAAAACGGACTCTTCCAAATTGTCCTCTGAAGACATGCATGTGCTTCCCATAATTAAGTAAGTGAAATCAATCAATCAATCAATCAATCAATAAATAAATAAATAATAATTGCTTCAGAAATAATCAAAATGAGAGAGTTGCTTAGCCACAGAGAACAGTGTTCAGGATACACTGCAGCTTGGATAAGTGACATATTTTGTTGTTATTGCTGTTAATATTATTTGATTCCTTCCTCAATATTTAGTTGGCAATGAAATCCTACTAAATGTATCAGGCACTGTCTTAGATTCTTAGGAAAAATCAGCGACCCAAAGAGATAAATCATGTTCTTGTGGAGTTTGGGCCTAGTGGATCTGTTACTCTGGAAGAGGGTGAGACACTTTAGAGGAGATGGTGTCTGCAACAAACCACCTGAAATTTCTGCCCCTGTGAGAAGCGTCCACACTGCTGACTGACTGGGTGGCTGGCCCTTACTGGTGCCTGAGTATTATGGGTTGTGTCTGGCCTAGGATGGCTATAGCAGAGTTGACTAGTCCAGGACAACTTTGATCCCTCTCTGTATCTTTTTCACCAGTGAGTAAACACAAGGATGTGCTTACGAAGATGGCAAAGAGATGAGAGTAATGACAAAATATGCAAGTGCTTTTCCATCCTTTGTGGAATGGTTTTCAGTATCTCATTGGTCACCTTAAGACATTTAGTCATCTCAGAGAGATGGAGAGAGGTAGGTTAGAAAGAGGGTGCAGCAGCAGTAAGTATAACCATTTATTATAACCATTAGCATGTCAATTTATGTTCCTGTAAACTGTTTGGTGTACTGACATTTGTAGCTGTGTGTATCCTCACACAGTTGGGGGCTACTGCTCAAACCTGTTCTGAAGAATCACAGTGAAGTAGTATGAGATGTTTCTTTCAAGATGCATGACTATTCTGCTTCAGAATCAGCATTACCAATAAAATTCATGAGATATTCATGAAGCCAATATCATTCAATCCCCTGTATAGATAGAGACAAGTAAATTATTTAAGGAAAACTGTATGAGAGCCATGCATGCTGTACATGCCTATAATGCCAGCACTTGAGAAGCTGGTGCTAGCCTGAGCTATACAGCAAAACCTATCTTTAAAAAAAAAAAAAAAAAAAGAACAGAAGAAAAGGAAAAGAAAGGTGTGGGAAAATTATTTGAATCAAACAGTTTTTAAAAGTTGACACCAGTTTGTAGCCCACACAGATATTTGTTTTCAGTCCACGAGGTTGCAAAAGCATAATTTTTAAAGATAAAATCACTTTATTGAAATGAACTTGCAAATGGAAAAACACCACACAGCTAGCCAGATTGATGTAGCCACTCAAATAAGCACTTACCCAGTCGCAAAGCTTTTGCATCTGAGTGACTTCTTATTTAGAATAGCCACTCTGAAGCCATGGATCTCTGCACAGAACAGCCATTCTGAAGCCATGAATCTGTGCACAGAACAGTCGTTCTGAAGCCAAGGAGCTCTATACAGAACAGCTCTTCTGAAACTGTGGAGCTTTGCTTTTACACTGTGACTGTCAAATACATTTTGTGTACTTGTCTAACACACACACACACACACACACACACACACACACACACACACTCTACAGCAGAGTTAAAGATTGAAAAATCATTACTTTATATCCTCAACTCATGTGTCTTTTGTCTGAATCCTATCCTCCTTCATCACTTAATATGAGCCTTTCTCTCCTATGTCCTACATGTTTCTATCCATACATACATTTGTATGCATATATACTTGTACACATTATAGGTTAGGGTTTTCATATTACAGAGAACAAGTTTTCATTTTGTTTTTTCTTTCTGAGATTGGGTGACCTCATTCCTTTTTCCTGAAATTTGTATTTTTCTTTAGAACTGAATAATGTTCTATTTTATATATGTACCAGATTTTCATTATCTATCCAACTGTTGAAGGACAAACACGTTTATTCCAGTTTCATGTTGTAGTAAATAGAACAACAATAAATATGGATATGCAAATATCTCTACATACAGTTTCCTGGGTATATTCCTGGGAGTGAAATCACTGAGTCATATGATAATTCTGTTTAATTTTTGAGGAATCTCCAAGCTGATGTCCATGATAACTCTATTAATTTTCACCCCACCAGCAGTGAACAAGGGTTTCTCTTTCTCTATATCGTCTCCAGCATTTGTTACCAGATTTCTTGATGACAGCTGTTCTGAATAGAGTAAGGTGGTATCTCAAAGGAGTTTTTAATCTACATTTCTCTAACAGCTAGGGATGTTGAATGCTTTTAAAAATAACTATTGTCATCTTTTCGTTTTCTTTTTATAAATTGTGTATACAATTAATTTGTCCATTTATTGATTGGCAGTTTTGTTTCCTTAATATTTAATTTCTACAGTTCTTTATACATTCTCAATATTAGCTACTGAAGTGTAGGTGGTGAAGACTTTCTTTCATTCTGTGGGCTGTCTACGTTCTGCTGTTTGCTGCCATTGTTGGGCAGAAATTTAATTTCATGTCACCCCATTTGTTGACACTTGGGGATGGTTCCTGTGCTGGTGATGCCTGTTCAGAAAGTTCTTGCCTGCCCCAGTGCCTTGAAGGGTGTTCCCTAGGTTTTCTTTTAGAAGCTTCAGTATTTCAGGTTTTAAATTAAGGTCTTTGATTATTTTGTACAAG
This sequence comes from Mastomys natalensis, assembly GCA_021653895.1. Lineage (NCBI taxonomy): Eukaryota > Metazoa > Chordata > Mammalia > Rodentia > Muridae > Mastomys > Mastomys natalensis. The sequence goes on from JAJTUV010000303.1 coordinate 90,783, forward strand.
GAGAAAGATGAATCTAATTTCATTCTTCTGCAGATGAGTATCTCCTTTTGCTAGCATCATTTATTGAATATGCTGTTGACGTGTATGTTTTTGTTTCCTGTGTCAAAAATGAAATGGGAATAGATTTACAGGTCAGTTTTAGGGGCCTCTATTTTATCCTGCCACCCTACATGTTGTGAATACTAGCTGGTACTAAAGGAATATAATGTTAAAGATAAAAAGTCTAGGTTAGATCAGTCAGCAGTAGGTTGGGCAGGCACGTAGGAATGAATAGGAATGAGATGTGTTGTTTCCAGAGTTCAGGGCCAAAGGATGGGTCAGGAAGTTCAAGACAGGCAGGAGAAGTTAATAGGTGATGTGAATGCCAGGAGCCCGTGACGTCAACTTGGTACAAAGCAACTCTTTGGCCCAGATGGCAGCGTAGGATGTTTAGAACCTATGTGTGGGGTCAGGAAAACACTTGACTTGAGAGAAGGACCATATGGTTAGGGTAGATACAGGCATTTTCAGTGGGATCCCTCCATCTTTTCTTCTATGTATACTATTCTTGATTGTCCCTTAATGGCTACACACACACACACACACACACACACACACACACACACACACATCCCACACACATACACATTCCTCCTTGCTTACCCACTAGTGGCTTTCTTGCCTAGGAGTTTTGTTGATGTATCTCCTTATTACTGCTTTGCAGAATGGAAGCTTTAATGTTGCACCTCTGCACAGGTGTGTGCTTCCAGTGACTTCATTTGACCTTGTGGTGAGTAGCTAGGAACAGTTATGATTCATGTCTCTACTCCCTTTCAATATCCAGCTATTGAGCACATAGGAAGAAGAACCTACTTTTCTGTATTGTGTCTTCAAATTCACAACAGTTTCAAAACAATTTTATTTACCTCATACTGAGTGTTAAAACAAACACTCGACCAGCAGAGTACTGTCTTGCTCATCATTTCTGCTTCTCTGCCTCTAATAACGAAACCTTCATTGTCCCAAGTTTCTGCACTCACTGTTTAAACAGAACAATGGCTCAACCAAGACAGGCTCCAAATGAAGGGTTGCTGCATTGTGTCCATGCAAGGAGCAGAATCTTTCTTGACTACAAATGGATGTAGTTGGTTGGTCCTCATAGTAATTGCCATGGATGGGTTAATTATAATTAAGACTGAGCCCAAAGTTATAAAATGATAAGTTTCCCAAAGCTGAGATATAGCTACCAGACTTGAGGTGGAAGAGTGTTGTAATAGGGCTAGCCTAAGACTTGAAGCCCAAAACCTGATATAAAAATGCCAGTATAATTGCACATGACCTTGTGTAGGTGGGATGATGCTTTCCCCATTGCCAAATTTGTGTGCTCATGTTCAAATCCCCATTGCCTCAGAGTGTGAACTGAATGGAATAGAATCATTAGCGTTACAGTTCATTCCAGAATATACTGAAATAGGGTGAGCCCTTAATCCAATATGACTGCTGTTCTTATACAGTGGGAATAAGTGGAGGCAGACACATGGGAGAAGGCCATGCAAAGACTGGAGTTGTGCTGTCATAATTCAGGAAAAACTTGAGACTAACAGATGAAGGAAGATACAAGGAAATTCATAGAGAGCATGGCCTTGTTGATACCTTCTATTCATGCATCTAGAGATGCACTTATTTTATTAAATTTTTTTTATAAGAGTACATATTGTACATTGAAGATTGTCCCTTACCTTCTCTTTTGTCACCTGCCATTAGTCCTACTTATTTCCCTAAAGACTTCTGTTTTCATGTCACATGATTTTATGAGTTTATGTAGACTCATATGAGAAAAACAAAATTTTTGCTGTTCTGAGAAAGGGTAAATTTATTAATAAAATTTCAATAGTTGCATCAATGTGCTTGAATGTGGCATCACTTTGTTCTTCAGGACTGAAAAAATTCCTTTGTGTATTTGCACCACATTTTTTTTTTTAGTCCATTCCTCTGTGGTTGTACACCTAGGTTGGTTCCATAATTTAGCTTCTATGCTTAGTGCTGTGGCAAACATTAGTGTGCAAGTGTCTCTGTGGTATATTGACTCGCAGACCCTTGTGTAAATACCCAGGAGTGGTAGCTGATCTATTGTTAGCTTGGCGAGGAACCTCCACACTGACTTTCATCATGCTGGACTAGTTTACATTCCCACCGGCTGTTAAGGGTTCCCCTTTGTCCATGTCCTTGATAGCATTGTTATTTGTTTTCTTAATGACTGCCATTCTGGTTTTAAAGTCACCCCAGTCTGTAGTACTTTGTCATGGCAGTCCTAGAAATCTACTACATTACTCAAAAGCTGTTGACATTTGGATACTGCTTGTCAGGGTATTGGTTAAATAGAAGGATATCTAGTTCTTTATTGACAGACTATGGATACTGTATCCAAAGATTGTTTTTGGAAATTAGTCAGAGCAGCTGTCTTCTGATATTAAACATCCACCAGCCATGCAATAGTATACATGATATATGTGTACTGTGTGTTGTCTTCATGAGCCTTCATTGTCAGACCCAGAAATTTAACTCCCACATTACTGTGTGGGTTGTATGCATTTCTACAAGAAGGTCCTTAGTCAAAGAGTTGGGGGGAGGAGCCCATCTTTATCAGGAAAGCTATTCTTCCTCTTTCCTTTCACAGTCTGAACTCCAAACTATAGGGGGATCCAATTCTGTGATGTCTCTGATGCTCTGAAACTCTTCAATGGATCAAACTGTGGCTACATTCCAGCTGTGAGCACAGTCCTTCTGGGTTCCATCCATTGTCCTCTCCCACTTGCCTGGCTCTTTCTTTCAGAGTTCATTCTCAATAAGTCAGTCTTAGGCACTGCTGTGGGGAACTTGGGTTTAAATCTTTTGATTTTCTCTCCTCAAAAAGTAATGAAGGCAGACCACCCCTTGAATAAAGACTAAAACAAGTAAGATAGAAGATGTGTTTCATGATGGGACCCTGGTTCAGTGAGGCCAGGCACCCTGGTGTGGAAACCTGAATCACCAAGGTGGCAGAGTTCATGTGAGTAGTTCCTTTCTTTCATCCGATGTCTTTAGCATGACATTAGCCAACAACCATGGCTGTCTCTATGGTCATTATAGGTTCCCATAACACCTTCTCATTGATTCCATCCTGAACTTTCCAAACTAAGGCCAGGTGGGCGAGAAGACTTTCGAAAGACACTTTCCCAATCAGGTGAGCTGAAGGGAGCTCGTCTGGCCACTTGCTTCTCCAGAAGCAACCTTGTCTGCCCTATGTTCTTGGCATTAGTACTCACCAGCAAGACCCACTCAGCCTGACAAAGGAAGCCTTGGTGACCACCTTGCCTCAGGTGAACCCACAGCACTGAAAGAGCAGAGGAGGCGGGGCTGGCTGACTCAGATACACTGGGAACACAGGTTAAGTGAGAAAGAGAACATTTGGGATCCAATATGCTCATAGCAGCTTTATTTATAATAGCCAGAAGCTGGAAAGAACCCAGATGCCCTTCAACAGAGAAATGGATACAAAAAATGTGGTACATTTACACAATGGAATATTACTCAGCTATTAAAAATAATGAATTCAATAAATTCTTATGTAAATGGATGGAACTAGAAAATATTATCCTGAGTGAAGTAACCCAATCACAAATGAACACACATGGTATTCGCTCACTGATTATTGGATTTTAGCCCAGAAGCTGGAAATACCCAAGATTCAACTCACAGACCACATAAAGCTCATGAAGAATGAAGACCAAGTGGGGAGGGCTTCAGTCCTTCTTAGAAGGAGTAACAAAATACTCAAGGGAGCAAATATGGATACAAAGTGCAGGGCAGAAACTGAAGGAGGGGCTGTCTGTAGATCAGTCCACCTGGGTATCCATCCCATGTGCAGTCACCAAAGGTAGACATTGATGTGGATGTCAGGAAGTACATGCTGACAGGAGCCTGATATAGCTGTCTCCTTAGAGGTCTGCAAGAGTCTGACATATGCAGAGGCAGATGCTCACAGCTAACCATTAAACTGATCATGGGGTTCCCAATAGAGGAGTTAGAGTGAAGACTGAAGGAGTTGAAAGAATTTGCGACCCCATGAGGAGAACAACAATACCAACCAACCAGAGCCCCCAGGGTCTAAGCCACCAGCCTGGGAGCGCTTAGGGAGAGACCCATGGCTCCAGCTATATATGCAAGGGTGTTATAGGTGGGAGAAGAGATCCTTGGTCCCATGAAGGTTGGACGTCGTGTGTGTGTGTGTGTGTGTGTGTGTGTGTGTGTGTGTGTGTGTGGGAATTCGAGGGGGGGAGGTGATGTGCAGGGGGGGAGGTGGGGGTACACCCTCATAGAAGCAGGAGGAGGGGGAAGGGATAGGGAGTTCCTGGGAGGGAGGGGGGAAATGGGGTAAGGGGAGAACAACTGAAATGTAAATAAAATTTCCAATAAAAAAAAAAAAGGCAGGATAAACATCTGAAAAAAAAAAGAAGCAAAAGGTTTCTTCTATTCCTTAACAGTATCATAAATTTATTTCATGAATTTTAGTCTTTTTCACCTCCCTCCTCCTCTTAATTCCCTTCTCCTACTGAAATCCTTGTTCACAAACGCCCCTCCTACTGTAGTTTTTGTAAGTGAAGTTACAGCTCTCTAGAACAATATTATTGACAATTCCGAAAATTCCGCAGTTTTGGTCATTACAGAATTAATTTGTAGAAATCCTTATCTCTTGTGTCTACAAGTAGTAAGTTTTTGGATAACTTTGGAAATTTATAGTTTCCATATTATAGCAATAAAACATAAGAAAGATGTGGGGAGAGTAAAAGCGTACGGAAGAGACAGACTTGATATTTGCTTCCTGTGCAGCCACACTAACCGCTCATTGTGCAAAACTCCATGTGGAGAACCAGTCTCCACAGACACACACTTGAAACTCGCTTCACAAATCTTTCAAACCATACATGTCAGAAATTAGCTGCTCTTTGAGCCCATGTGATAAAAAGCAAATCAGAGTTTAGTAAAGTCCACAGAGTGATAGATTCTCTGAGCTGTCACTGTGAACATGCCAAGAGTTCTGGGTGGCATTCTGAGAGAGGGTACCTCATCCACTGCTCTTTCTAGGGCTGTCCTAATATTTACATGTAATAAAAGAATAGCAGACCCTTGTGCTACCAATGCCAAACTTCTCTCTAGGCTGACTTTGGTGCACTCTCTTGGATTTTTGTCATGCCTTTGCACCTCTCCTGAGAATCACCTGACTCACTGGAGATAGAAGTAATTAGAGAGGGCTGCCCAGTAACATTAGCATTCTAGCAAATATTTGCAGAAAAGAAAAACAAACAAACAAAAAAACCCAAACCAAAAGAACCCAACTAACCAAGCAAGCAAGCAAGCAAGCAACCAACCAACCAACCAACCAACTAAACAATCAACTAACCAACCAACCAACCAATTAACAAAACCAACCAACCAATCTATCAACCACCTATAAACCAACAAATCAAGCAATCAACCAAATGAAGAAACAAACAAGGCTGGGAGTTCCTTGCTGAAGCCACAGCTCACTGACCAGTGTCTGTGGAATGGAGTTTTCTCATAGGCTCTGGGAATTTAATTGCCTGGGGGTGATCAGTGCATTCAAATTACTTGTGTGTTCCATGATCTTATCCTGACATTACAAAGCCAGCCATCCAAAAGGCCAATCACAGATAATTGCCATGGGAACCTGAAGACAACAAACCTGTTTCTGTGGGATGGGCATTGCACTGAGTTGTCATTGTGGCTACTCCCAGGGTGTCAAAACCTCACTCCTTCACTGCTCTTTTGACAGCTAAATAGGTCCATAAAATTGTCTCTTCTGGAGTAGTGAGAAGGATCCTTGGATATTCTTTAATGTCTGTGGCTATATGTGATATATTTACAAGATGTAATATAAATTTAGGTCACAAATATGCCCTTAGAATTCTTAGGATTTCTCTGTAGAATTTTTGCAAAACCCAGGTATAAAATCTGTAGTGCCCTATTAGCAGAACATTCATATTTGGTCCCAGATGGCATTTACTGAATTGTACTAGCTATCACCACTCTTCCTTCTAGATACTTGGTTTGCCTTCTCATTAGGTCTTCACAAGAATGTTATGATAAATTGTTTCTATTTTGTTGTTGAAGAAACAGAGTTAGAAGGGCTCAGTGCCTCCTTAGTTCCGTTGGGGCTCCCCTAACAGAATACCTGAGATTTTGTGAATTATAAAGGATATGCGACTGCTTCTGACTATATTAGAGTCTGTGAAGTTCAAGGTCAGGGCCTGCATCTGGACATGACCTTCAAGCTGTGTCATCTTATGAGAAAAGGGAGAGGAATCATCATCATCATCATCATCATCAGCAGCAGCAGCAGCAGCAGCAGGAGGAAGCTGAGAGTTCACCTCTGGAACTGCACACACCAAAGCATAGAGCAAGCAGAAAGTGGTACAAGGCTTTTGATCTTAAAGCCCACTGTCTTAGTGTTCTATGGCTGTGTAAAGAAACACCAGACCATGGCAATTCTTATAAAGAGAACATTTAACTGGGGCTGCCTTACAGTTTCAGAGGTTCAGTCCATTGCCATCTTGGTAGGGAGCATGGCAGCACGCCTGCAGACAAGGTGCTGGAGAAAGACCTGAGAGCTTTGCATCCTGATCCATGACACAGACTGTGAACTTGGAATGGGCTTTTAGAAACCTCAAAGCTCTCCCCAATACCCACCTCCCCATCCATACATTTTTTCCAGCATGGTCACACCTCCTAATTCTTTCAAATAGTGCTGCTCCTTGATGACCAAGCCTTGAAATCTATGGGCCTATGGGGGGCCATTCTTATTCAGGTCACCACAACTACCCTTAGTGACACATTTCCTCCAGCAAGGCTAAAGTACCCAAACCACCCAAACAGTGCCACCAACCAGGGAACTAAGTGTTCAGGTAACTGGATTGGGGCACCATTTCTCATTCAAATAAAAACACTGTTATTTCATTTGAATAAGAGAAACTGAGTTTGCTTTCTTTCTCATTTATTTGATTTTATTTTCTTGCCATACTGAAGACTTGATAAATAAAACAATAATGTTCTTTATTTCCCTGTTTCTGAATTGAGGTCATAAAGTAAAAGACCCATGGTTGTAACCAATAGAGTTACTGTGTCAGGGAGATATGCGAATATGCTATGACCCTTGGCCTTGGAGTAATTGGACCTAGGCTGATTAGGACCAAACAGTTAGTATGCACACTCTGAATGTAGTCATGGATGTTTCCTTTGCTGTATTTTAGGCTTCCTGCAGATTTGATTTATATTTCCAGAGAATATAGACAGCCTTAAACTTTGAGATCCATAATGAAAGTAGTGATCTTAGGGATCAGGTACACAAAGAATTAAAGAAGTTGTTTATTTTTCAGTTTAATGCATTTGAAAGTTTTTCTTAAGTCTAGGTTGAAGTGACAGCCATTTTTACTTTTTACTGCCATTGTGTAATGCTGTAGTAGGTGATTAGAACCCTTACACCCTTAGTTTCTCATTAGTAAAAGCAAGCCACCAAAGATCAGAGGCTGCAGTCCAGTAGCATCAAAGCAATGTCTTAGATAAGTCGTCCTGTACACTGATTCTTGCTCTAAACCTAGACAGTTGATTATTACCTATGGTTATCCTGTTCCTTTTCCATGTTGTTGGAGTCAAGGGGCATTTCTCTCTTCTTGTTTCTGACTCTGTAGTATCCACTGAGATTCCTCCTTCTCTCTTCTCATTGCACTTCATTCCAATTTATTCCTTCCTCTTCTGCCTATCATGGAGAAGAGAAGACAGCCAAGTGAAGCTAACTTAGCGGGCAGCAGGTGGTCACTGGAAATGAAGCTAAGTTGGAGTTGTGTTTGCCTTGCACCAAGTTATATGAGTTATAACTGCAATCCCCAAAGATACGTTCCTTGTACAGATGTTGTTAAAATGGAGCACTGGAAGTGTTTGGTGAAGAATATAGTCTGTGTACATGCCTTGGACTCACCTGTGTAGTACCTGGAATTCAACATACTTTTCATATATGCCAGCGGTTATTGTCAAGTTCATTCTATTAGCTGGTTCTATGATCACTGTTACATCTGCCTGGTCCTCCTTCATCTGATCTACTTCCTTTGTCAGGTAAAAGTCTTGTTTCATGATGAAAATATCCAGCCAGATACCCAAATACAAAAGATGTGAGCTTTTTCAAAGTGAGAGAATTTGGATTCCAATTGTTGTTGAAAATTCTTACTTGACCTTAGAGGTCTCAGTGTGTCCTTTTGTTCCTCATTTCACAACCATAACCTCCTGAGACACTTCTGTCATTGTGGTCTTTTGTTAGAAACTTCCTCACTAAACTCAAAGTGTGTAGTCTCAAATAGTTGGAGGCTATCTTGTTATAGAAGGCTATACTTCTATGACAAAGCCTATTAGCTAGATCCTAACAAGAGTTTTCCCAAGTCTGGAAGGACCCTCCAAAGAATGGAAGACAATCCTGAAATGGTCTGCTACCTTACCTGTTGTTTTTTTCATATTGCTCCTCATTGTGTGTGTGTGTGTGTGTTGTGTGTGTGTGTGTATGTGTTGAGAGCTTGTCTGTCTGGGGTTTAGATTGTTAAAGATCTTGTGATAGTTGCCTTTTTTTTTTCTTTTAAAATACACATTACCTTCTTTCAACAGAGGTTTTTGAGTGTTAAGGTGAGACCCAGTAGTGTTGAGGTAACCTCTTTCTATATTATACTGCTGTTCAGGGCACTAGATTATCTACAGACCTCCAATGGCAAGATGAGTGCTGTCTTCACTAACCCTACTGTGAAAACAGAGTGTCATTTGATTACAAACAGCCACTCACTCATTAAGTACCAATGCTTCAGGGAATAAGGGATGTTGATAGCACTGTGTGTGCTGATGTTGATTCTTGTGAAGGATGAGAAGAAAGAAAAGAAGACATCATGAGGAGACTAGTAAGTAGCAGCAGGTTGTTGGGTAGAAGTAGAGGAGGGGATCTACCTAGAAGGCAATGGGCAGAGGCCTAAAGGAGAGGTTGGGAGAGATGTGGCAATTTTACTTAAAGGAAGAGAGGGGTAATGGTACACAATCAGATAAGTTAGAACCATTTTATCTCTCAGAGGTTGAACCACAGAGACCTGAAAGCCAGCCAGACCAGATCATTTGTGTGTGTGTGTGGGGGGGGGGTTGGGGAAGTAGGGGATGTAAATGAAAGGGAAAAAGTAAATAGAAGAGCATTTTAGAATGGGCTGCACAACTTCAGAGATGTCACCTCACCTTTAATTTTTATAAATCTTAAAGTGGCTGGCATTGTGATTGATAATTCTATTTGCCACTGAAATGACTGAGGTGCAGAGATCTACCTGACTTGCTGCAAGTCTTTTACTTGTTTTAACTAAGTAACAGACTTGAGCTGGAAACACAGCCTCCTGAGATCAAAGCCACAGACATGACACTAACACATCACAGTCTTCCCTGCTTATTCAACAGCATCTCTGTTACAAACCACATGCTGCTTTGGAATGTGATTATCTGGGTATCCAACTGTGATAGTTAAAATATTGACAACTTGAATGGATCTGGGATCAACTAAAAGACCTGCTTTCTGATCAAGGAGGAGGAAGACCCTCCCTGAGGGTAGGCAGCATGTTCCAGCAGCAGCCCAGATCAAGAGACCTGAGGGAAAGCCAGCCTTTGCTCTTTGCTGGTGCCTGTCAACTCTGTTTATGCTACTGCTACTACAAGTCCTTGTTGACATCAGAATCCAGCTTCTTTGGATTTCCAATCAGATTTTCTGCCAGAATCCTCCAGGCCTTCAGTGACATATTGGGGCCGTGAGACACTCAGTATTGTGGACTGAGCAGGAATTGGTTCTCAGCCTCTCTATCATGTAGGAGTCCACTGGTGGACTACTCAACCCATATTGTGTAAACCAATCTTATAATATCCCCTCTATAGCCATACAATAGATAATCATCATATCAATTCTGTTCCTCCATAGAGTCTTGACTAAATAACACCCAAATTAGGAATTGAATATGAAAAGACATGAAATATATAAACCCTATAGGTTCATATATTTGAATGCCAGGATTAGAAAGATTAGGAGGTGTGATTCGTTGGAGGAAGTGTGTCACTGGAGATGGGCTTTAAATTTCAAAAGCCCCCACCAGGCCCAGGTTCTCCCTCTGCTTGTGAATCAGCATGTAGATCTCAGCTACTTCCTTAGTTCCATTCATGCCTGCTGCTCTTCTGCCATGATGACAATGGGCTCCATGGAAATGCTTTCTTGTATAAGAGTTCTTTGGTCATGGTGTTTCTTCACAGCAATGGAACAGTGACTAAGACAGGATGCAAAGGTCAAAGAGGTTGAAAGTTTCTTGAAGAAATGTTCCTCTAGGCATGGAGACATATAGATCCTGGGAACAGTCACTGAGAATCAGAAGATGTTGGATCAGAAGAGACTGGAAGTTCCTTGACACAGGTGAGATAAGGGTCCCAGTGAGTGCCTATGAATGACAAGCAGGACTTCACAGTGATAAAAGAGAAGATCACAATGTCTGAGCAAGGGAGATGACACGTGACCAGAAAACAATAAAGGAATGCCTGAAAATATTGAGATAGTGTAAGGCATTAGATTCTGTTTGCATAGGCACTAGGTGTATAAGCAATCATGGGCAGCTTCTAATATAATCCCCAAGTCCATCTGAACAGGGTCTTTCATAGACCGGTGCACGTGACAGTCTTCAGGTAGTTGCTGCAGCTTTTCAGAACAGTGCATGAATTAAGAATGGTAGGAGGTGGGAGTGGTGCTACACACCTGTAATCTTAGAGCTACACACCTGTAATCCTAGTGCCACACACCTGTAATCCTGGTTCTACACACCTGTAATCCTAGTTCTACACACCTGTAATCCTGGTGTACACACCTGTAATCCTAGTGTCACACACCTGTAATCCTAGTGCTATAGAGGCCCACAGGAGGACTGTGAGTTTGCTGGCTTGCCTTGGGGACAGAGTGGAGAGTCTGACTCTGTCTCAAAAAAGCAATCAAAAGATACTAATTCACTAATTTATTGTCATTATTTTCTTCTACTTAGGACAGATTCTTATGTATTCAGGCTGGTCTTGAATGTGCTATATAGCCTAGTTTGGCCTCCTAATTGATATTTTCCTTCACAGAACTAGGATTAGAAGCAAGTGCCTCCATACCTCACTAACAGACAAACTTAAGCAGTATTTAAGGAGTGAGTAATTAGCAACTGAAAAATCTAAATATGGGAACCAAAGGAGGGTAGCATGCATGTGAAAATCTTTTACAACAATTCTTTGCTTCACCTATGATTCCCATAATTACTGTGACATATGGCTCCTATGCACACTAGTCATGTCCATACTCAGTCTCCACTCCCAGAAACCCTAAACAACCGGAGATGACGATCTGTGAAGAGGCCGTAGCTGCTGATCCTATGGGAAAATTTGGAGGCTGATGATGTCTTGTGGCTCCTCAGAAAGTGCTGTGCTGAACTGCACCCCTGCTTCCCATAACAGGAGCTCAGAAAGAGCCTGCGGTACCTTCTCTTCCTCGGGTCATTCTCGTTACTTCTCATGCTCCCTGATCTCACTCCAGCTTTCTTGGGTTTTTCCTTCTAGTTAAGTTCTTTGTAGTCTTTTCTCTACTCTTTTGAAGGGAGGGATCCATCAGAGACATAAGATTAAAAGGGACTCTAAGGTTTATGACATGTAGTGTTTACATAGTGCTCACTTATAGGGAATGATAGAAACAGAACAACAACGGACAACAGTAGATGATAACAACTGGATTTCCTTCAGAACACGTGGGGTTTGGGGTGAGTGGGAGAAGCTACAGTGGAGAGAAGCAGAGCTTTATAAGCAATCAGCATGAAGATAAAGGAAGAGGAAGAAAGCACTGCAGTAAATGGAGGGAGAGTAGCAGGGTAAAGGTCTGAAGATGTCAGAGGTAGAGGGAACCCTGGGAAATGCCAACATCATAACAAAGGCAGAGACCAAAGCAACATTCTGTTTACTGTAAGTTCCTTATCCTTGCATGAGTGCTGGCCGAAAGCGACATTCAGTGAACATCTGTTCAGGGACAACGGCAGAAAGGCCGAGGAGTGGGTGCAAGCAAGGGAGCTGGGAAATCTAGTTGCCATGCAGGAAAGAACAGAAAAATGTCAGTCAGTCCATCTGGGGCATTGACTGAACTGGCTCAATGGCAACTTTCCTGACATCTTTGAGAAAAGACAAGTGTGAAGAGCAAAGGGCAGGGAGCAGGGATGCATGTGCCTTGAAGTGATGAATACTGCTTTAAAAATATGATTTTGAACTAATTCAAGCTTGTCAAAGAAACATGGGAAATGTTGATGGTGTGATACACAATAGAAAGTAATGACCGGCAAGAACACATGACCATTGTTTCCCTAAACACACACATTGTCCAATTGCCCTCTGAAATTTATACTGATACCCAGAGACTAGTGCTACTCAGTCTGAGCAGAGATCCTTTGGGCAGAGGGTGACGATGAATACAGAGACTCATGTTTGGTCAGGGTAAGGAGAATAAGAGACTGAGGATCTCTTAACCTCAAACAGAACATCTGTGTCAACACCTCTTCTCCTCCAAAGGCCCAGGGAACAATGCAGAAGAGAAGGTGAAAAGGATTTAAAAGCTGGGGTGTGTGGAAGTGTGTTCCAAAACAACACCACTCAGATATGACAGTTATTGGTGTACTAGGAAGGAAGAAAAAAGGGGTTCAGAAGGAAAGGAAGGTAGTGCCAGGGGTTAACGGATATAAATAGAGCCAGAGTACAATGTATACATGTATGAGACTGTCAAAAGTAGAGAAGAGTGGCCACTTAAGTTCCTTCCTTCCAGCTTATCCTTGGAGATAAGCATGAACATATGGCTGTCGCGTCTGCCTTGACCAGCAAGAAAGACAGGACCACGAGCTCTTCCTCCAGCAGTTTAATCGGGGACCTTGAACAATCTTCTTCTTCTCACTCCCGGGGAGGCCCCACCCCCAGGCTTAATACTCCTGGGCTGACCAATCCCGACAGGCTACGTAGCAATAGCTGATAGGTACACACATGCGGAAGCATACCAGACCACCAGCCTTAGCCAAATAAGGAGTTGTTTTTCACGGAGAGCACTCGCTTTCGGGATAGCGGAAGGCAGAAGCTGGCGCCATCTTTCGGTCGCGGCTCTCTGCAGCTCTCCACATATGGCTATAGGTAAATGATTCTGCACATCAAAGCTGCTCAAATGGTGATGATTTCCTGAGAATAAAGGGTTGGCTCTGTGCAGATAGACAGGCTCCCTCATGAGTTAGAGAGTGGAGAAAGGGCCTCTAGAGAGGACTGTGGGATTTGCAGAATTGAAACAAAGGTCTAAAGATGAACAGTTTAACCAGAAGCTTCTTTTCTCTAGAGTGTGGGCATCACCACATTTTATGAGGTAAGAGACAGGTTGATGACAAGCGAGGAGACCTGGTTACGGGGTTGTTCACTCTGTTGCTTGGTGATCTACATATGTGCTTTCTTCCAGCTCTGGAAGCAACTGGGAAGCTTCAGGACAGTAGACAGGGTGGGGACTTCAGAGTGGCAGTCCAGGGAAAATAGTTTCATGGCTGTGGTCACAGGGACCCAGTGATTGCCCTGTACGTGAACTCAAACAGCTTGGTCAGGGAACAGGCTGGGGCTCTTGTCAGGGAAAGAATCGCATCTGTAAACAGTTTGCTTGAAGCGATGTGGGCCTCAACCTCAAGGTAGGAGGCAAGATGCCATCTGTTTATTTCTGGAGTGGATTTGGGGATCTAATCTGCAGAGAGCTGGAGTGTTTGCATCCCATCTGGAATTCCTTCAGAGCACCACCAAGCAGTCGGCAGTAAACTGGCCTCCAGCTGTCTCTGGGGGCCACCAGGCACAAGCATTTCAGTTCACCCACCTCTGACTTCCAGTGGCACAAATGTAAACAGACAAAGGGTACATAGAGGAGATCCTACTACAGGATTGATGTGTTTTCAAATTATAGGTGGAGGAGTGTCACGAAGCTGTGTCATGTTATAAAAATCAAGCCCATCTCTGATCAGAAGACTGACGCCAATGGCCTTGGTGAGCCCTTAGATAGAGTCCTTCCAGCCTTGGCTTGGCCCATGCAGAGGGATGAAATTATGTAGAAAATCCTTATCAGTTACAAAACTCTACTGAAATGGATTAAAATCCTGATGAAGCCCAGAATCTATGAAGCTCCTAGGAGAAGATGGGGAAATGCATTCAGCATTTTGCAACAGGCAAGGACATTTGGGAAAAGAGCCCTAAAAGCACAGAAAACAAATACCACCATGGGTGAGCGGTTGACATTAGTCTAGAAGCTTCTGCACAGCAAAGGAAACCGTCAGTAGAGTGAAGAACATACAGCATACACATACTGGGAGAATGTTTGCAGATGGAAACTCTGCTAAGGAACTAAGGGAACTAAAAGATACAATCATAAACAAAAATGACCTAATTTTAAAAATGGGCACTAGAGTTAAATAGATGCTTCCTCAAGCAATGTCCTCTGGAATGGCTAGATGTTCACGGAGCATGCTCAACAGTACCAATCACTAGGGCCTCACTGGCCCCAACCTAATGGAGACACCATCTCACTCTAGCAAGAATGACTATTATAACAAAAAAACAAAACAAAAATAAAACAAACAAACAAACAAAAACCCAACCAACAAAAACAACCAAAGGAAAGGGCTTGCAGGAGTGTGGAGCAAAGAGAATGCTATACAGTTGCTGGGAAGGCAGATCAGAAACACTTTGGTGTTTCCTAAAAAAAATGTAAACACAGCATATGACCTCCAGCCCCACCCCTGGGTACACATCCAAATGGAAAGAAAGTAGTATGTTGAAGAGACATTTACACACCTATGTTTATTTCACCAGGTCTACAATCTCCATCAAATGGAAAAATGCAATTGTTTGTCAACAGATTAATGGATGAAAAAGTATGATACACACAAACACACAATCACACTCACACCACAAGGGGATACTATTGAGCCATAAAAAGAATTAAATTATACCATTTATGACAATATATGAAATTGGAGTCAGTACATTACATAGAATAAGCCAAACAAGGAAAGACGAGAACCACATGATCCACCACATGTGTGGAAGATGAAGGCAGTCACATAGAAGTTGACACAGTGAGTCACAGGTAGTTGCCAGCGGCCAGCAGAAACCAATACAGGGTGGAGGGAGGAAGAGAAGTTGATTAATGGTTGCTAGCTTACAGCCAGGTGGGAATGAGATGCAGTGAAGTATGCTGCACAGTAGGGTCTGTTGCCTGATTATAGCCCTGCTGCATAGTACAATGGAATCCTCCAAAGAACGATGTTTGCATTTAATTAGACTCTGGCAGAAACTCTTCTATGTGGTCTGTTAAAAAACTTATATAGAACCGTGTACTTGTTTCTCTCTCTCCTCCCCCGACCCCTCTGTGTGTGTGTGTGTGTGTGTGTGTGTGTGTGTGTGTGTGTGTGTTCGTTTCTGTGTGGGCTCAATTGTGTGTGCAAGTAGGTGTCAGTCTGTGCATACTTCTGGAGGACAGAGACCAGTGTGAATTAGTTGTTTCCACATGATTTGTTGAGGCAGGTATTCTCAATGAACCTGGAGCTTGTAGCTTTAGCTAAACTGGCTGGCCAGCAAGCTCCAGCGAGCCTTCCGTCTCTGCTTCCCCAGCACTGGGATTACAAGTGTGTGCTACTGTGGCCAGCATTTTTATGTGGATGGAAGGGATCAAACTCAGGCCTTCATGCCTAAGCAACAAACACTTTAACCAACAGGGTCACCCTCTCTGTTCCCTGGGGTTTAGTTTTAGTGGGAGCCCCAGCAACTTGTTTTACAGTGTCAGCTCCCAGGGTTGGTTGTCCTATCATTGTGCTTCCTTCTCTCTGAGATGTTAATACATCATGAGATAATCTGCACCAACCTTACTGTGTCCCAGGCACCTCCTTATATCCTCTCCTATTTAGCAACATTGTTGGCCATTTTGCCCATGTCTCTAATCTCACCTAAGAGAACAAAGTTCAGAGAGGTTAACAGATTTGTCTAGAGTCACCCATGTAGGATAAGATGAAACCACCTCACACATAGGCTATGTGATGTCCTTGCTGGGGTCTGTGAACACATCGATTTATTCAAGATCCAGGAAAAAGGGGCATTGCCTAAGGCCAGGCATCACATAGACCTCATATAAGCATTCCATGCTGCAAACCTCAGATTGCTCTTGTATGGTAGAACATTAGTTACACACATTTTCAATAATCCTGGGAGCAAGCATCTCCAAGACTTTGTTGGAAATAGAAAAATACATGATGCTTAAATATTCACAGGCTGCATGGTGGTTTAACTACCTGAAAAGAGAAAATAAACATAATTAGTTCCTTCTATCTGCCTAAAATATCAACTTTAGAAGAAATAGTGGCTCTAGAATTCTGGACAACCCACAGAAGATTATAATAAGGACACATTGCTATTCTCAGAATTTCATATTTGAGCTGGCCCAGAAAAGAAAAATAAAAAGTTTTAAACCCTGAATTGAAAATTGTCTTTTATCGATAGCAAAGGCTTTTTCTTTCCTCTACAGATTTCTGCTCAGTGTTTGACAAAAGTCGAGCTTACTCCCAAAGAGCCATCACTGTTTACGGTTTCATCCATCCGGGATTAGTGTGGCAGCAGTGGGTGATGAGGTGGAGCACCCGTGTCTTAGGCCATGTTTTGCACTCCAAATTACTTGCCCATTTCCAACCTGCTCCTGCAGTATATCAGCGGTTTTCAGTGTGGAGACTGTGGACTTGAGCAGGTTCAAGGATGAGAAAAAACAAGAAAAAAAAAAATAAAGAAAGTTCTGCACAGGATCTAAAGCGTAGTTTTGGCAAAAGACTTTCCAGTCCTTACTATAAAATTTCAAATGTTACATGACCTGAAGAGATTAGGAACTTTGGACTTGAGCAATCTTTCTTTGTAAGTCCTTCTCCTGAGAGTTTTTTTTTTTTTTTTTTTTCTAATTATATTTTATTAGGGAACTCGTCTCCACTCATAAACTGAAGCATCTGGAGTCTTTAAAGATTGCAACAGGCCCTTTAAGAGCTGAGCTTGTAAACATGGCAACAGGTGTGAAGCATGGTTATGTGACCCATGGCTTACCCTTCAGTACTTGTCCTTCCCTGAGTGCAAAAGCATGACTCACCTGACTGGAGCATCAGAGGCTCAGGCTAGGAACTGGCTTTGAGAGACATTGTTGGTTGGTGTTAAATGCCCATACTAGAGGCATAACTGGAAGTAAGACACAAAGGCCATCTTCAATAATGGCTAAGCATCCAAAAGAGTTAAAAAAAATATGCCAGTGACCAGTGGCCATCAGTGATCAAGTACACAACTTAAAGCAAAACAAATGAAGAGAAGCCAAGTGTTGTGCTGTAGCCCAATTTTCTACTATCTGATGCTGTTGTTGCCTTTCTCTTCTCTTTTCCAGTGTTCCAGACAGTCCTTTCCACAATCTGTCTGTCCCAAGGATAGGTACACTTGGTGACTTTTGGTAAGGAATCATTCAGTTTGGGGGTGATATTTCTGATGCCTGTGATTTCCCACAAGGAAACGAGCCCCGCATTTATAAGAACACCTCGATTTCAAAAGGTCTTGTAGATAGCTCACAGAAATTTATGCATAGGAGGGAAACAAGGGAAGGCCTGGTGCTGAGACGGTGTGTCTGAGTTTTATCTACCTGAGTTTTTAGGTGCAGGAGTTGCCTGCAGCTGCTCTAGCCAACAAAGGTGTATGCTTGGGCTCAATGTGTCGTAATGGATTCCTGAGAACAACTATATGGAATTTTGAAGATTCAGAAACAGCTCTCAGACATCCAAAAGACATCATCTTGCAGAGTTCATGGCCAAGTTGCTGTAGAAGAGACATTGTGGTGTGCAAGATTCTGACGCCCTGGTTTGCAAACTCCATTCGATGGGTTGCATTGCTTGCACTATGGTTATGAAGAGCTCTTGACTTTACTTTGTTCTTCAGCCTCCTTAGCATGATATTTAAAAAATATTGATCAGGTTTAAGACTTCATGTTAGGAGTGATTATTGGGTAAGCTCACAGTATCCCTATAAACAAAGCATTGACCTCTCTTGCTAGACAAATCTCATCTTAGCCCTTTAACCTCTCTACTTGTGTTGTGATTGACCCAGTCATACTCATGTATTGTTCCTGGATGAAGTGCTGAAAAACATTGAGTGATAGTCTTCTGCCCTATCCATTAGCCTACCTGTCAGAGTTATTTGTTGCATATGTGACCGTGAGCTTATGATTCTAATGAACATTCTAATGAACAGTCAGCATGCACCTGTAAGAGAAATGGGAAGCCTGAACAGTTGGAAGAATGGCAGACTTTGGAAACAACGGATCTTGGAGACATATTTGCTTTGGAATGGACTACATTTTCATCACTGCCTCCAGGCATGTTTCTGACTCAAAGCTAAAATGTTAGCACTCACAAGGCTGAGGCAGGGGAATTATGAGTCTGAGGCCAACCTGGGCTACAGAGACATGTCCAGGTGACCCCAGGATGCTGTGTGAAACTGTTACAAAAAGAAAAACCCAAACAAAGAGTTTTTAACCAAATAAAACAAGGATTTCCATATGGAGAATTTATCTGCTAGTGAAACATTCTAGAATGGATCACTTGCCTCCACGAAGATTTAATATAGTAGATGGAGGAGAATGTCCAATATTATGAGGCTTTTTTCTGACTCAGCTCGGCAGCACTATCACCATTTCAGTGGTACATGTAGTGGCAGGCAGTCTGCACACCTATCAGGGGAAGTGAGGTCATCTGATGTCTAGATGTAAACTTTTTAGTTTTGTGAATGTGCATATTCTCCAGATGTTATGTTGAGAGTAGAACAGAACTAGAGTGACTGTGATGAAACTAATCTATTTTTAGGTATGTTGAGAAGCAAATAAAAAACCTAGTATATCTGTGAAATGGAGGCTGCCTTTTTCCATGCACTTACATGCACATCCCTCCTTGGAGAGGAGGGATGCAGAATCTTAACTGGATGACGCAGCTGTTGTCAACCAGTGTCCAGTGTGTTTGTATTCTGCATTCCTGGAACTAATTGTGTAAACTAACTTCAATGAGCCAGTGTTTCTAGTTCTGAGTTGTTTTTATTACATTGAAAGGGTGAGATAGAAACTAGTAAAGAGAATAAACTAAACTTACTTTGGTTTTCTTAACAAAACATGTGTTTCTTGTATTGGTTCAGAATGTCCTGTATTTAAAGTTGGGAACCATGTTTTCTGAGCACTCGGTTTTATATATGTTACTTAACATTGGATTGTTTATGAGGTGAACTTAAAATTTTAGCATTGAAAATTTTATGTTTTCTTTGCTTCTTATTTGGATGTATCTGTTAGTGATGTCCTAATTTGTTTTTTCTCACTATGATAAACACTGTAACTAAAAGGTTTATTTCACCATATAATTAATCATTGATGGAAGCCAAGATACGAATTGAAGGCAGGAACATGAAGCAGAATCCCTGGAAGAATATTGCTTATTGGCTTTCTCCTCTAGTTATTGCAACTATCTTTCTTCTACAACTCAGAACCACTTGCCCAGGGGCAGCACCGACCATAGTAGACCAAGCCCTTCCTTATCAATTTATTAATCAAAAAAGTGCTCCACAGACATGCCCATAGGCTAATATGATAGGAGCAATTCTGCAAACTGAGGTCCGTTCTTCCAAGGTTTGTCAAGTTGACTACCAAGATAAGCTGTCTAAGTGTTTAGAAATGATAAAATAATGAAATGCCTGCTGGAAGTTTTGTTCAATTGGTTCTCAGCAAACCTGTATGCCCCAGGGACCATTACATCAATAGCATTACCTTACAGCTAATGGGGATCTGAATCAGGACCTTTGGGAAACACATGAAGTGGTTGGGTCCACATATTCCTAATGCCTCTCCTTACTTCTCAGTTGGCTATATTTTTTTTTTTTTTTGGAACTTAATCTTATTACTTTAAAGAAATAATAATAAAAATAAGTTTTAAGCAATATTTTTTCTTTTTTTCCCCCTTGTCCCCAGCTGCAATACAGGCTATCAGCAAAGACTATGAATCTCTGACTTTGAGAAAGATCACTTATGAGCTATTAAATCCCATGAGTGTTTTAGATACTCTCTGATTTTTCTCGAAGTACCTTAGAGTTCATGGGTTTGATATTTTTGTTTGCTTTTGTTTTTTGTTTAGATGCTACCTAAAGGCACAATGTTTGAATATCGAGAAGAATTTTGTTTCCAAGAATTGGCATTCATGTGTTCAAAAGAGACCTAGTAAATTGCTGCTACTTTTGCAATTCTATTATAATGGTATAACAAAGAACATGATCTGACCAGAGAAATGATTGAAAGTTTACATACTCTGGCACCAGAATGTTTTCAAATCATTCACAAAAGTCAGCATTGTTAGGATAATCTTTAAGTGGTTACTTGTACTTCTTACATTAAAAATGACTCATAAACAACAGAAATATGTAAATAACTTTTTAAAGAATAAAAGTAGCACAAAAACAGAATCAGTCATTTATATCTTTACTTCGTGCTTTTAAAATTTGTTTTGAAAATTTTTACCATGGTAGACATATTTTGGAGTAGTTTTATATTGAATATATTAATTATTTCTTGGGAAGATTTATATAATTCTAAGATATGAGAGATAGTTTTAAATAATCAGTAAATAATTATGAGACAGCTGTGTTTGCATTTTCAAAATATCAAGTTATTAACAAGCAAAAGATACCAGGGAGGAAGAAAACAAAGTACCTGATTTGCCACAGGAGAGAAATTACTTTATAATGACTTCTTGGAAGCCAGTCAGAACAGAAGAGGAATTGATGCAGTGACAGCCTTTGTAGGACATTAAGAGGCCCAGGTGCTCACAAATTCGAAGAGGAGCTGGAGCAAGGCAGCTAAACAGCCATTCAAGAAGCTAGAGATCATTAGTCCAGATATTGAGATAAAAAGGAAAAGTTGGAGCAAGAAGGAAAGAAAGGACGATAGGATAAAATAATGATACGATTGAAAATGATGGCAAAAGTAGGCGAAGAAGCAAAAGAAATGTAGGAACGAGGGCGAACTGACTACAGAAACAGCAGAACCAAGGAAGGACTGGGTAATGGAGTACATTGTGCAAACTCATCCTTGTCTCTGCTTTAATTTCTTGGTGTTGTAGAAGTAGAGTATTCAGTGAAAACCAGAAAGGACATTCTACAGTTTCAACCTCTGCGTATGTTTACCGGACACAGAGAGCCTGGTTTTGCTGATGACTTGACCTGTATTTACCATATAGCATTAATGTTTATGATGTAGTTAGAATAGTTTTGGGATTCCTTTGTAATGGATGTTTTCTAGGGTCCTGTGTCTAAAAGGCAATATTAAAAATGGAAGAAGAAGAGAAAACCAAAACTGTTTATTAACAATGACATCAGTCCTAAATGGGACATCCATATTACTTGCTCCAAGACACACAGAACATCATAAATGGGAGGATAAAACGATTGTGAGAGCTCAAGGATGGAAAGGAGTGCTGTGAAATATATGTCCTTTTCTGAAGATATATATTTTATGTATAATTTTTTCATACAATATATTTTGATCATATCACTTCCCAACTCTTCCCAGATCTTCTTCTCTGCCTTTCCACCAACCAAACTTCACATGCTCTCTCTCTTAAACAAATAGCTTTCAAAATCAAAGAAATGACGTGAAAAACAAAACAGAAACAACAACAAAGCCAACAATAAGATAAAATTACAAAAAATAAAATGAAAAACATGCAAGAAACCAATTGCAAAATAGATCCACGGTTAGGGATGGGACTTTGTGTCTATTTCCCCTTCTCAGTGCTAGGATTTTGTCTGGGTTCAACCTGTGCAGATCTTATGCATACTGTCAGTCTCTGTGAGTTCATATGTGTATCAGTCCTGTTATGTCTGGACGATACTGTTTCCTTGGAGTCATCCATCACCTCTGGTTCTTGAAATCTTTGTACTTTCTCTTCTACTTAGATCCATGAACTTTGAAGAGAAGGATTTGATGAAGATATCCCATTTAGAACTGAGTGCTCCAAAGTCTGTCACTCTCTGCACAGTGTTCAGTTGTGGAACTTTTTGTAGACTGTCATTTACTGCAAGAATAAGCTTCCCTATCATAGACTGAATGATGCTCTACTCTATGGGTATAACAATATGTCATTTGGAATCATTGTATGGCTATGTTCCTCTAGCAGGACAGTAGTAGGTTTTCTCCTAAAGTCCATGACCTACTTAGTCTCAGGTTCTTGGCCACTTTAGCAGTGGTAGGTGTGAGTTCCATCTCATGGAGTAGGCCTTGATGCCAATTTTTTAGTTGGTTGTTCCTATGACATTTATGCCATCATTACACCAGTACATCTTGCAGACAAGTCACTGTTGTCCGTCACAAGGTTTGTAGCTGGGTGAGGTTGATGACTACTCATTCTAGCACCATGAATGCTAATAAGTAGGGGTGAAGCTTGCATACCAGGTCAATTTAATAACATAAATAAATGATGTCTTCAGCAAAAGGGCCTTACCATTAGGCTATGGAGAGTAATCCATAGTCTTGCTAACAGCCTGTTTGAGGAAAAGTCAATTGAAACTCTTTGGCCAATGTCTCAGTAGGATACAACACATTATTGTTATATAAAATGCTATCTTTTAGACATGGCATGGCTTTTGCAATCATGAGCACATGTATCACAGCTTTGGCTATCTACCCAAGAGGCCATGTATGTATACACACACACACACACACATACACACACACACACATCACACATGTACAACATGTAGGCAATCACACATGCACATATGCCAGGAAAGTGGGATAAGGACTAGTTGAGATGAAAAGTAGGTTCAGCAGTGAAGAAGGATAAGAGAGGTTAATAGAAGATGAATATGATCGCAATAAATTGCATACTAGTATGAGGCTGTCAAAAATAAAAGAAAAAGAGTGACATTTAAATGAGACTATAATAGCCCCTTTCCAAATTATTGAACAACTTAGTGACAATCAAAACTTTGAAGAGCTCTGCTCCTCCCTCTTCCAGAGACAGTTGCATTTTCTTGTGCAGTGCTAGCCTTGACCTGTAGGCAAAATGGTGAAGGTCTGTGTGAACAGATTTGGCCATATTGGGTGCCTGGTTACCAGGGCTGTGTTCTGCTCTGCATCTGGCAAAGTAGAAATTGTTGCCATCAATGACTCCTTCATTGACATCAACTACATGGTCTACATTTTCCAGTATGACTCCACCCATGGCAAATTCAACTGCACAGTCAAGGCTTGTGTTGAATGGGATGCTTGTCATCAAAGGGAAGTCCATCACCACCTTCTAGGAGCGAGATCCGCTAACATCAATGGGGTGATGCTGGTGCTGAGTATGTCATGGAGTCTACTGGCATCTTCATCACCATGGAGAAGACTGGGGCCCACTTGAAAGGTGGGGCCAAAAGGGTCATCATCTATGCCCCTTCTGCTGATGCCCCCATGTTTGTGATGGGTGTGAACCAAGAGAAATATGACAACTCACTCAAGATTGTCAGCAATGCCTCCTGTACCACCAACTGCACTCCAGCTCCCTGGCCAAGGTCATGCATGACAACTTTGGCATTGTGGAAGGGCTCTTGACCAAGGTTCATGCCATCACTGCCACTCAGACGACTGTGGATAGCCCCTCTGGAAAGCTGTGGCATGATGGCCGTGGGGCTGCTCAGAACATCATCAATCCCTGCATCTACTGGTGCTGCCAAGGCTGTGGGCAAGGTCACCCCAGAGCTGAATGGGAAGCTCACTGACATGGCCTTCTGTGTTCCTACCCCCAACATGTCCATTGTGGATCTGACAAGCCACTTGGAGAAACCTGCCAAGTATGATGACATCAAGAAGGTGGTAAAACAGGCATCTGAGGGCCCACTGAAGGGCATCCTGGGCTACACTGAGGACTAGGTCATCTCCTGTGACTTCAACAGCAACTCTCACTCTTCCACATTTGATGCTGGGGCTGACATTGCTCTCAATGACAACTTTGTAAAGCTCATGTCCTGGTATGACAATGAATACTGCTACAGCAACAGGGTCGTGGACCTCATGGCCTACATGGCCTCCAAGGAATAAAAAATCCGGGACCACTCGCCCCAGCAAGGACACTGAGAGCAAGGAAGAGGCCCTCGGTTGCTGAGGAGTCCCTGTCCTCCAAACTGAGCATCTCCCTCACAGTTTCCATCCCAGACCCCCATAATAACAGGAGGGGACTAGGGAGCCGTCCCTACTCTCTTAAATATCATCAATAAACGTTCTTTGCACCCCCTCAAAAAAACTTGGAAGAGTAAAATAATAATTCTGAAGATTAAAACATCTAATAATGATTTTCAAATTTAAAGCAGAGAAACCTTATTGTTCTTTGTGACTGGACAATCCTTTGTTGTTGAGTGCTATTTTCTGTTTTGTAGGGCAATTTGTCTCCTTGATTTTTAGCCATTGGATGTCAGCCTCACTCACTCCACCCCAGATAAAGACAATAAAACATATCTCTATGTATTTCCAAATGTCCCCAGTGGAGAAATACTACTCTGTAGGCATCAGCTATAATACATAAATCCACAAAAAGTAAAGGAGAGAAACATAGAGATGATTTGACTCAAACAGTTCATAACTTCACTGAGCTGAAGCTTAATCCTCCAGGGGAACCCAGAGGATTTATCCTACCTGAGGGACAAAGGCCTGGGTCATTTAGATACCAACTCTTGCCAATCATCGATTAGGGGGGCAACCCCTGGGTAAAGATATAGAAGAGGAATAGTAGATCTTCAGAGATATCTACATTCTAATCTCAGGGACATCAGATGTTATCTTATGAGGACAAAGGAATTTTTATGGCAATAGTTATGAACTTTGTTTGAGATTATCCTGGACTGTCTGGATGTATTTCAGCATAATAGCATGTTTTACAAGAGATCCCTTTTCTCACAGTGGAGTGAGGGTCAACAAATATGTGACAGTTGTATGTGAGTTCCCACAAAGTAGCTTTAGAGATAAAATGAGGAGTATGAGACAAGATATGGGAAAATTCTTTTTTTTTATTTTTTTTATATTTATTCATTTATTTTTTTACACTCCAGATTTTATTCCCTACCCCCACATCCACCCTCTGACTGTTCCACATCTCATACCCACAACCTTCCCACTCCACCCCACCTGACCTCTAAACTCCCTGGGGCCTCCAGTCTCTTGAGGGTTAGGTGCATCATTTCTGTTTGAACACAGACCCAGCAGTCCTCTGCTGTATATGTGTTGGGGGCCTCATATCAGCTGGTTTATGCTGCCTTTTTGGTGGTCCAGTGTTTGAGAGATCTCGGGGGTCCAGATTAATTGAGACTGATGGTCCTCCTACAGTGTTGCCCTCCTCCTCAGCTTCTTTTAGCCTTTCCCTAATTCAACCACAGGGGTCAGCAGTTTCTGTCTATTGGTTGGGTACAAATATTTGTATCTGACTCTTTCAGCTGCTTGTTGGGTCTTTTGGAAGGCAGTCATGATAGGTCCTATTCTGTGACTGCTCTATAGCCTCAGGCCTTGGAAACTTCCCTTGAGCTGGATTCCACTTTGGGGAGAATTCATTTTTATGGTTTGAACCAGAAATGTCCTCCATGTTATGAATACTTAGTCCCCAGCTGGTAAGACTATTTTGGAATGTTCTGAAAACTCTGGGAAGTAGGTAGAGAAAGCAGGTAACAGGGAGCAGGTCCTTGTGGAAATATTATCTTTAGACACCTCTAGTCTTGATCACTTCTAGGATATGCTTAGCTGCCCTCCACAACGTGCTTCTATGATGATATATACGATGACATGTGGCCAAGCGGCCATCCTCTGAAATTATAAGGCAAGCCCTTCTTCCTGTACATTGCTTCTGTATAATCCTTTGATCACAGAGATCTGTCGTGTGGAGCCTCTCATTGGCCAAAACCAGGAACTACATAGTGGACATCCCATAGACAGCATGCTCTGTAGCATACAAAGGATCTGGAAGGGAAAGGAGAAATGTCTATGTCATAGTTACCTTGAGCCACATGAATTTTATACTAAAAGTAATTGAATTTGTCATCTGTCAGAAAGAATTAAGAATTAAACTAAGATTTGTTCTTTCTAAAAATGAAGAAAGATCTGTTGTATAGTTTAACAGCATAAAGGAAATTGCTTAGGAGTAGGACCATATCAATGACTATGCGGCAACTCTTTAAAGGATTTTATCTACAAACAATTGCTTTGCTAGCTTAAATAGCTGTTATCCATTTTCATAAGTAAATATGTCCCCATTTCCTAACAATCCTTATCTGCACTCTGTAAGACAAAGGCAGAGCTTTGGCCTTAAAAATACTCTCTGGATGCACTTTTTTTCCTACTTGCTCGCTTCAGCAAACCCAGTCTGACCATGCAGGGTTTTCTGCAGTCACATGTTTGTCTCTGTTGTGTCCATTGTGAACATGACAACAGCTATTACATAAGCAAACTGTAGAGGGTCTGATTTCTCACTTGATCTTGTATATTATTTCTCTTCCTTTGTGTTAGCTCTTCTGCACCTGTGTTTGAGTTAACTCTTGGCTCTGAGGATGTTGAGGGGATGATTAGAATATTAAAAAAAAAAGCCATAGAGTAAATAGATCTCATAATTAGTCAGTTTCTTGTGTAGCCAGATAAGAAGTCCCTGTATTGTTCCAGGAGCTCAAAGCAAGCCCTCCCTTATGAGAACATAAGGGACTTCCACCTTCTCAGGCTTGACCTTGTCCTTCAGTGTCAGAGACCTGGAGGTCATGCCCAGGACAGAAAGCTTTCTCTAACACTTTTGTTGGAGGTATTTTGTTTTGAACAAGCAAGACTTAAGCTGCAGATTTACTCACTGAGAGAAGACTTGAGGAATAGACTGGGTAGGATTGAGGAGGTGGCATTTTAATTTAATTGTGTATTGAGATATAAGCCTTATGCTCCCACCAGCTAAGAGAATGAAGAGAAAGAAGGAGGATTAGTGACAGAGTAAACTGACAAGGCCGGTGAGGGATGCGGAAGTCCTGATAGAGATGGAGCCCAGAGAGGATAAACATCTGCCTTTATTCCATGAAATTTTCCCATTGTCATCTCCAATGACATTTCCATTCTCTGATGTTTCCCAGTCAGGCCTATCATATTAAACCACGTGCCCTGAAAGTGCTTAATGCCCTGTATTCCCTGTGGAGGTCAGCACTTCCCACAAAACTTATCACAGGATGGGAATGCTACCCATTTTAACCGTGCCTACTGGCCAATGGGTTACTTGAAGAGCAGTTAGCACAATGAAGGGTGAACACTTAAATTTGATTTCATTTAAACTGATTAAAGTTTGAACAGTCATATGTGGCTAGTTGTTGACATTTTGATTCCAGAGTTCTAGACTACGCTGTGAGCTGCATGGGCAGAGGGTCTACATAGGTCACAGAGGGCCTCTTTATACTTAAATAATTGCAAGCGATCCTGAAGTATTAGTTGTGCACTGGTAAAAGGAACGGAAGGAAAAGAAGGATGGAGCACGAAGGGGGCTCATTAGTCTGGGACTTTGAAAGGATTCTAAACCCTGGCTATGCAGGACCTCAATGGCCCAGGGTTACTGAGGATGGTTCGAGGAGAGCTTCAACCCCAGATACTTCAGATGAGGGCGACAGGAGTTGTTGGATCCTTCTCTGTTACCAACCTGGTGTCATGAAGCCAGCTGCTCAATTATCAACACCCCCACCCCACCCCACAGTCTCTGAATATGCAGATGAAGCATCTTCCAACACCCTGTCTGGACCAATTGTACACAGCCACACAAAACTTGGCTCAGAGGCCCTGGCCACCTCCCCAGGGACATAAATATCTTTTTCTCCCCTGCTTCCCATTGAACTGAACTAGTTCTCTGAAGTTGTTTCCGGTGTGTGTGCTCTTTGCCTGTGCATGCAGCACCCACCCGCACCCAGCTAAACTTCTCTCCCTCCAGTACAGCCCTGGTTGCAACGGGCCTGGCTACCCTGAGAGAAAAGTAGTCACAGACCGTATGTCTGTATCGTTCAGGTTTCTATTCCTGTGTCAGAAAATCTGACAGAAAAAGTTGAAGAAAGTTCAAGTTTTGGATGGGTTCAGGGAGTTTCGTCTGTGATCGTGTGGCCCTATGTCCTTGGGCAGGCCATCCTGGTGAAGATTCTTCCCTTGGTGGTGGATAGAAAGTAGAGGGAGGAAGGGTAGGGTAGCAGGGTAACCTTCAAAGCGTACTCCCTGGGATCTACTGCCTCTATTCCAGCACCCAGCCCCAGCTCCCAAGATTGCCACAACCTTGTAAACTACACTCCCACTTAGGGACCAAGCATTCAATACATGAGCCTGCTTGTGAACATTTCATGTTTAAACCACAACCCTGGGACTGTGTGATGTTGAAGGAGCATTGCAGTCCATAGCTCGGAGATGTTTGAAGTTCCTCCCAAAAGTCAGGTGGCTCATTCAATAGTGTACACACCGAACACCTGGGATGTGGAGGTGGCTCTGTCCCCTGGCTGGGTGGCATTAACTGCTTACACTCTTTACATGTCAGTGTCGCCTTTGTAAGATCACAGGGTGAGCTAATTCCTAAACTCTCTTCTAATTCTGACCTTGTAAACATGTATCAAAGTCCCGCTGACCTTTAAAAAAAAAAAAAAGCCGAGGCATATAGCCTTATGTATAAAAACCTATTTGTTTAGCTGTCCACGTACTGCCTGAGGGATTTTCCAGTTGGATCCACCTTAGCATGAAGCATTACTTAAAAAGCCCAGAAGCTGGCTTAAAGGTAATTACTTGAGAATAGAATTTGTTACTGCCAAAATTGAGCAGCTATTTTTAAATAGAACAAAATTTATTTTAGAAGCATTGACTTGACTATGCAGATCAACAATGACTCATTTAAGTTATGTAAGCACTGAATTCAATATTTACAATGCTACATTTAAAGTCATATAGCACTAATGTGTAGCCTTAAAGGAACATGGACCATTTATTATCTTAAAAAATTGCTTTTAGAATAAGAACATTTCTTACCTAAAAATTTGTGGTCAATGTTGACTTATTTGCTAAGTATGAAGGGGCAAACAAACACTGTTTTATGACTTCACAGAGTTTTGTTGAGTTTGAAAGCTCCTCATGTTTGTTTTGATGGTTTCGAGTTTTCCCTCAGTTAACATCCTCTAAATTATTTGTCCTTGGTTATTTTCTTTTCAAATTGATGGGTTTATTGTAATTTGATGAATATGAGTACTCGAAGCCTAGTTTTACATTATTTACCTGTGTTTGCTGTGGTTTGGTTCAGTGATGCGTTGGCAAGCTGATGAAAATTTTATCAAAAGCTGTGATCCTTCTAGGGAAGCACTGAAGTACCACAGAGTTATGACACAAAAGTTAAATGATCTTACTGATAAAACAGTGTCCAAAGGTGTGGAGATCTGTGACAAAAATCTTTTTCACATCTTAGATACTTAAAGATCCAAGTTTGCAACAGCATGGCTGAGTCTTAGAAACCTAGCTGGGATGGAAGAATGAAGAAGGAACATACACAGACACAGAGACACACTTACAGAAATGCTGGAATTGAGGGTACCTACCATACAGCAACCAGGGGCCTGGATGCCTTTATCATCTACACAGCATAGGAGACATGGTTAGCGCTTCTCAGTAGGAGGCTTCTGTAGGGGAGCAGTTTCAAGCTGTAAACATCCTGGAGGAGGAAACTGTGGTCAACGTTCTCTGTACACTGTCAACATTTCCACCAGGACCATAGAGAGGCTTTGCCACAGGTCTACAGCACTCATTCTTGTCAGTAATACACATCCACTCCATCTCCTTGATTGCCTCTGACCTCTCTTGTCATCGTCTGTTTCTTGCCATTCCTTCTCCTTGGTTGTATCTGCTTTTCATCTGGGCAGTTCTCACCAGAGCTTGTCTGGCTAGTTTCCAGGAGGTGCAACTTCTGGTGGTTGGAAGTAGAGTTGAGGTGAGGAATCTTGGTGGGTTTGGAGCCGTTCAGTCTCATTGTGCCCTGTGTTGGTTCTGTTACAGTTTCCCAGCTTCTGTTTCTTCACTACGAAATGATGTTAATGAGAATTGTCATAGATGTCATGAGCCCGGCACCTGACCAACAATATCATATAGGATGTGTTACTGCATTTATACTCTTAAAGGAATCACTGCAAATAGAATTTCACTGGTGACGTCTATGGAGGCTGGAGGCCAGAGGAGACTGGAAAATCAAAAGGAAAGCTAAGATAGGCAAGCAAACCCAAAAGAACTCCAAGGTGGAAAGAGAGGCAGCTCTGGTTTGTTTTCTATTGCTATGATGAATGCTACGATTAAAAGCAACTTGGGATAGGGGTTTATTTCATTTTGCAGCATATAGTCCATGAAGGAATCAGGGCAGGAAACTGGAGGTAGAACCTGATGCCAAGGCCATGGAGGTATGCAGCTTACTGGCTTGTTCTCCATGGCTTGCTCAATATTAATATGTAATATTACATATTTACATATTACATATTTACATATTACATATTTACATATTACATATTTATATATAAATTTAAAAATAAATATGTAAGTTTTATATATATATATATATATTATATATATAAATATATTTCTATATAAATTCAAAATATATTTTATTTTATGTGCACTGGTGTCTTGCTTGCACATTTGTCTGTGTGAGGGTATTTGATCCCTTAGAACACATAGTTGTAAGCTATAGTTGTAAGCTGTAGCTTACAGCTGTAAGCTGTAAATTGTAAGTTGTATAGTTGTAAGCTGCCATGTGGGTGCTAGGAATTGAACCTGGGTCCTCCAAAAGAGCAGTCAGTACTCTTAACAGCTGAGCCATCTTTGCAGCCCCAGATCAGCCAGCTGTCTTACAGCACCCATGACCACCTGTCCAAGGGTGACACTAACGCCAGTGGGCTAGCCCCTCGCACATCAACTATTAATCAAAAGAAATATGCCCTACAGACTTGCCTATAGACAATCTCATGGAGGCAGTTTCTCAGTTGAGGTTCCTTTTCCCAGATTACTTTAGCTTTTGTCAGGTTGACAAAGAAACTAACCAGACAGAAGCCAAACATGTTTGCAGAAGGAAAAGCCTTCTCTGTTCCAGCGAGCCTTAAGATGGAGCTACATCTCTGAGGAAGATAAAGGGACCAAATTATTTATAGCTCAGATTCCACAAAGCACAGCATTGTGGTTTGCTTGAAGTTTATTAACAAGAAGAAACTGTTTATGAAACCAATCTTCTCATCATGATGCTGGGTAACTGAGATTTCATAATGTGGAAAGATTTTT
Source organism: Mastomys natalensis (assembly GCA_021653895.1). Taxonomy (NCBI): domain Eukaryota; kingdom Metazoa; phylum Chordata; class Mammalia; order Rodentia; family Muridae; genus Mastomys; species Mastomys natalensis. The sequence goes on from JAJTUV010000303.1 coordinate 122,296, forward strand.
ACATTCAAAGAAAGCATCCTTTACCATAGTTGAATGTCACAAGCAGTTGAGAGTTTCCTATGCTCAAGCGTAAACACCTTTCTAAAAATTTTACCCACTGTATGTGGGAATCATTGCAAAATAAATGCTTTATTATTCCATTGTTTAAAGCAAAGCACATGTGATTTATTCTTTTTTCTTCTTGAATCAAGAGAATCATTATGAACTTTAGCTTTTATATTATGTCATGATGTAATGATACTTTTGGGATCTACCAACACATAAATGTCTTCACTAGCCTGTTTGGGTCCCATGTCTGCCTTTAAAGTTTTATTCTGTTTTGTTTGCTTTTATTTGTCTTCTGATGTGCTGTCAAACATGTTGCAAATATTTATAAAATGAAAATAATCAGACTCCAAAAATAATGCCCAAGAAGCTATCCTTACAGTTCCAGCAACTTCAGTCAAAATATCTTATATGTCCTCTATGTAATAAGCACTGGGCTGTGGCCTTAGCATACAGAGATGAATGGATCCTCTGCCCTCCAGAATCTATATACTGATGAAATAGTAATGTTCCTGTGGAAAATATGCTTGTAATTTATTCTGAAAATGAAGAAACCCCTGTGTTCATGATTTGTGCTTAATCCTAATACTCAGCTGTATTTCGAGTACTTGGAATAGAAGAATAATGAAGTTTCCAAGGGTGGATAAATTCCTTTTATCTATTAAATAGCTGTTGTATAATATGAGCAGAAAACACGCTGACAGAAGTCAGTGGCCATAGAGGGCTTTGAAGGACTCTTTGTAAAGCTGTCTACTAGTAGAATGTGTCATGTCTCTCTCTCTCTTTTTTTTTTTTTTTGACTCAGGGCTTCTCCATGTAGTCCTGGCTGTCCTGGAACTCACTCTGTAGACCAGGCTGGCCTCGAACTCAGAAATCTGCCTGCCTCTGCCTCCCAAGTGCTGGGATTAAAGGCGTGGGCCACCACTGCTCCACCATGTCTCTCTTTTTTAACAGAGGATTTTGGATAGAATGGTTTTGTGAAACTTTACCTTCTTTTCAAAATAATGTCATAATAGAAGCTATTTTAAATATTAGAAATATGCAGCTGTCCTATGAGATAGAGAGTAAGTAATAGGCAGCAAGGGAGGGTATGAGCTAGGGAGTCTGTTGTGCTCCTAGGATGGAAAGTGATGAATGGTCAGAGGTTTGACTCCTGAAGGTTGGTGGTGATAGAACCAGCTTATCCTTGAGAAAGAATTTATGTTTATATACAAAACTGAAGATTGTGTGAAATTTCTGGCATGCAAAGGCCCCAAAGAAAGATAAGTTCGTGTATCCTGGGCTTCTGCAAAGATGCTGGGAAGTCTTATACACAGTGATGGCCCACATAGGGGAAAAGCCTGTGAAAGCAACTGCCAAACAAGTTCAAGCTCAAACTACAAACCACTGACAGTCCTTCAATGAACATACTAGGCAAAGAGAATACTTTCCAAATAGTAACTGTAAATATAATTAGCAATAAGAAAAGTAGTTAACTATCAACTGTAGCCAAATTATAGAATCACTTAAGTGCCCCCAACAATAAATTGATAAGGACAATTATCTACATGTATCTACCTATACAAAATGGAGTCTTAGTAAGCTGAAAATGAGAATGAAATCATGCCACTTACAGGGAAATAGAAGAGCAAGAGATCCTAATATTAACTGAAAAAGATGGTTCATGAAAACAAGTTTCCATGCTCTCTTTATATATGGAGACAAGAGTAAAAGGACATCAAGAAGAAGTAAAGTGGTAGAATCTAGAGTCTTCTGAGAGATAAGTCTCTGGGCAGGCCTGTGCCGGTTTACTTTGATTATTTGATGAGGAACAATCCCTCTTTTGTGGGTGGCCCCATTCTCTGGTAGGGATTCTGAGTTGTAAACATGGAGAGAGGGGGTTGAGCAGCAGCAGCAGCAGCAGCAGCAGCAGCAGCAGCAGCAGCAGCCATCCCTCTGTTTCTTGATTGTGGGTGCAATCTGACCAGCTGCTTCAAGCTCCTGCTGTCTTGATCTCTCCTGCTTGATGGACCATGTCCTTAAACTGTGTGCCAGAGTAAATCCTTTACCTCTTAAGTTGGCTTTGGCAGAGTATTTTAGTAGACCAACAAAAGAGAAACTGGGACATAAGTTGTTAAGAAGTGAGCCTGAGCTGTGTGGGTGCATCCCTGCATGCCTTTAATCCCAGCTCTCTTGAGGGAGAGGCAGAAGGCTCTCTGAATTTGAGACTAGCCTGGTCTACATACTGTGTTCTAGGCCTTTCAGGGCTACATAATGAAACTGTCTAAAAACAGAAAGAAAATCTAGGCTGTTGCTGGATAAACCCCAAACCATTTGATTCTCAGGCTGTTGGAGTTTTGTTTTGCTTTGTTTGTTTTGTTTTATAGGAGGAATGTAGATAAAGTTGGAACATTGGGGTGGAATAGCCCTTTAAGACAGTAAAGATACTTAATGCACCTTCCTAGTGGGAACTTAGAAGACATAAAAGTTGAGAGATATGGAAAATAAGGAAGGGCCAGGCTCATGAGACTTCAGAGGGGAACATAGACTTCACAATATATTGGGGTGATACTACTTGTGAGATATTTTGATCAAAAACTTCCTTCTGCCCATGTCCTGAGAACCTGAATAACATTGAATTTCAAGTTATTAATGGATTGGTTTGTTTTGCAGAGGAAACTTGTGAGTAGGCTTAAAGTTCTGGAGAAGGAAAAAACAATCACTGGGACAATGGGAGAGGTACATTGAGGGAAAGACCTCTCCTGTCACTCATAATTCTTTACTCATCAGCCAGTACCCATGAAGGGCTTCAACTTGCAAAGATGAAAATTTATGTGAAAGGAGAAATCTTCAACTAAGAATGTGGCTGTGGGTTTCCCTGCTTCTCAAAAGCAATTGCCTAAAAGTGTGCTTTGTCTCCCCAGAGTTAGCACACAGAAGATGATGTAACTGTGGTCCTAGGAGACCAAGCTAGACCCTAGTCTGGCAGTGAATCTGGACAGTGTTGTCCAGACCATGCGGCAGTGTTTTTTGAAATATGAAGGCTAGAAGATTGAAGTGTTCATGGAGTCTTACTTCATTGTTTCCCAGAGAAGCTGCGGCCAGACAGTGTGTGTGAGGGTTAGAGTTCCTGCAAAGAGTCCCTTAAAAGCCACTGTGTGAAACTGTAAAGGTGAAGGCTGGATTATATATAGTGCAGCTTCTGAAATGTTGGTGATAACAGGACTGTGGAATATCTGCCAAAGAGAGCTGTGAGCATGGGAGTGGAGCCAGCCCAAGAGAATGCTTATGTGTCCTGCAGATGGTAGAGATTAGGGTGTGTGTGTGTGCGCGCGCGCGTGTGCGTGCTCGCACGCACCCTTTGGAACCTAGTTAATTTTCTCGATAATCCACACTCAAAGGTGTTAGATTTGCTGTTTTCACTGCTGGATTTTGGGTTAGCTTCGATCTGGTCACATCGTGCTATGTCCTGATCCTTCTGCTTTTGAAAATGCAAACTCTGTGCCATTGTGTGTTGGCAGTATGTAACTTGTTTTGATTTTATGGAAATTCACAGTTAAGAGATTTTGATCTTTTAAAGTGATGGGATTGTTACAGACGATAGAGGCATTTCATGTTAACCTGAGTGCATTTCACATTGCAATGTTGTTATGATCCTATGGAACAAGGAGTGGAAGGTTATGACTTCAAGATGTTGTTTTTGGGTTCATGTTGGAACGGGGTGGCTTTGTACTAATTACTGTTGATTGCTGTCTTCATAGAATCAAAAATAATCTGGGAGATGGGTGTCTGGACACATCTGTGGGGGATTACCTTGATTATTCAGTTGATATAAGAAGACCCACCCAGTGTAGGTGACATCATTTCTGATTGGGTTTTGAACCTGGCCAATGAAGAAAGTAACTTGAGCAAGTAGGGGTTTGCTGCTGTCTCCTTGCTGACTCTGGATATAACACGACCAAGTGCTTTAGTTTCCTGGTGATTTGATTTTTCCACCATGATGGACTATACCCTTGAACTGGGAGAGAAAATATACCTTTCCTCTTGAGTTCGTTTTTTAAAAGTATACAATGTTAAAAATAGAACAGAAACTAAGATGGGGAGAGGCCTAGGGATGCAGAAGGGGAAGTGAAGAAGGAACAGAGTGGATAAGGAGTGAGAGGGTGTGAATGTGATTAAAGGACTGTATTCACTTATGGAAACATAATGAGATGACTTGCTTAGTTCGGGACATACAATACAAAAGCAAAACAGTATACACTAATTAAGGAGGAGAAACAGTCAGCAACTGTATAAAGGTTGGAACTAAGATTTGTGATAAAAAACAGACATAAGAGGACAGAGCTGAGTTTGCACCCAATGTGCTCAGCCATCAGGCTCCTCCTCCTCAGAGAGCCTTGGTTTGCACTCAGAACAAACTTTGGAAACTTAAATGCCCAGCCATTTCCTTTCTATTTGTACACAAGGAAGGTTGGAGTGGCGACACAACTTTTGCCAGCTATTGCCAGGCAAGATGAGAGACGAAAGGAGGCCAATGCTGATCAGAAAGATTAAACTCACCCAATATGAGCAATGGCTTATATAAAATAAAGCCACTAGCACATTTGGCACACATATTAAAATGTTACAACATTTTAACATTCAACTTAAATAACTCTTATTTATTACTCAAGATTATTCAAACTTCCTGTCTTTCACCTCAACTTGAGTTATTGGAACTTAATGGAGTGCTCTCCTTTAGAGGACTTAAGAATTGAAAGTTGAAATCTGTGTCAATAGCATGACAGGACAGATAAAAATGTTTTTTGCATCATTCTGAGGCTGTGTAATTTATGAAGCCTGACACTTTTGCTTGAACTAAGTGGATGTGGATTCCAGATTCCTTCTTTGCTAGAGCCGTATGTCCTGAATATCAACACAAACTAGTGTTCTATCATGTAATGTTGCTCAGACGCTGCCAAATAAAAGATATTTCTAGCTGGATATGGCGGGGCACACTGATAGTCTCAGCACTCTATGGGCAGAGGTAAGTGGACAGAGAGTTCAAGCCTGGGTTTGGCTTTGTAGCAAGACCAACTTGTGATATACTACAAACCAAAAAAAAAAAAAAAAAAAAAAAAAAGAAAAGAAAATGTACGTGTTTATCTCACAAAATAGGTTCGGACCACAGAAGACTAATTTTCAGATGAGTCTTTAATATGAAAAGTAGCAAGGAAAAGGAAGAGACCAAATACAATTTGAAAGAAGCAGTTGCCTTTGAAAGGAAGTTTTGTGTCTTTATTGATAAGTGGTCTTGGGCGTGACATATTATTTTCCTATATGATATCCTGAATAATTTACCATGAAAATAAGGACATATGCCAAGGCAAACTTATGAGACTACAGTAAGACTTACTCATGAATTAATTTATTCACCAAAACCTTATACATCTATACATATTCACATATGCATACATAATATATACATAATTAATATGCTATTATACATGCACAGGCATGTATACTCCCTGCTCTCTCCTGATACTATTGTGTTGTCCTAACTTCAGTAGGGCATGATTGACACAATGTAAACCCTTGGTCCTCAAAGTTTATGAGAAATGCGTGCCTTAATATGTTAATTAAAATAAGATGATGAAAATACAAGTGGTGACCATATATGATTCAGAGCTAAAATAGCATCATAAATAGGCACACTTTAGGAAATTATTGCAAAGCATATTCAGTGAGACTAGGGATACTGAGGAAGTTATGAAAAGTGGGGCTGTGAAATAGAAAAGGGAGGGAGAGAGAGAGAAAGAGAGAGAGAGAAATCTGGCTATGATGGGAAGGAAAGCTGACCCCAGACTGTCAAAAGTCATAAATGCAGGTTAGTAAGTATCTTTGCAAGTCACCTTGGCAGAAAGTGACACACTGTTTTAAATTGGCAGTATATAATTTCTATAAGTGACATCACTTGCAAATTTTCCAAGGAAGAGCTTACAAAAGCCAGACTAAAGCACACTCAGGGAGAAATAATGACACATGGAAAGAAGCTAACAGTAGTTGATAGTTGATGGAGCTGAGTTAAAATCAGTGGTGACTTGGGCGGAGTTACAGTTCTTTAGAAGAACATAACAGAGCAGAATTTAGTTATGTATTGGATTGTTTCTTTTGAGGCATGTAGAACTTCATGAAAAGGAGGAGGATGTTCTTCTGTGTCCAGTATGGTTTCTAATAGCCTATAGTGGCTCTTAAGAACTTAAAATGTTGGACCAGCATCATTTGTTGAAAATGCTGTCTTTTTTCCACTGGATAGTTTGAGCTCCTTTGTCGAAGATCAAGTGACCATAGGTATGGGGGTTCATTTCTGGGTCTTCTATTCTATTCCATTGATCCTCCTGACTGTCTCTGTTCCAATACCATGCTGTTTTTATCACTATTGCTTTGTAGTACAGCTTGAAATCGGGGATGGAGATTTCCCCAGAATTTCTTTTATTTTTGAGTGTAGTTTTCGCTATCCTGGGTTTTTTGTTATTCCAAATGAATTTTAAGATTGCTCTTTCTATCTCTGTAAAGAATTGAGTGGGAATTTTGATAGGGATTGCATTAAATCTGTAGATTGCTTTCGGCAAGATAGCCATTTTTACTATATTAATCCTTCCAATCCATGAGCATAGGAGATCTTTCCATCTTCTGAGATCTCCTTCGATTTCTTTCTTCAGGGGGTTGAAGTTCTTGTCATATAGGTCTTTTACTTGCTTGGTTAGATTCACACCAAGATATTTTATACTATTTGTGACTATTGTGAATGGTGTCGTTTCCATAATTTCTTTCTCAGCCAGTTTATCCTTTGTGTAGAGGAATGCTACTGATTTGTTTGAGTTAACTTTATACCCAGCCACTTTGCTAAAGTTGTTTATCAGGTTTAGGAGCTCTCTGGTGGAAGTTTTGGGGTCACTTAAGTATACTAACATGTCATCTGCAAATAGTGAAACTTTGACTTCTTCCTTTCCAATTTGTATCCCTTTGATCTCCTTCTGTTGCCTAATTGCTCTGGCTAGGACTTCCAGAACTATATTGAACAGGTGGGGGGAGAGTGGGCAGCCTTGTCTAGTCCCTGATTTTAATGGGATTGCTTCAAGTTTCTCTCCATTTAGTTTGATGTTGGCTACTGGCTTGCTGTATATTGCTTTTACTATGTTTAGGTATGGGCCTTGAATTCCTGATCTTTCCAAGACTTTTATCATGAAGGGGTGTTGAATTTTGTCAAATGCTTTCTCAGCGTCAAGAGATATGATCATGTGGTGTAGAAGAATGCAAATTGATCCATACTTATCTCCTTGTACAAAGCTCAATTCCAAGTGGATCAAGGACCTCCACATAAAACCAGCTACACTGAAACTAATAGAAGAGAAAATAGGGAAAAGCCTTGATCACATGGGCACAGGGGAAAAGTTCCTGAACAGAACACCAATGGCGTATGCTCTAAGATCAAGAATTGACAAATGGGATCTCATAAAACTGCAAAGCTTCTGTAAAGCAAAGGATACGGTCAACAGGACAAAGCAGGAACCAACAGATTGGGAAAAGATCTTCACCAACCTTACATCTGATAGAGGGCTAATATCCAAGGTATACAAAGAACTGAAGAAACTAGATTCCAGACCATCAAATAACCCTATTAAAAAATGGGGTAGAGAGTTGAACAAAGAACTCTCAACTGAGGAAACTCGAATGATTGAGAAACATCTAAAGAAGTGTTCAGCATCCCTAGTCATCAGGGAAATGCAAATGAAAACAACACTGAGATTCCACCTCACACCAGTCAGATTGGCTAAGATCCAAAACACAGGTGACAGCAGATGTTGGCAAGGATGTGGAGAAAGAGGAACACTCCTCCATTGTTGGTGGGATTGCAAGCTGGTACAACCACTATGGAAAGCAGTCTGGTGATACCTCAGAAAATTGAACATAGTGTTACCTGAGGACCCAGCTATACCCCTCCTGGGTATATACCCAGAAGATATTTCAACATGCAACAGTTCCACATGCTCCACTATGTGTATAGCAGCCTTATTTATAATAGCCAGAAGCTGGAAAGAACCCAGATGTCCTTCAACAGAAGAATGGATACAAAAAATGTGGTACATTTACACAATGGAGTACTACTCAGCTATTAAAAATAATGAGCTCATGAAATTCTTAGGCAAATGGATGGAGCTAGAAAATATCATCCTGAATGAGATGACCCAATCACAAAAGAACACACATGGTATGCACTCACTGATAGGCGGATATTAGCCCCAAAACACACAATACCTAAGATGCAATGCATAAACCTCATGAAACTCAAGAAGAAGGAGGAAGACCAAAGTGAGGGTGCTTTTGTCCTTTTTAGAATGAGTATCAAAAGATTCAACCAGAGCTCCCAGGATCTAAACCTCCAGCCTGAGAACAGACAGGGGCAAGCTGTCCTCTGAGAGGCTCTAACCAGCAGCTGACTCAGACAGATACAGACATCCAGAGCCAAACAGTGGATGGAGCTTGAGGACTCTTATAGAAGAATAGGTGGAAGGATTGTGGGCCCTAAGGAGATAGGAACTGCACAGGAAGACCAACCTGAACCCTTGGAGCTCTCAGAGACTGAATCACCAACCGTGGAGCATACCTAGTCTACACAGATCTACCTCCATGGGCTGGACCTAGGCCTCCCTGCACAAATGTGGTAAATGTGCAGCTTGGTTTTCATGTAGGTCTCAAACATCTGGAGTGGGGGCTATCCCAAAACATGCAGCCTGTATATGGAGTATGGTCTTCTAGCTGGGTGCGTCATCTGGCCTCAATGGGAGAGGAAGCACCTAGCCTCTCAGAGACTTAAAGTGGCAGGGTGGGGGATACAGGAGGAGGGGGTACTCAGAAAAGAAGAGATGGGGAAGGATTGTGGGAGGGGGTGACTGGGACGGGTTATAAAGTGAATAAGCAAAAAAAAAAAAATTAAATTAAAAAAGGGAAAAAAAAAAGAACTTAAAATGTGTCTAGTGTAACTAAGAAACTACATTTTAAATCCTAGTCAAAATAAGTAAATTTAAATGTATTTGAATAGTTTCACATGAGTGGAGGTTACCATACTGGACAAAGTTAGCAGGCTTGAAAGTGGGTGGCCCACCTCACAGTCTAGAGAAAAGGCTTGCTGTAGTACACAGGATTGACATATGAATTCCCTTCGGTAGAAAAAAATTGTCATTTAAAGAGCTAGAGAGATGGCTCAAGAATGCTTGCTCTACAGACATGAGGACCAGAATAGAGATTGTGACACCCACAGAACAAGCTGGTATTCCCTACAAATCTCTATAATCCCAGTTCTGGGAGGGCAGAAATAGGTGATTGCTGGGGATTGCTGGCTTCTAGGTTCACTGGCTGAATCAAGAGCTCCAGGTCTAGTGTGAGATCCTGCATTAAAAGAGTAAGCAATGGGTGATGGAGGAAGATATCCAGTGGCCCATCTGGCTTCTGAATGTATGCACTGGCCCATAGGCATGTACACACACCACGTACACACACACATACACCCAACCCACAACTAAAAATGAATGAACAAATAAAAATACACAAAAAAATGTCATTTGAAAAAAAAAGCTTATTCACTCAATAAATAGTTTTAAATATCTGCTTGTCACAACCTAGAATCACCTAAGGGAGCCTCAACTGGGGAAGTGCTTAGATTAGGCTGGTATGTGGGCATGTCAGTAGGGGATTGTCTTGACTGTCAATTGGTGGAGAAGGACCCAGCCCATTGTGGATGGAACACTTCCTTAGGTAAGGAGCCCAGAACTATGTGAGATAAGAGAAAGGTGATGAAAGCTAGTTGGAAACAGGCACAATGATGGGTGCATCAGGGCTGTGAATGAGATGTGACTATCTGCTTGCGCTCCTACCTTGACATCTCACCAATAATAGGCTGAAACGTGAACTGAGGGCTAAACAAATTCTTTCCTCCTAATGTTGCTTTTGGTCAGGATGTTTGTGGTAGTTTGAATGAGAACTATTCCCCATAAGGTTGGATAGATGAACACTTGGTCCCCAGTTAGTAGTGCTGTCTGGCAGATGTAGGAAGTGTAGCCTTGTTGGAGGAAGTGCCCCACTGGGGGTGGGCTTAGAGATTAATGTCCTCTTTCCAGTTTCCTCTCCTTACTTCATGCTTGTGTTTGGAAATGTGAGCTCTCAGCTTCCTGTTCCTGCTGCCATGTTTTCTGTTTGCCGCTATGTCTCCCCACCATGGTAATATCATCCCTCTGGAATGGTAAGCCCAATTAGATCCTTTCTTCTATCAGTTGCCTTGCTCATGATGTTTTATCATAGCAACACAAAAGGAACCAGAACAGTGTTTTTCCAAGAAAGAGGAATGGAAGCAGGATAGTGTTCATTTGTTGAGTTAAGAAGTGTAATTGCTATGTGCTAGTCGTTCTCTCATATTGTTAATGTGAGCCACAGTGGTGATGGTAGAGTCATGGTGCCCCCAGAAAGTAAAGGCACTCAAACAAAGGCATCCCGCTGTGAATTGAATCAGTATAAAACATCCTCAGAAAATCATAACAGGTCTTCCAGTGATCTATATACATCTTTTTACATGGAAATATAATAGTGTACTCTATTACTCTGGCTCTGTAGTATAGCTTGAAATCAGGCATGATAATGCCCCATATCATTCATTTTGCTTGGGATTGTTTTGGTTATCTATAGACTTCTGTGCCTCCATGTAAATTTTAATAGAAGAGGAGACCTATATGTAATTCATACAATTACTGTCATCTGATTTTTGACAAAGATATATAAGAAATTACACAGAAGAAAAGACATCTTTAAAAAATGATGCTGTGAAAACTGGATATATACATGTAGAAGAAGAAACTACATCTAGATCTTTTACTCAGCAAAAAAGTCAACTCCAAGTGGATTAAGGATCTCCTTGAACAGATAATTTTAAAGAGAAGAAATGCAAATGGCCATAAATCCTTTTTAAAATGTTCAACATCTTCAGCTATTGGTGAAGTAAAAATCAAAACTAAATTGAGACTCCATCTCACTTCAGTCTAAGTGGCCATTATCAAGAAAGCAAATGACAGCAATGGTGGCAAGGTTGTGGGAAAGAGGGGGACACTTAGACACTGTTGGTAATTGTAAGCTGATGTAGGCACTAAGGAAATCAGTGTGGAGGTTTCTCACAAAGCTGAAAAGAGATCTACTATAGACACAGATCAGTAATACCACTCCCAGGCATATACCCAGGGCTCTATACCCTGCGACAGATACCTGTATATCCATATTCATTGCTGCTCCATTCACGATAGCTAGGAAACTGAGTCAACCTAGATGTCTACTAACCAATTAATAGATGATGAAACTGGATCCATTTGTAGAAGAAATTTTATCCATCTGTAAATAAAAATTAAATTATGAAAATTTCATGAAAATGAATTGAACTAGGAAACAGAATACTGACTGAGAAAACCTGGATTCAGAAAGACAAATGCCACATTTTCCCTCATGTGAGCCTTTTATCTCAAGTTTTAGATTTCTTTAGATTGTTAATATGTCTGTAGAAGCCAGAGTGGATGAAAAGACTTTGAGGTGGATGAGTGAGGGTAGAGGATTATGTGTAGTGGGAATACTGGTAGAAAGGTTTTCAACAGGGATGCAAGTGTCAGGAAGGTGAGGCATGGTGGAAGGGTCACCTGAAACCTTCAGACACCACACACACACACACACACACACACACACACACACACACACACACGAAGCATGGAAGTAGGAAAGAGACTCAGAGACCAACTGAGAAATGTGTCAGAAAATAATGGATGGAGGAAAATCACAATATGTTGTAAATAAGTACAAAATTATCAAAACTTAAAAACTGTTAATTTTACAATAAAAATTATAATGACATTTTGTCTCACATTTGACTAGTGGGAAGTGGGGACATGCAAAGAACTCTCACTGCCCGTAACTGTGATTGGAATTAGTTGAGAAGCACAAAGGTACCCATGTTTCTAGCCCTGAGTTCTTTATTTTTTTTTTTAAGATTTTTTATTTATATGTCTGTATGTGCATATGTTATGGACATTTGGGTACTCATGGAGAACAGCTGACGGAGTTAGATGCTCTGGAGCTGTAGTTACAGGCAGTTGTAAGGGCTCAATGTGGATGCTGGGAACTGAACTCAGGTTCTTGAGAAGAACAGCAAACACACTCACCAACTGAACCATTTCTCCAGCCCCAGAGAGCATTCTTGATATGTTTAAAAGTATGCAGTGTTTAAGGAGCAAGAACAAGCTCTTTGGGAAATACATGACTCATATTTATTATAAAGAGGGAGATTGGAGTCCATCTTGAGTTAATCAAATGTGGTTTGTACAGATGATTTCTTCTAAATTACACTTTTGCAAACATACTGCACTGATTCATTAATAACTTTCCCTTTTTCTCCATTAAAACATGGAATTTCTGAGCATGACATTTAAGTAGTTGTTCTGTTTGTGTTTCTTCTGTTATAAACTTACCTGCTCAGCTTGACGATTAATGTTATTTATCAACTTGATAGAATCTAGAATAATCTGAGAGATGGGCCTCTGGGCATGCTTGTAGGGAGTCACTTTGATTACAGTAATTGATGTGGCAAGAGCCACCCACTGTAGGTGGCACCATTCCCTGGCCGAGATCCTGGACTGTACACTCAGTGAAAGGGAAAGGGACAGAGCGTATGCATTCATTGCTTTCTTCTGACTGCAGATATGATGTGATCAGCTGCTTCAAGCTCCTGATGCCTTAACTTCCCAGACATCATGGGCCTTGAAATGTGAGATTCAATAACCTTCATTACCCTTTAAGTTGCTTTTGTCAGAATATTTTATCACAGCAACAAAAGAGAAACTAAGACAGAAATTGATATTCAGATTTGGGCTGCTTCTGTATAAAATAAACCTGATTATATAGTTCTTAGGTCCAAGGAACTGTTTTGTGGCTGGAATGTGGAAGTGTTTGGGACTTTGCTTGTAGAAGCCCTAGTGTGCTAGAAAAAGAAATTAGTGTATCATCCCATTGGAAACTTGGAAGACAAGAGTGCTGAGAGAAATGTGAACAGTAAGAGGTCTGGCTCCTAAGATTTCAGAGAAGAACAAAAATGCTATGAGGGACTGAGCTAAGGACCATTCATGTGATATTTTAGCCAGAAATTTGGCTTCATTCCTCCCCTGTACAGGGAACGTGAATGGGGATGAATTTAAAGATAATGGGCCAACTTAATTGGTAGAAGAATTTCCAGGTAGGAGAGCATCTGTCTGGGGCTAAGAAAACCGCTGTAATTGTTCAAATAGATAGCACTGAAGGGAAAGTTGTGCTATATTGAGATAACAGTGAAGATGCTCTGAGGATAAAACCTGCTCCTTGGAGGCTCCAGCTTGTCATGATCCAAATTCATCTAACTGTAGAAAGCTTAATCTTCTCCAAAGCAACTGCCTGGGAAAGTGTTTTTTAGGGCAGGTATGAAAGTCCTCATATAGCTGGGGTCAAGGAGAGCCAGTCTCCTCCCTCAGTTGGCAGCAAAGCCTGGCAACATTCTTCACATGGTTCTCGTTTTGGAAGATGTAAGACTGAGGAGTCCTGGAGAGCAGCTGAGGCAGGCAATGGGTGATTGATCCAAGTCCCTGGAGAGAGGGCTTAGAGTCTGTTGAGCGAAGTTGTGAGAGTGAAGCTTAAGTTACAGTAGGGATCTCAGAACGATGCAGAAGACAGGATCATGGAATGGATGCCCAGGGTAGTTCTAGACATGGAGTGGATTCAGGCCTGCACAGAATCTGTGTGCTACAGGCCACAGAGATGGAGAGCGTGGGTAGGGCTACCTAAACATTTTGGAGCCTTGATAATTACATTTTAAGTCCTAGATATCAGATAAGGGCAACAGCGTTTGGTGTCTGTGTTGCTGGATTTTTGTTTTGCTTTGCTGTGATTGTTTCTTGATGCTCCTCAGCTGTTCCCCTTATAATGGTGATGTATATTTTCTGACACTCTATGTTGGAAGTATGAATGTGATTTTGGTTTTAGAGGAGCTCTCTGCTAGAACTTTTGACATTTAAAGACTTTCCCCTGGTATTGTTAAAGACTATGTGGATATTTAACAGACGGGCTATATTTTTTTTTCCTGTGAGGTAAATACACGATTTGGGGATAAAAGGTGGAAGGCTATGGCTTCAAAATGATGTGTTTTGAATGTCAAGTAAACAAGGGGTGGAGCTGTGATGGTTACTGTTAATTGTCATCTTGGTAGAGTCTAGAATCGGGGAGATGGGCCTCTGGGCAAGCCTCTGATTACATTATCTTGATTACATTAATTGATGTGGGAAGACCCACCCACTAGAGGTGACATCATTCCCTGGCTGGCATCCTGGACTGTCTATGTAGAGGAAGGGAACTGAATAGCACATACGTTTTTATTACTATCTGCTTTTTACTGTGGATGTAATGTAATGAACTACCTCAACTGTATTGACTTTCCCACAATGATGGACTGCACCTTGAACTGTGAGCTAAAGTACACCCTTTCCCTCTTAATTTTCTTTTGTCAGAATATTTTTAATCACAACAATAGGAAAAAAAAATGATGACACCCAGTGTCTATGCCATGGGAAATTGGAGAATTCCTCCCAGAGGATGAAGAGTATATTTCTCCGCTCTGTTGTTGCAAGACTTGGCCATGTGACTTGTTTTGATAAAGAACTAAGAGCCAAGTGATAGGAACAAAGGGTATAAGTGTCTGCATCATTTAGCTTGGCCTCCTATAGCTTGGCCTCATATATTTCTGTTTTTCTCCATGAAGAGAGCCTGTCTCCATGAAGAGAGCTACACCTGTCTGGTGTAAGTTCTGGTTAATGACCAGTTGGAAACTTGAGCCCAGTTGGCAGCCAGAAGCTAAACGTTGTTAGTTCAAGATGAGATTAGGCCAAGTCCAGCTATTCTACAGATGTTACAGAGAAACAAAAGAAGTACTGATCAGCCACCAAGTTCCTTGGATTATTTGTTATATAGCATAACTGCAACAGAAATATGACTAATATAGAGGGATATCTTTGCTGGTTTAATAGATAATTATATTCCAACGTATTCTCATTGAGTAATTCAATAGTTTTGCTCACTTATTTTATTGTTAAAAAGCTCGTGGATATAACTAACTGGGTTTTTTGAGGGTCAGTTAAAGCAGAGACTATTTCATACCTGTTAATTGTTTAGGTGGGTGCTATCATTTGAATGAGGAATGTGTGTCACAGATCAGTGTGTTAAAGGCTTGGTCCCAAAGGTGTTACTATTAGAAAACACTATGGGCTTTAGTGAGGTCAGACCTTATGGAGGGCATTCCAATGGTCATTCACTATACACTCTCCCAAGGAATTGTGGGTCCCTGGTGTTAACCTCTCTCTACTTCTTGGCTCACAATATAACTAGTTTGCTGTCATTTGTTCCAATCATAATATGATTTTTGCATAAGAGACACAAAACAATGGGATATCTGATCTCAGAGTGAAAACTCAAGAACCATGAGCTAACTAAAACTTTTCTCTTTGTAAAATTGTCCACGTATTTTGTTATAGCTATGTAAAGCAAGCTTAATTATTAGTTTTGATAGTTTCTCTAATTTAATTATTGTTAATTATTGATTTGTGCATAAAAAAGAGGGTAGAAGATAAATGACATCTTTTTCTCATCCCATATGTGTCCTTGAACATTTAACAAGGCCAAGGTTGTGTGGGGAGAATACAAGAAATGCAGTTTTTCTAAAACAGATCTCACAGTCTAATAGGCTAAATAGAAAAGTAACTCAATCATTAAGATAAAGATGAGGGAAAGGGGTGAATTTTGTCAAAATACCTAATACACTTGGAAGAAGATATCTCTATGAAACACATGCCTGTCAGCTACAATGAATGTACAGCGATAAGAAATCAGAAAGAAGAAATGAAAAATGGGGAGAAGTACAGTGGCAAGTGAGGACTTTGGGGGCATCACCCAAAAGAGAATTCTTTTAAATAAAACTATAGCCATATAATGGTCCGTGATGCGTATCTGTAATAATGTTTTTCCTGTGCACATGTTAGAACCTTACTTGAACTTCCAGAATCACCACAGCCTTGGCCCACATCTCTCTACTTGAACATACACACACGTATTTTAAGGTTGGATGTAACTGTAGCTGGTACTTATTAGTTGTTCTGCTATAATGCCCTTGATTCAAATCTCAAAGTGAATTTTTAGATTTGCTGCCTCTAGTTAACGTTTCTGACAAAGAAATATGGAATCCCATCTTCTTCAATTAAGAGGAATAGTATTCTGATACTGTGTTTAGTATAATAGCTATTTCTTGAATTTTCTGTGACACAACCATTCTCTTTCATACAGAAATTCTAAGGCTCTGTTAATCTTTCCTGTGTAAGTCTTTCATGGACTATACCTTAGGGTTTAGGAGTTTATGTAAAGAATTTTTTAGAAGCATAAACCTCTATAAACCCTTTAAACTTGACATAAATTCTGTTGAAAGGAAGTGAAATAAAAACCCAGTAATATCCGTCCAAGCTGCATGCTAATGATGGACAAGGGGAAATATGGGAGTCAAAGTTTTCTTGACTATTTTTAGATTTTGACAAGACCCCCTCAGGGGAACTCTGTCATCTTATTACTTACAGAATTGGATTTAGATCTATGGAAATCAGAAGAAATACCGTCTGTTTCTCTTGCCTTCTTGAATCTTTACAGGACAAATCTTAGAAACAAATGGCCTCCAGAGGTGAGAACAGCCTTTGCTTTTGCAAGCACCATACAGGAAGATGTTGCTTTTGTTCCTAATTTGACAATCTCTAACTTAGATCACCCACACAGAGAGGGACTCTGAAGGTCATTGCGCTAAAATATACCGTCTGTGGGTTTCTATTTTCCGGTTTGCTCTTCCACTTTCCCCTCTTTCTCCGGTAAATTGAGCATTTCAGTCTCCTTAATTGACTTATTATTTATACTTTCTTTAACAGACGTTGACGGCTTCCCTGAAGTTTACTTCATTTTTTTTTATTAGTGTGTGCATATGTTATTTCTTAGCTACCTTCTTTGAGTTCCTTTTAAATTAAAAAATTATTGTATATAATTTTTATATGTGATATTGAGTTATACAAGCCTGTTTTCATAAAAGTAGATGTTAGAGAAAATATATGATACTCATTTATGAGAGACCGGCTGACGTCATTTCTACCAAGTTGTATTCATTTTTCTTGCAAACAATATAACTTCATTCTTTATGGCTGAGATCTTTCTATATGTACTGGCTTTTTTTTTCTCCACCCATTTTTCTGCTGTTGGACTTCTCCTGGTTCCACACCTTCAGTGTTGTGATTAGTGTGCAATACACATAGCTGTGCAAGCAGTGTTGGTATGTCATCTTGGAATCCTGCTGGCCAATAGCTGGGACTAGTTCAGTTGGGTGATCTATTTTTGGTTGCGCTGAGGAACCTTCATTTTGGTTTCCAGAGTGGGCGGGCTAGTGTCCATCCACCAGCACTGTATCAGGGTTCCTTTTGTCCAAAATGCCTCACCAGCATTTCTTGATATTTGTTTTGGTTATCACTCTAATTCTAACTAGAGTGAGGCAGAATCTCATTCTTGTTTTAATTTCCATTTCTCTAATGAACAGTGGATTTGGAATTTCTCATATGGTCATTGTTCATATGTATATCCTCTTTTCAGCACTATTTAGTTTATTAGTCTGTTCATTCATTAGGTTGTCTGATTTTTTTTTAACTTGAGTTTGAGTTGATTGTGCTTTGTAGTTGCTAATCTTTTGTCTGATGTACAGCTGCTGTGACTTCTATTCTGTCACACCATTCAGTGAACTCTTGCTTGTATGAAGTCCCTCTGCCAGCTGTTGGCACTATTTTCTGAATGACTCAAGCCTCACCCTTTCTGAATTATGTCTTTGCCTATGCCTGTAGTTTACCTTTTTATTTCCCTCAGACTGTCTCAGAGTTGTGTTTCTTACACTAAGGCCTTTGATTAGCTTTGAATTAGTTGTTCTGTAGGACAAGAGATGAAAATCTAGTTTCTGCTTGTAAATGTGAGTGTCCAGCTTTCTCAGCACCAGTGCTGGAAAAGTCTGAGTTTTTTTCCCTCCAGTCTATCCTTTCTCCCATTTTTGTAAAACATCAGGTGGCTATAACTGTGTAGGTTCATGTCTGTATTTACATCCTTCCATTAACCTATACGCTATGTTTCTGTGCAGTACCATACTGTTTCTGTAGCCAAGTTCTGTGCCATAACTTGAAATTGAATGTGGTGACGCTCCAGCATTAGTCCTTTTAATGAGGATTACCTTGGGTAGTCAGGATTTTTAGTGCTTCCATAGAATTTTCATTTTTTTTCCTGTTTATGTGTGGAATAGAACTGCATTTTAAAATTAACCTTGTTTTTTTTCACAAACGTATACATGCATCTAATGCATTCTGTCAGATTAGTTCTCATCTCTCTTCTATTTCTACTAGTGCTTCCCTTTTTCAGATACATATGACTTTTGTTTAGTTTAGTTTGGTTGTTCTGGTGGTTTAACTAAGGGTGTTTGTGTGAGTTTTGATAGAGATGTATTGAATGTGTAGATTGCTTTCAATAACCTGGCCTCTTCCAGAATAGTAATTCATCTAATCCATGAGCGTGAGAGGGCTTTCTGTTTTCTTGTGTCCTCTTTTAGTCTTCAGTATTTTAGTTCTCAGAGCACAGATCTTTTGCCATGATAAAGTTGTCCAGAATTGTTTTAAAGGTAATTGTGAATGCACTTGCTTCATATTGTTTATTACACACACACACACACACACACACACACACACACACACACACACACAAAATCAATGGTTTTCTATGCTAATTTTATGTCCTTCCATTATTGACAGTGTTTGTCAGCACTAAGAGATTTCTCATGGAATGTTTAGAGTCTCACATATAAAATCATACCTCCTGAAAATAAAGATTTTATTATTTTTATCCTCCTGTCTTACCTAAGACAGGAGGTCTTAGGTACTGTGTTACCTAAGACTTAAAACACTGTATTAAATAAGAAAATGTGAGCCAGGCATGGTGGTAGATGCCTTTAATCCCAACGCTTGAAAGGCAGAGGCAGGCAGATCTCTCTGAGTTCCAGGTCAACCTGGTGACATAGTACATCAGCTAGGGTTATGTAGGAAGACCCTTTGTCAACAACAACAACAACAAACAACAACAAAAGAGTAAAAACTGTGGCACCCTTATTTCTGTTTTGGGGAGATGTTTTGAGTTGTTCATCATTTAGTATTTCTAGGTTTATCATACATAAGTGTCTTTATTATGTTGAGATCTGTTCCTTCTACTCTTACTCTCCTTGGGATTTTTATCATGAAATTTGTGATACTTTTTCAAATAGAATTTATATATTGAGATGAGTATGTGTTTTCTGTCCTTTAGTCCATTTACATGATGTATTATATTCATTCTTTGTATGCTGAACTATCACTGCATCTCTGGAATGAATCCAGCCTTATCATAGTGACTAATTATTTTCACATGTTGTGGTCTTGAATTCTATTTGATGTAATTTATTGGGAAATTTACGTCTATATTCACCTGGGAGATTAGGTTATAGAACTTCTGTTTAGCCTTTATCTGGAATTACTATCAGAGTAACAGTGTTTTATTGAAAAGACTTTGGAAGCATTCATTGCATTTCTCTTCTTTGAGACAGTTTAGCAAGCATTGGTGTCAATTCTCCAACTCAGTAGGAAATCCATTTGAACTTAAATAGATTTTTTTTTGTCTTTGTTGTTGTTGTTTTTGGAGACAGGGTTTCTCTGTATAGCCCTGGCTGTCAGAAATCTGCCTGCCTGTGCCTCCCATGTGCTGGGAGTAAAGGCGCGTGCCACACTGCCTGGCTCTAAATGAATTTTAAGTTGGGGGATTTTTTGTTGTCATTGTAGTAACTATTTCAACATCACTGTTTATGATATAACCATTGAATTATCTATGTAACTTTCGTTTAATTTTAGTGGGTTGTCAGCCTTTAGAATCTCATCCATTTCTTTTAGATATTCCACGTCAGTGGAATTTAGATATGTCATATAACTTTCTGAAATTTGCTGGTATCTGTCATAGTCATACGTTTTCCCTTTAATGTCTAGTTTTATTAATTTAGATCTTTCTTTTGGTTAGCTTGGCTAAGAGTTTGCCAATCTTGCTTTTTCTTTGCTTCATTAATCATTTGCATTATTTTCCATTTCCATTTAATTAATTTCTTCCTATGTCTTAATTCTTTTTTCCAGTCTCATTTTATGTTTGGCTTGTTCTTGTTCATCCAGGGTTTTAGTTTTGTTTGAGACAGGGTCTCACTATGTAACCGTGGCCATGTTGGAATTTCCTATGAAGACCAAATTGGCCTTAAACTCACAAAGATCTGATTGCTTTTGCCTATTGCTAGGATTAAAGGTGTGCATGGCTGTGCCCAGATGTTTTTCAAGGCTTTGAGATCTATTTTAAAATTATTTCTTTGTGATCTCTCTAATTTTTAACATAAGTGTTCATTGCTATAAACTTACCTCTTAAGACGTTTTCTTTCTTTTTTTTTATTGGATATTTTATTTACATTTCAGATGTTATCCCCTTACCCCATTCCCCTCCCACCCCCACCCAGGAACCCCTTATCCCACTCCCCTCTTGCTTCTATGAGGATGAGCCCCCACCTACCCCCCACTCCCACCACTCCACACTCGATTTCCCCCACACTCGGTGTCCAGCCTTCATGGGACAAAGGATCTATCTCCTCTCCCACCTATGCATGACAAGGCCATCCTCCCCTACATATACAGCTGGAGCCATGGGTCCCTCCCTATGTGCTGGTGGTTTTGACCCTGGGGAGCTTCTATTTGGTTGGTATTGTTGCTCTCCTCATGGGGCCACAAACCCTTTCAGCTCCTTCAGTCTTCAACTCCTCCATTGGGAATCCCTTGATCAGATCAATGGTTGGCTGTGAGCATCCACCTCTGAATATGTCAGACTCTGGCAGACCTCTAAGGAGACAGCTATATCAGGCTCCTGTCAGCATGCACTTCTTGACATCCACATCAGCGTCTACCTTTGGTGACTGCACATGGGATGGATACCCAGGTGGAATGGTTTCCAAGAGGGCCCCTCCTTCAGTTTCTGTCCCACACTCTGTCTCCATATTTGCTTCCATGAGTATTTTGTTACTCCTTCTAATGAGGACCGAAGCACCCACACTTTGTTTTCCTTCTTCATGAGCTTCATTTGCTCTGCGAGTTGAATCTTAGCTGTATTCTAGATTTGAATATGTTGAGCTCTCATTTTCATTTGTTTATAGGATTTGTTCTTGAAACAGGGTGTCTATGTGCACTTCTGACTGTCCTGGAAATCACTCTGTTGACAAGACTGGCCTTGAACTCACTCATAGAGACTTTCTGCCTCTGTCTCTCACGGGTGTTAAAGGTGTGCACTTCTACCACCACCCAAAGTGATTATAGGAGTTTTTAAACTTCTTTCTTCATATTTTAATGACCCATTCATCTGTCAATACTAGGCTGTCAAATCTCAGTGAATTTGTGCATGTTATATATCTTTTCTTGATGATGAAATCTAGTTTTATTCCATTGTGGTCAGAAAGAAAATAAATTTTGTCAGTGTTCTTACATAAGTTTAAACTTACTATGTGTTCTATTATATGATCTGTACTAGAGAAAGCTCCATGGGCTGATGAGCGGAGCATGTATTCTGCAGTGCTTGGATGGAGTGTTCTGTATGGGACTATTAGGTCCATTTGATCTATGATATCACTGAACTCCAATATTTCTCTTTAATTTTTTTTGTCAAAATGACGTTTATTTGTGGAAGAAGAGTATTGATGGCACCTACTATTACTGAGTTGTAGATACTCTATTTTTACATCTTGTGGTATTTATTTCATCTAATTGAATGTATCATTTTGACTTGTATATTATTTATTTACTTTTCTTTTCCTTGAAAATAGATTCTTTTCTTATATAATACATCATGATTACAGTTTCATCTCCATTTACTTCTCCTAGTTCATTCCCAGGCTTCCTTCCCAACCAGATCCTCCAACCCCTTTCTGTCTCTCAGAAAACAGAAAGGTTTCTAAGGAATAATAATAATAATAAATAATAATAATAATAATAATAAATTAAAGTAAAGTAAAATAACAAAAGGAAACACATTGGAATAAAACAAAACAAACAAACAGAAGAAAAAGAGCCCAAACAAAAGGATAAGAAATAGATGGATGCAGAGACCTACTTGTTCACATTTTCAGAAATCCTATAAAAACACAGAATGAGAGCCATAATATATATGTAAGGGTCTGGAGAGAGTGAGAGAGAGAGAGAGAGAGAGAGAAGAGAGAGAGGAGAGAGAGAGGATAAAAAATTTAAAGTTTCTGACAACATGAGGAGACAAGGAACTTTGGAGGGATGCCATTGAGTTCATTTTCTGTTGGCTGAGCATGTTGCTTCGCCTGAAGAGTAGTTTGTTGGGCTGGAGAGATGGCTCATCGGTTAAGAGCACTGACTGCTCTTCCAGAGGTCCTGAGTTCAATTCCCAGCAACCACATGGTGGCTCACAATCATCTGTAATGGGCATCCGATGCTGTCTTCTGGTGTGTCTGAAATAAGACATGAAATAAATAAATCTTTAAAAAAAAAAATAAAAGAGTAGTGTGTTTCCCCAGTGAGACTACCTGGGAGAAAACTAAGTTTTCATTTGGATTAAGGATGGCAGTGTTGACATATATATTTTAAAAACTGTATCTTAGTTTCTTTTTGTGGCTGTACATCTCCTACCCGAACAGGACCAGTAAAGGAAAACACAACTCAATAATTACGGTATAAATTGCACGCCTAGATTGGGTAGATTTACCACTATACTACTCTAATCCCTGGCTATGAGATCCCTTATAACTTGTGGTTTATCCAGGCTGTGTGCTTGTCCTCTCAGCTCTGGCTCCTCCGTTATCGGCTTCCTACTCCTTCCTCAGTCGACTTCTTTCTGCCGTTGACTTCCTTCTGCCTCTGCTTCTGCCTCTCTTTTATAACGAATTCCTTTCACTCTCTCCTCCCCTAAGCCCTTTTCTCCGCCTCCCCTTCTACTGCCCAATCACTGGCTCTAGCCTTTATTTTACAAGTTTAATTGGACAGAAGGTTCACAAGATGTCACTGTGTCCAAATTCAATCATCCTCAGCAGCCCCTCCCAGGAAAGTGAAACTAGGATCAAAATACAAGGCTGGAGCTATCCACTGGGAACTGGGATCAAAATACAAGGCTGAGGCTATCCACAACATCTTTTCCATTGATATGATAAGATACGAAGACCAAGGCAACTTACTTAGGAAGGGTTTATTGGGGACTTACAGTTTCAGAAGTTAAGTCCATGTCCTTAGCAGCAGGAAGGCTGGCAGGCTGGCAGCAGGCAGGCATAACACTGGGACAGTAGTTGAAAGCTCCCATCTTGAGACATAATCGCAAGGCAGAGAGAGCTAACTGGGAATAATGTGGGCTTTTGAAACCACAAGTCCACATTCAGTGACACATACCCTCCAACAAGGCCACACCTCTAGTTGACTAAAAGAGGACTAATGAACAGCAGGAAACCATTCCGGAGCTGCACAAGGATCTGGAAGATAAATGTGTTGGATTACACATTGAGTTATGTCATACTTAAGTTCCCTTATTCCTCATGTTAAAGCAATCACTAAAAGAAAACCAGAAGAATATAAGTTAATATACAGAAGACAAATAAGAAGGTGAGTCAAGAAAAGGATAGGAATCATAAATATACAAAATAAGATAGTAATAGTGAATCTCTGCAAGTCAGCAATGGATTTAGCCACTTCAGATTATAGACTATAAGCTACAGAATCTAGTAATATATTGTTTACCTAGAGCAATGAAAGTGTAAGGACATAGAAAGACTAAATCTAGGAAAAGATCTATTAGGCATATAGTGAATAAAAACATCTACGTGAACACGGTAATAGAAGACAAATAATGTGTCTCTCCCAAAGGGAGAAAAAAATGTTGTTAACCACATATGTGATTATTGTGCACAAGGGAATCAAAAAAAATGATGGGAAAAAATAAAAATTAATGAACATAAAAAGAGCTTCAATGTCAAAATTTTGTGTGTGTGTGTGTATATGTGAATTATATATATAATTTACATTTCTGTATATAAAAGTAGAAAAATATATTGTGAAATTCAATAGATGAGTTTTAACCATTGTTATTTTGTGTACATGGGTGTATATATATGTGTGTGTGGATATATATATATATATATATATATATATATATATATATATATATATCAATATATCAATCCTGTCTATTTGTTATCTATCTTAAATGATAGATACTTTATGTTTCAATTAAAATGGAATTACAACATATGTGCAGGGAGGCCTAAGTTCAGCCCATGGAGGTAGATCTGTGTAGACTAGGTATGCTCCACGGTTGGTGATTCAGTCTCTGAGAGCTCCAAGGGTTCAGGTTCGTTTACTCTGTTGATCTTCCTGTGCAGTTCCTATCTCCTTAGGGCCCACAATCCTTCCCCCTATTCTTCTATAAGAGTCCTCAAGCTCCATCCACTGTTTGGCTCTGGATGTCTGTATCTATCTGAGTCAGCTGCTGGTTAGAGCCTCTCAGAGGACAGCTTGCCCCTGTCTGTTCTCAGGCTGGAGGTTTAGATCCTGGGAGCTCTGGTTGAATCTTTTGATACTCATTCTAAAAAGGACAAAAGCACCCTCACTTTGGTCTTCCTCCTTCTTCTTGAGTTTCATGAGGTTTATGCATTGCATCTTAGGTATTGTGTGTTTTGGGGCTAATATCGCTTATCAGTGAGTGCATACCATGTGTGTTCTTTTGTGATTGGGTCATCTCACTCAGGATGATATTTTCTAGCTCCATCCATTTGTCTAAGAATTTCATGAGCTCATTATTTTTAATAGCTGAGTAGTACTCCATTGTGTAAATGTACCACATTTTCTGTATCCATTCTTCTGTTGAAGGACATCTGGGTTCTTTCCAGCTTCTGGCTATTATGAATAAGGCCGCTATAAACATAGTGGAGCATGTGGCCCTGTTGCATGTTGAAATATCTTCTGGGTATATACCCAGGAGGGGTATAGCTGGGTCCTCAGGTAACACTATGTTCAATTTTCTGAGGTATCACCAGACTGCTTTTCCATAGTGGTTGTACCAGCTTGCAATCCCACCAACAATGGAGGAGTGTTCCTCTTTCTCCACATCCTCGCCAACATCTGCTGTCACCTGTGTTTTGGATCTTAGCCAATCTGACTGGTGTGAGGTGGAATCTCAGTGTTGTTTTCATTTGCATTTCCCTGATGACTAGGGATGCTGAGCACTTCTTTAGATGTTTCTCAATCATTCGAGTTTCCTCAGTTGAGAGTTCTTTGTTCAACTCTCTACCCCATTTTTTAATAGAGTTATTTGATGGTCTGGAATCTAGTTTCTTCAGTTCTTTGTATACCTTGGATATTGACCCTCTATCAGATGTAAGGTTGGTGAAGATCTTTTCCCAGTCCGTTGGTTCCCGCTTTGTCCTGTTGACCATATCCTTTGCTTTACAGAAGCTTTGCAGTTTTATGAGATCCCATTTGTCAAATCTTGATCTTAGAGCATACGCCATTGGTGTTCTGTTCAGGAACTTTTCCCCTGTGCCATCTGGAGTGGGGGCTATCCCAAAACATGCAGCTGTATATGGAGTACGGTCTTCTAAAAAAAAAAAACAGTTGTTCAGTTATTCATGGAATATTATTTTTTTATATCTCTTGTATTCAGTTTGCAACTACTTCATTGAGAATTTTTGTATGTATATTCATGAGGGATACTGGACTATAATTTATATATTTTTGTTGGGTTTACACTTGATTTCACTATTTCAATATTATTTGCTTTGTGAAGGAGCTTATTGTGGTTCTGAATTTTTTTAAACATAACTCAAAAAGTATTGCTTGTTTGAAGGCTCTATAGAATTCTTGTATAGTATATCTGACCTTGGTATTTTGCTTGTTTGTTTCTTTTCATTTTATTCTGTTTGAATGCTTTTTAAATTTTTTGATTTGCTGAAAAAATTAAAAATAAAATTAAAAAATAATAAATAAAAAAAATGGAATTACATCCATTCTTTTCTACATTTCCTCCTCGAGTCTCTCCCAGTTACCTTTCATCAATACCTCCCATATACCCCTCTCAAGTCAATAACCTGTGACTATTACTGTTACATACACACGTGTGTATATATATGTATACACACAAATACACAGTAATACAACCTGATGTATCTGTTTGTGTTGGTAATGTGTATATGAGTTCAAGACTCCTGTTAAGGGGATCCATTTTTGGGAGGGGCTAACTCTCTTTATCGCAGGTGTCATTGGTTACTTGTAGCTCTTTTCCTGGGGGTGGGACCACAAGGAATTCCTGCCCCCCTATTACATGTCTGTTGATAAGCCATTGTTCCAGTCTTTTTTTGTGAAGTCATTTCTACAGGAAACTGTTTCTCAGCAGACATCCTGGTAGCTGCTGACTCTTCTGAGTGACTTTCTCCTTCACAAAAACAAAGGCTATTAAATTATGCTCTATATTGGGTTGTTTCCATAGAGATTCATGGTAGAAAAGTCCGAAATTGAGAAACTGGTAGAAACAACAGAAAGCAATAAGCTTATTCAGCAATCCAGCAGTCATCTGTCCTACCAGGACCAAATGCATGTGACCGTTTCCATTCCTTAGAGATGTCAACAGTCTGAAGCCTCATCAGTTCTTATTTTCTTTTCTTTGGGGAGAACTCACATGATAGCATTGCTGTTTTCAACAAGTGGAATCTGTGAAACCTTGTAAGATTTAAATGACTTGAACCTAAATTATCCACACAACTCTCTATAATTTACTGCCATGGACATGATACATAGATTCAAAGTCCCCTGACATCATTCTTCTCACAGGTATTGCCTGGGGTTGGAGGTATAGTTTTCACTTCTGGCCTGGTTGCTGAATGAAAATGGCACTTTTTATATTCATATCTCTATGTCGCACTGCCTATCCAGGTGCTCCCCCTGGTTAGAGAGGATGCCGTGTCTGACTGAAAGAGAAGTAGACAATTCAAAGATGTCAAATACCCTAAGGGAGGGAAGACCACAACCTGACCCCACCACATGTTGGACAAGTCCTGTACTGAGTTATATTGGGGTAAATTAGATTTTAAATGGACTAGACAAAAGCCAAGTAATAAACAGGGTGCCTTGTCTTTTGGGAAAATAAAATAACATTCATAAAAATGAAGTACATGACACGTGCCAAAAGCTCTGAGCAGTTTTCCATATAAGCCTCATGGAAACATGACTTTTCAACAACACAGCTATGAGGCCTTTCCACCTTAGCTCTGGGGAACCATGGGAAGCATGATTTGTGATCAGAAGCCAATTCTCACAACTAGGTCAGTGAAGGATGATGTATCCATACCTCTTTCTGGCATACACATGAGCTCAGTATCCTGTCTAAGTTCAGTCTTAGGTGTCTGAGGCAGAGCTTTAATCTTTTCATTCTGAAAAATAGTGAAAAAATGTTCCCAACCCGATGCACTGAATTCTTTGTTGCCCTATGATGACGTGTCGTTGTCTTAGTTGTATGTTAGTATTTTATGGCTGCTTTGCTTTCTCTCCCTAGGCCATCTAGCTAACTCCACTGTCTGTGGTGACCTTTAAAAGTGACCTTCAAGCTGCTGGAGAGATAGTTGAGGGGTTAAAAGTGTTTGCCACCAAGCCTGACAACCTTAGTTTGATCCTCAGAACCCACATAGTGGAATGAGATTTCTCTTGCAAATTGTCCTCTGTGTGCACACATGCACACAATAAATACATGCAAAAATAAATGAATAAATAAATAAATAAAAAAATAAATAGAAATAAATGAATGCTCCCCAAAGTGACCCCAAAAGAGTGTTTGTGGGTAGACTCTGAAAGCAGCACACGTGAGGGGAGCTCCCCAGTGTATTTTTGCACCCCATAGAGTCACCCCATTCTAATTTCATTAGAAATGTGGACCAGCATAACCCTAAATACTAGGTTTCAGGCAAGTTCAAGATAGCCAGCAACTACCACACAAAACCTCTTCAGGCTCACTTCTCTTGGTAGTTTATGTTTTAGACAAAAATGTGCATCATTATTTTGAACAGAATAGTCTGAGGTCTGGCATAAGACGAGCGACTCCTTGGATGTATTCCAGTCTGCCCGGAATCTGTCAAAATGTCAGTGAAAGGCAAAGTCGCTGTGTTCATCATGCCACTGAGAGTGGGTGAGAGGGTGATGCCAGGAGACATGTGTAAACCAAAGATCCTGTTCAATTCAGGAAGACTAAATGGTCTGTATCTGTTTTCTATTGCTGTGTAACAGAGTCTCTTAAATGTAAGTGACTTACCAAACAATAAATGTTTATTATCCCAGCTAACTCCTGTGGGTCAGGAATTTGAAGGTAGCCTATCTAGAGATTTGGGCTCAGGGTATCTTGTAAGTTTACAATAAAGAGGTCTCTTGGCAATTGGTGGGAACTGGTTAGTGTTCTGTCAACTTGACATAAGCTAGAGTTATCTGGGAAGAGAAAACCTCAGTTAAGAAAGTGCTTTCTATTAAATTAGCCTGCAAGCAAGATTTGAGGGGCATTTTTGATTAATGATTAATGTCAGGGCAGGCTGTTGTGAGTGCTGTCACCCTAGGCAGGTGTTCTTGGGTAAACAAGCAATCTGAGTGAGCTGTGGGGAGCAAGCCAGTTAGTAGCATTTCTCCAGGGTTTCTGCTTCAGTCCCTGCCTCCAAGTTCCTTCTCTGGCTTCTCTCAATGATGGGCTATGATCAGGATGTGCAGGCTAAATAAAGTTTTCATTCCCAAGATGTGTTTGGTCATGATATTTATCACAGCAGTAGAAAGCAAGCTTGGTCTATCTGTTTCAAAATGTCTTGGTCATGTATCTGACAAGTTGTTTTCGGTGTTGTAAAGAAATCTCAGTTCTTTTTCAAAAGATTTCAAATGAATCAACATACTTGGCATTATCTTCTAGGAGTGCTAAAGCTGATAAATGATGAAACAGGAGGGGAGGAAGGAAGCTCTGTAATGGGGATAGAATGCTAAAAATAAATGTAATAGATAACAACAACAACAATGGATGGTGCATGTCCATTCAGTAGAATACTATATATAAATTAAAAAGGATAAATTACTGACACAGTCTACATTAAGCATGAATCTTAAAAGCATTTTGTGACATGAAAGTATCTAGAGGCAATCACTGTATTGTTTGATTGATTCATTATGAAATAGCCAGAATAGTTAGAGTGGCTCAGTAAGACTGACGTTTTTTTATTTTTTATTTATATATTTTATGTATGTTTATATAGAATTCTTATATTAATGATGCATGGGCATGAAGGATCTTACTAAGGACATAAAATGTAAACTTTACCTGTTTGGATAATTGTACCACTTGATAAAATTATTAGATATCATTAAATTATGAATATTTAGTGAATAAATGTCAAGATACATAAAATGTGCCTAATTAAAGTATAAAAACAAGTATGTTGAATATAAAAATAACTTCAGATAATACTTTTATAGGATGATTTTTCTCATTTGTATAATATCACATAACTATCAATGGCGAAACTATTTCTTCATAGCACACTTCAATTATCATAACAAGAGA
Organism: Mastomys natalensis; assembly: GCA_021653895.1. NCBI lineage: Eukaryota > Metazoa > Chordata > Mammalia > Rodentia > Muridae > Mastomys > Mastomys natalensis. The sequence goes on from JAJTUV010000303.1 coordinate 152,143, forward strand.
GAATTTGAAAGCTGGCTTAATTAGTAGACCTATTTAAAACAACTTTTAAAAAGACATACTACTTATTTTCTGGAAGAGAAGACATGGGCACGTGCTTTGTGAAAAGCATAGATATGCACTGTGAAGACTATGCAAAGGACTTGACCGTACACATCTAAGGTTTGCTAGGCAACGGGGTCCTGATGCACTGCTTCTTTTCTACTTTTATTTTGAAATAGAGTCTCACTAAACTGCCCAGGCTGTCCTTGAACTTGGAGTTGTCCTGCCTTAGCACTGTCCATGCTTTAGCTGGGATTAACAGTCTGCACTGCTGGTCCAGATAAAAGTACACTGTCAGTATGGACAAATTTGTAGTTTTTAGAGAGGTGTTGGCATCATTTATTTATTTATTTATTTATTTATTTATTTATTTATTATGACATCTTGCCATGACTTCAGTGATTTTACATTTTAATTAATACAGCATAGAAGTGAGTGGTACATTGTAGTAGAAGTTGGGTGCCAATTTGTAGTAGAGGGAATTATTTAACCCCCAAATTAGATCTCCTACCCAATGGAGATCAGTCAAGGAAAACACAACTCAATAATTATGGTATAAATAGCATGCCTAGATTGGGCAGATTTACCACTACACTATTCTAATCCCCAGCTATGAGATCCCTTATAACTTGCGGTTTTATCCAGGCCGAGTGGTTGTCCTCCATCATCTGCTTCCTTCTAAAGCCAGCTTCCTTCTGCTCTGCTTCCTCCTGCTTCTTCTTCTTCTTCTCTTCTCTCTCTACTTCCTCCTTTTATATAGAATTCCTCTCACTCTCTCCTCCCCTAAGCCTTTTTCTCCACCTCCCCTTCTACTGTCCAATCTCTGGCTCTAGCCTTTATTTTACAGGTTATAATTGGACAGAAGGTTTACAAGATGTCGTCTGTGTACAGATTCAATCATCCTCTGCAGCCCCTCCCAGGAGGGTGGAACTAGGATCAAAATACAAGGCTGGGGCTATCCACTGGGAACTAGGATTAAATACAAGGCTGGGGCTATCCACAACAGTACATAAAAGTGGGGGATTGGTGATGTTGAGACAAATTTAATTGGCAAATATGAGCTGGATAATTGGATTTTGTCCATGAAGTTGTGACACTGGAGAAAGTTTGAATTAATTGCAATAATGGGGAAACCAAGGCTTAGAAGGCTTCTGAGTTGCCAAGTTTACAGAGCAGGATCAGAATGGGAACATCTCTGTCCGTGCGGATGTTCTTAACTACAAGGTCCTGGTAGGTCCTGGGTTGTGGAAAAAACCCAAAGGTTGTAGGTGCAACAGAACGCGCTAGGTAGACCTGTCGAGGGTCTTGTGATGTGACTGCTCATTAGAGTGGAGTTAATGCATCGCCTTGATGTTGTTTAAACTTCTGGGTTTTCTTCCTCTTACAGGTTCTGCCTCTGGTTAGACCAAGGTGTTTTCACCACCTTTAGGCCCTGGCTTCAGTTTTAGAATCACTGATAAGTGTGGTCGGAAGGGGAGGATGGTGAATGAGCCCCCAGAAGTCATGAGAACGACTTCATAACTTTTCTTCATGGGTGAGATAGCTCGAGACTGCTACTTAAGAAAATAATGGGACTTGTCATGTATTTCCTCTAAATAAATCTGGCTTTAATAGCAGAAGTCCCCGCTTTCCTCACTTCTGTTTATTTTCAGTCACTCAAACTGACGTGTGCTGTCAGTATCTCCTCACTGTAAGTGTAAGCAGGAGTATTTAAAGAAAGCAGTATTGTTTTATTTTAGGGTTAGCAATTTTCCAGAGTCCACTGGCAGGAGCATTTAGCGCTAAAGAATTGCATGTGTTTGCTTTGTTCTAAATATAGGCTGAACAGTGTGTAGTACAGCCTGCAGGCTTCAGACCAAAGCTTTGGAATATTAAAAAAAAAAAAATGCAGGAACGAAGTATCTCTTGCCCAGAATTAAACAAATGAGCTGTTTTTTTCTTTCCTTCTCTCTCTCTTTTTTTTGTGTGTTATTTTGCTAACATCAAGAAATGAATTAAAGATCAGATTTTCTATTCAAATGTTTTGGTGGCTTTAATTTTTTTCCAATTTCACATTGTAAAACCAATTGGCGACTTTCCTCCAATAACTCATGTCTGGCTCAGTAGACGGCAGCTGGTGTGTGGTCTTGCAGGACCCAGGAAAGGGTGACAGGTAATCGATGCTAAAAACTGCTTTGAGAAGGCACAACTCTGGCATGTTTGCCTTTGATACAAATCTGACACAATGCCAAAGAGCTTCCACTGCAAGCATTTTGCTTTTGGATTGCATCACTAGAGAGGAAGGCACAAGTAATGGTTGCGGTATCAATGGGTTCTCAAACTGGAAATTGCAGATGCTGTAATTCTTCCTTATGTTACTTTTAGAGATACACACACGTGTGTGTGTGTGTGTGTGTGTGTGTATGTGTGTATGATATATTCATATGTACATATATGCACATAGGTGACATATTTATGTTTTACATATAATATGTATATATTATATGTGTGCATATATGTGATATCTTTATATGTAAATATCAACATATTAAAAGTCTTGTAGGTGGGCTGTTTGTTGAGCTGTTTAACAACTGCCACAAACTTAGTGCATCAAACAACTGTTCATTGCTATACTGTCATAGAGGCTGGAGGTTTAAGATATCCAACTTAGTGGCTTCCCAGGGACAAGAGTGGGCATTTACGCCATTCTTTTCTTGGCTTCTGATGACTGCTGGCAACTTTGGCATTCTTTTCCTCAGAGTCCCTGCCATCACACTTGCTTGGTATTTTTCTTATGTGTGAGCTTCTGTGGCCCCCTTTGACAATTTTATTAGGATACCTACATATTAGATAATGGTCTGCTCTACTGATGTTACTTTGACTCAATCATTTATAAAAGAACCCACTTCTGAATAAGGTCCCATTTATGGTTCATAGGGGGTTCAACATCTTTTTGGGTAAATCATTTCATTTCTATGCAGGCAGTATCAGCCAGAATTCAAAGATGTGATGAAGGAAGGTGACTTTGGTTGTCTTATCCTCAAGCAAAAAAAAAAAAAAAAGTGGCTTAATATTATATGTAGTATATTGGTACCAAGGAAAGGCAAGGAATTAGCTTGTCAAGATATCCTCTTGGAAGTTTACCTTTTGGTTGCTAGAGTAAAGAACAGTGGTGATATACAGTAGGGCAGACTTGATGAGCCTAAGAAAGTCATACTGTAGTGTACATTTGTGAAATCTCAAAGTAGCAATGCACGTTCTACCTGGAACACAATGCAATGCTAATCAATATAATTGGTCTCTACCTTGACATAGCTATATTAGAGGCAAGTACCCAAGTTTTCTTAAAAGGAAATGTTAGATGCAAATAAAGTTCCCAGTTCTACAGTTTACAAAGTATAGCAATAATAAAAACATCATTTACTAAGGATGTTTATGCTAGTTATTATGTAAAATTCTGTTCCTGCTCATCATATACTCAAGTGGTCATTATCTCCATTTGTTAGCTGAAAGTTTTGTTGTAATTGGGACTTGGGTAAATTCTGTTTAAACTCAAACTCTCCCCTGCTTTTATATTCTTTTTGATTTCCTAAAACTCAAGTAAGATTAGGATTTGTCAGTAAGCAGAACCTAGGCCTCTGCTCTGAGTTTCACAATCCTTTTATTTTTGAAATCATATATACCTCTCTACCATCTACATAATATCAGTATACAGTGAAGGATGCAGTATGATGATGCAGAGACCCATGAATCTTGGGTGGGAAAGTGAAGAGATTGCTGACCAGCCAGGCCTGTGTACCTCAACCGGGTGCTTTTCCCTGAAGGAGAGAGCAACACTGAGAAGGTCAGGGAATAATGTATTACCCTAATGATATTAAATCATAAAATAGTTCATGAATTTCAATCCAACCGTGTTGATACTGGCACTTCTCCCTCCAAAAGAAGGGATGAATGGAGTCTCTCATTGCATCTATACAGTTCTTAGCTGGGAATCAGCTTTCAGACCATTCGTGGGAAGTTGAGTTTGCTTTCAAAGTTGAAACGCTGCCCTGGTGACGTCATTGTCTCCCAGACACTTGGGGGAACTTCTATGATCAGAGACTCTTGAAATTTAAGCAGCTAGACTTGCTTCATGGAAAGTGTGGGCCGTTGAAGTCTGATGGAGAAGCCAGTCATTTTGGAAGATGGTAATTTCCTCACGGATTAGGTACTTACTATTGTTTATTGAACAATCCAGGCCCTTCTTCCTTTGGCCCAATTTTGTGCCATAAAAAATTTCCAACTTTAAGGCAAACTAGACATAAATCAGAAATGAAATTGTAGTTAAGTAGTAGAGCCAGCTTGTTTCCATTTGGGGATAGTCCCTGACTCAAAAATAGGCTTTGCAGTGTCATTTCAAAGATTTTTCTTTCAGTTTTTGCTTTGACAGGTAGGTTCAAAGATCAGAAACTGCATATGCAATACAGTTTTTCAACAGCACCTTTCCTAGCCCAACAAGTTCACCAAAGTTTTTCACACTCCAAAAATAAGGGATGCAAACCATCTTGAAGGATATTACTTATTGCAGCCAAATAACTTATTTATCCATGTAATACTTCCGGGGTAGGAACTTGGCCAGTAGGTCCAACTGTGTAAAGTTGCTTAGTGCATGTAAAAGTGCCTCAGGCCGGCATGGAATGGGATATTGAGCTCAATTCCTTCTTTACTGTTGTAAAGAAAGGAATTCCAGTCTTCATTCTACTTCACTTGCTAGTTATTTCAGGATTGAGGAATATTCAGTTTAAAACAATTTGTAGTAAAATAAATAGTAATGCTGCCTTTTTTTTTTTGAAGTGTATCTTTCTGAATTTGAAATTTCTATTCCAGGGAAACCAATACTTCTTGGTTTCGGCTTTCCTTTTGCTGCTGAAGTGAAGCACTGTACATATGAGAACACATGTGATACACACTGTGGCAAATGTGTTCCTACCCTTCAGAACCACGCGGAATGGAATTCTGCTATCTAGACAAGGAGGTCTTGACTGGCCCTTCAATGTTCTAGCATATCTTGATGTAATGGGGGAAACAGAAGAAATGGGCTTTGATTCAGAAATAAAATCAAGACTTTCAAACATGAACCCACCTTATCAAGTGTCCATGAGAAAATGCCCAAAGCAAGCTATTGTGACTTTGTCATATTGCACATAGTCCTTTTTAATATTCCTTCTATAGTGGGTTCTAATCGCCATTCATCCTTCAGCACATTTCTTCATCTCCTGTCATGGTCAGGTGTGTAAACCTGACATTGTCCCAGCCAAGACTCAAACGTGTAAACCAAGTTCAGGTCTGTCTTCTGCAGCCCCCTGTTAATGAATTCCACAGAAATGTATATGCTAGAAGCTAGTGTTAAAATTTTGAGAGATTTAGTACATGCCAAAATCTACTACAAGTTATGTAGGCACTGCATTATCAGAAAACTAAGATTTTTCTTTTCCTCTTGGGCTAATTTGTTGAGTTTTATAGGACATTATTTGACATTTTCTTTGTATTTTCTTATAGAAACTTAGAGTGTGTCTTGGATTGGTTTTAAAAATGTGAGTTCACCATCTCCGACTTCACAGGAAAAAGACAAAAGAGAGGGGAGAAAAGGAGGAAAGACATTGTTTCTGTAAAGTGAAGAAGATGTAGTAAGCTTCAAATAAGTTGTCCTATGTGGGCAGGACACTGTTGCATTCAGATATGGGAGATAATTCCATTTCTGCCTGACATAGCTATCTTCTTGCTAATGCTTAGAAACATGGAGGTTGACTCCAAGAAGTTTGGTGGCCTTACCTACTACTGGAGGTGAAGTTTCCTCTACTTCTTGAGGTTTTTCTGCTACAAAGTTTCAAGAAACTCTTCATGATCTCAATGGTAGCTTTTGATTTCCTGAGTGGTTTGTAATTATTAAGTAGTGTGCAGTGAATGCCTGCTTCCCCAAATGCAAATTACTCAGAGATACCAATTGAAATCCTCTACCTGCTTCCATCTCCATTCTATCTGCCTGGCACAGGTAACCAGCTTTGATGGTTGGGAACAGATCCCTCAGAATCTGTAACTACTGCTACTCTGCTCTACTGCTACTGTTACTGCAATTACAGCTACTGTAAACACTCATTCACAGGCCTCTATTTTAGTTGCAGGAATGAGAACATAAATTCTCTGTAAATTTGCCTGGAGACTGTTTTGACCTTTAGACTTTATGACGAACCAGAATATGTAGAATGTTCTCCCACCCCAATAGTAGTTCTACCAATAGTAGAACTATCAAAATTTTAAAAAGAATATTTTTATTTAAGATGTGTTTATCTAATAAGTGTCTTGTTTTGAGCTCAATACCATGTACAGGTATAATGTTGTGTATGTACACACACACACACACACACACACCTATGTAGGTCTAGCTTGTGAGTCATCTCTTCTGAGATGAGAGATGACGTTAAATCATATGTTAGATAACTATACTGAAGCTGAAAAAGTGAATTTTTCTCTCTCTTTATTTTACAGTTCTGGGGATTATAGGGGGGTGGTTCCGATGCTTTGGAAATCTGTATTAGACTGCTGAAGGTCCTGTTACCCAATTGGTTCTTGATCAATCATAAAAATGCAAGTGGCCAATGGTTAGGTGGAGGAGGTGGGACTTCAAGGTTTTCACAGGCAAGCTAGGAGACACAGGAGGAAGAAAGAAATTTCACCATGTTTTGGAGAGAGAGAATGCCACTAGCCATGTGAAATCTCAGGTGGAATGGCCATTGGCCACTTCCCCAACTGGGCCTGGGGTAGCAAATGGGAGATAAGAAATGCAACTAAGCTGAGTGAAGATTTAGTGTGCTGAGCAAGGAGAAGGTAACCGGACAACTAAATTGAGGGCAGATTTAAAGATGCTGAGCTGAAAGTTAAAGTGGGGTAGTAGAAGCTACACACTATAGGGGATCAAAGCCAGTGCCTTATACACAGTAGATAAGGGCACAATCACTGAGTCACACCCCAACTCCTTGAATCTTTGTGAAAAGGAATTTGATTTTTAAAATTGTCTTATTTATTTATTTGTTTGTTTATTTATTTATATTTTTTACACTCCAGATTTTTATCCCACCCACCCTCCACCCCACCTGACCTCTAAACTTCCTGGGGACTCCAGTTCTCTTGAGGGTTAGGTGCATCATCTCTGATTTAACAAAGACCAGGCAGTCCTCTGCTATGTATGTGTTTGGGGCTTCATGTCAGCTGGTTTATGCTACTTTTTTGGTGGTCCAGTGTTTGAGAGATCTTGGTTGTCCAGATTAATTGAGACTGATGGTCTTCCTACAGGGTTGCCCATCTCCTCAGCTTCCTTTAGCCTTTTCTAATTCAGTCACAGGGGTCAGAAGCTTCTGTCCATTGGTTGGGTGCAAATATCTGCATCTGACTCTTTCAGCTGCTTTTTGGGTCTTTTGGAGGGCAGTCATGATAGGTCACTTTTTGTGAGTGCTCCATAGCCTCAGTAGTAGTGTCAGACCTTGGGACCTCCCCTTGAGCTCCATCCCACTTTGGGCCTGCTACTGGACCTTCTTTTCCTCAGCCCCACCATTGCACAGGGACACATGTTCCACTATGTTCATAGCGGCCTTGTTTGTGGTAGCCAGAGGCAGGAAACAACCCTGATGTGCCACGACAAAAGAATGGATACAGAATATGTGATTCATTTACACAATGGAATACTACTCAGCTATTAGGAATGAGGACATCCTGAGTTTTGCAGGCAAATGGATGGAACTAGAAAATATCATCCTGAGTGAGGTAACTCAGACCCAAAAGGACATGCATGGTATGTACTCACTAATAAGTTGATATTAGCCAGAGAGAGAGAGAGAGAGAGAGAGAGAGAGAGAGAGAGAGAGAGAGAGAAAGGAAGAATAAAAAGCACAGAATATCCAAGATATAGTCCATACAACTCAAAAAGGAATTTGATTTTTAAAAGAGGTTGTAGGCATGAATTGTTCTGGCTTTGTATCGATACATTTTAATTAATGCATGTGCACTTTGACACAGGTCTTTACAGTTCTTTGTTCACAAATTATTTCTAATTGATCTTTTTACTTTGGAAAGTAGCTTCCCCTACCTCCCTGCCCATCTTTCCTTTTTGTTTAGGAGTTCAAAGTTTCCATTTTAAAGATTTTTATTTATGTGTATGTGCGGGGTATGTACATGCATGTTTATATGCTTGTGGGGCCTGAAGAGTTCACAAATTCCATGTGGCCTAAACAGAGCTTCCAAATTTTGAAATGAATATATTGGTATTGAATCAGGAACTCTGGGAATGGGGCTTTGGGAGCTTTTTATTTAAGTGCTTTAGGTCATTCAGTTATATGTTCACATTTAAAAAAACCCACTGAACTCGACTGTATGCCTGTACTACACATTGTGAGCAAGTTATGTGGATTAAAAGTATAAGTATTTACTCAGTAGCCTAAGAGATCAGTAGCTGTGAGCTGTCACTCACTCTTTTCATGTGACTTGCCTTAGCAGTGTTTGCCTGGCACCGCTTAAGAAGTAAGAACACAAGTGTAGACCCAACAAAAATATATAAATTATAGTCCAATATCCCTCATGAATATACATACAAAAATTCTCATTGAAGTAGTTGCAAACTGAATACAAGAGATATAAAAAAATAATATTCCATGAATAACTGAACAACTGTTTTTTTTTTGAAGACCGTACTCCATATACAGGCTGCATGTTTTGGGATAGCCCCCACTCCAGATGTTTGAGACCTACATGAAAACCAAGCTGCACATTTACAACATATGTGCAGGGAGGCCTAGGTTCAGCCCATGGAGGTAGATCTGTGTAGACTAGGTATGCTCCACGGTTGGTGATTCAGTCTCTGAGAGCTCCAAGGGTTCAGGTTGGTTTACTCTGTTGATCTTCCTGTGCAGTTCCTATCTCCTTAGGGCCCTCAATCCTTCCACCTATTCTTCTTTAAGAGTCCTCAAGCTCCATCCACTGTTTGGCTCTGGATGTCTGTATCTGTCTGAGTCAGCTGCTGGTTAGAGCCTCTCAGAGGACAGCTTGCCGGTCTGTTCTCACTTGATTTCACTATTTCAATATTATTTGCTTTGTGAAGGAGCTTATTGTGGTTCTGAATTTTTTTAAACATAACTCAAAAAGTGTTGCTTGTTTGAAGGCCCTATAGAATTCTTGTATAAGTATATCTGACCCTTGGTATTTTGTTTGTTTGTTTATTTTCATTTTATTCTGTTTGAATGCTTTTTAAATTTTTTTGATTTGCTGAAAATAAAAATTAAAAAAAAAAAAAAAAAAAAAAAAAAGAAGTAAGAACAAGGAATGTCATAGGCTCACAACCTCCTTGTCTTTTCAATGTTGACCACAGAGTAATGTGACATCTTGCAGGTATGTGCTAGTGACTTGAGGAACGCTGTTCACTTCTCTCCTTTTCTAGTCTGTTTGCAATTTACAAACCTTGCAGATGGCCTTGCACCCTAGTTTTCCTAAGGGCATCTTAAGTCTATTAGATGAAAATTTATTGATGTTAATTAACTTTGTCAAACATTGTTTTTAATTACTGTAGCATCCTCTGTGTGTGGATGATTTTTAACACTGTATATTAGAGTATGATATTGTGGGAAATGTCATGTGTATAGCATGTTAATTGTATCAGTTGCCACAAAGAGAAACAGCTACTCTATGACAAGTGTCACTGTTTACTACAACACTGAGGTTCAATATCCTTCCCTGGAATCATTGCTCAAGAAAGATGTCAAGCGGGAGGGCATGTCATGGTACTCTTTTAACTTCTATCAGGTGTCCTGCTCTACCACTCTCTGCCTTGTTGCTTTGAGACAGGATCTCTAAAGGTACTTGGAACTATGCTGGTATCGAGTAAGCCACAGAAATCCTTGTTCTCTTCTCTGCAGTGTACTAGAGTTACAGACATGTACAGCCAAGGGTGGCCTTTCACATGGGTACTGGGATTCAAATGCAGGTCCTCATGCTTGTTCAGCAAGTCACTCTTACCCACTATGCCATCTCCTAAGCTCCCATATTTCTTGTTTTAAAGGATGAATTTTTATTAAGGTTTATATGCGCATCTTTCTGTGTGTGTGTGTATATGTCATGTATATGTCGGTGCTCCTAGAAGTCAGAAGAGGGTGTTGGATCTCTTGGACCTGGGGTTACAGTCAGTTGTGAGCTACCTAATATGGATGCTGAGAACTGAATCCAGGTCTTCCCTGTGGCACTTTGAGTATGCTTGTTCAGGGAAGAGGTGTGGCCTTGTTGGAGGAAGTATGTCACTTTTGGGGTGGGCTTTGAAACCCTCCTCTTAGCTACATGGCATAGGAGTCAGTCTTCTCCTGGTTGCCTTTGGAACAAGTAAAACTCTCAGCTCCTCCAGCACCCTGTCTGCCTGGATGCTGCTATACTTTATGCCATAATGATAATGGTTTGAACCTCTGAAGCTATAAGCCATCCTCAATTAAAGTTGTCCTTATAAGAGTTGCCTTGGTCATGGTATCTGTTCACATCAGTAAAAACCCTATCTAAGACATATCCTCCATTCCTCCCATGTACATCCCCTATGGCTCCCTCTCAAAAATCACAGTCATATACATTATGTATACATAAATAATTATGCTAACTATGTAAATTTAACTTGCTCAGTCTGTTTAGTGATTATTTTATGTATATTATTTTAGACCTGACCACTTGGTTTGGATGACCAATTAAAGGGCTCATCTCCAGGGAAGACTATTTCTCCAGTTTTCACTATCCTTTAATTGCATAATCCCTAACTGCATTCTAAATACTTATCCTTACACCTACAGGTAAGTGTAGCTCTTGCCCAGCATCAAAGAGGCTTTGCATAGATTGTAGAAAATTCACAAATCCAGCACTTAAATGTAGTCTTAAGATGTTCTCTGATGGAACCTGGTCCAGGCATATCTGAAGGGTTAACTAAATGGGCAGACTGAAGCTTTGCACATCCTAGCTGTCTCCAGGCACATCTTCAGCATCTGAAAACCACATCCTCATCCTCTTCAGCTTCAGCTACAGTATGCACCCACATCGATGACCTTTAAAGCAGTTATGACTCCTAGAGAATCTGGTTTTCTCCTCACAATAAGGTAGACTTGGGGCTTCTTGGACATGGATCCATTGCTAATTTAATATAGTTTCTCTCAGAGTTCACTGAAGCATTGTCCACCTGGACACTGGCCTTTTGCTGAGAAGCCTTTGAATTGCTTGTCTATGCTTTAATGCTCCTTAAACCTGTATCTAAAGCGTATGGTTTGTTTGCAGCAGGATGTCACTCACTTTGTCGTCTTCTGTGTGAATTGTGTGCAAGACATCTGATAATAAATGACTCCTCATTAAATCACCAGAGTGCCCCTCCCCCATTCCCCTTCGCATCTATTCCGTGGATGAATGCCAACTGCGGGTTGCTTCTTTGGGCATTATTTCTTTTCTTCACAATAGCAGATTGTCAGCAAAAACAATTTTTTGTTCGGCTTATGTTTTACTAATGATATACTTAACGGGGGCAGGAAAAAAAAAAAACCAGAGCATCAATGATCACAAATCTCTACATCTGGCATTATATTGAAAGCAAAACAGATCACAGCTGCCTTTGACAGTTAATGTTATTAAAATGTTCAACATGGAATTTCTATCTTAAATAAGAAACACTTGAAAGGAATGGTTGAGATTAACAGGAGTTAAATTGAAACCATGTTGGTCTGTAGGTAATAGAATGCTAGGCACAACTAGTGCCTTTACTATAAAAGCATTCTTTGCCCTCAAATTATCCATGTGGCCCTGTTTGCGCCACTGGAATTTGATTAGATTTGGTTTTCCTCCTGAAAACAGCAGGCAAGAAGCACCCATTTAATCTCCTGTTAAGTGGCTCATTCCTTGCCCAGGCCTTTGGGCACCCAAGTTTATTAAAATATTCTGGAGTTCAAGTCTGTTAACTCAGGGCTGTATCATGCACATACCTGGCTTCTGGCCTCTTCTGTAGGTCTAACATGTGACTTGCTCAACCCAATGTCAACAGAGACAATATACACTGGGAGACCTTGGTAAAAACCTGGGATAGTATTTATCAGTTCATTGTCTAGTTCACAGGTGTTAGCTGGAGATCAGAATGTCCCCGTCTGGCAGGCCTCTTGTTTATGAACATAACAGTAGTCTGGGCGCTGAAGCAGAGTTGCTGGTTTCAATTCTCCAAATTCACCCTGGTGCCTCAAGACCACTTGTAAAAAAAAAAAAAATGCATTTAGCATTTCCAGAAAGGCTTACATAGAACTGTAGGTTGCCTTTCCTATCACATACGAGTCTTTGTCAAACCACTTAGAAAAAAATCTATTCTTCTAGGAATTTTCAGAGGAGAATTCATTCTGCATCCACATTGGGAACTCAAAGGAGCCAGTAAGTGAGGTAGATATACGGCACAGAAATCTATTATGGCATTCTTGAGAGAGCTGCTTTTGAAAGAATCAAGTTTTCTTGGTTAATTTTACCAGGAAAATAATACATAAAGGTTTTTCCTCTGAGCTGCAAAGGTTTCTGGACATATTGTCTTGACTGTTTCCGCTCCTGTGAGTCTGTCCATTGGCAATCCTTACTAGTTAATGTGTAATGTCTATAGCCCCAGTTTAGTCCATCAATAGATGTTTGAGTCTGTTCCTTACTATTTATTATTCTTATGCTGTTTCAATAGCTTTCTACAGGCTTTCCCTTTCAACAGCACACATGAGTCTGCCAAAAGGAGCCTGCCAATGTTACCCTTTTGGTTGTTTTGCTCATTATTCAAAAGCTTTTAATGCTGCCAAATTGCCAATGGGATAGTTTCAAAACAATTCTTGGTCTCATATAGCATGAAGCACATCCAAAAATATTAGTCCAGCTTTCCTTCCTGTCTTATCATCTATGAAGTCTCTTTAATCAGATAATTAATTCCAGTCAGTGATTTGGGTCTTTCTAAGGCCAAATTCTCCAGCATACATATGGACACATGCCATCTGCTGCTTGCTGTGTCTCCTCCAGAGCCTCTGCCCAGGCATCTCTCTTCATTCTTTAAGACCTTGAGTCCAGCATTCTCCTTGAAGCATTTCCTGGCATAGTTAGAACAGACATAAAATTTCTCTTGCCTGGTGTGTAGACAGCCTGCTAACAGGAACTCTGGGTGAGAGAGATTATATATCAAGCCAATCTTTTTCTGTTGTTGTTGGATTCAAATTATTGGGTTGGAAGTCACCTTTGTCTTTGATATTTCTTTGACTCTACTTAACATCCTGAGATTAAAACTCGAACCCATTTGTAATTGAAAAACAAATGCTATTGCTGGTCTTGGTATTTAGTTGAATGAAGACTTAATATTGTGTGTGTCTCCGGGAACATTTTCAAAGAGGATGAGCTGATGGAGGAGACCAACCTCAGTATGGACAGTACTGTTCAAGATGTGGGGAATCCATATATAAAGAGGTCTTAGGAAAATACAGCTTGTCTATCTTCCCTTCTTTTTGAATGTGGGATACGTGACTGCTCTACCACTGTCCAGCAATTTCTGACTCCATCTTCTTCAAACTTCTGATGTGGGCTCAACTCCAGAAATTCTCCAGGGATCAACCAAAGTGGAAGCACTGAGTTAGAGCCTCTTTGCTGGGCAGACACCACTATTGAACTACTCACCCTTTATCATGGAAGCCTAAGAAATCTGGTTATCTACAATAAGAAAAAAATAAAAATATTCTAACTTTGCAGTTTCATAAAAATAAATTCCAGGCCAGGCAGTAATATTGTCAGGCAAGAATATGGAGGATATCTTTGTGCTACTGTTATCTATCTATCTATCTATCTATCTATCTATCTATCTATCTATCTATCTATCTTTTCAGAATTGGGGTCCAAATCTGGAAGCTTTCTTAAATCCTAGATAGACACTCTACTACTGGCCTAAATCACTTCTTCTAAGAAAATTCATTTAATACAAGAGAAGGCTATATTAAGTGTATTAATTGCATTGGGATTTTGCCATAAAATAACCATACTTTAGTGGGTTATGATATAGAAACTAATTTTTAACAGTGAAAGAAGAGTGTCTGGGTCAATAAGTGACCTGTCTATTACAGCTAAGCATAAAATAAAGGCTGTGCTTCTTTGTTTAGCATATAGATTTCCAATGGTACTCGTGATGTGGTCACTACAAAAATGGAGAGATAGAGAGAGAGAGAAGAGAGAAGCTAGTGAACATATCAAAGGCAGTCTGGGAAGTTGTAGTAGAAATTTGCTGCCAAACAAATATAGAAGGAGTTTGATGGTCAATGATTATCAAAATTCTACTCATAAAATGGACACATATGCCTTTATTAAGTAATAAAAAGCAGACACATATACCTGTTTTAAAATAATAGAAAGCTAGTAAAAGCCTAGCCAGCTTATGGGAGAAGTTTTACATAAAACATAAAAATACATTCAGAATATGTTATGGTTTGAAGGAGATGTCCTCCATAGGCGCAGGTATGAACATGTGGTCCCTAATTGGTAGTACTGTTTAGAGAGAGTATAGATCCTTCGGGATATGGAGTCTTTGTGGAGGAAGTTAGTCATTGGGGGCAGGCTATGAGTGTCTATAGCCTCACCCCAGGCCTAGTCTGGTCTTTGTTCTTCTGCATGTGCTTGAAGATGTGACAACTTACCCTCATGTTACAGCTGCCTGCTGCCTTGCTTCCCAGCCATTATGGAGTCTCCTTCTAGAATCAGAAATCAAAATAGCTTGCTCTCTTAAGTACTGTTAGTCATGGTGCTTTATCACAGCAACAGAAAGTAACTAATACAGTCATCATGAGAAATCAGTAAAATTAAATCAATCAAAGGAAAAGTGGATGTAGAGAAACACTTCAGAAAGGAAGGAATCCAAACAGTAGCCTCATTAATATAGAAATATAGTGAAATTCCTAATATTACTTCTTTCTTCTTTAGTGAATACATATACTTAATCTATTACATATTTGTATATTAGATAACAATGCCAATTTTTTTCTCTTGGTAGACTGATGAGTTCATTGGGGTTGTCAACAGAAACACAGTTGAAGGATTACTCATAGGAGCATTAGTTACCACAAGGCAGCTATATCCCTAGAAATCTCACCCCGTAAACCACAGCTACTGTGAGTTCATGTGTATAATTGTCAGGTAATGTCAAGAACTCACTGTTTTACTCCAGTCCTCCCTGACATCTGGCTCTCAAAATCATTCTGCCCCTTTTCTTTGGTGCTCCCTGAGATGTGTCAGATGAGAGGGATGGTATAGTTAAACTATTTAAGCCTGAGCACTCCATTGATACATATTTTTGGTACTGTAACCAGTAGTAAATTCATGTGTCAACTACCTTCCACCGAACAAATAAACAATTTTTGGCTGGGAAGCTGCATTAATCTATGGGGAGAGAGATGCCAATCTAGAGAGAAGTTTGATGCTGTCTCCATTTCACCCCTGGTGCTTGTGAGCTCTGTGGTCATGGGTTCATAGCCATATTTATAGCACTAGGCATGCATTTCCTCTTGTGGAGCAGGCCTTAAGTTCAAGCAAAATGTTGTTGGTTACTCTCATAACATTTATGCCACTATTAAACTATTGGCACATTGCCTATGCTTGTCATTATTGTCCTGATCAGAACCAACTTTATTGATCCATATTTTGTGATCAAAGTTTGTGGTATCTTCAGCAGTAGGGTCATACCATCAAGTTCTGTTGGGTAAAGAGCAATGAAATAATCTATATTATCAGGAGATGAGGACTTTGGGAACCTATAACATATCTGAGGGAGGGTGTCTCTGAGACATCCACTCTTATCTGGGGGGTCTCTGAACAACAACTCTAAGGTAGATATTTCACACTTGGTGCTGGGCTTTTATCTGGCAACCTAAGGCTTCTGAGAGAATTATCACTGGTATATGGTAATTCTAATTAAATGCTGTATAAAATATATAAAATATATCATAACATATAATTTATGAACTATTATACATGTTTATTTAGAAAATGCAAAAAATGGGCTTCCATCTGTCTTTTCAGCCCCCTCATGTGCTCTACTCTTCTATTTTTCTCCCCACTTTTTCTCCTTGGTTTGGGTTACTTCACTCAATATAGTGTTTTCCAGTCCTATTTGTTTACCTCAAAATTTCATTTTTCTCGACAGATGAATAAACTTCTATTGCGTATATGTACCACATTTTTATAATCCTCTTTTCAGTTGATGGATATCTAAGCTTTTTCCTGGCTATTGTAACTAGAGCAGGGATAAGCATCCACAAGCATGTTGGTATCTCTCTAGTAGGAAATAGAGTGCTTTGGGTATATGCCCAGGAGTGGTGTACTTGGTTCATATGGAAGATCTAGTTTTAGTTTCTTTTTTAAAAAAATGATTTATCACATTTGCTTCTGTAGTGGCTACACTAATGTGTATTTCCACTCATAGTGCATGAGGGTTAACTGGAATTTTTTAACCTTCAATGAGACTGGGAATTTCTATGCCCATTTTGGAAAACAGTTTCATTTCATCTGATATAGCTGAAAGCAGACACACATCTTATGATGTAGTAATCTTGTTAGTATAGGTCTAGGTGGTATAGAAACTTTTGAAAGTTTGCTGGAGGTTATGATAAGGATGCTCACAGCAACATTGCTTGAATTTGTTATCAACCACAAAAAAATATGTCCCAAATGTGTTTTTTCTTAATTGAAAGAATAAATCAACAAATCGGTCTTTACCATTAGCATATCAGAATTCTATAGAACATGACAACACATACATTCTGCTGATAGACATAAATATGGGTAAGCTTTAAAAGTAATAGCAAAAAAATAAGTAAGTCAAGAAATGGAGAATAATTCAAAGGAATAAAACATACAAAAGCTTTTTAAAAAGGGTTTGACACAGGAAAAGACAACCTACAGAATGTGCAAAAATCTTTGCTAACCATGCACAGGACAGAGGGTTAATGTGTATAGATTAATCTATAAAGAATTTCAAAAAATTAAACATCAAAATTATAACAAATTATTCAGTCAGTAAGTGAGCAAATGGATTGTGTAGATAGTTCTCCAAAGAAGAAACACAGATGAACAATAAGTAGATATAAAAGCATTCAGCATCCTTAGCCATCAAGGACATACAAGTTAAAGCTATGAGGAGATTATTCATTACCCTAGTCACAGTGGCTATCGTTAAGAAGACAAATGACAATGAATATTGATAAGGATGTAGGTAAAAAGAAATCTTAATGCACTGTTGATAAGAATGTAAACTGGGTGGTCATCATGGAAACCAACAGGTAAATTCCTCTCAAAAGACAAAAATAAGAACTATGTTATAATCCAGGTATACCATTCTTGGGATTAATCCCTGAAGAATCTAAGTTTGTTTACAACAGAGATAACTGTACTTGTTTATTGTTATTCATAGTATCTTGGTCTCCAAGATACTGAACCACCCTTAAAGCCCATCAGTAAATGAATTATTTAAGAAAATATACTATAAATATGAAATGTTTTATTCAGCTGTAAAAAGGAGTAAAATTATTTCAATGTAAAGAGAAGGGTTGCAGTCAGAAATCATCATAAGTAATATGAACCAGATTAAGAAACACAAACAGAATCTATACAAACTTACATGTATATATGTATATATGTGCATATCTGTTTTGTGTATATGTGTATATATACATATATATTTACATGTGTACATATACACATATGTATATATTTGTGTATGTGTATATGTATGTATGTATATTTAGTGAATATAAAAAAGATGCTATAAGAAGGTAAGTGTAAATGAAAGTGGGAGCAAGAGAAGATAATTAGGGAGAAAACAAAATACCTTATGTTTTTGTCAATATGTGGAATCTAGAAGATAATGGGGAGGTATGAATCTCAGCAAAGTATGTCTATTCTAGACAGAGTTCAAATTCGTATTCTAGACATAGTTCAAGAGGATACAGTCTATCATGGTGGAGGAGCATGGAGGCAGAAATGTGAGGTATCTGCTCACACTGTAGCCTAAGTTGGGAAGCAGAAAGAGATGAGAATGGTGCTCTGGACTTCCTTCCTTTCCCTTTTACATTCAGTCCTGGACACCAGCCATGTGATTATAATGCTTTTGAGAGCAGTTATTCTCCCTCAGTTAAACAACTCTGAGAAAAAAAAAAAGCACCTCAGCACTACCTTAAAAAGGGTGCCCCGTTAATATCCTAGTGTTTCTTAATTAAGTCAACTTAAACCGAAATGAAACAGCACATGTCCACTTCGTACCAATTTGATACCCAGAGTATCTCTTTTAAATCATGACTTTCCCTATCTGGCCTTTAAGTGCTCATGATCATCTGAAAATGGAAAATGCATTTAATTAATCTGTGATAGTTCAAAAAAAATCTTAACAGCTCTAATATTCTTTTAAAAACACACAAATCCAAAGTTTCTTCTAAGACTCCTTCCAAATTAATTTCCATTTTCATAATGGTGGGTTAATACCCTCAAGGTACCTTTTCTACTGTCCCAGTGTGGATAAAGGTTTATACTTAATTGTGCTGATGACACAGGAGAGTTCCTACTTAGAGTCAAGAAAGTCTTTGGTTTTAAGATTCACAAAGACCCTTGACAAGTTTATATAGGTGTTAAGCAATTGTTGGAGAAAAGAATTGTGGAGTTACTTGCAAGATGGACAGGATGCTCCATGGATGCAGAGTTCATAAGTCATCTCCTACACTAAGGTGCAGCTCTTTAGTGAGTCAACTGCCCTAGAGATACCCACATTCATCTAAGTAACTTTAATAAACTCATTGGCTCAGCAAGCTACACATGGGTGTAAACGATTTTCTTTTGTCTGTCCATGGTGAGACATGTCTGAGATGAACAGGCCTTGGTTCCCATCTTTCCAGAAAAAAGTCAAGCAGGATCTTATCTTAAAACACACACTCAACTAATGAACCAGACAGCTGACCAGACAAATACACAAAGGAACAAAGGAGCAATCTCTGATTCTCAAGTTCAGTGCCACCAGGGAACTTGCTAGAGAAACATGCCTGAACCATTGTCTAACAAGCCCCCAGACAACCTCCCTTCCCTGAGAGAAGCATAGTTTGACTTTACATCTTCTAGGAAAAATAACCCCCTCACATACAACAGTTTTGACTTAAGCCAATTTCTACAGAGAGGGAGAGGGCATGGGCAGAAATCATAGGTACCCACGATTGAAATTAGCTTTTTGATGAGGAGGTGCATGTACTGTATTTATTTTGAGTCAGTCCATTAGTTGAGGAAAGCAATTGATGAGTGGTTCCTCTCAATATTGTCAGCTGCAACTTGTATATTTGTTGGAATGACAGGATATTTCTGTTTGATTGTGTTAGTCAAGAATGTTAAGAATGTGCCACGTGTGCCACAGTTCTAAGCGCTGTACCAAGGGGTAACTAAAGCACAGATTCTTCCCTCAAAGCATTTAGCATCTCCGGGACAAGCTATGATAAATGCAGCAGTATGGAGGCATAGTGAGAGAATTTAGTAGGAGGCGGTGGAGCTGGCCAGGCACCCAGTGATCCATCTGCTTCATGATCCTTCAAGACAACTTTGCACTTGCACTTTTGTTGGCTAGCCATTTGTCTACACTAGAACACAGAAAAGTGTAATGCACGCAAGGCTCCTCATTCATTGAATAATATGTTCACTGCAGCCTTTTTGCCCGTGAAGGAGACTATAAAAGTAATTGACAAGGAACTGCAAGATATTTACCTCCCTCTCTCTACACACACACACACACACACACACACACACACACACACACACACATTTAGATACATTTATACTTGAAGTAAAGTTAACTAAGTTGTTTAGAGATAGCATTATTGAGCTGTAGATATCATGATGCAATGTCTGCACTTAAAGAGTGGAATTCAATAACTCAGTGTGTTAGGAATGTTGTATATATCCATTGGATTCAGCCTTTAAACCTTCCTACTACCCCAAAGGAAGCCCCTTGCCCTTCACACACTATATTCCTCTTCTTCCAACTGCTCTGATCATTAACCTCAGTCCTGGGTGGCCATAATCAACTACTTGACTGTATATATTTGCCTATTCTGGACATTTAAAATAAATGGAATTATGCATTATTTGATCTTTTGTAACTGGATTTTCTCACTTAACACGCTGTTTTTTATGGACTCACTGACTTTTATTTTCATCATTCATTTCCTTAAAGTAGAAGGAAAAAAGCCTAGGTAAAAGAACATGTGGTATTGTTAGGAAATCACAAATGACCCTCTAAGCTTGGGCTGCACCAAAATTTTATTTATAAATTCAGAAATGAGCATGGCCCTTTTGTTTCCCTTCAGGCAGACTTGAACGACGTTTTTATTGCTTGTTTGGTGGGGTGTGTGTGAGAACTGGCTGTTTTGAAGGTAAGTGTGGAATCGATTGTTTCCCATTTGACTTCTTCCAAGCTCCCTATCCCCCTTCTCTCAAAGGCATCTGGTAGTCTAATGGTACATCTTTATTGGCTCTAAGTCTTGCACTGGGATAATGCATGTTAGGTAGTATTTTTATTTCCACTTCAGACTTTCAGGGGTTTTTTGTTTTGTTTTTGTTTTTTTTAATTTTTAATTTTTTTTTTTTTACTTAAAATAGAGCCTTCCATGTAACAGAGTTTGAACAACAGTTGTGCTTGGTTAACTTGCCCCAAAACACAAGCTATCCAATGGTGAAAGCAGAGTTTAGCATGAGTTTATCCCTCATTATGGAGCCCCCGTGCTTAATCATTACACAGACTATCTCCCTGGTGTTCCATAGAATCTTCAGCCAACAACTATCCCATCTTGCATCCTTTACAGCAGAGGCAGGTGTATCATTTGCCATTTATCCTGGTTGTTGTCTTTCTCTCTAGAGTTAATGTAATCTTTATGCCAACTTGAGTTTATATAGATCATTTTTAAAAAAACCATGGAAATCAACATTTTCTTCATGGCGACATCTTCTGGGCCAGTTACCAGAAAACTCCAGGCCTGCATTTATAAGACTGACTAATGCATGTGTAACAGATTGCATGGAGACCATAGTTACTACCATCACCAGAAAGGAGCTATTATTTGATAATTTAGGAAATTGTCAGGCTAATGTGGAGTGAGAAGGTATTTAACCCATTTATAATTTATCAGCTGTCTAGCCAAGAAGTGCTAAGACAGTCCTTCAACCAGAAGTGAAAGAACACTAAGGTAACGACAGACACATCAAACATTGCAGCCTAGCAATGCTGTGGCTGAATTACGTTTAATACTAGTATAAGAGAGACTGGACACAAACATTAAAAATAATTCCAGCTATATGATAATGGAGACACCACACTAATAGGGACAAATTATGACATTGATAGCTTAAAGTAGGTAGGGGAGAAAAACGTGCAGAGTATATATGATTGAATCTAGTTGTAAGCTTAAAAAGATCACCAATAAAGACTGAATTTCCCTTGGGTTTCTCAGGTTCTATGGAAGAGTCCTAGGATTTTAGATTGTACTTGGTGTTCTTAGAAATGGAACAAAGAAGGACAGCTGTGTTTTTAATTAGAGGTTTGGGGGAAACAAAGATGATTCCATGACAATTAGAATAATTAACAATTTGTGTTCAGAAAGTATCAAACATGAAGCAAGGCTGATGGGAGAGGAAGTAACCAGCAGCCTTTCATCCTCCTGGGTTGTGGGCTCCTGCTGAGTTTTCTGGGATGGATCTTATTTTTGTTTTTGTCTGTGCTCACTTATAGAACAGTCTTGGTTTTGTGCAGATCTGTTATTGTCTCACTGTGGGATTGTCTGATGTTGGTGTTCTGAGAATTTGTGTGTTCTGTGTGTGTGTGTTCAACAGGACATTCAAGTGAGTTAGCTGTGAGGACAAGACTTGGTCCTCAATACTCAGACAAGCTGCCAAGGGGCTGTTCTCTCTCTTTTACCAATAATTTGACTTTGTTGTGTAAGGAATAGTGGGAAGCTGAGTTTTTCTTCTAATTCTTCAAATTTACCCATTATTTAATGTGAGAATGTTTATATCCCAGTGGAGTTTTGTTTTCTATATAATATATGTGTGTGTGTGTGTGTGTGTGTGTGTGTGTGTATGAACATATATTGTAGTTTTCTTATACATTATCTTGAATGGCAACAATAATAACTATTTTGATGGTTTATTAGCATAAAAACATGGACATGATCTCCCAGCACGGCAGCTTTCAAATAATTGCTTGTTTAATGAATAATGGAGAGAAATTGTTTCTATTTTTATGCTGTTAAAAAATAATTTGTTAAATCGTGCATGCTGAGCATCTTGTGACCATAATTTGATGATGGTCACTGATGTGACCTTGGTTACAAGTAGCATATGACTGTGTACTTGTTTCAAGGTAGAAGTTTGGGTACTACTTTAAGGTGTCCTAAATCAGACTACCTTTCTTTCTTTTTTTAAATTGGATATTTTATTTACATTTCAGAGGTTATCCCCTTACCCTATTTCCTCCACCCACCCAGGAACTCCCTATCCTATTCTGCTTCCTCCTGTTTCTATGAGGATGTGCCCCCACCCCCCCCTACTCCACACTCTCCACCCTTGAATTCCCCAACACTGGGCATCCAGCCTTCATGGAACCAAGGATCTCTTCTCCCACCTATGCCCAACAAGGCCATCCTCCCCTACATATACAGCTGGAGCCATAGGTTCCTCCCTATGTGCTCCCAGGCTGGTGGTTTAGACCCTAGGAGCTCTGGTTGGTTGGTATTGTTGCTCTCCCCATGGGGCCACAAACCCTTTCAGCTCCTTCAGTCTTCTCTCTAACTCCTCCATTGGGAACCCCATGATCAGTTCAATGGTTAGCTGTGATCATCTGCCTCTGTATGTGTCAGACTCTGGCAGACCTCTAAGGAGACAGCTATATCAGGCTCCTGTCAGCATGCACTTCCTGACCTCCACATCAGCGTTTCTCCTTCAAATTTTACTTTGTCCATCTGAACTCATCCCAAAAGGGAATATTCAGGTTGCTTTGTTAATCTTGGAGCATGATTCTCAAGATTGGATACACACTGTAATTGCCTGGAGATCTTTGGAAGTTGCTGTTTTCTGCATTCTACTTTTAAGGATTCTTAATTTATTGGCTTGAGCTGAGATTTGTCATTGATTTTTTTTTTTTAAGTTCCCCAGAAAATTCTACCTGGGAGCAGAATTTGAGAATCATTGGTCTTTTTTTTTCTTCAAGTTTAATTTGTTTGAGTCACTTAGAGAATCACATTAACATCCAGATTTAGATTGAAGACATCAAGGGCAGAACCTGGCAATCTGCAATTCAGCCAGAAGCTAGTCTGAGGATCACACTTGATATAACAAGGGTAAGAAAATCTCTTCCCATCATATTGAAATCTAGCTAGTTCTCTTAAGTTTTGTGAGACAGAATCTTAGTATGTAGCTTAGGCTGGCCTGGTGCTTACGGTGTAACACAGTCTGGCTTTGAACTCATGATCCTTCTGCCTCACCCTCTTCAGTGCTGGGATTGTAGGCATGCACTATCATGCCTAGCTGGTCTATATGTTTCTCAGTGGTGTTTCTGTTGAGATATTTTAGTGGAGTAAATGAGATAGAAGGAGACAGGAATGTGGTCATGCAGACTGAATATTTCCACTACTAAAAGAACACAGCCAAGAGCTGTGTGTGTGCATGTTGAGGATGCGTTACTAAGGATGACTAGACTGTTTATCTGTATCCATGAAGAGCAGGTTCTTCTGTTTCTGCTGGGATGAGTCTCCTCAAACAAAGAGCCTTAGTTTTAAATGTAGTAACTCTTAGAGGGGTATGGCCTAGATATGTTTTCAAATTGTGCCATGTTTTATAGTTCTGTGCTGTGCAAACCAACCATGCTGGTAAGATTTTGACTTTATACTCTCTGAAGATCTTATCAGATAGGAAGATACTCTCACTCTCTGTATATTTAGTTGGAGATGCAGAGAAGATGCCTTCTACTCACAGTGTCTTTGTCAAAGAAGTATCAGAGACAGGCGTTGTAGGGCTCAGTTGTGGTCAGTAAGAAAGGACTTGACTGTAAGGCTCATTCATCAGATCTTGGAGAGATGCATATGGCTCTCATAACTGGGTCCCTTTTGGGTTTTGCAAAGTTCCTTTCCTAAGGAGACATACCAATGCTGATAGAGATCGCCAGGGACCTGATGTGTTGGTGTATATCCTTCTTAAGGCCCCACTCACTGGTGAAGAGTTGATAACGTGATTTGTGGACATGACTGAGATAAGCCTAGGTCTTAACTGATCACGTGAAATGGGAGACTTTGAACATCACAAATAATTCCAAATTAAGATTCAAGGAAAATAATGGATGGTGATAAAGGATAAATTTAAAAAGGCTATCAACTGTAAAATTTGTTCATTCATGGCTCCTTATTCTAGTACAAAGTACATTCAAAGTGGATATGGTATAGAGGTTGTTTGGTTAGCAGGTTTTGGAAAGGAGATTATGTGTCATAGTTTTTCCTACTGTCTGCATTTCAGTTCCTTCCCAAGGATAGGTGGGACAGAGATGATGGAAGTTACAGAGAAGTTGTAACATTTACAGGTCAGAGAAGGTGGTGCCATGGAGTGTGGACAAAGATTTGGTGTTGGACACAGGGTATTTCTCATGAAGCTATCCTTTAACATATACAGAGAGTGTGATGGTCAGTATGTGGATGTGCTCTTGTGGTATGAGGAATATCTTTTGTGAAGTGTGGGCTTCAGCTCAGCACATCCTAATAATTTCCTCAGCTAAAAGCAAAGTGATTGGTAGCTCTTCCAGTCCTCTAACCAGAAGCAACTGTCTGTAGCTACCTTTGTCCATCTTCCTGGAATCCCAAAAGGCAAACTTTAGTTTCAAGTTAGATAAAATGACTTCGTATTTCCAAAGAGAAAATGTTGGAGACCTCATCAGGAGCTAGCATAGATTGCTGGGATAAATATAGATGGCAGAGTTAATGTGGGTGCCATGAAACTCATGAAATGTTACTCAAAGTGCTAAAGTCCATGCAGATCAGCAAATTCCCAAATGCACAGACTATGCAGCATTGGGATGATGTGTTCTCATTGATAAGGGTCAGCTGATTTTAGCCAGTTACTGGAGAATGATTGAAATGAATACATTGCTGTGCTGAAGAAGGTTGAATCCAAAGCCAGCCTTCTCTTAGCAGTAGCACAAGACTAAAGGTTCTGAAGGGAGCTTGGATGTGGACAAAGGATGAACAATCAAAGATCTGTGGCGTGAGAATAATTATCATACTTGATAGGGGAGCATCATCCTGATTATTTATAGTCTGCCTAACTAAAAAGAATATTTTCCATTTCATAAAATTTCACCATGCAGACCCTAACATAAGCTCTCAGAGGTAGCATCTCATTTAATCCACTTTGCAGCAAACAGTAGTCCTACCAAATACACTACTATGGAATTGCTATAAACATGAGGAACGAAAGGTCAAAAACTTTAGTTGTTAAGTTATTTAAATTTATCTAAACATTTAAGTACTTGAAGTACTTTATTTCAGAATCCAACATTCTAAGAGGTTAAAGTTGAATTTCAAAGTTTGGATGGTTATTAATCCCAACAGGTGTTATGCTTGTGTCTGTTTGAGACTGGTCCTAAGTCAACCTTGAGCTCATTATTCTCCTTCCACAGCTTCCTGTATCTTCAGGTTACAGGAATGTGATGCATTGCCCAGCTAGTTATTATCATCAAACTCAATTTGATGTGTAACTTGACACATTGTACAACATGATTATTGAAAGGAATTTCCCAAGGAAGATGAACCTTTTCTTTTTTCTTTTCCTTTTTTCTTTCCTTTCCTTTCCTTTTTTCTTTCCTTTCCTTTTGCCTTTCCTTTCCTTTCCTTTCCTTTCCTTTCCTTTCTTCCTTTTCCTTTCCTTTCCTTTCCTTTCCTTTCCTTTCCTTTCCTTTCCTTTCCTTTCCTTTTCTTCCCTTTCCTTTCCTCTCTCTCTTTCCTTTCTTCTTTTTTCTTTCTTTCTTTCTTTCTTTCTTTCTTTCTTTCCTTTTTTTTCTTTTTTTTTTGCTAAGAAAGCAGACAGAAATTGGTTTGGCAAGGGTAGAGATGGGACTTATTAGCATCCTCTTTCTTCCCTGTTCTTCCTTTTCTTCCAGGAGATCCTGTTCCTTTCCTCAGATTTAGACTAATCCCATTTGTACTTCATATAAGTCTCTGTAGAGACATACAAAGTTGGGGAATGCCTATGATAGATAAATGTTAATACATTGGTAAAATGATGCACCACCTTGTTAAAAATTACAAAATTAAGCAACAATGGAACTAAAACCAGAGCTTGTGTCTTTAACTCTTAAATCTGAGTTAGTGTGCAATGCTGTTGACCTATACTGGAAAAATGAATTAAATGGACCAAGGATAAGGAAAAGCACTTTGTTTAAAAATAAAATAATTCTTAGAGGCCAAGTTTTCTTTATTCATGGGTCACTGTTAGTCTAGCTCTGTCAAATATGGACCTGACCCCAAGACTGCCATATAAATTCATTTTTATTTGCTGTTGTTGTTTATATTTTTTCTCATCTGAATGCCCTGTTATAGATTGAACAATTAGTTAGTTTGATAGACTGTCTATAAGCTTCTCTTTATCATGTATATTTATGAATTAGAATCTTTTTGAGTTTGATGATAATAATCTGGATTTAACATACCATACATTGATCCTGATTAATAAGATACATTTAAAAAGTCAGAGGTTGGAAGTTTTGTACAAGAGATTTAAATGAATATTTGACAATCTCTCTTTTTATTACCTCTTTGAGAAATTTGTAGTGTTTTCTAAAATCATATTTAACCCCCTCCCTTTTCTCCCAGGTCCACCTTTTCCTACCCACCCAACTTTGTGTCCTCTTTTTTTTGCTTTACTCATTAAGTTCAATTAATATTGCCCACATATTCCTGGATTTGTAGCCTTCCACCGGGAGCATGTCAGGTTTACCAGGGGTTACACTCTCTAAAGAAAACCAATTCTCCCTCTCCCAGAAGCTACCAGTAGTTGCCAATAACTATGCAGCTGGAGTAGAACTTTGTATCCAATTCCATTCTCCATGCTGGAATTTGATGTAGCCTGAGATTATAAGAGGATTGTGCATGCTATCACAACTGCTATGGTTTCATGTGTGCAGCTGCCCTACTGTGTCTGGAGGATACTGTTTCCTTGTAGTCATCCATAGCCTCTTGCCTTTATGCTCTTTGCCTCTTCTTCTGCAATTATCTCCAAGCCTTTGGAGAAGTGGATATCATAGTGATGTTTTCTTTAGGGCTGAGCATTCTATAGTCTATTACTCTCTACACTTTGACCAGTTGTGAATATTTGTGGTGATCACCAGCTACTGGAAAAGGATGTATCTTTGAATAGGCTTGACAAATGAACTAATATTTGGTATAATGGTAGGTTATTGAGTTTTTTTAATTTATCAATTTAACCAAATAATAATAATAGGTTCTTCCCTGGGGCCTATAACTTTTTGCACCATCACTTCTTGGCCAGAGAATAGGGCTGAATATAGGTTTCATCTTATGGAGTGGGACTTAAAGCTAATCATAAAATGGTTGGTTACTTTCATGACATGTGTAGCGCTTTTGCACTAGTGAGTCTGTCTTGCTAGGGCAATTATTAACTTAGCTTGTAGGGTGTACAGCTGGGTAAGATTGATAATTAACTTCTCTTTAGTAGTTTGCATAGGACCTTCTATCACTATGGAAGCTAGCCAGTGAGGATAAAGTTTCCAGATCAGTAGCTGCTTAATATCTTCATATTTTGCATAGAGTATTACCATCAAGTTTCATAGGGAAAACCAACATAATTGGCAATAGCCTATTATGCTTGAGCGCGCATGGGATCTTGCTCCCCAACAGCTCCATTCTTGACACTGACATTTTACTTGTTATTTATTTTATTTGTTTGTTGTTATTTATGGTGTATACGAAGTGCATCCTCACCCTGGTACAGGTCACTCTCTTGCTTGCTTATCAGAAAATACTTAAAAATTTTCACATGAATATTTTCTTCAATTCAGTACCCATTTGTTCTTTGTGTGTTTTATGTTGATTTTAAGACCAAGGTTTAGGACACTAATCTTTTTCCTTTTCAAGCCAGGTTTCCTTTCCCTGTTAGAGAAATGTAACATGGTAGGAGGAGTGGGAGATGCCACGAAGGAGACATTAACAAGGCAATCTTCATGTTGGGCTTACATCTCTTCTTCAAGTTACAAGTCACTTTCCTCTGTGTTTATAAAGTAGGTGTGAACTCACTATCACCCTTTAGAAAATTTGCAACAGTTTTAGGTCACTTTTGGTTTACTACAGTGGTTATCTTTCCTCTCCCCTAAACACATAGTGCTGCACAGCCTAACCACCACTCCATGGGATACCTTCCACAGCTTATAATTTTATTCTTATCAGAGGCCACATCTGTGCAACTCTTCATTGATGTGACAGCTTTAGAACCATATATTCCACGTACTTTTACTAAGCATCTACATGTGACTTCATTTTTGACAATCCCAAGTATGGTTGTTAACTACAATTATTATAAGACCAAATCTTTCATACGTTAAAAACTGTGTATCATTCTGAGTAAAGTGATGAAATCTCACGCCATCCTGCTCTGTCCCACATGAACCATGTTCTTATGCCATATATACTATTTAGTTGTGTGTCACTTAGTAGCTGTCTTGGTTAACAGATTAATCGTTACATTATCGACTAGTAGCTTATCATTCATCTTACTATACCTCATCACATAGGCATATAATCTTCTATCATGAAAAAGGAGAGTTTACAGTATAAGGTATTTTGAGACAGGGTCTCACTATATAGCTCTGGCTGGTCTGGAATCTGCTATGTAGTTCAGGCTGGCCTCAAACTTACAGAGGCCTACCTGCTTCTGCCTCTCCCTCTTGAGTGCTAGAACTAAAAGCATGAGCTTCCATGCCAGATGTAATAAGATGTTTTGAAATAGTCCACATGCACATACTTTTGTATTATAGTTAATTGTTTAATTGTTCTGTTTTATTAAGACTTCTTATTGTTAGTCTCCTATTTAATTATAAATTAAACTTCCTCTTAGGTATACATATGGAAAACAGGATGTGCAGGGTCTAGTATGATTGTAGTTCCAGGTATCTACTGGGGTCTTGGAACATACTCTCTGAAGATAAAGGGTTGGTGACGCACATGTCAACAGATAAAATAGCATGGGATTTTTAAGAATGATAGATTTGCCCAGTGCCTTTACAGATCTTGGAAAAAGAGAAAGAACAGGATGACCTTGTAAACAGCTCAGTTTATGTAAGGGAATGGTGTACTATAGCTTTTGCAGGAAACTGGAAACGGAGAGTTGCTGAACAAGGGGGCACAGTCTGGGAGAGGATTGAACCAGGGATGAAGGACGGCTTGAAGCAGTATGGACTGCAAAGTGAAATCATAGTCCAAGCCCAACCAAATATTCTTAGAAGGGCCCAGAACTTGAGATCGATAACTTACTGCCAATTCTGTGGTTTAACTTGCTGAAGTTTCATGTACATTAAGCAAGGGGAGGGGTGGAGCAAGCATCATGGGGAAGATCATGCGACAGAACTCCAAACAGCTTCCTACTTGTTCAGAACAAAGGAATGAGGACATCTTTCCTTAAAAGAACGAGCCACAGAACTGACATGGCTTTCAATCTTTCTATTATGAAAAATACCTAAGGAAAGTCCAGAATGGGTCCCCAGACAGAGACACAAGATGATGGCTTAACTGTAGACATAAAATCGAAGGCTGAGAAACTTCAAGCAGCAACATTTGCCTGAAATTTGGTTCTAAGAGTTACAAAAAATAATAAATCCCCACAAAGTCAAGAGAATCTAGAGGAGGACTTGGGACTGATGCTTGGGGTTTGAGTCTGTGTTAGCCTCCAGTAGGAGCAGAAGTTGTGCTGGGGATTGGACTCAAAAGTGCTGGTGTATTGAGTCTCCTTACTGTCTGCCAGCTCCTTGTATGGACTCCTGTAGTCATTCTCTGGCAAGTTGGTTGTACTTTTGGATTAAGTTCATCTTTTGAACCTTATCTGAATGCTGTTTGCTCGGGTTTCCAAATTGCTCTGGGTGACATCTGCTTGTCACCAGCAAAAGCCACAGGACAGCGGGGTAGGTTGCCTTGCACAGAGCAGACAGGTAATTGCAGCCTTAATTTTGTTTTGTTTTTGGAAGGATCCAGGTGTCCAGCCTCTTTATCTCACAAAAGAACCTTAATAAATGTGGGAGTGTTGGCAGACGAGCTGGCCCAGTGGGCAGCCTGCCCATCAGATGTGCTAGCCTTCTGCTATTGAAATAGTGCCTCCTGTGGAAGGTTCACACATCAGGAATTCTCTGCTGCTCCAAGCACCCCAACAGCTTCCAAGCTAGGAGCACAATTAGAGACAAGGAGACTTCTCAGCAGCCAAGACACACATTTCACCCTGGAAAGTCAATTCTCAACAGAGAGTACCAAGCCATGTGAACGTAAAAGTCTGTCTTCCTGTGAAACCAAACTGCCCAGAGCTGGGAGCACTTGGCTGTTAGTAGGAGTACCTTGGATTTGAAGAATTGACTGCTGGTAGCTATGCACAAAAAGGATAAAACTAGTTATCTCGAATCCAGCCTCACACTCTTCCCCCTTCTAATCCTCTCACTTTGCTGTAGACATTTTCAAATTGGAGTCAGGTGTGGAAGGAGCAGGACTCAAAAGGAGAATAGACCCAGGCTCCGGTCTGGGCTGAGCAGCAGCTGTCCTGAGAAGTTCTGGAAGCATGTGGAGGTGCAAATGGCTCCAGGACAATCAGTTAGAACAAGGGGCATCTGGAAACAGGCAATGTAGAAAGCCTCAGAAGGTAGAAAGAGCCCACAAGTAGGTCTGCTTTGTGCAGGGACTAGAATTGATGGGTAGAGCTATATAATTCCCAGTCATGTGAATTCTTAGTCAAGTGATAAGTGAAAGGGTTTTCCAGAAGGGAATAAAACCAGTAGACAGATTTAATCTTAGTTAAAGACCTATGGGTCCCTGGAAAAATCATCATTTCACTCCTTTAGGTCCTAAGCAAAATGATTTTAGATACCATCTGAGTACAGCACACAGCAAGCAATGCTTTTTCTTTTTGACAATTAAAAAGGAACTGCTACAAAACACCCTAGAATATCAGAGTATAGAGCTAGATCTATATAGACTTGGATAAAACAGGCTTGATTCTCAAATCCTGTTGAGGGTACCTACTTTCAAGGCATAGAAAACAAACTGCCTTGGACTCACTGTCTTGATTTGTGTCAGCTCAGAGGGCCATCATTTCAGTGAATTTAACTGCAGTGGGACAAGTTTTCTATTCTCGGACTTTCTGCCATCTAGGATCTGTGTGAGTAAAGACAGTTGTCTTTGGAACTAGCCTGGAAGAAACAGCTAGGTCCTAGACAAGTCAGAGGTCTGGCTGGAAGTATACACAGCTAGTAAACATAAGACTTCCAGAACTTGGCCTTAATTAGGAGTCAGTATTGGAGCCTTTATATTTAAAAACAAAAGCAAAACCCCAAACAAACAAACAAAACAAACAAACAAACAGAATCCAAGGACAGAGAGGGCTAGCCTGGGAAGCATAGAGTTCTGGGGAGACAATATATATTGGTTTGGAAGAAGTGGTTTGCCTTTAGCCGTTCAGAGAATCCTGTGTAGGAATCCAACACTTGGAGAGATTGGGGCTAACCTGGTGAAATAAGGAGCAAGGGGATGGTTAGTGTGAGTGTTTCTCTGAAAGAAGAACTCTGAAGCCTTCTTTTTTGGTTTTTCGAGACAGGGTTTCTCTGTGTAGTCCTGGCTATCCTGGAACTCACTCTGTAGACCAGGCTGGCCTCGAACTCAGAAATCCGCCTGCCTCTGCCTCCCAAGTGCTGGGATTAAAGGCATGCGCCACCACCGCCCGGCTACTCTGAAGCCTTCTAATGTGAGCAATTCCTGCCCAGGGATCTCCTAAGAGACATCACTGGAGATGCTGGGTCTCTTGCCACATATTTGCTAAACATTTATCTGTTCAGCTAGTTAGGAAACAATAACAATGGGAACAGACAGAATGATGTATCTAGTTTGAGGGCTGAAGGTAAGCTTCAACACGGTTCTGCTGTGTATTTTGGGCAAACCACTAGCATTCTAAGACATTGCTGTCCACACTTAATTCTATTTGATTTGATCCTATGCTAAATGACTTCCTTCTACTCTCTCAATTTATTGCCATCCCATTTCAATCTCGTTTATTTTCATGGCTCAAATTGTGCCTGTACAGTAGCCCAATGAATGATAAAAAGGCAACCTACTGACTGAATCAAACAAAGTTCCATAAGCGTGAGTCATGAGGGACTAGCCTAGTGAACTATCAGTCACTGAAATGTTTGTTGTACGTCTTCTTTGGAAACCTATGCTCTCATTGAAAATGCATCAAAAGTTGCAGTGAGTTCACATGTCTCTGTTTAACCTAAGATTTCCAGTGTTTTGTTACAAAAACAAGTTTATATTTATCAATGGCCCATGTGGTAGTTGGGTGGGTGGTCTAGGAGTAACCTCCAAATGTAAGTGGATAGACTGAAAGAGGTACTTTTAGCAAAACCTTGGTACTGCTGAAGTTCTAAAGATATAAAAGATCTAGGGGAGTGATTTTCAACGTAAATGAGTTTGGCCCTATGACTAACTCAAAGGATGTATTTACAGGATGAATGGGGAGCTTTAGCAGGATAAGAGGCATTTTTATTATTGACTTTAAATTTTAAGGTTAAACAACATTAATGGTTCCATACACACAGACACACACACACACACACACAACACACACACACACACACACAACACAGAGACCAGTTGTAGTCAAATGAAGAACATCTGAGGGTGGGGAGAGCATCAGGCTTTGATTTGTGGCCATCAGTGGGGTCTAGAACAAATCTTGTCCTCATAAGAAAGACCCAGAATGCAGTTATGAGGAACCTACTGGGGAGCTGATGTTTCAAGATGAGTTCATGTTCTCAAGGACAGAGTTGAGAGTAGAATCCTGGACCCAGGAGCACACACTCACAAATTAGAACACTAGGAAGGACTTGGAGAAGTAAAAGCCTCTCACATGAAGGAAGCCTGTGGTTAGCACCTGTCCAGGCAATAGGGAAGGTTCAGTGGCTGTGTCTGAAAAATTTACAGAGAAAAAGGGCTGGGGACTTACTAGATTATTCTTAACCAAATGTTCAGTAGTTACCTTCATAATCAATTCCTGTTAAAGATCCATAGGAAGACACAAGTAAATAATTAGATTTGAAGATATCTTCAATGGACATTTCTGATTCCATTCATACCATCCCATAGACACAAGGGATGAGCAACCTAGTCAGAGCTAGCAGACATTAGTGTCTTTTGCATAGTACAGTATCATCTTGCTTACTGTTTTTTTCCATTGTTTCAGACTGTAGTACTATGTTGATTACTTTCTTTTTTTTTTTTTTTAACATTTTTTGGTTATTTCCTGTTTGTAGAACAAATTTTTAAAAAATATTCTCTTCAGGAGTTGGGGAGATGGCTCAGCTGCTAAACTGGTTGCTATACAATCATGAGGATATGAGTTTGAATCCCCAGCTCCCACATAAAAGCTGGCCACAGCTGCGCATGCTGTAAGGCCCGTGCTGAAGCGGAGGAGGGAGGAGTGGAGATACGCAGCTTCCAGCAGCTCACCGGACCCCCATTCTGACAAATCAGCAGCTCTGGGTTCAGTGAAGGACCCCTCTCTAAAACCTCTCTCTAAGATAGGGAGTGATAAAGAAACGCACGCTAGCCACTCTGGCCTCCATATGCACATATATGTGTGCACATGCTTTTGGTAGTGTTCATACCACACACATACGTTTTCCTAACCAATCTCTTCTCCTTTGTCCATTAAAAATACTATCTGAATTTTTATTCTTTTATTCTTTCTCTACCTCCTTCCCTTGCTTTTTGTCTTTTTTCTTAAATGCCATCTTTGGCAAAGAGCCTCCTCTTACAGCATGATTTACTTATACTGTCTGCAATTTCCACACCGGAATATTTGTGCCCTAGAAAGAGATTTCATTCATTTTCATTTTTTCCCTATTAAAAAAAGGCCCAAGTGAAGTAGGTAGATGGGTGACATTTCATTTCTTTTTTATATCAAGAATCAGGAGGATACAGTGAAACACAGATCCATCAAAAAGCACATGAGTGGTTCTTTTAAGATTCAAAACTACAATGTAATCAAAAGATTCATGACCCAGGTTCCTGCAGTTATTGGAGGCCAGAATGTCTGAAGTGAGGGAGACTAAGATCTTAACAATCATAGGTACAGCCCCACACCCAGTGATTGTCTGCTGTTGGTATATTTTGGGCAGCATTTGGGGTGGCAAGGTCTCCACATCATGTCTCACCATTTATCCCAGGAGCCAAGCAACCCATTGTCAGATTCACCCTATGTGGAGCATTAGCTTGGCCACACAGATAAGAATGATCCCTGCAGATAGAGTTTTAATCAGCTCTGTGGGACGCAGATGTTAACTGTCATCTGTCAAGGAAGTAGGGGGGAATCTCAGCACTCTTAGTTATATTTGGAGGTGACACAAAGTGACATGTTAAATCCATAGCTTTTGGAGGGAATGTATTTCAGTCTCAGTAAAAGCTACAGGGCACTAGACAGAGATTGTGAGTGCTTGCCAGCTCTCTTTTTAGAGTAGCTGGTATGAAACTGGTTACATAGTATAGGACCTGAACTCTGCCTGGATATTTATTCTATAATTTTGAGATAAAAGGATAGGTTAGAGTCTAGTTAATAGCTGCAATTACTTAAGTGAAATGTATAGTACACATATAATTTCTGATGATTGATTTTATGAAAGAGATGGTATCAGGTTTCTATGTTTTACATGGCATTTTCCTTAGTTAGCACACTTTTTCTATGTTTGCGTCTCAGTACAGCCTGGGAGTATGTTCTTGTCAAGGTTACTACTATATGTATTCTTTAGATGTTAAATACGCTTGAAAATTAATTGCCTTTATGGAAAG
Organism: Mastomys natalensis; assembly: GCA_021653895.1. NCBI lineage: Eukaryota > Metazoa > Chordata > Mammalia > Rodentia > Muridae > Mastomys > Mastomys natalensis. The sequence goes on from JAJTUV010000303.1 coordinate 187,350, forward strand.
CATGAGGTGGAAGTCTAGAAACCATCTCCCCAGGAGAGGATGGGCTGTGGAATTGGCTTGATCCCAGCCCAGGAGAAGACTAGGCAGTAAACAAGAGAATGGCAGTGCTCACACCAGGGAGTCCCTGGTGTGTCTATCTTAGCTTGAGTGTCCCAGAGTAGACTTCAAAGCAAGAACTTGGGACTAAATCTTCATTTCTGAAGTGATTCTAGGAAGGAAGTTGTGATGTGAGACAAGAAAGCCAGAGTTTTATTGAGTGTGTTTTGACACTGGGCAGCAGGGTCTGCTCCTGCTGGGACCATCTGCATTGCTCAGCACAAGGGCAAGGAAGTTAAGCAGTTAACCCTCCAGGCTTGTTCATTATTGTATGTGGCAGAGAGATTCAGATGCTTTTCCACGTTTGGGAACTGTGGGATCCTTGTGTGTCTTGTAGGGTGAGCTGAGAACTTTTACTAGAATTAGGAATTCCTTGGAGCTCAGCATCTAGACACAGAGTTCCCCAATATGCTGTGCAGACTCAAAGTCACTTTCCTGACTAGTTTAAGCATGAGAGGATACTTAGCTGATTCAAAAAAGTTTACACTGCTGATGACTATTAATAGATATCTGGATATTGGATACTTTGTATACATTAATTTAAAACACCATTGAACTTTTTAATATTTGACTTCATATTTGGTAAAGAATATTTGACACTATGTATGTATAAGTACAAGGAAACAGTATATATCCATCCCTATATGGTAATAGAACACCATGCTCACTGTGTGCATGTTAAATTCCTTAAGGAGAAAGGCAAAATTCTTGATTAGAAAAATGTTCATCTATTCAGTGTGACATGTGTAGTGTAGAATATTTTCTTGAGATGAATTTGAGGTCAATATATCTGCTGGATAGGAACTACACATTTTCTTTGGACCTTTAAGAAACCTATTTCTCACTGAATTGTCTTTGTATTAAAATTGGCAACAGAAAGACTGACCACACCAAAGATTCGTTGTGTGGTGGAAATTTGAAGATCTTGATAACACTCCTGTGGAGTTGGGAGTAAGGCAGCATGGGCAACTGCATAAAGAGTGAACCTCCCCACATGATGAAGGAAGGATAGATAACCCACAGAGTACAGGTCTACCAAGGGCTGCCAAGCATAATGCTGGAAATAACTGTTCCATTACTGTGGGTGAACAACCCAGAAAGCCACTGATGTCAAATCTGGACTGTGTGTAAAAGATGGGTGAGATACTGCAACTTATCAACCATCAGATGGGCCTTTTCCCCAAAAATAACTCAGAGAAAACTATAGACTCAGGATTTGTTCACTATTTATCAACAAAGTCTTTCTGGTTTGGCAATGTGACAGCCTAATGATTTTTAACTGTGATTCCATAAGAGCAACACCTGTATTTATTTATTTTTCTTTCTTGCCATTGGAATACATTTTCAGTGGCCTTGGGGGAGGATGGGCTGGATGAAATACAGTCAATACATTTCTATTAGTCTGCCTTGTCTGACTCTGTCAACATGTGTATGGTAATTTTCATTTCCGACTTTTGTATTCTTCTGTTTCCTTTCCACATGTATAATAAGAACATGCATAAAGTATACATTTTAAATATGCACACATAACATACCAGTGAGGATTCAATCAGGAAGGCAAGGGACACTCAGGTTATTTGACATAGATAATTTTATGGAACTTGTTAAACAGAAATTAGACAGAATTTGTAAGAGAAATAAAAGCTCTTTGGGATATGAGAACAAAGGAAGGACCTGGATCAGGAGAAGATTAGAGGAGATATCCTGCAGAGCTGGACCTAAGGGAGCCTGAGACTAGTTTTAGAGGATGGGACAAAATAAACTCTCAAAACACAGAACTGAAGGATGGGTTCCTGTATTAGCTAGTTTTATGTCAACTTGACACAAGCTAGAGTCATCGGAACAGAGGAACCTCAATTGAGAATGTGTTTCCATGAGATCCAGCTGTAGGGCATTTTCTTAATTAGTGATTGACGGGGGAGGGCCCAGCCTATTATGGGTGCTACCATCCCTGGGCTGGTGGTACTGGATTCTATAAGAATGTAGACTGAGCAAGCCAAGGGGAGCAAGCCAATAAGCAGCACCTTTCTATGGCTTTGAATCAGTTCCTCCCTCTAGGTTCCTGCCCTGATTGAGTTCCTGTCCTGACTTTCTTGAGTGATGGACTATGATATGGAAATGTAAGCCAGATTAACCCTTTCTTCTCTAATTTGCTTTTGGTCTTGGCATTTCATCGCAGCAATAGAAACCCTAAACAGGACAGTTCCTAATCTACTGTTAGGTGACAGAATAAGGATGGAGGATGCCCAATGAACCTCATGCCATCAGAGAGGCAAGACTTTCTTTTCTTCTTGTCTTAAGTCTCCCTTCAGTGCATCTTACTGACCATCCTTACAGATAGATAACTCACAGAAACAGAGAAAGAGTGTGCAGAGTACCAGCCCCAGGACCCAAGGCAACAGTTGTGGGGTAGCTTGGAGGTAAAGCTCTGCCTCATAATGGCCATCATGAATACATGTGGGATTGAATCATATGGAATCTCTGATGTCCTGTTAAAAAGTATCTTTTAATCAACAAAATGGCTTTTCTTTTTTCTTTTTTTCCCTTCCTTTCTGGAAATGAACTCAGCGTCTTGAGTGTGCTAGAGAAGTGTGCCACCATTGAGCTATGTCCCCAGCCCTTTCTTTCTGGAGACAGGTTCTCACTGTATAGGCCAGACTGCTCTCAAACTCAGAACCTACCTGATCTCAAGGGCTGGAATTACAAGTATGTGCCACTACACCTGGATAACAAGTTTTTTTGTTATTGTTGTTGTTGTGATTTTGTTTGTTTGAGCCACAGTTTCCTATCTTGGAAGCAAATCCCCACTTTACTTCATATAACCAAGATAGATTTCATATATTCATAGGTTTTTCTGCCTTAGACATGTATATACATACACATACAACCAAACTTTTAAGCAGAAGAGAAATATTTTTACACTTAGCTAGGTCAAAGGATGCTGGCACCACTATCTAAGTGAGATAGAATCTATCTAATGTCAGCTTCTAAATGAAGGGCATTCATCCTGTATCCAAAAGAATTACCCTTGCATGGTTTTGTTTGGCATCTTTTTTACTCTGCATGGTATTTTCGCATCAAGGATACATCATTAATTCTTCCTATTTCCTTGACTATGTCCTATTGAGTCTTCAAGGATCCACACCGGCACATTCCAGAAGTAAGGTTCATTGAAACTTCTTCACGTCTAGATAAGAAGAGGGAGCACAAGGCAGTGCTGCTCAATGGTAGAAGTACTTGCTAAGCAAACAGAGAGCTTAGACCTAATTACCGAGTATTATACACAACACACACACACACACACACAACACACACACACACACACACGTGTGCGCGTGAGAGAGAGAGAGGGAGAGAGAGAGAGAGGGAGAGAGAGAGGAAAAGAGAGAGACAGAGACATACACAGAGAGAACTAAAGAGAGAAAGAAGGATGGAGGGAAGAAGGGAGAGAGGGAGGGAGGAATGGACAGAGGGAGAGAGGAAAGGATGGAGAGAGAGAGAAAGGGGGATGGGAAAAAGAAGGAGAGAGGGGAAAGAAAGGAACTGTGTAGATTGGCTTGTTTGCTGTGTATATGAGAATGCACACCTATGAATCTCAACACTTGAAAGGGAAGAGCAGGAGAATGATGAGAAGTTTGAGGCTAGCTTCATCTACACAGTGAGTTCTGGGCCAGGCCTACATAACAAACCTCAACTTCAAAACCAAAACAAAATGGGAAGAGAGAAGCAGGCCAGACGGGTGCCCAACTCCCAGCCACTGTGTCTACCACCATCTTAATGAAGACTAGGTGCCTGTTAATAGCTTCAGATGCTCACATCCGACTTTGGACCTGACAGTCTGAGTCTAAAAGGCGAAAGGTATGTTTTCTTATTCTTTATGGGAGTGATTCAGAGACCATTGAGTAAGTCATTGGTAAGGCACACGGTGTACTCATAATAGGCTATGTGCTCCTTGGGTGTCTTCCAATGGCCATTGTACTTTTCCTTAGGGTCATGGTGCAAATTTCCATTTGGTTTGTGTATTTTCCATTGCTCTACTCCAATGTAGTATAAAAGACGAGAGAGTGAGGCCTGGAAGCCTAGGACAGAAAGAATGAATCAAAGAATCTCTGAAGTGCCGGTATCAGCTTCAATGTGTTACTGATTCCAGAGAATCCTGGAAATACCTTTCCAGAAAGGGGTATGTCCATTTTCTTCAGCTACTTGCTCTCCTTTCCTAGACCCCTAGTGCCTGCAGTCTTCTCTCCTTCTTCCTCTGACAAACCAATGTCACAAGTGACTCAAAGTCACTGAGCACTGCCCCCTGATGCCACCTCTTTCACAACAACCAGGAGGAGAGGAAACTGACAAACAGGCTATTTTTGCACCCGAAGTTGGCTCAACTCTCAGGCATAATAACATCAAGTAATGTTTGTGGGATAGTCTGCTCATGAAAGATGGCTATAATTGCCTTCCAGATCCCAGGGATAAGACTGGATGTTGAAAGCAGCTTAACTCTTTTAGGCTTTTCAAAATCCAACCTCCAGAGGCCCAGGAGGTGGGTTGGCAGTGCCTATGTTTGGCTGATAAAGTATAGATAATCTCCTCCAGTGACCCAAAAGTGTGCAGGGCATTTTGGATATCCCCCTCCCCCATACTTGGTGTGTTTGTGATTTTGGATGGATCAAATGGCACTTATTAATACACACAGACCCTTTCCAGAGGGACTTATTATTGTGTTTACTGCTTAGAAAATCCTTTTGTGTTTAATCCTCTCTGCATCTTTATTTTATTTTATTTTTTCATCCTGTCTGTCAGTGGGCTTTTGTGTCCTGCAGGTCAGCACATCAATACTTCGCTCTTCCTTCCCTGAGTACTGCTTTTATTTCCGAAATCCTTTCACTGGGGAGGGCTGCTGCAGCAACTTTCACAGGGCAAATGGGAGAGCCCGAGGAGACATTATGTCAAGGAAGCCACTGCATTCTGCTCCATTTGGTGATTTATAGCCTGATGGGGGATCCTACTTATTTGGGGGCTCTCCCTGGAAATAATGGTATATTCTCATCTTGGGAACACCCAGTTTTGCTCTGTGTGTGTGCTTAGTGCAAAGATGAACTGTGGGAAGATAGAGTCTTGTAAATATGATGGTGGCACCCCTTCATCTTTGCTTCTGTTAAACACTTGGGTGCTTGTGAGAGGCACATCATGCCTTGGTGGAATTGCTGGGGGAGGTATGTCCTCAGCTTCTCCAGTTAAGTGCAAAATGTTTTCACTTCTTGCACATGCCCAGTCTGTGAGTTTCTAAAGCATAGATGGGGTGGATGAGGTGCGGTTGGCATTGACTTGGTGAGAAAGCAGGATGAATGACCTTTGAACCTTGATCTGGCAGCAGGTGAGATGATTCCTTCAGCTTAGCTCTATGGACTGGGGAAGGGCTCACAGTTCTCCTAGCTTTCAAGTTTCCATCTTATTTTATAAGCTGTGAAACTCTGCAAAAACAGGACTGAAATAGCAGTTTGGCACAGGTAGAATGTGCCAACAGGAGAGCCCTCACTGCATAGTCTGGTCTCTGCATCTGAGTTACCCAGAAAGTTTCACAGAAAGTCATTTCCAAGGTGAATGCCAGGTCTACTGACTCAAAATTCTAGACCTTGATGTCTAGTACATATGCCCAGGTATTCTGATACACACTAAGAGTTGAACAATTACTTTACAGAGGACCAAATGCTAATGCAAGACGGGATCACTGAGTGCAGACATTGCTCACACTGGATAAATCTCTCCTTCCTTCTACATGAAAATTTTGTTGGAGTGACTTCTCCCGATTTGAGTGGACCAGCTGGCTATATATGTGTTATATACTTTTTAAAATCTGTACAATTCTCTTCACTATATTAATCACAATAGTTACAAAGGAAAGGAAAATTCACCAAGCCCACCTCATTGTCATTAAGGTGGGGGGAGCAGAGATTGGGGTATTAAAGTAACTCTGTGACTTGTCTTGTACCAGAAGAAATGTCTGGGTAACCCCCAGAGATTGATTTTCTTTTCCATTTTGATGCAAGAGCAGCATAAGAAGGAATTTGGTAAAAGCCAAAAGTGGCTTTGACAATTTGATAAAGGGCATTTGATCTCCAGAACCCAAACTCAATGCCTAAGACAGCTGTTTTTATCACCTAAACATTGTTCTGCCACCAGGACAGATTAGCACCTGTTGGCTGGACAGTACAGATGGTAGCACAGCCTCTCAGAGAGTGGTTATTTCCACTCCTCCCACATAGTAAGTAGTCCTCCCTGCAGAGCAAGTGGTTTGCCTGTGCTCAGCTTTTCCCTGTTGATTCTCTGAATCAGACAGGCTTTCCCTAAACCCCAGGGCTATTTGTCCTGCTAACCTTTGCCTTTTCACAAACGATCTTTTGTATAGCTTGCACCTAGACTTATATTGCTCTTTTCTTCTCTTTCATCATATATGTAAAAAAAAAAAAAAAAAAAAAAAAAAAACCCCAGAAACAAAACCAAAAAAAAAAAAAAAAAAAAAAAAAACCAAAAAACCCAAATAATTAAAAACAATACCAACACTTTAAAACTTAATGATAAGGACAAACAGCTCGGAATGGGGGTGGGGAGGAAAAGATGAAGGATGACCTCTCTGGTTGGTCAATCTAGATGCCATGATTTATAGGCTTGAAGGACTCCCTTGGCAAGGGACACAGGGAAGGGTCAGCTGGTAAGGCAATAGTGTGGTCACGTGACAAAGAGCTAAGGATGAGAGAAACCGCAAAGTTTCTGCTTCTGAACAATGGCAAAGTTCAGCCGCGTTCTCAGGTGCCCAGGAGAGAATAGACTCTCATTGTTGTAGTGGCTCAGCACCTGCCTTTGTTTCTATTTCCCTTGCGGTGGCATTAACACTATCTTGTCAATCTGTAGACAGGCTGGCATAGACACAGCCACTGATGGATAGTTAGCCAGTCAGTGCATCAGGATGGTTTGGCCTTGTTGATATATGTCTCTGAGCTCTCCTTGATGAGACATCTAAGTAACTGAAACCTTTAGCAGATACCATGCTTCACGAGGAAGCTTAACCCTTGTTGGCTAGCTATATTGCTTTGTACTGTTACACACTGCAACTTATCAGCTTAACAAATTAGACTTGGCATGGTATGAACATGGGAACTGTGAATATTCATATCTGATTCCCAAATCCATGAGAGATTCCCATGTGCCTTTAAAAATCAAGTCAAGGTATAGCATATATTATGCACCAATTACAGCCTCTAACTTGTACATCTTTGCTAATACATACCTATGTATATACAGTCAAAATGAGGTGAAAAGCTCCATTCTCCCCCTTCCAAGTCAGTATCCACCCAGACATACTGTTCTAACTTCCATTTCCACACATGCATTTTGCCTAGTCTTAAACTTTCTATGAATAGTGCAATGTAGAAATCTGTTCCTTTGAGTATGGCTTCATTCATAATTATGCTTATAAGACTGTTCTTTCTACAGTTATGAAATATTCTACTATATGAATTTACCATGCTTTATAAATTCTTTTGTGTGTTGAGAGAGAGAGAGACAGAGAGAGACAGAGAGAGAGACAGGGAGAGGGAGAAAGGGAGGGAGGGAGGGAAGTGTTATGTAGTGTAGGCTCACTATGTGGCCTAGGCAGGCCTTGAACCTATGATTGTGTTTCAACCTCCCAAGTGTTTGGATTCTAGGCATGCAATCACTTTGTAGAATTTATCGATTTTCTTGTTACTCACTTGACTATTTGGAATCTCACAGAGAATTTTTATGTAAGTTTTCTATATATGATCATCTCTGATAGGCAATGCCCAGTATGGAATTGTAAGGTGGAAGATTGTGCTTACCTTTAAGAAACATTGCTTAACAGTTCAATCTTCTTTAAAAGATGCAGATGTGAATTTACTCTAAATATATGAAATAGTAAATTTAAAATACTCAGATTAATTACAATATTGATCAAGAGGAAAATGCTTTTCTTGATTAGTGTTGGTTTATTTGTTTGTTTGAGACAAGGTCTCATTGCATAGCACTGGCTGGCCTAGAACTTGCTATGTAGACCAGGCTGGCCTTGTTCTCACAGACCTCTGTCTGTGCCTCCATGGTGCTGATATTCAAAGTCTTTCTTCCTTCCTTCCTTCCTTCCTTCCTTCCTTCCTTCCTTCCTTCCTTTCTTTCTTTCTTTCTTTCTTTCTTCACCTTACATCCAGGTTGCAGCCCCATCCTATCCTCTCTTCCCAGTCGCACCCTCACAACCCTCCACCACTCATTATCTCCTTCCCACTCCCTCAGAAGGGGAAACCTAATGGATAAAAACCTGCCCAGGCACACCAAGTCGCAACAGGACTAAGCACAGCCTTTCTCACTGAGGTCTGCAAAGACAGCTCAGCTAGGGGAAGGGGATCCAAATGTAGGCAACTGAATCAGAAACAGCCCTGCTTTAATTTGTTAGGGGACCCACATGAAGAGCAAACTGCAGATCTGCTACAAATGTGTAGGGAGCCTAGGACCAGCCCATGCATGCTCTTTGGTTGGTGGTTCAGTCTCTGTGAACCTCCACGAGCCTAGTTTAGTTGACTCTGTAGTTCTTCTTGTGTTGTCCTTGACACCTCCCCACCCCTCCTTCCCCAGTTCCCTCAATTTTCCCCTTACTTTCCACATGTCTTGTCAAGCTCTGCCTAACGTTTGGCTATGGGTATCTGCATCTGTTTTCATCAGCTGCTAGATGAAGCCTCTCAGAAGACAGTTATGCTATGCTCCTGTCTGCAAGCAATGCAGAGTATAATTAATAGTGTTAGAGGTTGGTTCTCTCCCATGGGATGGGTCTCAAGTTGGATCAATCATTGGTTGGCTGTTCCCTCAATCTCTGCTCCATCTTTATCCCTGTGTATCTTGTAAGCATGTCTTTAGTAAGAGGACCTGCCCAAAAGTCTAGGAAAATGGCTACAGGGGTAATGACCATACCTGCAAAATCTTTAATGTATTGGCATACATCTTACAAAAACTCTTGTTAAGTTGGCCTTATTCTTGGTCTAACTTTTGGATAATGAAACTGTGGCATACAAAGGCCATGAGACTTAATAACTATCCTGCTAATTACAAGACTCACAAATGTATTTCAAGTATAACATAAGCCCCATGTACAACAGTTATTTGAATTACTAGAAAGGATGACAAATGGGATTACTATGCACACTATCACAGTAACAGTCTCAAGATCTCTGAAGTTCACTTGGGCCCTTCACTGCTCAAGGCTGTTCTTTAGCATCTCTTGTTTGGATCTCCATAAACATGTGTAGCACAAACTCTCTTCAGCACTTTCTTTTATAGAAAGAACTTTAGCCAAATTCCAAGCTTCCTTCTACCTTTTTTCTTCCCATTATGGACATCAGTTGATATAAAAATTCATTGTGCTGTGGTACATTAAAATAATTAAATACAGGCTTGGAGAGATGGGTCAGTTTTTAAGAATGCTTCCTGGTCCTCCAGAGACCTGAATTTGATTTCTAGAACTCCTGTCAGGGTGCTTTGACATCTTCTGGCCTCTGTAGGCATATGCACACATATTCACACATACAAACAGATACACACACAGATACACACACACACACACACACACACACACACACACACGCGCCACACACACACACACATGCACACACACAAACAAATAAATTTTTTTAATCATTTAAAAGCAAAATAATTGAAGATAATTCAGGAAATAATAGAACTATAGCCTTGTTAGAGTTGTCAGGTCGGCAATCAAGATGACTCACATCTTATGGTTTCTGTTTGCCCTGCTGCTTACCCAACACCCTGCTCTTTATTTTTCTCTTTTAAATCTTTGTGAAGAAAAGTTAGGAGCCCCCTCAAGCTGTTAAATTCAAGTAGTTTGATCAGTGCTTCATTCACTCCAGGCATTTTTTTTCCATGTCTTGCTTTCTATTCTGTCTCCTACTGCCACCTCTAGTGAGATTCATTTTTATGACCAGATCCTCATATCCTGAATTTTCTCAACATTTCAAGTATCCTTTGGGAAGCTATCAGAGACAAACACAAGAGAAGCCACCACTACTCCTGACACATGTATTCCTGAGGCTATAAGTTAACAGTATGTACTGAAAACCTCTGAAGGTATTCCTGTGTTTGCTCAGTATCTTACAAGCTTCTTAACATTGTTCATTGATGTGGACTGGATGGGTCTCAGAGTTCAAGAGAATAGAGATTGTGGACTAGCTTAGAAGCTGCCTGATGATATTTCCTGACACATGGCTCCTTGTGGAGGGCATCTCACCAGATAATGTTCCAAAGTGCATTGCCCTTTGGACAAACGGGTCAACCTAGGAAGAGACACTTTAAAGAGTTTTTGGAGGACCACTTGGCCTCTTCGTCCTCTGTGAGGTGCTCCTGGATGTGGGCAGTGGCACCTGATTTTCTCAAGGACTTGTTGGTCTCTTCTACCTTATTTTAGTTCTGAGTGGCTTCAATATTTATTCGTTTATGTTGCCAGCCACCAAATAACAGATCATTTGGATCAGTAACCATTATCAGTATAGTAATACCAGTGGATATAGCAACTATTATTAGTATAATAATACCGGTGAATGTAGAGATAACAAAACACTAGACTGTAAGCAATGGTAAGAATATACAGATATTACACTAAGATCCAGTCTTGAGGTATGAATAATATTTTATATAATATTTTTAAATGCATGAATTATTTTGTGTGTATATGTGTTTTGCCAACATGTGTGTCTATTTACCATGTATATACTTGGTATCCACAGAGGCCAGAAGAGGGCATTGAATCTCCTGAGACTGGAGTTACAGATGATTGTGATATATCCTGTGGGTGCTGGGATTTGATACCAGGTCTTCTGGAAGATCAGCCACTTCTCTTAACCACTGAGCCATTTCCTCAGCCCTCAAAATGTGTTAATTTTTAATGAAATTTTCTTTTGATTAAATAGTTTCATTTAGCAATAACACATACATTAAATGAATATTATTAGAAATTTCTCTGGTATCAAGCATCTAACTCAATACTCAGGTTTCCAATTGATGCTCCACTGTCTAATCTCCTAAAGTACTATACCAATAGCCCCAACCATTGCTCTTGAGTGGACTCGGTGGAGGCCAGTGGTCTTTGTCCTTGGGCTCCCAGACTCCACTGGAAGCCTTGGAAGAACAGAGACTCCGGAGTGAACAAGCTGGATGAGAGATGAGGGGGAGGGGGAGGAAAGCCCTGACAGTGCCAGTGGGTAGAGACTCTTGGTTACGGCACTCACTTGGCTGGATCAAGGCTGGCTCAGCTAGCTTGCTTGAGTTGGTGGCCTCCACAGTGGTAAAGTGGAGAAGTCCTCAGCAGGAGATTAAACTGCGATTTGATAGTCTAAGGCCCCCTCCACAGTTCTCCATGGCAGGCCCCAAAGACAGAAGAAGTCCATGGTTTTAAAGGGTTTATTGTCATGCAGAAAGTGAATCTGGTTGTACCCCTATACCTCCAGGGTGGACCTTTGGTTAAATACTGTTTGTAAGGAGGAGAGTCTGGGTAGGAATGCTTAATTGGCTATGCCCTCTGGCCTTCAGGTATCTCATTAATATGGAAATCTCTGAGGCTGAGGCCTGTAGTCAGGTCCTCTACTTGTGCTGGGTGACACAAACCTCTCTTTGGGAGGGGCTGTGGAGGGCTGAAGCTAAGTGAAAGGAACCAGGGGCCCAGGAGCAAAGCCAACACCTGCCATCCCATTAGGGTCTGGGGTTCAAGGCCTGTACTCCACCAGGTGCCCAGCTGCCTCCCACAGCCCACTGCCCCACACATCTGCATCTGATTTATATTTAGTTTCCTTTATTTTAAAAGTGAAAGATTTATTCATCTATGAGCCTTATAATATAGTCTCTTCAAGTGATTTTATTTTATGGATTGCCTGATAAGTTTTTCTTGGTGACTTCTTTAGTTTAGTCAGTTACAAGATAAGCTTGGTGTTTGGAAATGGTTAAACATTTCACTTTGTTATGATAACAAGAGTACCTAAATATTGTCCAAACGCTTCTACTCAGTCATGGCCATTCCATAACTCAGCAGGCAGGTACCTTTCTATGTAGGAAGCTTCTTTTTATGCTATCTTTGTCACAGAAGTGTATGTTTGTTACAGAAAATTTCCAGAGGGCTTTGATATACAAATAATAAGGTTTGCTTATCCTGAGACAGTTGTTCTCTTTGCAGCCCAGGCTGGCCTGAATTTTACGAACATACTAGTCTTCTGTGTCTGCTTTCAGAGTGCTAGGATTACAAGTATGTGCCACCAGGTCTAATCTTGGTCATTCATTCTGTAAATTTTGAAGCATTTATATTGATAGTGAAGAATCTTTTAAATAGAAGTGGCACTCTGTAGATTGTTACCTACAGTTTTCTTTATATTGATTTTTGAATTAATGTATCTTAGATGGTCATGGTGAGAAATGAATATCAAATCTGTTCAGAAACTTGTCAAACCTTTTATTTTCAGAAACAATCACCACTTTTATAACAAAGAATTATTTGCTATTATTTACTAGCTGTTATTAGTGGGGAATGATTAGCTCGTGCATGGGTACAGGTGTGGGTTCTTGAATCTTGTTGGGCTATTGTGATTCCCATGGCTACAAAGAGACTGGAACTCGGGAATCTTGAATGAGTTCACACGGCACTGCGCGGGCTCTACAGGGCCCTGCCAGGCAGAGGAAGTTCTCATTCTCTCTGAAGTTCTGCGGGGGCACAGGGCTCTTGAATTGGGGATCCCCGGGCCAGGAGGTGGCTGGGGACCGACTGATCTCAAGCCCTTGGGCTCTCAGACGCCGCTGAGAGGCCACGGAAGGACGGAGCCTGGGGACATGTTGGCACGCAACTGGCTGGCCCACAGCATAGAGAAACAAGGGGGAGAGAGAGAGGAAAGAAGCCCCGGCAGTGCCCTGCAGGAGAGACTTGGTTACTGTACTCACTTAGCAGACTCAGCAGCCCTGCTAGCTCGCTTGAAGATTCGAGTCCCTGTGGCTGGAATGCAGAGAGGTCCTCCAGGCGGGAAGTTAGGTGCAGTGGCTTCGGTGGCTCAGCATTAAAGGCCTTCTTTGAGTTTCCTCACAGTGGGTCCCAGAAGACACGAGAAAGTCCATGGTTCCAAAATGGTTTATTTTCATGGCAGATGTAGATGTATCTTGCAGTACCCCCGTGAAACTGAGGGCAGACCTGAGTTAAATAGGGAGGGAGAAGGGGGAAGGGTCTTGGGAAGAATGTTTAATTGGCTCCACCCTCTGTCCTTCAGGTATCTCATCAGTATGTAAATCCCTCTAGGGCCTGAGGCCTATAGCCATGCCCTCTACCTGTGCTCTTTGGGAGGGGCTGCAATGGCCTACGTGACTGAACAGTGCAGGTCAGTGGAGTTCCATGCCATGTGTTAGAAGCCTGGATTCTGGGAGCATGGCAGAATAGATGCCTGTCCCTCACAGGCAATGGACACCTGTTGGGTCTCCGGGCTATTTCCAGCCAGCATTTTGCCCAAAACCCAAGACCCCTTTCACGGCCCTATAGTTATTTTTTACCAAAAACTTTTGAGACCACATTTTTTTTTCTTTTAAATTCTTATTAGAGCCCATGCTTTTCAATCAGGTCTGACTCTATTTGGATTCACTTATTCTGCCTCAGCTGTGACAGGCGAGAGTAGGTCAGGGAAGGCAGAGAGCAAGAGAAAGACGCTACCTCTCTTCTTGTATTTACTACTTGACAAGACATATATCAGGTATGGATTTGGCAGTATAGATTCAGGTTCATTCCAGGGATGTCAGTCTTTTGAAGATGGAGGAAGACAAAGCAGATGGAATGAAATAATAATGGGAAGGTATCATAGTTAGGGTTTCATTGCTGTAAAGAGACACCATGACCACAGCAGCTCTTATAAAAGGGAACATTTTAATTGGGCTGGTTTACTATTTTAGAGGCTTAGTTCATTATCAGCATGGTGGGAAGCATGGAGGCAATGCAGGCTGACATGATGCTGAGGGAGCCCAGAGTTCCACATCTGGATCCATAAGCAACAGAAGGTGATTGGCACACTAGACCTAGCTTGAGCATATGAGACCCCAAAGCCAGCCTCCACAGTGACATATTTTCTCCAACAAGGCCACATCTCCTAATAGTGCCACTCCCTATGGGTCAAACATTAATACACATGAATCTATGAGGGGCCATACTTAGTCAATCCACTGCAGAAGGGAAGTGCTGAGAGGAGTGAGAAGGGTCTTCACCACCCAGGGTATGTCTCCCTTGTCTTCTTCTCCAGACCACTGAAATGAACCTGAGGCATCTCAACTCAATTGCTGCATGTTCTTTCCAGTCAGCAGTTTTGCTCTTCTGTAAGTTAAGCTACCTGCCTTATGCTGTTAGTTCATAGCATAATAAACACTATATAAGAACAGAGCTAGAGACTAAGAAGGGCCTTACAAAGGTCATCTTATATTACAAATGGATGGGATCTGCAAGCCTAAAAAAAAAAGAAAATGTTTTGACTTCTGTTTTTTAGCATGTAAAATGTTGGGCAGAGAAATGAGGTGCTGAATCATGTGTTAAAGTATACCTTAGTATGTAGACATTGAAAACTGAATGCACAGATTTTCCTTGTAACCAGTAACTGAGACTTAGTTACATACAGCAGTTAAGTTTCATTGATTCACAGGTGAACAACTGTTCAAGTAATATTCAGATGAGGCAAACAGAGAACTATAAACATTTCAGATGCCTCTGTACCTCATTCCTGCTTCCTGTATACCCTATCACTTTCTATCTATAAATGTAACCTGCATATGATGATATATATGTCAACCTGAGCATGGGAGTCCCTCACTCAGAAAAGAGCAAGCACCTGAAGGTCAGATAGTACTCAAAGGTACAGAAAAGTCTATGGTTGCAGGGTTTCTAGGAGAGAAGTAGGTAGCAAGATACTGGAGAGCAACAGAAGGGAATATATGGAGAGTATACCTCTTAGGCAGATAAAAATATCTCATAAGTGTTGCCTCATAGCTGATAGCTGCAGACACCATTGCTAACAAAACCTTTTCCATAGGTATGTAGTTTTGAGCTGTTTGAGTAGCACAGAGGCCGTACATTCACTTGGTATGTGGAAATTTTTCTATATAGCACTGACCCAAAAAGACAATTTCTTTCATAAGAATGCAGCTTTTCAGAGGTTATTTTCAGAGTTTACATGTCCTCAAAGTGACAAGCTTACAATCATCGATGTGTGAGTTGTATATTTGGGTGTCACCGTTGGCCTCTTGTCCTATGTGGCATATTGTGTCCTGAATCTCATTGCTGGCATATTTGGGCATCCTTTGATTACTGAGCTCTCAGACTCTGACATAGGCATATGAAGTATTCAGAAGCAATAGAGTTCCCTACTAAGACTCACAACCCCCTCTGTCAAAAGGCACTCATCATTATTAACTTCCCTGAGCTTTTTCCACCTGTTCCATTTTTAGGAACTCATCAGTGATAACTTCATTGTTGGCCTTAGATTTGTCAGGAGACCTGGAGGATTTGAAGGTATGGAAGATTTCCTATATCTTTTCACCTAAGTGATCTAGACCTATATGGGCATTGTATAAACAAGTCTTTTCATGGCACTGAATCAGAAACAACGTTCTGTGATCATCACTAGCGTCATTGAAAGTGTCTCCTGCTGTCTGCCCAGGTCTTGATGGCAGGTATAGTTGTAGGCTTCTTTTTGTTAAGGCTGAATATTACCTACCAGAGACAGCATTAGAAGTCAGTGTTGCATTCATACTCACTCTTTCCACTTGCTGTGGTGATAAGCAACACTCCAAATAGAGGCTTTTTTGTTAGCCTGGCTCCCAGCATGAGGATAGAGCTGAACTCAGACCCTGCTGACCCATGATAAATGTAAGTATGAGCAACAAGTGAAACTCTTGTTGTTTCAAGGCACTGAGGTTTCTCTTCCTTCCTTCCTTAGTTTTTTTTTTTTTTAAACTATAGCATAACCTAGCTCATCCAAAGTATTACAGATGGGTCACTGGAAGACCAAACTCATTAACATGACCAGAACAACAGGGCTTCATACACCATGGAGCACAATGCCACAATGCCTCCCAGGAGGCAAATGAGACTGGGAAGACACTTGATGACTCATCATCTTGGGGCTCAGAGGGAAAGCATCCATCCTTGTCTGCTGTCTTGTTGTTCTTTGCCAAACTCCTGAGGATAAGTGAATCATGGTTCAGTGATTGACTGCATGATCAGAGTCATGCAGAATGGCCAGACCACTGTATATCTTACCAGGGGTCCAACTATCTGCTGGGTTGCCTGGGGTTCATGGGCTGAGGAGTCTGTGGAGTCTCCTAACATCACAGCTGTTTAATTCTAGGATCTAGTTGTTCTCACTGATCATCAGAAAATGGAACTGAGTTGCTGGGAAGATGTGTGATAATGGTGAAGTCACTCTGATACTGTATACTTACCTCCATTGTCAGTCCTTTCGGAGTTTCTGTTCTGATTCTTTATTTGTAAGACCCTAAATTCTAAAGTTTAAGTGATCACATATTAGTTAGAAAGAAATAAGTGGTAGAATCTATCTAGAATCTAAAGTCATTCAAGGACTCAGTCAGCCAGACAGAAAGACACACACACACACACACACACACACACACACACACACACACCATATTTATATACAAGGTTAGGGAGACAGACATACACACACCCAGACACACACTCAAACACATACATACAAGGATAGAGAGACAGATGGTCACACACACACACATACATATACAAGGATGAGATACAAACAGACACATACACATAAACATTTACACACAAGGATAGAGAGATAGACAGGCACACACACCCCCAAACTCACACTCAAACACACATATACAAGGATAGAGAGATAGATGGTAACACACATTTACATACACACACAAAAGGATGAGATACAGACAGACAGACACACACACACACACACACACACACACACACACACACACACACACACCTGTGCTTTTGCTTAGAACCAAAGGGTAGCTTATTCTGCATCTTAAAAACCCCTCTGGCAAGTAATTCCACATGGATCCTGAGGGATGTTTGCGCCAGTGTATATACCAGGTATATACGACCAACAGAGAGAAACCAGAGCGAACTGGGGAGAAAAGGCAAACTAGAATAGGAATATCCATGTATACACCAGAGGTTTCACACTCAAACTTGATTAGTCAGCTCTAGGCTAAAGGAGTCAGACTTCAGTTTCTGTGTGAGCCTCATCCACAGTGAAACCAGAGATCTTCATCTCTTCTCTTATCTGTTGCTGGTTATCACTGGGAATCCAACCTTCCCAGGATGGAGATAGGGTGAGGCCAGGGACCTCTCAACAGATGACAACCATGAGGTCAGCTCTCAACTCCCAAGAGAATTGCTGGAAATGATGAGTGGCTCAAAGCCACTGACTTGGATAAAAAGAAAACTGGCTGGCTTCCCTGTGCTTATCAATGAGCCTGTGTGTCAGGAGCTGCCAGAAAAGGAGAGAGTGAGTGGGAGGAACAGGAGGGGGATTGCTGAGATCTCCCCTGGGAGGGTGTCAATGGGTGAGTCACTATCCTCAGGGACTCTTTTGTCTTTCCCACTTTCCAAAGTGGGAAATCCTCATCAGGATTTTATTTTCTGCCCCCACATACATTTGCTCAAAGAAATAAATGACAAAGGCAGCTATCACCAAAAGTAGAGTGGATAAAAGGATATAGCATCCTATTCAAATACACCCCATACACAAATTGTAAAATTTCCTAATATGGAAACATTCCATTTCCAGATGTGTGTGTAACTTAACTCAATTCAAAATATACCAATTCCTATGACTGTTTTGCCTTATTTAATCGTGCATTTATATGACCACCTATTGTACACTTTCAAGGACTATTTTTAGCTTAGTAATTGAAAGCCAGTGTGTATACACTTTGCTAAATGGTGAAAGTGGTCCTACTAGGGGTTTGGTGTATACCATGGATCTCTCCATTATTGGATCGCTTTTCTGCTCCAAATTCAAACTCCTCCCATAAGAAGCTGGTCTTAGGAATGCTTTGTGGCATTTGAACACTGGGAAAATGTTGAAAAACATTAGATGAGAAACAAGACAATTCCCCTGCATTGAGACGCAGTTCAGTTTCCCCATAGTGCCCCTTCCCCCAACCCACCACTTGTCTCTGAATAACTTTGTAATAGCAGCTGCCACCCTTGAGCTAAAAAGCCCAGTTTTTACCCATGACAAAGTGATGCTCTGGAGTGAACAAGCTGGGTCTGGAGACCTGTTCCACAACCTTCATCCTTCCAAATTTCACATCAGGCTTGCTCAAAGTAGGCACACTGAGACCCAAAGAATAAAATCCACACAGAAGGTTTCCTTCCACAGACAGCCCAGGGGTGAGGAGTGGGGGTGAGGATCTGAATGCATGCATGAGAGGAAGGTGAGGTAATTAGAAAGCTGAATGCCAGCCACAGATGATGACCCCCCCATACCCACATGCCATAGCATGTACACACCACACCATGCACACACATGCACCAAGGAAAGTTAAACTTTAGCATCTATATAGAGTATCTAATAGAACTCTATTTTTTAACTCAATTACTTTATGTATTTCAGTTTCACTTTAATATTCTGCAGAACTTTATTTGAAATATGGATAATTGGCTTCTGGAATAGAAGCTTCCTTGTTTCTTTTCTGTCTTAGTTTGCTTTCTATTGTTGTGATAAAACACCATGACTGAAATTGACTTGGAGAGGAAAGGGTTAGCTGGTTTATATATCCTGGGTCACAGTCCATTGAGTAAAGGCAAGGCCAAGTAGAAGTAGGAACCTGGAGGTAGAAGCAGAAGCCCCAGAGGAACATTGCTTTCTGACTTACTCAGTTTGCTTTTGAACACATCTAAGGATCATCTGCCCAAGGACTATACCACCCACAGTAGGCTAGATCCTTTTACATAAATCATCAATCAAGAAAAAATACTTCATAGGCTTGCCTATAGGTCAATCTAGTTGAGGCATTTTCTCTACTGAGGTTCCTTCTTCTCAAATGATTCTAGCTTGTGTCACATTGAGAAAAGAAGCCTAACCATAAATTTGGGAGGTAGTCCAGAAAGATTCTGGGCAAGTCTATGAACAGCTCACCTTTGAGGCTTTCAGACGCATAGTAAATGAACAGAGCTACTTGCTTTTTGTAGGACTGCCACTGATACTTCAACCTGTTTGCAAGCCCCAAAATCTAACACAGGAATGCAAACAACTTTGAGAAGTGTCAGAGAGACAGAGAGCTGGGAGAGTGAAGGTGGAGGGCTGCTAGGGACTTGGCTCTGTGCTCTGGTAGATGATGACACAAGTCCTAGTTCTGATCTCCTGTGGCTTAACCTCTTTAACCTTTATACTCTGTGAAGGGCAGTAATCCTGTCCAGGTCCATCTTGAAAACTGAAGGGAAGTGCACTTGGTAAATAGTTTTTGGCATATGAAAAGCACCCCGGCAATTGTAGCTTTTATTTCATTATTGATAGTGTAGTTTTTGGTCTTAATTTCTTAATTCATGCCCTTTGTTTCAAAATGGGCCCATAGTGGCTGGATTCAGACCATGTGATCAGTGGCTAACAGCTAGAATTATGTGGTTTAAGTCTGAATCCAGCTTTCCTTCATTTACTTTGTGAAATTTCTCATAGCTCTTGCCAAGTTGTGGTTCCATTCTGTCTTGTAACTCTGAGTGAATTCCCTGGGAACAAGGATGATGCAGACAGACATGGCCACATGGGTCTGGGGAGTAGTGGTTAACTGGGGACATGCTGTGTTGGTGAGCTCACTGTGAAGCTGCCTTCCCTGATCTGCCCTTCTCGTCGAAACCAAACTCTCTCACATGGAAACTATGCATCGTCCTCAAACATAGAGCTCTATCATGGTTCCAAACCTTCCTATGGCGTGAGTAGCTGTTTACCTTCCTCAGACCTCTACCTGGCATTTTTAATAAAGGAGCATATTATGGTGTAGTGGACCAAAACAGGAAAGCAAGACTTGGGAAAGCCAGTTTCCAATTCTTGTGAGGACACCCAACAGATGGGTAGTAGCAGTGACTTAAGCTTGTTATTCTATGGCTTATTTGGGAGGATTTGTTTAAGAAATATCTCCTGAATATGACCTTTGTTTTGTTGTTTTCTTTTGATACATGGTCTCTCTATGTAGCCCAGGCCAATCTCGAAGTTGGACTCCCCCTGCCTAGGTCTTTTGAGTGCTAGGATTATAGGTATGTGCGGCAATGCCTAGGGCATAGGGATTTTTATATATGTAGAAAGGAAGAAATGAAGTTTATCTATAAATGAAGCAGTTAAAATGACCATCTAATATTTTATGGTTTTGGAGAAGGAAGAAAATTCAATGTCATGAATTTTTTTTTTTTTTTACAGAAAATATTCAATTAGACTTAGAAATTCTATTATATGTGTGATTTAAGGCTTACCTTGGAAACAATGAACATAAACTTGTCTGCTCTCAGTTTGTTGGGTAGCAAATATATGATTGCCTATATAAACGGCAGGTTTTGGTGGTTCTAAGTGCTGGCATTTCGGACATTTTGAGTGAGATCTTTATTGTGGATGCCCTCCTGGCTATTGTGAGAGATTTATGGCATTCCTGTCCCACTAGATGCCAGTAGAGCACCCCACAGGTTAACTGTGAACAGCCAAGAACTACTCTAGACACTGACATTATTAAATGTCTTTGGTGGGTAGCCAGGATATAAATGTTTCTTGGGAAAGAGCCTCTACTTTAAGAATGTGTGTATGATAATTTTATTGGTATGTTTCTCAGCTCCTAATTGATCTACATTTTTTTCCATTGTCTTAGTCTGTGGCACAATTGAAGTAATAAACAAACTGAATGTTAATGCTTCCTGGAAGACATTTATTCTTGTTCTAAAGCAGCTGTGTTCCCTGTGGTGACTGAGCAGGCTCGGGTCATCATCCTTACTGGCTTCCACAGTTGCAAAGACAATATTTAAAACTCACACAGAAAACTGGCCACCACTCTTGGGTGGATAGACGCAGAAGTGGCTTGCCTGCCTCAGGTTTGGTCACAAATCATGGTGGGGTCTAGGCACATCATTTTTCTAAATGCAGAGGGGCCTGGGGACTACCTGGGAATGTGCATATATGTGGTTTATGAGTTATCTAACTACATTAAACATTCACAACATGGAGAATTGGCTGCTTATGGTGGAAGCCCAGAGGGAATTTTCCACTTATCTGCCATCTTGCATCCTGGGAGAGGCCACTAATAACTAGAACAGAGATTGTTCTCCAATTCTTCCTTGTGCTTTGTGGTTTTTTTTTTTTTTATTAACTACCTCTAATATAAATCTTCATGGTAATATTTTAGTTGCCCAACAGTAGTTTTTAAGGTTCTACTTCATCAACTTTTTCTTTAAATAAGTCTCCAGAGAAGGTGGCAATATAAATTAATTTGAAGTTGGCCTGGGGAGGGGGGACAGGGGATTGCAGTGTATGATGGGTACTTTGCCTTCTTATACTATGAGCTACACAATGCCTAATGGGATCAGAAAGTGTCCTCATGTTTGCAAACCTGTGGTCCACAGCAGTTTAACCCTCTAGTTGTGAGTAAATATAAGCACTTTGATCTGCCTGTATCAGCTGTCACTTAGACACATGAAACAAGGTGGCTAAACATAATTATCCTTCCCTCTATTGATAAGTCCATTAATAAAATTGTTGGGTTCTTTATAATGTCTGACTTCATTTGAGGCAGACAAGAATGCAGAAGACTAGACAAAACTTGCCGGTTTCCCTGACATTCTTGCCTTATGTCCCAAACCTTACCCCATCCTTGGTCACCATGTCAGTGTCTGACCTTCTTGCATCTGTGGCTCTGATAATGAATTGTCCAACTGGCAGTGCCTCTTTCCCACCTTCTGCATACCAATGGACCCATCAAAATCCCAGCTATTCCTTCCATCTCCAGAAGGAGCAATGTGCATGCCCCACCATCAAAAGTAACCACTTCCTCCACAACCAATTTCTGACTGGCTCCATTGGTCCTTAATTTTAAAAATTATTTGCATTTCTTTTTGAGATTTTAATACGTATGTACCATATTTACAGCATGTCTACCCTTCCTGTTCCTCTTCCAACCACAACCACCTCTCAAATTCAGTATCTCTTTTACAGTTATTGTTTTACACACACACACACACACACACACACACACGCACACACACACACACACGCACATGCACACACACATTCTCTCTGTCTCTGTCTCTGTCTCTCTCTCTATATATATGCATACATACACACATATATATGTATGGGTATATGTGCGTGTGTGTGCATATATATATATATATATATATATTATATATATATATATATATATATATATATATCTTACCCTACTGGGTCCATTTGGTGTTAGTCATGTTTATGTGTTTCAGGCTGACTTCTTGGAATTGGATAACTTATCAGATAGCTTATCCCATTGCTTGCCTCTAGTTCTTCATCTAGGGATGGAGCTTTGTGAGATTTCCCATATCCATTCTGTCATGTCAACTGGTGGTATCATTGTGATGGCCTTGTTCAGGTGAGCATATTTTTGAGATTTAATGGGTTCAGTGTTTCTATCGCATATAGAGTGCACCATCTCATAGTAGATGTCCTGACCCTCTGGCTCTTATAATCTTTTCCAATTGACCATCATCAGGACATAGGGGCTATGTTGTAGATGTACTAATAGGTGTCAGGCATTAACTCTTCTTTATATCTGGGTTCTTTATATCCACAATTCTTCCCTTTCTAGGAGGTATTAGCTATTATGCAATTTAGTATAATTTCATTTAGTTAGAAAATAAGTTACCTATTTACTGTTGAACATTGTGAACTACTCTCCTTGCTTAGTATAACATAAAAGCATCTTTAGCCACAGAAGAGCTTGTGCACATGGGGCAGCATATTATAATCATGTAAGAGTATACATTGTGCTGTCTGATCATGTGGGCAAGACACTGATCTAAGAAGATGCTTGAACTTAGACCCAACACTCAGTTCCACTGTTTTCCTTGTCTCATCTATGAAATAATAATAATAATAATAATAATAATAATAATAATAATAGCACCAATGGAACTATGTAAAATAGTTTATAAATGTTGAAGTTTCATAGGCATTGTTAAATTTAAAGTTATACATTTATGTATATCACACATTAATGTCTTCAGTAGAGTACAAAGGTAATCTGATATATCCTCAAGAATCCTCAACAAAAGTCCAATTATGACTCCAGAAAGATAAGAGTGGCCAGTCATAAAGCACAGCTACAACAGGTGGCCACTGAGGCAGATGTCAGATATAGTGCAAATCTAACATTTCAAAGTGACTTTGATAGAATGGATATGGGAAATCTCACAAAGCTCTATTTTAAGGAAGAATTTTCCATTCCCTGGAATAAATGAGTTTGGGCAACTATAATTCTCTAAGAATCATCAATAGATTCTAAAAAAAATAAAAGAAGAACTAGGGAAAGTGTGATGACGAGGGTGCATACTGTAAAATTATCTCCTTACATCTCACACACTGATGGTGAAAGGAAGCATCGTAGTTTATCAGTGGAAAAAACAGGCAAACACAATGGTGAGTACGTGAGCAAAGCTGGAAAGGAAACAAACTGACAGATGTGTCTCCATGAGATGGTGGCACAATGCATCAATTGTATGACCTTACAGTGAAACTTTCATAATGGCCTCATCCTAGGAAATGCCAGATCAAGCCAAATGAAGAGACACTGTAACAACCACCCTGCAGTCATCCTGTCTACTGATGTCATGCAGAGAGGTGGTCAGCAGCTCTCCCCGGGCTCTTGAGTGAGGGTAAATTGACATAGCAGTTAAATAGCCCCTAGATCCAGGGAAGAGTGAGCTAGAAAGAACTTTATGGGGCCGGTTAATTTCTTTTTTATGTGGATTAATTAGGTTAATTTAAATGTATTAATTTTAACAATTATATATTACCTATTTAAGAGTATGTCCCTGTTCTTAGTAAATACACAGTATTCAGAGTAAAGACATATGATGACAACTTACTGTCAGATAGTCTAGAAAAATATTTTATATGTGACATTGAGTTATAAAGTAAATGTAGCCAAACACTGAAAATGAAGTATCTGAGACCAAAAAATTATAGAATTTCTTGGCACTGTGCTTGACATTCTTCTTTAAAATTAAAATTATGTTCTATTAAAAGGTTAAAAATATAGTAACACACATAAATACACATACATTCTATCTTTTAAAGGCACACATGTTACTTAGTGCTTAAGGTCAGCAAATGTTTGATAATTAATCTGGAAATTCAGTAGGAACCCCAAAACTATCTTTTATAGATAAACCATTGTAAGACAGTAGTTCTTAATAGTCCTGATCTTGTGACTTTGTAATACTTCGTGTTGTGGTGACCCCCAACCATAAAATTAATTTTGTTGCTACTTCATAACTGTGGTTTTGCTATGGTTACAAATTATAATATAGATATCTGCATTTTCAGGTGGTCTTAGGTGACCCCGGTGAAAGGGTCATTTGACATACAAAGGGGTTGACTCACAGGCTGAGAATCACTGGTGTAAGGAATTATTTTTTTGTTTGTTTGTTTTGTCTTTTTTTTTTTTTTTTTAAAAGATGACCCTTGACTTTGAATCTAGATTCTAAAAATTCAGTTTTAAAAGCAATTTCTTGGAGATCAGTGGCATTTGTAGTCAGTACTGTTAATGTGATCCAGTTTTGCTGAATTGAGGGAGCCATTGTAAAGATTTTGCAGCATACAGGAAGCTGAATGGGGAACCTCTGTAGATGGCCATGGTCATGCATCATAGGAGGAGGAATTATCTATCTGACAGATGTGTGTGGTACCTGTTATTGCCAAGGTAGTAAGCTGGAGTATGTGAGAATGTATTCTGACCAAGCTTTCCCTCAGTGGTGTGTCAGTGGTGGGCGGCTCATCTACAGAGGACACTCACCTTGTCTCTGGATGAGCATTAAGTCTAGTTTGTTATAAGGATCTTGTGATATCTTCGCAGACCATCAGATCACATGTTCAGACATTCAGGTTGAAACTCTCAGCAAAGAGGAGACAGAGATATTCATTTATATAATTCTTCTGGGACATTGAAAAGAGTTCGGTTTGTAGTATGACAATTTGTGTATGGGGGTTCTAAGTCAGTGGTTGGTGAATATTCAGTTTTACAGATTTCTGCACATAAACTAGAGAACACTCAGTTTTAAAGATTTCTGTACACAAACTAGACAAAGATTATGAGTTTTGAGGACCATCAACATGGAGACTGAATTTTCAGAAAAACAAATAAATATTCCTTCCTGTATTGACATATCTCCATTTGCCATTTCTTCTACCCTGTGTACAAATTCCTGAAGCCAATAGACAAAGAAATTGCCTTACAAGTGTAAATTCCATTTTTGTTCTTGTTTCTTTTCTTGTTCAATTAGCAATTGATCTTCTTCAGGTTTTTTTTTTTTTTGCTGAGAGAGGGACATGACCCACTTTGGAGTAAAAATTAGTAACAAGAAACTTATCTGGGTCCAATTTGAGTAACTATTCTCATACAGGTAAAACAGTGATATGAATCTTGCTTGAGACAGAAATATCAGGGGTCTATGTCTCAATCCTACTTTACATAGTACAATATGGACCTTTCTCAAATCATCACTAGAGCTAATGAATATTCTAAATGCAATATTTCTATGAAAATGGGTTGATTTCTTGTTCTGCATGTGTACCATTGCAATAATCTTTTACTATCAAACTGTATTTCACCTCCAAGTTTTCACCAAGACTTTCTTTCCAGTCTAGTTCAGCATTACGCACTTACTAATGAATTACATTAGCCTCAAGTATGAATGAAGAGCTGTATTAGTAGCACCATGACCTTGGAAGGCTCCTGCACGTGGTTAATCATGCACTACTTCCTAGACCCAGCCTTCCGTTATGGCTGATTAAACTGGTTTGTTTCCCTCTAACCTACTAAGGGGATGTAGTCTTAGTTTAATGGTTCAGCCAGGCAGAAATTCCATATAAGGGTGTAAGAAAGGTAATATTTCCATGCAGGAAATGACCCTAGCTTATAAGCATTTTATCATAAAGTGTGTATGGATGTTTGAAAATGCCCCATTAACACAAATCCTCAAATCTCTTTCCACTTTCTTGTCTCTTAAACACCTCTTCCCAGTCTCAGATTGGAAAGGACTTCTAGCTGGCAAATGCCTTCCAGAGTCTGAAGCAATTTACGCTACATGATGCCAGCAGGCTGATAAGTAGGCTGTCATTAGGACCGTGTTGATAGCAGGCTCCAGCTATGCTTTTCTGGGACTGTTGATAACTTTCAATGTTGTGGAATGAGTAAAGCCCCATTTTTTTTTTTTTTTTAAATCTTGGTGGCATTATTATTTTCTTTTGCAGGCAATAACTAATCTGTAATAGTTTCCATTTGTTCATCTGACATACTTTAGACCACCTACTATGTACTAGTCCTATAAGGATTTAGAACTTGCGGATAAGAAAAGTCTGAGGAAATACAAGTAAATCAGAAGGGTGCACACTATTATCAAGGGGAAGAGGTTTGTAGAGGTCCTGCTCACATATCCACTGCAAACTTTGCCTTCCTGATGGAACACTTGAACTTATCAGTCTATAATCCTCATAGGTATAGTTATTCTAAAGTATCTCCTACTAACACCCTTCAAAGGGCTGTACCATCTTTTTTTCTTTCTTTTTTTTTGAGGATGACATCCCTTTCTCCATTAAGTTTTCATTCTTTCCCACCAAAATGTTCAGTTGGCCATTCTGTACTCTTGGGGCAAGCTGCCTTGCTGTCATTTTTTCTTTATGAATTTCAGTTTGGAGTCATTTATGAAGTCATTTTATGGCTAGTGTGTTGACTGTACATCCATCTTATCCTACTCAGAACTGAATCTTGGGGAGAAGCATGCCCTGTGATTACCAAGGAACCTCAATCTTTCTCTCACTTCTGTAGCTCATAGCATTGTAACCACCAGCCAGAAATTCAGTGTCTTGCATTTTTATATGAAATGTGACATTTTAATATGAAATCTGATAATTTGAACTTGGTGGTTTTCACCATGCCTTTAAGTTTTAAGCACAGAGAATGGATCACAGAGCACCCTTCTTTGGAACCTTGAATGGTGCCTTAAAAATAGAATGAACTCATTAACATCTCAGGCACAATCCAAATGTGGTTGATGCTGGTTAAGATGCCATTTTTTTCAAAAAGAGCTTTAAAATGTTAAGGACATATCTCATGTCAGTGTCTTTATGGAGAGTAACTAATGGCTCTACAAACAGTGATCATAATTATGGAGTCAATTCCCAGTTCAGTTTTCTAACTAGTTGTGACCATGGAAAGTTAAGTGTCTCTTGTTCCAGTTACTCCATACATAGCAATACAATTACAGGCGATGCCTTTATATGCCATTAAGTAAAGGCAAGCTTTGAGTCCATATAGCAGTGAAAGTGAAATGTGTATTTTACATTAGTCAGGTTTGTTTTTAATCTTTTAGCTGGAAGTTTGGGATAACTCACCAAATGATCTCAAGGAAAATGGAAATTATGAATTTTTCAAATGAGATTATTACAAGGTCTTGGAGCCTCATTGAAATGAACCTGACCTGATCTGGGGAGATGTTACTCCTCAGGGATGTCATTGTTTTGTAGGACAATTGATATACAGGAAGACAATGAAGTTACCCAGCCAGTCTTATTCCCTAGGGAATCATGTCACAGGAGGTGGATGGGCAAAGCACTAGAAATAACTGCTGGATACACACCCAGACACAGATAAAACTTAGACTGTGGGACCCTGTGTTTGTGCTCCATTGCTTCATAGTACAGTGAGTTGAACTGAAATCCAGCTATGCTACATTGTGTCCTCCTGAGATATCTACTCTCTAGCTATCATTGGTCCTGTTTCTAAGCAATCAGAATTCAAAAGCAACTTTTCTGGGAATGAATATGTCATTTGTTTCAAAACTACATGTGATTGGTCATTGGAGTATTAGCCCCTTTCATTTATGTGGTAACTGTTTTTACCCTTCAGGGTCCATTCTTAAGATAGGGTCTGTCCACTTACATTAGAATGCAAGGTTCACATTTAATAGTCTTGAGGGAGATTGCCAGGCACTTACCGAATTACCCAGCAGAACTGCTCTGAGTACTTGGTGTCCTGGAATCACCAACCCACCCTCTTGGGAAATAGCCAACCCTGCTCCAAATAATAGAGAAGCCAGATTGCAGGGCTAGTGGTAATGCATGTTTAAAAGAATGAAACACATTATATTTAAGTGGAAAGCTAACCTTTGAGTTTTTCTCTGGAAACTTTAGAAGTAATGACCAAATTAAAACAACAATATTACAAATAAACAACTCCATCTCTGGAGATGTCATTTAATTACAGTATGCAGAAGAGAATGTATAGATTAGCCAAACACATGGTTTCTCTGGGTAGCAGACTTATTATTTTTTTCTGTTTACCAGCAGTAGCTCACATGCCCTTCAATACTTAGTTTGTTTTATTGAGGAATGCTTGGAACTAAAGAGTTGCTTTATTATTTCCTTAAATTGCCAGCAGGTGATCTTCAACAGGAGAACTCAATTAAAATAAATAGCATTCAAAGCTCAAAGGAGAATTCTGCTGTTCTTACATAAGTCCACTCTGGTTTTCCTCGGTTCTGTGACCTCCTCTGTCGCATGGAGTTTCTCTGTGCTTCTTTCTTCTCTAATTACTTTTGTCTGGCTTTTCTTCTGGGCTTCTGTAATTTAATCCATTAAATGCCTGTTGGCACAATAACATTTCAGGTGACAGAGGACAAGCATAAGTTGGATGGGGAATTTACCTTCACGACAGCCCCTCCTGTCTAGGCTGAAAAAAAAAAAGAAACACAAAGGACATGCCCAAGATTCAGAAACACTGGGCTGTGTAGCCAATCAACAATGCAAGTTGCTGAGCCTCTTTTATGAGTTTTTATTGCGGATCACCTTTGTATTATGGAAGAGCTCTGACTATACAGTTTTCATGCTTCTGCTAAGAAGTGAGAAGTGAAGAATTGCCCACAGTTCCAACTGTTTTTTTTTTTTTTTTTTTTCTGCTTTGCAATGTTTCCTTTGTAACTAAAGAAATTGAAGATGTTTGGCCATCATCTACCTCTCCTCATAGCTGTCAATCATTGTATTGCTTGGAGATTCTAACAGGACTGTACTTCAAGTTGCTCAAAATGTTCTTTAGTCAAAAATAAATAAAATTTTGAAAAATAGAACTACCTTATGATTTAGCAGCTCATCTCTGCATATATATATATATATATATATATATATATATATATGCACGCATATGGTAGTATCATGATCTCAAAGACATAGTTGCATATCTTTGACAGACAGATGACAGACAGAATATGACAGACAAATCCACATTCCTTGTAGCAATGTATATAGCAGCAAGACAGAAAAACATGTTAAGTGTTCATCAGAAGCTGATTGGAAAAAGGAAATTCAGCATGTATATATGAGAAAATACTATTCTGCTTTCAAAATAAGAACAAAATATTGTCAGTGGTGATAGTGCAGGAACTCATGGAGACTATTAAACCAGACAGAGTCAGAGAAGAAAATAGATAATTTCACTAACACATTAGAACCATGTTGTGGATAGCCCCAGCCTTGTATTTTGATGCTAGTTCCACTTTCCTGGGAGGGGCTGCAGAGGAGGAGTGAGTCTGTACACAGGTGACTTCTTGTGAACCTTCTGTCCAATTAAATTTGTAAAATAAAGGCTAGAGCCAGTGATTGGGCAGTAAAAGAGGAGGCGGAGAAAAAGGCTTAGTGGAGGAGAGAGGAACGGAAGCCAACAATGGAAGAGCTGGAGGTGGAAAGACAAGCACACGGCCTGGATAAACCGCAAATTATAAGGGATTTCATAGCTGAGGAACAGAGTAGTGTAATGGTAAATCTGCCCCATCAAGGCATGCAATTTATACCATAATTATTGAGTTGTGTTTTCCTTGACTGGTCTTATTTGGGTTGGAGATTTATCGCAACAGAACCAAAAAATAAAAGTAAGAAGAGCTGGCCCATTGTAGAGATGGCATGGTGGTTACCAGAGATTGGGAGTGAAGAGGAGAGATGTTGGTCAAAGGGTACAAACTTTCAATTGCACAAAAAGTAAGTTCTGCACTTCTAGAAACCTAACTATAACATGATAAGTGCTGGGAATAAGGTAACATGTACTTGAAATCTGTTGAGAGCATGTCACCAATATTCTCTCCTTGTATACACAAAGTGCTAACTAGGTATTGTAATAAAAATTGTATTATCTACAAAAGAAATGATTTTTATCAATTCTATATCAATAAAAATGTGGTAGATTAATATTTAGTGGTGCCAGAGTCTACAAAGTTCAAGTCCGAGAAATCTTTCTCCTAACTATTATGTTGGCTAGATTTTATTTGACCCACTCCTTCCCTAGTATTACCAGTTAAATAGCCCCATCTTCTCAAAGATCTCCAAATAACCCTATAAGGATCATGTAGTAATTTAATGTCAATGAAGAATCACCTTTCTTGACTGGCAGTTGGTATTATTGTATGTAGCTTTTGAGATAGAATAGCTTTAATATTGATCTTCTTAGACATCATCTGAAATAAGCCCCGTGCTTTCTTCATTGAATGTACAATATTTATATATTCATTCTTATGGACTCACTTAACATCTAATGTTACAGAGGGAAAAAACTCATGGAGGAAAAATATACTTGACAGACTAGCATGGGGGAAATGGTAATTTTCAGGAAATCTATGAAGAGTTTTCCACAGTGAAACCTCCCTTCTTCAGAAGTCCACATTCAAACAATGGAAAAAATGACTTGGTGAAAATAAGAACATTGCACAGGACAAAATAAGTCTGGAATCAATAGATTGAGATTTTCCTAGAGTGTTCCAAAGATTCCTACTAATTACCAAGTGTCACAGTAGCAACACACATTAGATAAACAAAGGGCAGAAGAACACCTTACTCTCAAAACACTGAACAATTATGACTCAGAAAAGATTCATGCTGTAGACCAGAAGAAATCATCTCAGTGAGCTCTTGTGGCTGAGACTCTTGAGCTGCCTCAGGAAGACTGGAGAACAGAAAACTTTATTCATCCTATCTACGGAGACATGGCTTTCCCATACCTAGTCCTGTAGTGATTGTAGTTCAAGGAAACTAATGACTGGAAAGAAGACAAGCAGACAGGAACCATTAAGCTATACAAGAGGTGTCTTTATGAGATCAGCCTAAGAAACAGCATTCTTCAGTTTGGAAAGACAAAGACTTTAAAGAATACAGTAAGACTACAAAATCATGAAATATATGGCTAACAAGAACACTGGGCTTCACCTAAACATTACAAAGATTGAATATAAGAGTAATATGAAAATACTGCCTGTGGTTAAGAAGCATATGAGTTCATAATCCCATGAAGCTACATATCACATGAATAAGTCAGTTCAAAAGATTGCGTTGTTGATAAGGCTCAGTATCTGAAAAGAGATCAATTTGTAAATGCCAGATCATAATAGGTTTATGAGGAGACTAAAGATTTTATATATGATTTTAGGTTTCTCATTATGAGAAGCAATCATTAAATGACACCCACGAGACACTTCTTATTATTGATGAAAATGTAAAACTATACTCTTGCATCAGAAAGCCTATTCAACTTTTAAGTTAGTAAGCCTTCAGAGTCTGTCTGATTACTTTAAAGAATTGAGTGTCTTCTAATGTCAATGAGTTCTGGCTCTAACTCCATTCACCTCTGGATGTTCCCTTCCCAATTCCCATTCAGAGGGACACAGTAGAAGTCAGTTTTCATTGCTGAAGTCTAAAGATTTGAGGTTCAAAAAGTCCCCAGACTCTGCTCTGGGGGAATTGGCATGATCTGGGCTGCTCTCCTCTCCCAGAGAGGAGAAATGATGTAAACCACCATGAAGGACAGAGAGCTTCAGAGAATTGGCACTATATTCTCAATGATAGACATTTTAAAGAGAACAAGGGGGAGGAAGGGAGACAGAAGCTGTACATGCAGCAGTGGAGGCCAGAGAAGGGCTACTGGGAAATTCCTCCCCTCTTGGCACTTGGCTGGAGCAGCTGTGAGATGGCACCTTAAAAATGAAATAAAAACCCAACAGTGGGAAGACCCCCACTAGTCATCCTTGGCACCCCAGAATCTCTGTGAACTGTACTCTTGGGAAGCATAGAGAAGTGTATGTGAAGTCCTGGCTAGCACTCTGCAGACAGCAGAGACGAAGCTGAATCAGAACAATGCAATGTTCAATAGTGTGCAAACATGGCTGGAGATAGCTTGAAGTGGAATGGAGACAGGCTCTAAGCAAACCACTGGATGTTGGGAAGGTCAGTCCAAGAACATGATCATGACTCTCAGTTTGATCCCAAAAGGACTTCTCAGAGGGTAACTGCCACCAGCCACTTGACCCATGAAACCTGGGGAAAAATGCTGACCATCTAAGAAGCTGGAACTAGCAGTCAAGAGACTTTATTCAGAAATTCCTCATAATCAGTTCCACCTTCTCTACATCCTACTTATTCATCCTATACTTAATATTCAATGTACATTTAGTGAGTCAGCTCTTTTCATTTTCACTTCCTTTCTTTCTTCCTTCCTTCCTCCCTCCCTTTCTTTCTTCTTCCTCTCCCTCCTCTCCTCTTTTGTTTTTGTCCCTCCATTTTCTCTTTTATCACTTTCCTTTTCTTAGACTTTCCCAATAAACCTTGAGTTGTCAGTGTGTGGTTTCAGCTCTTTGAGAGCTGGAACTATGTTGTGTTATCTGGCTGCATGCTTTTACCTTTCTCTTTCTTTAGTCCACTTCCAGCCAGACCTGCATTATTGCCCTATCCTCTGTCCTACCTTTGATTTACTTTTCCCTCCTCATTTTGAATTCTATCATCCCAGTAATAACCTATGTTTTACTATATTTTTTCATCCTCTTCTCTTACACACAGTAACTGGTGTTGTGTGCTCATCATGTCATCCATGTTCCTTTACTCCCTAAAAGTATTGGGTTTCAAGCAGTGATGTTTTTATTATCACTGTGATTCTGCAGTAGGCCTACTTTTGACAGGGATGGCTTTGCAGGTATCATTAAACTCTTGAGGAAATACTAACGACTACTAGAGTAGTTCTAGTACTAGAACCACTAGCAGTGGTTCTCAACCTGTGGGTCAGATGACCCTTTCACAGGGGTCACCTAAGACCATCAGAAAACAAATGTTATGAAGTATCAGCAAAAAACAGTTTTATAGTTTGAGAGTCACCACTGTATGAGGAACTGTATTGAAGGGTCACAGCATTAGGAAGTTTGAGAACCACTGTGCTAGAGAATTGATTCAGGTGTTCCAACTATGTGGGCTAACAGTCTGGCTATTTGCCTTCCTGCCTAGCAGAAATGAGCAAGAAATGTGAAGAACGAAGGCCACGTGGCTCTTCTAAAAATCATTAAACACACAGTAACAGCCTCAATTGGGAGTGAATTAAATCCCAGACAAAGAACCCAAAACAATGAAATCAAGAAAAATATGAACTCCTGAGTGAATGCCAAGATGACACAAATGCCAGCTGCATGAAACAAGGAAGTCAGTTCAGAATATGAAAATGGAATTCAATAAAGAGATAGAAAATTAAACTAAAATTATTCTGTGTCTTAGTTAGGGTTACTATTGCTCTAAGAAATACCATGAGCAACTTAGGGAGAAGGGTTTATTTCACCCACACTTCCATATAACAGTTCATCACCAAAAGCAGTGTGGGCAGGAACTCAAGCAGGGCAGGAACCTGGAGGCAGTAGCTGATGCAGAGGCCATGGAGGGGTGCGGCTTACGGGTTTGCTCACCATGGCTTGCTCCAGCCTGCTTTCTTATAGAACCCAGGACTACCAACTCAGGGATTGCATCACCCACAATGGCCTGGACACTCCCCCATCAATGCCTAATTAAGAAAATGCCCTACAACGGGATCTTATTGGAGCATTTTTTAAATTGAGGGTTCCTCCTTTCAGATAATTTTAGCTTGTGTCGAGCTGACACAAAACTAGTCAGCACATGCTAGAAAAGAAAAGCTCAATAAATGAAGTAAAAATCTCCATGGAATGTCTCTTCAATATAAAAAAAACCAAGGGAAGAACAGAATGACAAAGCTTGAAGACAGGGTAAAGTAATTGAAACACCTTAGCAACTCAAAAAATAAATTAAAAGAAGGTATGAACAAAGCATACAATATCCACGAAACAGTATGAAAAAATTTCATCATAGGCATAAAAGATAGAAACGTATCTCATGCTAAAGCTTTGGAAACATCTTCAATAAACAAGAAGAAATATCTCCAGAGAAGAGAGATGCCCACCCATTTACAGAAAGTATTTAGAACACCAAACAGACAAGATCAGAAAAAGAACTCCATAGTTAAAGCTCTACATGTAAAGAACAAATAAAGTGTATTGATTGGTATTGTTGCTTTCCTCATGGTGTCACGAATCCTTTCAACTCCTTCAGCCTTCACTCTATCTTCTCCATTGGGAACCCCATGATCAGTTTGATGGTTAGCTGTGAGCATCTGCCTCTGAGTATGTCAGACTCTTGCTGACTTCTAAGGAGACAGCTATATCAGGCTCCTGTCAGCATGTCCATCCTGACATCCACATCAACGTCTACCTTTGGTGACTGCACATAGGATGGATATCCAGGTGGAATGGTCTCTAGACGTCCCTTCCTTCAGTTTCTGTCCTGCACTGTGTGGGTCTAAACCACCAGCCTGGGAGCGCTTAGGGAGGGACCCATGGCTCTAGCTATATATGCAAGGGAGCTATATATAAGTGGGAGAAGAGATCCTTGGTCCCATGAAGACTGGGTGTCGTGGGGGGGGATATTCGAGGGTGGGGAGGTGAGGTATGGGGGAGGGTGGGAGGAGGTACAGCAACGTGGAGGCAGGAGGAGGGGGAAAGGGATAGTGAGTTCCTGGGAGGGGGGGGAATGGGGCAAGGAGAGAACATCTGAAATGTAAATAAAATTTCCAATAAAAAAAAGAAATGTAAGGAAAAATTAAAAAAAAAATAAAGTGTATTGAAATCTACAAGAAAGAAACACAAAATATAAAGACAGATCCAATGCAATAACTGTGGGTTTTCAACAGAAATTTCAAATACCAGCATGCCTTGGAACTGCATTTAAATTCTAACATATAATACCCAGGGTATTTTATTCAGCAAATTGAAGGAGAAAAAAATCACACACACGAACATGCATACACGTGTACCAACACTGTAGAAGGCACTTGAAAACCCCGTTTTCTTACAAAGGCAAGCTGGACTTTGGACTTCATAAGTAAAGAATGTAGAGGATCTCCTAGAGTTCTTTGAACTCAAAGAAGAATGAATACATCTATGAAGCTACAGGAGAGAATAAAGCATCATGGAACTGTAGGTACAAGAATGAGGAATAAGAAGACATAAAACACCAGAAAATCAAGAAAATGGTAAGTATTAAATATTTTAATAACTCTGCATATTAATTATTCCATAGTCCAGAGTCACAGAATAGCAGAATATGTTTTTTTCTGAAAAGATAGAATCCACCTATTCACTGTCTCTAGGACTCATGCCTCAGAAAGTCCTAAGATTTTCAGTTATTTAACCCCGAAACATTTTTTGTTGACCTAGCAAATCCAGCATAAGCCATGCAACTTTCTGTGGCTGGTGACTCCATGTGAGGCTCAGTGTACTAGGAGACTACCATCTTGTCACTTTATCATCTCACCAGGAGACCATGTTAGATGGCCCCTAGCTACTCCTCTGAGATTGGACTAGAGGTGACATCTCCCACACCTGTGGCTCTCCAGCAGCATTATGTGGATGTCCCCTTTCATGTGGAATACAGAAAGAACCTAGACAATAGCTGCCAACATCTGACTCTGACTTCACTCACAGTTTGAACAGTTGCTGCTTTACTAGCAATTCTAGGTTGATAGATATTTTGTCTGAACAGTTTGAAGATGCATCTTTGAAGATGGATCTATTATGTCTGTTGCTGTGGGAGAAACTAGCTACGAGTGACTGCATCCCAGTGTCCATTCCACTAAGCCCAGCTAAGGGTGTCACAGTCTTTTCTACCCAGGGTTCTTCCCTTATAGTCCTAGCTGATTTTTATGTTTCCTGTTTACTTAAAGACAATTTATATCTACAATACAACTAAGTATGGACATTTCAATTAACTCTTTGTCTTCTGACCTCTTCATTTTCATGACTATAACGACAGAGCTTCCATTTATATTGGGAATGCCTTGGATTTTATATTTAAATATGACCTATTTTTCACTTTTTCTGTTTCTTGTTTCTAGAACTCAAAATGAAGGTATGTTGCACCTTCATATTTGGTTGTTTCTAGTAGCTAAATTATAGAAAAATACAGCTTTTCCTCATAATTCTTTCCCTGAGGATAAAGTTCATGCTATCCTTGAGCCTATACTGTCATATAAGTTGCAGGTAATATACACTGTGCTTTAAAGTTGGGATGTCACATTTAGCCCAGGCTGGCCTACAACTCCAATCTCCCTCCTTGAGCTTCTGCCCACATGCCCCTTGCCTAGCTTAAGAACAAACACTTTAAATAAGTATTTATTTAGTTATTTTATATGTATAAGTGTGTGCCTGAGGGGATGCACTGCCTGTTTTCAGTACCTGAAGAAGGCGAAGAGGGTGTCGGATCCCATGGAACTGGGAAGCCTCCCTGTGGGAGCTGGGAACTGGGCTCAGGTCCTCTGGAAGAGCAGACAGTGCCTAAACCACTGAGCCATCTCTCCAGGCCCATAACAACCAAGTTTTCACTGCCATTAAAATTTGCTGAAATAGACTAGTTTAATCCAGAATGAGAAAATGTGAAAGAAGGAAATAGCAGGAAAAAAAAAAAAAAGATTATTTCCTTTACAACAGGCCTCTGGCCATGCAATAAGTGAAGGGACACAAATGTGGAACTCTTCACTGATTCTCTCTATCCACGCATATCTCACTTGAAAGATAGAGGCAGGAGGGTCCAGGGCTCTCACGGCCATCCTTGGCTACATGGTGATTCCAAGACACACCTAGGCTACAAATAAACAGAAACTGAGAAGGGGTGGGAGTTATTTGGGAAGAGGAAAGTAAACACAAGAAGGGCCAGGGGACAACAAAGAGGTTAACGGGGTGAATATGATCAAAATACATCTATGAAAATATCATAGTGCAGTATTATTCTAGATAACTAATGCATATAATAAAGTTTGAAAAAGAATGATTCTGCCAATGTCCTCACCTAGTTAAGCCTCGGGGGACTTCAAAGACAAACTTTTGTTCCTTTTTTTTTTTTTTTTTAGACAGATTTTAGCAAAGGATCCTTTACCCACATTAGTAACTCCAGTATCAAGTGTCAGCCTTCAGGTCTGTGTATCCCTGCCCTACTCCAAAGCCTCCTGCCTCCCTGCTCCCCCAGAGCTGCCCCTGGGACCCACTGGCTAGCTTCTCTCTGCCCAAACATGGAGTCTTCTCTTCCCTTGCTTTTGGCTTCTCTCTTATTTGAGGGACTGACTTATATTCTTTTCTGGATACTTGGTATCTAGCATCCTGACCTCAAAGGTTTAGATTTGACAGTCAGATTGAGTCTCCCGCACTAGGGAGGTGGTTTCTCTCATGCCATTCCTGTGGCCTTCTGATTTCCTAGCCCCAATCAAAGCTCACTAGCACTTTTCCCTTTTCTAACATCTTTATCATGTCCTCCAAGTGTCCCCCTCCCTAAACCTTCCTGTAAGCTCCCAGGCAGTGCATCAAACTTGGGAGCTGAGGAGCAGCCATGGCATTTTCAAATAGCTTGTTGACGGGACCAGCTTGTGAGAAAACCAACAGTACACTGAAAGTCTTAGGGATCCTTTAAATTGGAGGATTATATGGTCGCTTGATTAAGTCTGGGTTATGTAAACAGTGGAGTGTTTAGCTTCAGGCTTGGCTGTTGGAGTCTAGGCAGCTGTTTGTACTTAAGTACAGCAAGAAGTCTTGTTAATCAAAGTACTGACTGGATTTCTTTCTTTCTCCGGTCCCCGCCTGTGTCTTTTTGGTACCTGTGTTGTTTTTCCTCCTGTCCAAAGCCTTTGGGCTCAGGATTGTTGGGAAGCAAATGCTCTCTGAGGACCGGAGACTTATTTTTTTGATTACATAGTGATGTGCCTCGCAGACTTCCCTTGCTGTGA
Organism: Mastomys natalensis; assembly: GCA_021653895.1. Lineage (NCBI taxonomy): Eukaryota > Metazoa > Chordata > Mammalia > Rodentia > Muridae > Mastomys > Mastomys natalensis. Next base: position 225,882 of record JAJTUV010000303.1, read on the forward strand.
GGTAACCACTTCATTTATCCAAGCTCTACAAAGCCTTTATTATTTCAGTGAGTTCATATTTTTGAAGCTAAGTCATCAGTTTGATGCGTTTGTTGTAAAGTGTGGTTTAACAGCTTGTTAGCACATTTTTTTTTTTTTAAAATGGAATCCAAAGATATTTCATGCTTGAGCAGCAGTGGATTTAAGAGCCGATGAAAAGTCCTCTGAACTTCATGCATTCAGCCCAGGACAATGCATCAGGATGGTGTGGGTGTGGAGCTGGTGTGGCTGGGATGGATAGCCAATGCCCTGGAGCTTGTCTCCCTACCCCACCCTTGCCAGTGTCTCCTAGGTAACCAGTGTTGCATATGTTCCCTGACTTCAGGTGGTCTGGGATGCCCTGGATCATTTGGGATTATTTGGGCAGTTTGAGTTCATGTGGGTTTTTTTTTTTCTCCACCCACTGAGCTGATTTTATTCTCTTTTGTCCACAGAACCAGTGGGGAACTTGGGTGGTTCTTTTCTGTCTTCTGCATGTGGCTTGTAAAGTTGTCTTAGAACTAACGGGTTGGAACTGAGAGCTATTGTGGAGCCTGGTAAGCATCAGTCAGCCTTTGAAAAGCAAAGACAGGGAAAGGGCTGGCTCTTTCCATGGCTTCAGCACAAATATAAACAAGGTCACTTTCCTGGGCAGCAGCAGGAGTGAATGTTCTGTGTTGACCAAAGATGACCTTTGGGTGAGGTTTTTAAAATCCAGGCATGAAATAGAGGCAAATGGATTCCTTTGCCTGACTCCAGACCTATTCTGGTATCAGACTAACTGTTGGGCTCAAGGATCTGCAGCCCATGGGAGCAGCCTCATGAAACTGAAATTGGTCAAATGGATTTTCTGAACAAGCTCAGAGGACTTGACTGGTCCATAGATGAGTTGCCTGCTCTGTATCTCTTCAGTGCACAAACCAGTATGTAGTGATTCCCTCTTACTAGAAAGGACCAGAACCCATTATTCCCTTTTGGATTCAAGTAATCTGTGGTTAAGGACAAACATTGAGGGGAGGAAGTCAGTCCTTGTTTAACACTTCAAATTCTTCAGTTGTAGATTGTTGTTCCAGTACTTACTGCCTGAATTTTTTATCTACCATCTGTCTTGTTTTCTGTCATCTCTGTCTTTCTCTGTATGTATGTATGCATGTATCTATGTATCATCAATTGATCTTGTCTATCTCCTATCATCTATCTTAGACTGATCTTGTCATTTACCATTTAATATAAACTATCATCTATCTATCTATCTATCTATCTATCTATCTATCTATCTATCTATCTATCTATCTATCATCTGTTTATTTATCCATGTATTCATCCTATTCTGTCATGTAAGAGATATTGAAACACTTGCATGAGAGAAAGTGATACCACATGAGAATAGGGACCCATGATCTCATTACAGTAGATGAGACTCATGTTTTTTTAATCTGTCCACATTGCCAATGTCTCTTTGAGGTTGAGTACATAAAATGGAACCCAGGAAATGAGGCAGTCTTAGCTTTGCTGATGAATTAAGAAAATCCAGCTGTTCACAGCAATGTGTTCATTTACAGAATGATGACAAAACTTACTTTTGCAAGATACTTTTATAAAATCCAGTTGTCTAATTTTGTAGACAAAGGACATTGCTTAGGATTCTCTCATTTTCCTTCTGATCTCAGCAAATATCCCTTAATTTTGGACATCTCACATTAAATGGTCAACTAATATGTGACCTTTTATATCTGGCTTCTCTTACATAGCATAATGTTTCAAAGCCTTTTAATGTAGGAGCATATATATACCCTTCATTGTTTGATGAATAATATTCCATTATATAAATATTGTATTTGTGTATCAACTTGTCAGTCAGCAGGCTTTTGGTGGTTTCTATCTTTAGGCTATTGTGAATAGTGTGGTTTTGAATACACATACAAGTTTTCATTTGTTCATCTGTGTTCAATTCTTTGAGATTCCAGTAGAATTGCTATTGCCATGTAATTTTATGCTTAATTGGCTGAAGACTCACCAATTTATTTTTAAAGGAGGCACATACCATTTTACACACTTAACAGCAAAATGTGAGATCCCCAGTTTCTCCAAATCCTCAAATCTTGCTTTGTTTCACATTTTGATTTATGATTGCTATCCTCGTGAGTGTGAAGTGATCCCACTGGGGACTAGATTTATGTCTCCTTAATACTAGTAGTGATGACTATCTTTTCATGTACTTGCCTGCCAACTACATATATTCTGTGGTGGAGACATGCCCTTTGAGAGAGTTGTCCATCTCTTAAATTAGACTGTAGTCTGTTATTGTTGGGCTGTAAGATTTTGCTATAGTTTGGATACCGGGTCCTTTTCAGGCTCCTAGTTTGCAGACACTTTTTGCCATTGTGAAGACAGTCTTTTGTCTTTCTTCATAACATCTTTTGATGCCTTACAGTTTTAACACATTGGCCACAATTCATTACATCCATATCTGTGAAATTTGTTCCTTTCACAGAGCTACCAGGGTCCTTTCAAGAGTTTAATACCAAAAGAATGTTTTAAGTGTCCTCTCCAGTCTGAACTTTCCTGCACTGTACCACAGACACAGTCATCTCATTTGGGCAGAACCTTACAGTCTGTGAGCTTCAAAGCAGGAGGCATAGACAATGGAGCTCTTGTCAGAGGCTGACACTCCTGGCTGACAATGAAGAAAGCCTCTGGCTTGCTTCTCCCACGTGGAAATGGCTTTACTCTGTGCAGGCAGTGGGTGGGATCTGTGAATGGGCTGGAAGGATTGTGACCTGGCAAGGGGTCCCTTTGCTACTTCCAGAGATATGAACTAAGAGAACAGGTCTCTGGGGGCAGAGAAGAGCTCCTACGTTATCTGCTGCGGAAGCTGCAGGTGCAGCCTCTGTAGCTGGAACTTGGGAGGAAGCTTCTCTTAATAGAGAGACACTGTGACCATTTCCTGGAACTGGGGTGAAGTTTCTGCCATCCTGTACCAGGGTGGGAGGGATGGAGCATTTGTGATTCAAGGTTCACAAATTCTCACCATTTTTAACAAGATGGATGAAACTTTCAAGAAACATTTCTTCATTTTTGATATGATCTTAAGACAAAAATATATTTTTATTTTTAAACTATAATTGTCACCAAGTATAGTTGTTTGCTCTGTGAACAGATGTGTGGAAATTCTAATGCCTCTCTTCAATTTCCCTTCCCTTTCTACTGGTATTTTTTGTTTCCTTCTGTCTCCTAAGTGCTGAAATTATAGGTGTGACACACCATATCTACAGAAAAAGACCTAATCACTCACCAGCTGTCTGCATCTATATGTTGGTATTAATTAATCCTGAAAAGCCAAGGTCTGAAGCAGGCCCCCACTATTCTTCCTGCCTTAAGTTATTACCATAACTTAATAGTTTACCATATAAGTTCCCTGTTTTGTTGAAACCATTTTGTAGCTGGGATCTAGATTTACCTGGGAACAAACCCTGCAGACAATGCCCTGAGTCTGAGTTCAATTGCATCTCCTATGGTTCCTTAAGTAACCACTCCAGGCTAACTCTTGATTCTTTCAGCTGATTTTTATGTTAATCACTGCACACTGGTTGGTCAGTGTTGTTTATCTTTTAAAAGAATCAACTTTCATTTTATTGATTGTTTGAATTTTTTTCATTGTTTCTATTTCATTAATTTCTGCCTCGATTTTGATTATTTCTTCATGTTTATTGTTTGGAGGCTTGTTTTGTTGTTCCAAAGCCTTAAGATACACCATTAAGTGACTTGCTTTCTCTCTGTTTTTATTTCTCTTTTTTTGCATGTATGTGTGAGTACCTGCTTGTCCATATGAGTACCATGTATGTGCAGGTGCCCATGATGGCCAGAAGATGGTGTAGGAACAATGAAACTGGTGGTTGTGAACCATGTGATTTGAGTGCTGATAACTAAACCCAGGTCAGATCTCAGATACAGAAAACACAGATAGAAACCTCTCATTAGTGTTTCCATATTATGGTCACTGTCAGAGAAAGTGTAGAGATAAGAAAAACTGACAGGAAGCTTTATTACAAAGTGAAAACACATTCTGAAGAGGGAGTAAAGGCTCCTCAAGAGACAGTAGTTCCCCAGAGCTTGGAAAGTTCATTCTATAAGCAAGTTCATTAATGGGAGGGAGTCTATGACTCCTTATATAGTTTTCAGATATCATGTCATCAGATGAATGATCAGATACAAGGCTCATTGTATGCCTTTGTACATGAATTGTACATTCCATTGTAATGAAGAAAAGACAGTTAATGGACTTCTGGATCAGCCAGGTATGTTCCTGTCAGTTTGAGGTGGTCTTGTTTTTCTGTTTGAGTGGTCACATGTTATCTTCCTGTAACAGGTCTACAGTTGTGTGAGCCTCCATTGACCATGCTGTCTGTTTTCTTTGTCTCTGTACCTATGTAACATAGTTAGGCAGGAAAGGAATGAAAAAAGGCCACTTGTGACCATCTGCTTTTGAGACACTAACTGAGACATATGAGTATCAGTATGCTGGACACAGTTCCAGTGTCCTCTGGAACAAAGGTATTGTTGGCAGTTGGTTATATAGTTATACCCTTTTTAATTGAGCATAGACAGTTGGTAACCTCCTTCCCAAATGTAAGAGAGCAGGTGCTTCCCATGTTTGCACACAACCTTTTGTACTAGAGAGGAAATCCTATTTTAAAACCTAGGGAAGACTAGCCTAAGCCAGGAGATGAAAAGAAACAAGACAAATGTAATGAGATAAAGAACTGGGTGGAGACCTGCCCACTTCAATGAGATACACCCGAACATACTCCAAAACCCCCACCCCTTGGTAGAGTTGTTCAGACTTTCAAGACTGAATCTGCCCACTTCTGACTTCCAACTCAGACAATGTGACTCCCCGACCCCCATCTCAGTTTCCTTCCTCTCAGCAAAAGTTGAAATGCCAGAGTCATCCGCATTTGTTGTTTTCTATCCCGAACTCCAATAAATTGTTCTCTTTGTGTCTATTTTTAGGTCCGTTTGTGACAAGTCCTAGAACTGAAAGAAGGATCTGGTATTGGTATCCTACAGTCACATACACTACCTACCTCAAGTGGCCACATATTTTAAAAGGAACTTGTGGGCATTCTAAAGCTGATGGATCTGCTGTAAAAGAATGGACATTCTTTCTACCCAAGCCCAGATGAAGCCAGGTCAGAAACTCATACAGAACAGAGAGGAAAGCTCTAAAATTGGTAATCCAAATGATTGACGAACTATTAAACATAGATTATCTAGGCCAATCACCCCTTCCTCTCCTTACCCCTGAGGTAAAGGGCAACTGATAACTCTATAACAAAGTAGGAGAGAAGGGGCCTGATGGGATTCTGGAACAAGATAGTGGTGGAGAAAAGCCCAGGTTAAAAATGTAGACTTTTATGGGAGAAGACTAGAAGCTACATGTTGAAGTGGCTCTCCTCCAAATGAAGCTATGTTTGCCTGTAATAGTAACGAAATACCCAAGACAATGAACTAATGAACAAAAAGGCTTATTTTATAAACATTTATTTTATAAACATTTTGGAAGTTCTAGTATAAGATCAAGGAAACCTATAGCATTTGACCTTCGCTAGACATGCTGGATCCCAATGGTAGAGAGTTCACAGCAGAGCAGACTGCTCCACTTAGGGCTAGGAAATGAAAGTGAGGAAGGGCCTCAGTGTCCTTGAAGGATACACTTTCAATGACCTAAAGGGCTTGCATGCAGCCTTTCCTCTTAAAGGTTCCCCTACTTCCAACTTGCATCATCCCAAGGATTAAACTTTTAACACATGGTGTTTGGGGGGACAAAGGAACAGTTATCCAAACCAAAGCAAAAGCCCTTCTGTTTTGTCAACCCTGTACTCCTCCTGAATTAGACATTGGCTGGGTGCTAAGCTCCTGTTTGCTCCACTGAAAGTACTAACAACAGTGAATCGCACAGTTTACATGGATGGATTTTATAGTATGTAAATCATATCTGGAAGCCCTCAAAAGGCAAAAGAAAATAAATGGTAAAGGGATAGGTTGGGAATCTAGAAAGCAGACAAAGGGTTTATTCATGGTTAGGACCAGAGTTGCCTTGTCTTCAATGAGATAAAAGACATTTCTTAGGCTAATTTTTAATCATCTTTTCCTTATAAAAATCATCACTACTGTTTTGCATCATTCTTTTCCTATAAATATCATCATTACTGTTGGCTTTATCTTAGTTCATTTGTATGAACACATTATATTCTCTCCACTCTGTGCGAGCTCCCTTTGGGGTCTCTCTCTTCCACAACTATGCTCCTGCCCATCTGCTATTTGGATGTGAAGTCTTATGACCCATTGGATGAGCAGTCTCTTCCAGGCTATAGACAGATGCCTTCATCACTTTCCTTATCTGTTCATCATATATCATTTACACTTGATATAAGTTTCGATCAGTACTACCCACAGAATAGTGTGTCCAGCTGCATGGATGCTGTGATGGATCTGTCCCTGGAGCTGCATACACACTGGTGCCATCACCCTGTGTTTGGTCAGCTAATCCAGATCTTGAGTGGGGGATGTGGGGCTCAGCACCTTGTCTCCCAGAGTCATGATGTCTGTTATAGTCTAGTGAGAGAATGGGTATAAAACTCAAGGAAATGTTAGGTTATCAGTTTCATGAGCATTACCATGCTGCATGATCAGTCAATCCTTGCTGATGGAAGACATTGTAAATGGTGTCTAGGTTTCTTATTTTTTTATTTTTTAAATTACCACTTTCTGCTTTATTCAGAAATTGGTTTAAATGAAATTTCTAGATAAAAAATAGAAAAATATTAAGAATTAGTGGAATTAGTCTTCCAGAGGATATAGAAACTGAAGACATGCAAAGTCAGCCATGAAACACTAGCAACACACACATGAATCAACACTTAAATTACTCTCCAAAGAAGATGTTTCCATTTTCTGCTGGGAAATGAAGTCATTACACAGAAACTTGTAATAATAATAATAATATAGTAATACATGATAATACCCCAAATTCAAACTTGTAATAATAATAATAATATAGTAATACATGATAATACCCCAAATTCATTATGTAATACTTTTGCCTGTGAAACACAATCAGACAGAGTCCAAGAGGGCCAAATAGGAACACTGTAAATTTTGTGTACTTGATTTAGTACAGATTTTTGTGAAGGAAATGATTGTAACCTGCCTTCAAACAAGTAAAAGCAAAAAGAAAGAAAGAAACAAAGAAACAAAAAAAAAAAAAAGAGAAAAGAATGAAGGAAGAAAGGAAGGAAGAACGGAAGGAAGAAAGGAAGGAAGAGAGAGAAAAAAATCTAGCCATCCCACATCTAGGAATTTATCCAAGATAAAGGAAGTCATGCATTTATACAAAGGTTATTAAGTGAGTGTTTGGAACAGTGTTACACATGATTAAACAATTGGAACCAATGTCTGTCAAGATGTGAGTAGATTCTTGACTACTCATGTGACAAAGCATTACTGGAAGACAAAGGAGTATACTATGGCTACATGCATTTGTAAAAATGGATCCCAGCAAAAGAAGATGGAAGATCCCACATGCTAATGAAAAAATAAGGGGCCAGTGAGATGATGGCTCAACAGGCATGCAGGCCTGATAAACTGGGTTCTAGCACTATAACCCATGTAAGGATGGAAGGAAGACATCCACAGTTATCCTCTGACTTCAATGTGTGTATCATGGCATACGTGACCACCCCAATACAACATCACACACACACACACACACACACACACCACTTGCACCAACAAAAGCACTAATTATTATTAGTTGATATTAAGATGACAAGGAAGGACTGGCACAATGAAGTTCTGGAGAGTGCTGTATGTTTCTCAGTTTGCTGATAGTTCTGGAAATAAATGCTCAAAATATTCATACGGCCTATTGTTAATGTGGCTAGTTTATTGTGTGTCAGTTATGATTCAACAAAACTGTGTAAAAATGAGAAAACCAGCCCTTGGAACCACATGCCCTAGTTGGCCTCTGTTTGTGCTTATGTTCACTTCCATAATCTGACTGTTAATAATATCAATATTTATCTAAAGCAGCACAAGCGGTTCAGCTGGTACTGCCATGGCTTGAGACATCAGTCATTGTCTGAAATAACCTAGGTTCTATCCAACTAAACAGCAAATATTTACCCCCACAAGTTCATTCTCAAGTAATCCTTTCCATTAAGGCATTACAGAGAAGTGCACAAGCAATCAAGAGCACAGGTCTGTGTTCTCCCAGTGTGAGCACACCTGTGTAACCAGTGCCCAGATCAAGAAATAGGATTAGTAACATTCCAGAAAAAACAAAAAACCAAAAAAAATCAAAAAACCAACTCTTGTTCTTTTTTCTAAAAGTAGCATCTTTCGGTGTGTGTGTGGCGGGGGGAAGGCTCTGATTGCTAACACTGTAAATCAGTCATGCCTGATTTTGAGTTTGTTATCATTGGAATCATATAGCATGTGCTTTAAAAGCTGCCCTCTAATAATTCAGCCTCCTTCTCTCTCTCTCTCTCTCTCTCTCTCTCTCTCTCTCTCTCTCTCTCTCTCTCTTTCTTGTAGGTTTCTTCCTTCCACTATCTTCTCTGTTCTATTCATTTGAGGAATGGTCTCTCCCTCAATCTGGAGTTTGTATTTGTTTCTTTTTTATTGGATATTTTATTTATTTACATTTCAGATGCCATCCCTTTCCCCCTTTCCCCTTCCCAGAAAACCCCTATCTCATTCCCCCTCCTCCTTTTTGCTTTTATATTATTTTAACTACATGCAAGTATTAAGGTCAGTTCTAGGTTGAGGAACTAGCAATACAATAGATGCAAATAGTTAAAAAAAACAAGCAAGACAATAAACATAAATAGTCAAAGAACAAGCAAGGCAATAAACAAAGTTCAGTGTACATTCTCATGATCACTGTTTCTAAGGGCTTATCAGGATGATCAAAATATCTGAGCCTACTTCCCTGTCCTAGCCCAAAGTCATTTTCATGTCTGAAGCCCACTTCCTTGTTCTAGCCTAAGATTTATATTCCTGCCTGAAATTACTTCTTTGTTCTAGCCTAATGTCAGATTCCTCCCTGAAGCCCACTTCCTTGTCCTTGGCCAATGTCATATTTCTGCCAAACAACCCCAAAGGCTCCTGCCTCTCCCCGTTTTTTATTTTGTAAACAAGACTGAGCCTGTCTTAGGTTGTTCTGACAAGAATGCCTTCCTTACCCATCATAGAATATGCATTATCCAAAGCAATGCACTTATGTCTTAGGTTGGTAAAGCTCTGAGTGGAATTTACTTGTCCTTAGATTGCCAGCCTGTTAATTTAATAACTCCGTCTGGGGGTCTATTTTCAGTTTCAAGCCATGTACTTTGGCTGCCAACATGTTGATGTTGTTAAAGACAAGATTTAACACAATGGGCAGGAATAAAAGTATTCTCAGGACAAAAAGGACTAGCATGATCAAGCTATATATGCCATTCTGGAAGCTTGACCAACATAGAAATACTGACCTCAGGCCATGGGTAATTTTATTAGCAGTATCTGCCACATCAATGCTCAGCAGATCAGCATTCTTTAAATTCATAAGCTCACTATGTAAAGTTAAAACATCCAGAGACGTGTTAGAATTATGCCAAGTACACTGCAAGTGTCTTTAAACTTTTTCCTAATTATAATAACTGTAAATTTTAAAACTAACACAAATCCAATGGTATTTGGCATGACAGTTGAGATGGCTCCTTACTCTTAAACTCTGAACCTCATTCCAATAATTTGAATAAAATAAAGAGCATCAATTCGTTGTTCCAAATGCCTATATAAATCCTCTTGTATATTCAACACATTAGTAAAATTTTTTGCTAAATGATTTACAAAAGTAGTTGTCTTAACTTCTTGTGTCAAAGCAATTGCAGAAGCAGTGGTGCTAGCAATTAATGTAATTATACGAGTAATAGTCAAGACCACTACTCTCTTGCTTCTACTTAAAGCTGACTCACTTCTTCTAGTACTTGCAAGCTTCTTTCAGAAGACCAAGGTTCTGTAATACTTAGGGCAATAAAGCAAAAGCTGGTTGATAGACCTCCATAACTGACATGCTGGATTTCAACACACCAACACAACTGGAACATGTACAATCAATGCAACTTACATTAAATACTGTAGAAGAAACTGTTGGGAGCCAACTTCTAGCAGAAAGATGCTATCATCTTTACAGCCATCTCAGACCATATACCCTGACAAGAGACTTGTTTTCAACAGCCTACAACAGCTGAGCACACTCTGATAAACATCTTGTTTTTCTCACATCCCTTGTTTTGCTGCTTAGTTCCCCCAGCTGCTAGGCACACGTGGTCTCCACACTGCTAGCTAGGCACACATGATATCCATGCTGCCAAGGCACATGACATAGTACCTTCAGCTGTGCTTGTCCATGAGGGCAAGGCACGTGTTAAAGGGTATAAATACCCAGGATTTCCTTTCAATAAAGGAGACTTGATCAGACTTTCTGTCTTGTCTTCATTCTTCATGTCTCTCGCCCCACTCTTTCTCTTGCTAGACCCTGTTGACTAAGCAGAATGGGAAGAGACAAGAAACAAAAGTATTTTTAACTTGACAATTAAAAGAGACTTAACACATATACTAACACATGTTTAAAATCTAGATCCTGTCCGTACTTTATCTCTTGCTAATATAACATCATAGAGAACTGAAGTTAACTTCCAAATATGTCTCTGAAAATGTCCAGAACCAGCCTTCCAAATGAAGACTGTTAGTGCCAATACTGGATTGATTTCTAGACCAGTACATGATTGAGTCTAAATAACTGGTTACATTTAAGGTCTAAAAACTGAGGCAAGGCAGCTTGTCCCATCAGGGGTATAGGTAAGCAAAGGTGGGTCAGGAGCATATGTCCAATACAGCTTCCCAGTCACCATTGTCAGGGCACTCAGCAAGCTCACAGGTTACCATAATTCTTTGTCCTGGAATCAATATGTCTCACCCAATGGAGTTTGTATTTGTATTTGTTTTTTTTTTTTTTTTGTTTTCTGTTTTTTTGTTTTGTTTTGTACAGCATTAGCTATAGGACTACAGTTTACCTATTTATTCTACTGTTAATAGACAGATACTAGGCTCTATTTTTGTTTTGTATATTGCAAGTGTCGAGAAGCACTTTTTATTTATGATAATATTTAATTAATTCTTTGAGAATTTCATACAATGCATTTTGAACATATTCAAAGCCCTCCCCCAACTCCTTCCAGATCCACCCACATGCCCCATCCAACATTGTGTTCTTTTCTACTTTTTAAAAATTCACTGAATCAATCTATGTTGTCCAAGTATTCGTGAGTATGGGGCCAACCCTTGGAGGATGGTGATACTCTTATCACTCCTTAACTGCAATGGTTGGAGTTTATGCCAACTTTCCCCCTCCACACTGGAATTTTGTCTGTCTTGAGACTGCACAAGTCTTGTACATGCTATCACAACTGTTGTGAGTTCATATATGCAACTGTCCTGCTGTGTTCAAAACACTGTTTTGTTATTTACCACCTTTGGCTGTTATATTTCTACTCCTTCTTCTCCAGTTATCTTTGAGCCATGGAGGACGGAATATAATATAGAGCTGAGCACTCTGTAGTCTCATATTTTCTGCAATCTGACCAGTTGTATGTCTCTGTGCTAATCACCATCTACTTCAAGAATAAGCTTCACTGATGAGTGTTGAGAGATGTTCTAATTGATGGTATAGTGATAAGTTATTAAGAATCTGTTTAATACTATATCCATTTAGCAGAATAGTAGCAGTAGGTTTTTCTCTATTGCCTATGACCTATCTAATCCTGTGTTCTTGGTTCCAATAATGGAACCAAGGTACCAGGTATGGATTCCATCCTGTGGAGTGGGGTCTTAGATCCAATAAAATGTGTCTGGTTGTTCACATAACATTTATGCCACTATTGTGCCAACAGGCATATTTTTACAAGCCTGTCATTATTGTAGCTTGAAGGGATCACAACTAGATACAAGGGATGGTTACATTTCTCCTCTGGTGGCATGCATAGCACCTGCCAGTCTATAAAACCTAGCACTAAGGATGTAGATTCCAGGTGAATAGCAATTGGATTTCTTTGTTTTGTGAATCAAGTATGTAATGTCTTCAGCTGTAGAATTTTAACATCAAATTCTGGGTGATCAAGAGCAATGACAATAGTTTAGAATATTTGATTAGAGGTTCTATGAGGTCCCACTAATTGATAACTCCAAAAGAGATCACCCATTCTTAGTACTGGGTAATTTACTTGCTATCTTGTATTGTCTAGTAAGGACATTAGACAAATTCTTATATGCATCTTTCTGTGAACATAGAGTGTGTGTTCCAATGGAGATGATTTGTGGTGGCATTTCTAGAACTTGAGACTCAAGTCACCTGATGCTCTTCTACTAGCACCTCAGAACGCCAGTTGCTCAACTAGAGAAGTGAGTGATATTTGTTTTTCCCTGTTGATTGATGGTGATAATATTTTTGTATATTATTGTGAAATGTCTTTTCAACTCATTTGTTTACATGTCTGTGGGAAAGCCTTTACATATTGCTCTAAGTCTGCTTTATTTCTTTTCATTTTTAAAAGTTTTTTATTTTTTACAATTTCAGGATTTCAGTGTAATTAAATATTTTGATGTGACTGTTAACATATCTAATGCTATCTGAGTCATGGGTGTTAAATGTATAATATCTCAAAATGTGTAAGTTACTGGTTTCAACAGTGCTCACATCTTAAAGAGAAAACTTTAGTTTTTAATGAGCACATAATGAGAGATGTTTTAAATAGCTATAGAGTATTTAGGGTAAAGAAATATCTTCAATCCTAGGTTCTGAGAAAGAGTTTAAGAATGTGGAAAGATTTAGAAGGACCCTATATGATAGATATGAGAAAGAAGAAGTTACTTTGTTCTTTATTACTGCATGATGAAAGCCATGTCATAAAATGTGAACATGCAAGGATATTCATTTCAACATAACATTAGCAACAGGACTCACTCTCCTCCACAGTGACTCCAAGATAGGATATTAATTGGAGGCAATTCTAATCAACAGTCCAATTCACCTGCTGTATTCAAAGGCTTGCATTCCATGGTTGGAGTCACCCACAGTAAAGCGCATTAACAAAATCTTAAGTGAAAAACAATTCATAGAGTTCAACAATTAATAGATTTTAAATTCTTAGTGTTGTGATGAAATTTGTCATCTGATCTGATTGTGATGATCCCGTGTCTAGTGCCTTCTATGTGTAGTACCTGCCCAACAGTCATCTCTTGAAGAGGATGACATATCTAAAGATCACTCATAGCCTGATGGTGCATCCCAATACCTTCATTGTTTATATCATGTCCTCCTTTCACACAGGTATCATCTCATCTCATCTTATTGTAAGAAGAACTACTCAGTTAAGAAGTTATTTTGATAGCAAGAGAGATATCATATTCACATCATTTTAATCAAGCTATGTTGTTTGTTGTTTTTATTGATCTATTTTGTGTTATATAATATTAAATCTCAATCTGGGGTTCCCATCCCGCCTTTGACCATTTAGTTTCTGGATAAAAGACACACACAGTGAAGCCCTAATCAGCACAAGAGCACAAGTGCTAGGCAGACATCTATCCTCTATGCTATTATGTCTATTCCCCAGCTAATAATTCTGTTATATATTTTGCCATGTTTCATCTGAGTGGCCCTTAACTCCAATGAGATAACTTACATGACCATTAGATATTCTTACACCATGGTGCCTTCTCTCTTCACTTTTTTTAAAAATGGTTTTCCTCTGACCTCAAGTCCAGAAACCCTAAACCCTGCCCATTTCTCTTTGGCCCAGCTATTGGCTATCGGCATCTTTATTCACCAATCAGGGATAACTTGGGGGCAAGGTGCACGTATGTGTAGTCTCTGGGAACAACCAGTACTTAACATAGCAAAAGACCAAACCTCAACAATTTTGCCATTACTTATCATTGATATCTTGCCTTACTTACAAATTAAAAATTTTCATACATGTGGATATATTGAAGAAAGCAGTATACACAGGACTCTTAGTATTAGCCTCAATTTCAGGTATCCATAAAGAATCTTGAAAAGTACCTCCCATGGGTGGGTGGCTATTGAAGTATAAAACTGCATGAGAAGTTATCAAAAGGAAATTAGCTTTCTTGGAGTGTGCTTTCATCTTCATTTCAACCACAGCCTGGATTTCCCGAGAAACAAACAGTATAATTGAGAAGGGAAGGGAATGGGAATGTGAGCAGAGGAAACAGTCATAATCCCACCCTAAAGTCAGAGCTGACCAACCCCTACTGTGAGCTCTGGAGCTACCTTAGGTCTAGAATGTTGCCTTCAATTATACTGTAACAGCCAGGCCCTGATATGTTCACTTAGATCAAACATTACAGGTAGCTTTCTCCAGGAGGGATTGTGGTGTGGGTCTGGGTAGCTCCCTACCACTGAGGTGCACTGTGAATGTTCTGAAGATGATATGACCATACTCACAAAGATGGAAGTCAACGCTTTCATTGAAGGATCACAGTGTCTTCTGTAGAAGGGTATAATTCTCACGCATCTTTAAAAATAAGTCTTATTTGTAATGTCCATATAGATGTTTTAATTATATCTCCCATACACAAGATGTTAGATGAACTTATAGTAAATATGATATCTTAAGAGCAAGAAAGACACTAATCTCATGGACAGTAGCCAAGTCACATCTATCAAAGATTTTTATTTATGGTCAGGGTTGCTTCCTTTAGTGGACTGCCCAGCTGCCTTGAGACCTGTACACCCCAGCTCATCACTGAACAAATGTACCTGGATGAAGACTTGTGTCTGGCACTAGGGTACTGTGTGCCTTTGTGCTCAGAAACAATAAGCAGCAGACAATCCAGTTCTATTTAAAGACCATAAACCATGTCCACACCCTGAGATGTAGCCTTCTATATTTGCTTGATCAGCTGGGTTGCTATGGCAAAGAAAACAAATTCCTTAAAAGACTATTGGAAACTGAAAAAAAAAACATTAAAGCAAAAGTATGTTTCATATTTATGGCACAATTTCAGATAGCAAACTTACAAATAAGCTACTATACATATCCATGTGATGGGTTCAGAATGGAATCAAATTTTCAGTTCTTTTAGGTAGACAAGAAGAGCACAGTTGCTGGGTCTCATCATAAGAGTAAGCTCATAAGCTGCCTCCTAGCTCTCATTCACAGTGGTCCTACAATGCCACTCTGAGTTCTCAGCAGCAAAGAGTGAGCAATCCTTGTGGCTTGGCACCCTCACCAGAATTTACTCTTCTCTGTGTCCTGCTGACCAAACCTAGGTTTTGTAAGTGTCAGAAACGTTTTTTCCCACTGAGCTATCATTGGCCTTAGTTTTTAAAATTAAATTACTTAAGCATACAGTGTATATGTTCATTTAATTCTTTGATTTCCCCCTCAAGATTTTATAGTTTTGTTTATATAAATCTTGTTCATATTTTGTTATTTGTATGAATTGTATTTTGGGGGTACTGATGTAAATTATTCTGTGTTTCTAATGTAAAATGCTACTTGACTTTGGTTTAATAAGGAAAGCATGGCCTTTCTATAGATGACCACACTATAAACAATCCATAAACAAAGACTAAAACCATCTTGAGTTCTTTCTTTTCTATCTGTTTATCTTCTGTTTCTTTGTCTTGTCTTGCTGCATTGGTGAAGACTTGTGGCACTGCCCTGGAAGCTGAGCAGTGAGATCTGCTATTCTGTCCTTTAAACAAACATCAGTGGTAGGGTTCCTAGCATCTCATCAGTCTACTGGTACCTAAAGATAAAAGGAGGCAGCTCCCCTTATCCCAGTTTGCTGAGAGTTTTTCATGAATGTCAATTGGGGTTTTTCAAGTGCTTTTATTGTATATGGAAACATGATTTTATCCTTTTCTTTGTCTAGACAGTTGATATAACAATTTTTAAAATACTGAGATAGCTTGAATACCTCAAATTTAAAAAATTACTTGATTATAGTGCTTAATAATTTTTATATATTCCTGGATTTGACCTGCTAATATTTTGTTGGTAGTCTTAACATTTAGCTGTAAAAGAGATATTGGTCTATAGTTTTCTTTTTCTTATAATTTGTCTTGTGTTGAAGTTATGGAGTATTCCTTCTCCTTCTGCAAGAAACCGTGGAGTATTAATGTACTTTCTTCTTTAAATACTTAGTACAATGTGTATTTTAATTTTACCATTAATTTGGATATATTTGTTTATTTAAATGTTTATTTAAATTTAATTGATATAACAAATTTTTGAATGCTGAAATAGCTTGCATACCTCAAATAAAATTATACTTTTTATTCATATATATGTGTATACACACACACACACACACACACACACCACACACACACACACACACACATATATATATGACTTATTCTTTGCTTCTCAAGACACTGAAAAAGGCAGCTTTTAGGTATTAAACCTAATCTCCTTTCTGGGAAAGGCTGTATCAGTGAATGGCCACCTAGTCACTGTGTGCTTGAAGAGACAGATGCTTTGTCCCAATTACCTACCCACTCCAGTTTCTGAGATGCCTAGGGCTGAGTCTTGTGGGAATGTCATTGTAGCCCACTTTTTATTTCTGCCCAATCCTAATGATTTTTATGGTCTTCTAGAGAAACAAATTCCAGAGTTATCAAAGGTTTTCTAGAGTTAGAGTCAAAGCACTAGACCTAGGTTATATTCAAAACCGAGTACTCTGCTTGCTTGCCTTTGGTGGTGATGCTTCTGTGGCTGCAGAATATGATGTCAAACTTGTTGAATTCAAACTCTGCCTTACTTATCTATGAATCTACAGAACTGTGAGCAGGAAATTTAATATCACTGTGAGTTTATCCATCTGTAAAATGGACATAAATGTGCTTTTATTATTGATTACCACTCCAACCATACACAGTACATTCCAGATATTCTAATTCTGAAGTGACTTAATCCAATTAGAGCTGAAGCTTTCTGAATATAATATTTATTAGAAATCAATGGATATTTAGGATACACTAATAAGTAGCTGGGGATAAATAGAAGAAATAAATAATGCACAAATATGTTAAAAGACTGGACAATATGAGCAGGATTTTTCTACCAAAATATTCAAAATTTCCTTAAGATGTTTGAGGAATGGAGAAAATATATCCAAGGTAAGGTTATTGGAAAGGGAAGCGGGAAGATAGGTAAAGTTAACAGATAATACTTAGAATAAGAGGAACATCTTCCTTTAATATGCTTCATATACATCTGAAAGTAAGTAGATATAATTTAAAAAATGGAGTGTAATATATGGAAGATACAATATTTTGTAAAGAAAAATATAAACAGTAAAAAAATAGAATGAAAACTTTATTTCAATTCAATAACAAAGTATACCATTTTTCTGGGAAAAATAACTTACCTTTTTGTGTGTACCTAATATACAGAAGAATTTGTTATTGTTACTATTATTTTCCATCTTTGGTAGGTTATAGAGTGGCCACAGAAGAATATTGTTTGGTGGAATGTTTTATTTACTTCATTAAGATGGATAAACAATTTAGAAATTAAATTACTTTCCTTCCAGCTGGTGGTGACACACGACTTTAATCTTGGCACTTGGGAGGCAGAGGCAGGTAGATCTCTGAGTTCAAGACCAGGATGGTCTCCAGAGGCAGGACATCCAGAGCTATAGAGAGAAATTCTGTCTCAAAAAATATCATTTTCCAAGTGTATGTTCATGAGTCTTAGCAGAGAAAGTCCACTCACTTTATATACATTCACACTGTTCAGCTGACTAAGGGGTCATACTTAGAGAGAACTGAGTGGAAATCTCTCAGTCAGATTGTATGTCACAATCTCCAGGGAAGCTCTGAAAGTCTGGATGTCCAAATTACATTCTGAGACACTTATTCCTTCATCTCTGGTAGGAGCCCAGGTGACACTGCCCAGGTCCCTGTGTAGGCAAAGTCAAGCACCACTGATAATAAGGGACAGAGTATGAACTGTCTCTCTGTATGTCAGTTCTTTTCAGTACAATGTTTCAAATGCTGGTTCACAGTCAAGTAATTTGCCTAAGCACATTAAAGTATCAGGTATATGGGGAATTGATGAAATAACAAAGCCAGCAGAGTGGTGTCACGAGTAATAAAACTATAGAGTGGGAGACATTACTGAAGGCTAAAACAATCTTCTGGATGTTGACAGAGAATTCAGGTGTACTGTTGTAGAGTCAAATCCTGTAATATTCTTCAGTAGTTTGCTTCACAATTGCAGGTTGGTAAAGAATTTTAAAAAAATTAAAAAAAAATTAAAAACCAGGAGGTTGATGCCCTGAAATATGTGGAAACACTAGACCGATTCAGGAGATGTTCTGGATTCCAACAGTGCAATTCCGCCAATGACTGAAGACTTAGTCGAAGTTCCCAGGAATTAACATGAAATGAAACTCCATGAATACAAAAGTGTTTGTAAGTGACTTGTAGATAATAGTTTCATTCTCTACCAGTGTAAGGTGGTGGCCTTACATCTTATCGCAATATCTAAGGCCCTAATGGAATTGCAAAATGTTCCAAGGGCTTCATTCTTTTCTCCTTTGGAGGGCCAAGCTCTGAAGGCTTCTGGCTCTACCATTTCTTGCCTAGTCTTTCTGTGCCACATTAGATCCTCGGTTCCCATTGGCTCTGAGCCATTACTCTTCCCATCTGTGTATTATTTGGGGTGATGTACAGAGAAGCTCTGCTGAGAAACGGACTGGAGCTTTGATCCTTTACCCTATTCTAAGTTCTGAATCCCCGAGCAGGTTGTCACACTGTTTCTCAAACCTGTTTTCTACTGTTTAATGTGAAGACAATAATCTTTCATCAGAATATTTAATATGGTGCTACATATGCAAGGCATTATATTTTTAAAAGGTTGATACAATGCTCAGCATAAGAGAAATAGAATGGAGGTAGTAAACATGGATTTAAAAGTCCATGTTCTATTCAGCTTTGAATGTGTTCAAGGAAAGGCACACAAGGAGATATATCTGCCATACTCTTATTCAGGAGAAAGGATGCTTATTTCAGAGGGCTTCTTTACAAACAGATGCCACTGCCCCCTTGTGATGTGTCCAATGTGTAAGATATACATGTAGCCTGAACGTCAAAGACCTTGTTTTAAAATAGCAATGAAATGTGTATTGCCTATGATTCTATGCTGATTATATCTGGGTCATGTTAGGTCAAGGGAATTTATTACTGAAATCAACTTTATCCTTCCTTTTTCTTTTTAAAAGAAAGCCGCTGTGTCCTTTTCATTTTCTTTCGATAGAGATTGGGCCATTCATGAAAACATGATTATATTTCATTCTTGCTGATCTACTCCTGTATGTGATGCACATAAAAGAATGGAGATCCAGGATCCAGCCTCAATGAAATCAAGTGAGACATACAGTATGACCTGACCTCTCTCAGAAGATCTTCACCATAAAGAACTGATAGAATTTGATTCTCTGGATTTGCTCAACTCTCAAGCCCTGGCTCCAGTACACCTCAGAAAAGATGAAGTCCTATGCAAGCATCCGCAGAACACATTGTCCAGGCTGTGACTTCTTGACTTATGCTGGGTCTCACCGTGGAGATCCTTGAACACACATGTGACTTGCTCTCTCTGACAGGTTGAACATTATTTATCCTGCATATGGGAGGGAATGTACCAGGAGTGACTTTACATCAATGAGGTGCCATTGATTGCTCTGACTGGGACAAATATGAGTCAGTGTCTACAAAACCTCCCATGTGATCACTAATCAGGGAGGGGTCCGGTTCCCCCAGCAGAGTCCCACTCTGTAACATACTGTTCACTTCATTCGTTCACTATGTAACCTGCCACCATCTCCCAAATAACTCAAAGCTAAACCTTAAATTCAACATCTATGTCTTGGTGGGAAATTAAAGTTGGAAAAAAAAAGCAGGGTAGAGAAGAAACGATATATGCAAAGCAAAGACACAAAAAGTATTTGTATGCCGGTACAATGTAGTTGCACCTTGTTATTCTGTATGTTTAAGCATCCCCTTCATATCACATAGATAACTTCTCACATTTGACTTCAGTTGAGTCAGTATAATCAATTCTAGCATGAAATATGTTCTTGCTTCAAGTTGCCATGCGTGGTTCTATATTATGAGGGTTCTTTGTATGTTACTTTATCTGACTGATTCTTCCTGTTTTCCACCCTTAATACCATTAAAGTGTGTGACTCAATGAACCATCATTTGCAAAGCTGAAAGCTGATATTTACTTAATCAAAATTAGACTTCCTAATACCCAGTAAAGGGAAATCCCACTGGGAGACAAAAAACCAGCAAGGATAGTGCTCATATCATTTTTCAGACAATCAACAGCCTGTGTAATCCTATTATAAACATTAGCATACATTTTGCAGCCCATCTGGCTGACAATAAAGGTTGTGACTCTGAGTATTTGAAATGCTCTCCAGATCATTGTAGTGGGGAAAGTGGTAAGTCTACAGCTGTGTCAGTGGGTCAGAAAGCGGTCACAGTACATTTCTCAGACACCAAACATCATACAAATAGATTATTATGAAGGCAAGCTGTGTATAGGAAACGTGTTTTTCAAAGTCTCACGGGTCTGGAGAATAAATGTGAGTGGTGGGGGTGTAGGACTGGGAGGGCATTGCTTGGTTTGGTTCATGGTTAAACTAACAGTAATTAAACTCTAATGTCTTGTTATTATATATAAAAAAAACTCCTTTATGTAGCAGATAAAACTAGTATGTAATCATTTGAAGAGCTCCCACCCACCACTGAATGTCCAACGGGGGCATTCTGGCTTCATCAATTTGCCTAGAATTTACAACTGAAAGACTAAAAGACTCCTTTTATATCCAGTAGTAATACCATCCCATTGGTAAATTTAAGAGTCCAACAGAAACATTTAAAATCATGAGAGGCATTAGAGCTCTGCCAGGTGAGGCTCATCAACCACTCTTGATATCCCTGGCTCTCCGGATCGGCCTGATTTCTTTGATTTTTTTCTTGTCTCTCTCTCTATATTCTTTCCTATTATATCATTTAAGTATTTACTTTAAAATATGAGACCATGCTTGCAAGCAGTCTCCAGTATGTTATGGTTGCAATTCTGTATGAACTAAGCCTGGGAAATGGAGGCTATCTATTAAATGTTATTCTATAAAGTTGCACATCTGTGCTGTTTAACACTTACATTTGGGGCCAAGTTGACATCATCACTTCACTACTCAAAAGCCTCATAAATGGCATTATCTCTGTCATTATCACCCTAAGAAATGCTAAAAGCATCTCATGTATGAACTTGGTTTATCTTATACATAAATTTGAAAGCATGCTCACTTGCCAAATTCTTTTGTTTGACAATAGTGATGAAGTTTTGTTAAGGAATTCTAAAAGTGTGTGTTGAGGCTGATCAAATGGTAATCTTCATTGTATGCCAGCACATTGGATACAACACTGAGTATGACACTGCTCATAGTCAAGTCCCTGTGTGCCTTTCCGTGGGATCACCATAGACCTGATGTGGATTTCTAAATCAACACACTTTGTCAACAGGTTGAACAAACAGAAAGCCCCAGTTTTCGCCAAAACAACAGAGGGTAATAATATGTCATCCCATGTCAAGGCTGCAAACTCTTCTAATTCCAGAGAACTTGGGGTAAGAACGGGAAGCCCTGGTCCTGACTGGAGGACATAGAATAACTCCTCACAGGCAGACATGCATACCTAGATAAACAACCCTGGCAGGACAAACGCATAGGATCCCAGAAAAGGCAATTTCCGCCTAACATACTGTAAATGATGTTACCCTTTTAGGTGTAAATTTTGAACAAAGTAAGTGGGAAATAGAAATTTATATCATTTGAATTGAGTCCTGTTGTAAATGAATAACCAGCTCATATTAAAGGTGTAGGTAGGATGCTGAGAAGAACCCAAGGCACTGCAGGGGAGAAATGCTTATATACTGCACCAGAAGAGATGCAAATCATCTCTGGCAAGAGACTTTCATCACTTTCTAAATCATTAGTATTATTTGTTAGGGTATTTTTAATGATAACTTAAAGTTTCAATTCAGTAGAATATAAAGTGTCCTAAATTCCAATTAGTAGATGGTTCGCATCATAAGAAATAGGACACCCCTGTGTTGGGAGCTGACTTCTAGTAGAAAGCGGCTATCATCTTTGCAGCCATCTCGAGGGATATACCTTGACAAGAGACTTGTTTTCAACAGCCCACAACAGCTGAGCACACTCTGATAAACATCTTGTTTTTTCTCACATATCTTGTTTTGCTGTTTAGTGCCCCCAGCTGCAAGGCGCACATGGTCTCCACGCTGCTAGGCGCACCTAGTATCCATGCTGCAAGGCACATGACATAGTGCCTTCAGCTGTGCTTGTCCACAAGGGCAAGACATGTGGTAAAGGGATAAATACCCAGGATTTCCTTTCAATAAAAGAGACTTGATCAGACTCTCTGTCTTGTCTCCATTCTTCAAGTCTCTTGCCCCTCCATCCCCACTCTCTCTCTTGCTAGACCCTGACCCACGGACCGGAGCAGCAGAATGGGCCAGAACATCCCGGTCCTTTCTGTCTTCTGGCTCTGCTACCTCATGGGCACATGATAGAAATGATAGGGGAATGGAGGAGGGACACCTGCTTCTTCCTTGGCTGGAAGTGTCACTATTGCTGCCACTTCTGTCTGACAGGTGAGAACCTGTTATCCAGCCAGACCCAAGTCCAAAAGAATGAATGATATGGCCTGTAGCCAGAGAGCCACTTCTTCGTTAGAATTGTTGTCTGTGGAAAAAGACAGAAGATTATGGTTGTCATCAGCTGGCCACCACTGTGGGAGGAGTTAAATGTTCCAGAATTCCCTGCAAAGCATCCATAGTATTTACTGTCTGATTTGTAAAGAACAAGAAAGACACACTATAAGTAAGTCTTTGCCAATTGAAATTTTATTTATCGTTCAAACCTCAGCTTTTAAAATATTTTGTTTGGGAGATTATAATTTATAATATAATTGTAACCCCCCACACACATACACACACACAGAAACACACAGAAAATGCATATAGGAATGCCTATGTTAGGGTCTCCTTTCTAGGAGAAGACCTGAGACCCTGGACTATGTTATAAAGATGGGTATTCTATCCATCTTTATCATGTACTTTAGGTTTCCTTCTCATTTTTCAAAGGTGAAACATAGTTTAAAGTGTGGTTTTCATTGCAACTTGATTAGAAAATGAAATTCCAAAATCCCTCCCATCAGTCACTGTTCCTATTCTCTTTCCCTAACCCTGCACATATCAGGACCTTACACAGAGAACTGAATTCAGGTGATGGTGTAGAATATAAGGCAATGCCTTGTGTGATTCTCTACCTGAAGAGGCAGACTTTACAGGGCTCTCCAAACTGTAAGCAGGAAAATGAACACACCTATGTTCTAAAATTTAGAGAGTCTCCTTCAACCAAAACCCACAAGTAAACCACAATATCTTTATATATAAGATATTACTGGCCGGGCGGTGGTGGCGCACGCCTTTAATCCCAGCACTTGGGAGGCAGAGGCAGGCGGATTTCTGAGTTCGAGGCCAGCCTGGTCTACCGAGCGAGTTCCAGGACAGCCCGGACTACACAGAGAAACCCTGTCTCGAAAAAAACCAAAAAAAAAAAAAAAAAAAAAAAAAAGATATTACTGAGCAGTGTTGGCACACACCTTTAATCCGAGCACTTGGAAGGTGGACCTCTGTGACTTCCAGACCTGTCTGGTTAAAAGTATGAGTTTTAGGACAGCCAGGGCTACACAGACTCTGTCTTGAAAAAACTCCAAAAGGGAAGGGAGAGGCATTGCACTAGTGAGGTAAGGATAAACTGATGCAGTGCTTCGTAACTACAACCTAATGAAGCATCACAAATACTTGTCCGTGTTCCTTTTATTTTCACCCCAGATTTTTCCTACTACTGCATTTCCCCTCCTTATAACCACAGGTAAGACAGGAAAGAAGGTCGAGCGTGGGCTTGACCCCATTTTTCTGAACATTAATCAGTTTCAACTCATGACTCTCACAGCTGCAATTTGGAGTGCTATTGATGTGGTCTGATTGTCTTCAAAGTCCCGGGAGACCTAACTTAGGGAGCAGTCAGAAGAGAAACACCTACTTGCTTTTTGAAATGGGCATACTTAGCTTACAGCCCGCAGAACATTTGAGGCTCTACAATGAGCTAATGCTTCATTATTAGCTTTAATAAGCATAAGACATGACATCACTGGTATGTTCCAACTACTTCCTGTGAAAAATCACATGGAAATGATTCTTGAGGTGAAGAATTTGGACACACACTTCAGAAAGTAAGATAAGTGATTTGTTTATATGGAGACAATATACTCAAAAGGCCCCAGATTACAGGAGAAATGGGTGCTCATTTTCCTTACAGGCATTCAAATGCCACATAATTTATCCACTAGCTGGCAGATGGATTTGTTCTCATACACACACACACACACACACACACACTCAAACCATTTCTTATATTTGAAATAATTTGACTCCTCTACTTTACTTTGCAAACCCACACTTTTTTGAGCCTTATAGATGAATTTTGAAGCTAAGGGGACAATCTCTAAAGTAAATACTTGCAGTTTGATATTAGATGATATTTGTGCTTTTGCCTAATTTCTGTCCATCTCAACTCCACAGCCTTGTGAAAGTTGTCTTTCTCAGACAGCATTCTTCCTTATACTACAGCAGCACAGTGAGGGTACCCTGCTAAATTTGCACTAGGTGCTCAATATACACTTGACTGTGTGAACATATACATATCTCATATTCTGCAGCACCATCATTACTGGGTCTCTGAGATGAAAGGGGGTCAGAAATGTCACATGCTTCTTCATCTCACTTCCTTGACCTATTGCGACCTAAGGGTGTCTCACACTCGAGTGTGGAAAGGAATTCACTCCCTTGCACAGCTCTTCCAACACATCCTGCCTGGAGAATGCTGTAGACATCATCGGCAAGAGTCTGTCTGTAAGCAAATCAGATGAAAGGATTGCACTTGCCTTAGAGAAGGTCTGCAGTATCTGTTTCCTCTACAAGGAGCAAGACCTCCTTAAGTGTCAATTGAATATAGATAAGGCACAAGAATGGAAGAATATGTACATAAGCAAACTGTGATGCTATAGAAGACAACAGAGTACATTTCCTAAAGAGGCAAGCATAAAGCATGTGTACACACACATAGACTGTGAACTGGTCTATGTATGCCTAAGGAAACATGTATGTATCTGTATCACTGCAGACCTTCAACAGACCTATGGAGGGATTTACCAAGCAGCTATGGCATCCAGAAGAGGACATTTGCTTGTTCCCTCTGTGTTGAGCCCTATTCCACACTATTCCACAGACTTATATTATTTTATTCAACCACGTCTCATATGCCCCCTTTCACAAAGGCTGTCACAGTCTTCTACCTTCTAGTTTAAGTGGAATGTGGAAAAGTGTTAGTCCCAAGTGTTTCTTCCCTAGGTGAACTTTGAGATATTGTTTAATTTCTGTTGTCCAGTTTCCTTGTCTGTACAATGAAGATAATCATATCTGTATGTCAGATTGATCTGAGGAATAAAAGGGATATATGTAAGCCACCCACGATGGAGCATGAACAGAAGTCAATAACGTATCCCTCATTTAATGAATCTACTTATTGTGTATCTATTGTATGACAAAATCTGTTCCAGTACAAAAAGACTGTATAAGTAAATCACCCAGTATGATCTTTTTGTCCTACAAACATGATTAAAGCTGTGGGAAGGGCGATTCTAGAATGGAACGGGGACCGCTTTACTGATAAGGTAAATTGACAAAAGATGTTAAGGGAGCTAGGGAATTAGTCATGTACAAAGATGGAGTGCATTCGTGAGGTGGGGCTGCTTTAGCAAAAGTTTCCTAAGGGCCATGGCTTCATGGCTAAATTTTCATTGTTTTGGAGAGTAGAAAAACCAAGATGAAGTTGCAGGGAGATCCAGTAACTAATGAAAGTGTTCTTCCTTGTTTTCAAGCCAACAACTTCTTGTTATTTCTTCGTAAGGTGAATATATTGGCATCTTTTCTATCACCTAATACTTCAAATATTCTTATAGCATAAAGTGAGGAGATGAATTTTCTTCAGGCACTCTCCTTTATATACCCCTCCTGCATGTATTGGTGCTCAAACCATGAGCCTCACATATGCTAGGGAAGCACACTGCTACTAAGCTATAGCCCTCATTGCCTTTTAAGTGGTTTTTGTCTGTTTGTTTGATTAATTTATTTTTGTTTTGATACAAGTTCCCACTAATTGCCCAACAAGGACTTGAACCCTCTCTATAGCCCAGGTAGGCCTTGAACTTACAATCTTGCTGCCTCAATCTTTCATGACCTGGGGTTACAGGCTTGAGTCACCAGGCCCAGTGTTAGCCTGTCTAATGTTCGGTTCCTGACTTAATCCCATTCATTTTATAGCATGGAGAAAAATAATGTAAGCTAAAGCAAAAGTCTACTAATCCTCATGCAGCATCCTTTTATTGGCTTTTGACCACTTCTAAAATTAAGACTTAATGCCTTTCTATGATTTTGAAAATACCACAGTCTAGATCCTGTACATCATATAATCTTTTCTGCATGCTATTTTATGCCTTGCTCATCATTGGCCTTCGGCAATGTACACTGCCCTTCAGTTTCTGGGGCTCAGTCAGTGCTTTTTCATGAGGACTCTGATGTCTCCTCAGAACACTCTTTGTATAGTTTACATGGCTAGGCTTTCCCATTCTTGAGATTGTGATGGTAAATTGTACGTTAACCGGACTGAGCCATGAGATACCCAGATGTTTGCCTTCACATGATTACTGACGGGCCTGTGAATGTGTTTCTGATGAGATTACTATTTGAATAAGCTTACTAAGCAAAGCAGAGGGCCCTTTCCAGTAGGAGATGTCATTCAGATCACCAAAGGCCTGTACAGAACAAAATGGCTGAGAAAGGGAGAATTTTTTTCTCCATTTGACTATCTACTGGTCTCCTGCCTTTGGACTTGACCTGGGACAGGAGCATGTGTCATGCATGCTCCTGTGTCTCTTAATTGGCTGACTACAGCTCTGGGCATTTCTCATCCCCCACAACCCACAGGAACCATTACTCGTGCATGCCCCACCCATCATCCTTGTTCCTCTTTCTAATACCTGATCAGTTGTTTTTTTTTTTTCTCAGAGAACTCTGGTTAATAAATAGTTCAATTTAGAAGTCACCTCCTTTGAGAAAGAAAACTCTTGTCTGACCATCTGCCTCAAGCATTTGTCTCCTTTATAATCCACATAACCACATGAAACTCTCTCGTTTAAGTTTTTTCCTAATTTTTAAAATCATCTCCTCAATTACAGTTAGAATTATGATTCCTGAAAAGAGTGACAAAATCAGGTTTGTACCCATTCCTTAAACCTTTCCCAAAGCATCATATAAAGCAAGTTCCCCATAAGGACAAACGGACCCACGACTAAACGAGCAAATGAGTGCTTCAGTGATTGGCTATTTTGTCTGGGTAATTATACTTTTCTCTAGTGGACTTAAATACTGTCTCTGTATTTCTGACTTCCCAAACCATAATCTCTAGTTTTGAATTTTTATCCCTGAAACTGAAGATTCGTATTTCCAAATGTATTTCTCGTGTGGACCTAAAATATCCAAAACTAAACTCAATTTCCTTTACTCTCTGGGTTGTTCTATTTTCACCAGCCTATTTTGGATAATGGCCCAAGCATTCAAGTCACCCAAGCCCAGGGCCTGAAGGTCACGATTCATCCATTCATGCAGACAGTTGTTTGCTTACAGAGAAAGTCTTATGTGGCCCTTACTAAGTGAAACATAATGTACATGATGAATAGCCAGGCAGAACCCAGAGCCCTGTACGCTCATCCCACCCTGTCTCAGATCAGCACAAAATGCCAGGATAGTCTGTTCATTCTACTTTGAGAACATCTCTTGAAACTGTGCCTTCATCTATTTCTGCCTCTCTGATTCTGTCTCATGTGTACACACACACACACACACACACAAACACACAGAGTTTTTAGATCAGTTCATAATTTCCTATCTGAACTATTATAAAATATTTGTATTTATTTCCCTTGCCTGTATTTAAGTGTATTTATTTAAGTGTATTAAAAACTTAATCACTCTATCAATGTGTCTGTCACACTGCTGTATTTAAAAAGACAACTCCATAACCATATGAATATGATATGAATGCTAATAATGAATAAATGAATACATTTACTTATTCATTTTGTAGCATGGAAAAAAATAATGTAAGTTTAAGTAAAAGTCTACCAACTCATATAGAGATCTTTATTGGCTTTTAACCACTTCTAAAATTAAGTCTTAATGTTTTGAAATTTCTAGACAGTCTAGATCCAATATATCATATAAACTCTGCATGCTGTTTTCTGTCTCCATGCTGCAAAATGAATGAATGAATAAATAAGTACATGATACTTAAGTATATGCATAAATAATAAATCCCAATGTCACTCTGTCACTACTTAACCTAACCACTTATGAGGTAACGTTAAACTCTCTTTCATGGCTTGCTGTTTCTTCTCTGATTTAGCTTTATTCATGACATTTGGATTCCAGAGCATGTCATTCCATATGCCTTTCTCTTATCTGGGAGTCTCCCCTCTCTGCTTTCCCATGACAGCCTGGAATTCACAAAACTTTCTGAGTCCTATGCCCATCTGGGCAGAAACAATAACTTTGGAAGCAGGTTCTCATAATACCTCCCAGGGATTCCTGTTATCAGATTCATTATGAGTGTCAGGTTTTCTTCCATCTGGAATTCTCCCTAGCCTCTGGGAAGTTCACGAGCTAAGGGTGGGTCTTAGGCCAGCTTCTCCCTGATCAGGCTAGCTCAGGCCCTTGCAGAAATGGCCAACTGTGTCTTTGCTCAGTATGTAGATGTCAATAGAATGAGAGACACAGGTTCAGTCATTTACCTTAAGTAATAAAGGAAGTCATGGCATTATTGACCCAAATTTATTCTCTAACATTCTTCTAAAGAGTCAAGCACCATTGACTATAACTTGTCTAGTGATTTTTGACTGAAAAATGAGGTGGAAAAGGAAAGAAAAAAGAAAGAGAGGAAGAAAGAGAGAGAGAGAGAGAAAGAGAGAGAGAGAGAGCGCAGAGGGAAGAAAGAAGAGAGAGAAAGAGAAACCATTTGTGCTGAGTTAGGAAGCTGTACGTATCTGGATTAGATGTAGCCTTTGGGTACATATGTTTAGCTTGAGATTATGATCTACACTTTTTAAAGAGAGCAGTTACACTGTATCACACACACACACACACACACACACACACACACACCTTGACAGCTCCAGGGTGTCTTCAAATTAGGCCTCTTATCACTCATTAACACAGTGGCAGGAAACTGATAAAAGCTCAGCTCTTCAGGGCCAGGACCCAGGAAAGTCCCTTTTCTTTTATCATCTGATTTCTGACCTTAAAGACTTCACTCTAGCTCTGAGCCTTAATTTATCTTCTGTTAAAGTGGCAGTTTTCCCTTACATGGAAATGGCGGTGCCCAGAGGACACTTAGTAAAACAAGACACAGACCTGCAGCAGAAAGCTCTTTCCGGCTTCTCTGCCACAGAGCATGGACAGGCTGTGGCCGCAGGGCAGCACATTTCAACTGGAGGCTGCAACTGTACATCACACACTGAAAGGGTTTAAAAGCTGACAGGACACCCTGAACACCATTGTACGAAGAAAGCGTCTTGTTTGTTTTACCTACTGTACATTGCAGTATACTTCCTGATCCTTGAGTTTGTGCTGTTTGAACTAAAGCTGGACAAATATGTATAAAATGTGTATTCAAAAGATATTTCACTTAGGAACAAAGAAAGGTTTGTGTCTTTCGATTGCTTCAGAACCCAAGGGCTACTGAGGATTATAAATAAATTTGGCTTCACAGGCCTGCAGTCATAAATGACATTTTTTAAATGATGGAAGGGGGGAGATTTAAGTCATACACTAGCCTCCCAGTTAATTCCCCTCCTCTCAAATATGTCCAAAATTGAAAGAAAGTGCCTTTAAATATAACTTGAAGTTGAAAAGGAGCTTTTGATTCCTGGGTACTAGGGAAAGACCTGTTTAACTATTTATGCCATTGCTTTGTTTTCTTAAATTGATGCAGAAGGAACGTGGGTCTGGCCCTTTAAAATACTGTGTTTTATCACTCTCTAGTTGATGGGCACAATCCAGCCTGAGGAAATTAGAAACAGCTGGGGTGGACACAATACCTCCCTTTGAAAAGATAGTTGAACATTGCTAGGGAAAAATAGAGATGGCCCTAAACAGCACAACTCAAATGTGGTTTCTGGCCAGCTGCATAGCATCATCAGCATCAGCATTAGCATCAGCATCAGCATCAGCATCAGCATCAGCATCATCAGCATCAGCATCAGCATCAGCATCAGCATCAGCATCCTCTGGGGTGTATTTGATATTATGCACTTTAGTCCCACCCAGCCTTACTGAATGAAAAGTCCCCAGAGTGGGTTCAACAGTGTTTCAACAGCCTCCCTGTTTCCAACCCCCAATAGTCAGATGCACAAAAGGGGGCTAGTGGTAGAAAAATGCTACCTAGGCCATAAGAAACTGTTTCCTGAGAGAAGAGAACTTGAAGGTGAGAGCACGAGTGGTCTGAAGTATATAACACTCCAAAGTAATGGAAGGTGGTAATCAGGTATTAACATCAGAATTTCAACAGCATCTGTTTCTAAATCTGAAATTAAGTTAATATACAGAGTATAGGCAGCTTCTGAGGGCAATGGGAGATATATATGGAATAGAAGAGTTCACAGTCATAAAATCCTGCTGCAATGTGAACAATAATGAGCAATATGACTTGTAAGTGAACAGTTTTCTTTTTTTAAGGCACAGTCTGTATGATTATCTGAACAGTAAACAGTGTGAGATTACACACGGTCATAGAAGTAAATAATTGACTTATGTACTTGATTTCGCAGATGAGGAAATGCCTTGTGGTAGATAAATGCTCTTAATGAAAACAACTAGAAAAGCTAAGGAAGGTACAGAAAGCCATGTGTCTCAAGGCTTCAGGAGGCTGTGTAAGCAGATCCTGGAGGATGGAACTCAGTGAGAGGCTAACTCATCACTTGGAGTTGTCACCCAAGGTGAACATGCCATTGACCTAACAATCACACATCGGTGGAGCTCAGTGAGAGACCAACTCATCACCAGCGTTATCATTAACTCAACATACATACAATTTGACCTAACAATTGCACATTGGTGCATGCGTGTGCACACACACACACCTAGAGATGCATGCATGAGTAGAGCATAAGGTATATGTAAAAGTTTTCATAAATTTATTATTTGTGACTGCTCTTACAAGGAAATGGCCCAGGTATCCATAAACAACAAGTAGATGAATGAATTGTGGGATAGCAACACATAAGACATTGACAATGTGTCAACAACTACATGAAATAAAATGAATTAATTTCATAAATGTTACCCAAAATACCTATGATATGAAAAGTCATTAATAGTAGTAGCTTTTCACCTTTGATGGTGATAACGATGGACCAAGTCGGGATAGCGGGTCCTGTTGGATTCAGGTAGCTATGAATTCTAGAGCTTACACCATGGGAAGCCTCCTACCCTGAGACATTCAGTTGACCAAGTACTTTGTGATTTGGGCTCTTTTCCAAGTCCTTTCAAAAATACATTAAGAAAAATATTCATTTTACTGTTGAAAATCATCTTGGGAGTAAGTCCATAACATGTATTACCTGAAGACACAGGAGGCATGCGAAAGCAGCTGTTAATATTCTTATATCAACATCTGGGCATAGTGGTGCCTGTCTATAATTCCAATACTTGGGGATCTGACACAGAAGGCTCAGAGTTTATGGCCAGACTGGATTATTTAGTCTTAAGATAACAAAACAAGAACATCAGTTAGCCTTGACTCTGGCAATGAATTGCTAGTCTTTGGAATGTTTTGTATATTTTCCTTCCTTTATGTTAAAATATCACCTAACTCACAATCAAGTGAAGATTCAACAAAGGTGTCTGACAGCATTGGTGTCTGAGATGTAGCCTAAAGTCAAGTGTAAATGTTGGGCATCTATGATAACTAAGAGGAACCTTTCAAAAGCCCATTCTCTATACTACACCTCTTTTACTTGAACAAAAATGCTATCATTAGTCATTTGGCAGAGTGAATTTCTCTAGCAAATGAAACTGGGTTCATTTTTGGGTAGGAAGAGAGAAACCAGAAAGAGGGGAGAGTAAGAATGAGAAATTGGAAGGTTTGAAAGAATTCAGAATTCTATGACTGAGGATTTGGTGGCTCTGGGTCACAGGCACGTGGAAATACCAAGCACCTGCCCAGGGCATGCTGTGAGTGCAGAGGAATTTAGCATCTCTAGGAGCATCCTTCAGTAATTCCAAAGCATGTGCTTAACCTGTCCCCAGATCCCAGTGGAAATGAACTCTAGCTGCTGAGAGTGGGAATTTGATTGACAGGAATTCCTTCCTTGGCTGCCTTCCTTCGTGTGTCTTAGCTGTATGTCACCATAACAAATAACAGAGAGAAACAACTTAAAAGGAAGAAAGATTTGGGTTCACGTTTCAAAGGTTTCATTTCAGTGTTGCTGGATCCATTGCTCTGGGTCAGAAATGAGGCAGAAATACGGCAGCAGGAGTGTGCCACATAGCACCCATGAAGCGGGGGGTGGGGGGGGGGGAGGGGCAGAACAAGATACACCCTTCGAAGACACCTATAGTGACAAATTTCTTCTAACCAGGCCCCATGCTCACAGTTCTATCACCTTCCAAGGCTAGATGCAAATTTTACTAGATTAAACTGTCGGTTATACCTCAGGATCTACTCCTCTCTGCTAATGTCTTCACAGACACTTCCAGAAGTGCACATAACTAATTTCCTAGGTGCTTCTCAACCCAATACAGTCAACAGTAAAGATCAACCATACACTTTCTCTTGGTGGTGTATTATTAGTTTTTCTTTGAGTTCATTGGTTCCAAATGCATACCATGTGTCATTCCAAAGTTTCATGTGTTGGGAAGTTCCTCCTCAGGGTAGCAGTATTAGGATGTGGAAAAGAGATGAGGCCTAGTGTGTGGTTCTAGTAGGCATCAGAGCTGGTTCTGTCGAGAGGGCTGTTGCCCAAATCTGAGCTGCCTGCAGTCTCTTTTGGCTTCTACCACAGCCTGTGCCATGTAAGCACGTAACCTCTAAGACACTGATCTACAAACCTCTTATTCTCCAGTAGCTGAGTTTCCTGTCACTACTCATCTCATCTGAGAAGTTTGCCATTCTTTCTTCTCTCCTCTAAAGTCTGACTACCCCACACCAGGACCACATAGTTTGATGGCTTCCCTTTACCAGAGACTCTGCTTTGGTACATGGAGTCAGCACTTCCAGTTTTGGGTGCTTGGTTATGTGTGAAATGAAGACAACAGGATACTTCAATAGATGCACGGTTTTATTCAAGTCTACAAATAATCTTCTCCAAAGAGAATTTCCAATGTCTTAATTTTGTAGAACTTCTGTCCCTGTGTAGCATCTTCACACAAGCAGAAGTGGTGGTAGCTCAGAAGAGAATGAAACAATTGTACCTACTAGCCTAGCTGGACCTCACAAAGATACTTCAAATCACACTCCATCTCGTCCCATCTCAGTATTCATCAGGATGGCTTTCAGCAACAACCTAGTGGCTCTCTGTGGTACTATTCTTCCAAGTTTGGAAATGGTATAGAGGCACCCATATAGGTGGTAAAGTGCAGGGTGAAAAAGGCCAGGAGAGCATTTTGATGTGTCTTCCTTGAATGATACCTCAAAGGCATGTTGTCCAGCTGTGTTGTCTTAGAGCAAAGCAAAGCCTGAGTAGGCAGACTTAATCTGTGGTGGTATGGGTTGCAGTCCTCTACACTTGCATCTAAGTATCATTCTGTTTTTAAAATAGCTCCTGAGCAAAAGACTTCAATTCCCAAA
The DNA here is from genome assembly GCA_021653895.1 of Mastomys natalensis. NCBI lineage: Eukaryota > Metazoa > Chordata > Mammalia > Rodentia > Muridae > Mastomys > Mastomys natalensis. The sequence goes on from JAJTUV010000303.1 coordinate 260,103, forward strand.
GCCACTTTGAATCTGTGTAATAAGGAGGCTGGGATGAGGTCATCTTCCTAAGGGCCAGCTGCATCCCCCAGATGTGTTCTTACCTCAGCCTTACTTGAAGAGAGCCAGGGAATGGCTCATCATGGGGAAAGTCTGGGGACCTATGCCCACATGTCCACAGCAGACCTAACACCTGGCCAGGCCTGCCAGCCAGGAAGGACCCCGCCCCTTGCTCTCTGCCAAACATTGTTCCTTGTGTTTGGCCAGCGCCTGGGTTTTGCAGCCTCGGACACCTAACCACCTTTTCCCAAAGGGCCTCACCCACTTTACCTAAGTTCCACCCCAACCCATCCCTTGGCCAGACCTGTAATTACTGGACCTGAAGAGCAGCCAAGATACCACATGGGGTAGGGCACCCAACACGTGCCAAGCTGTAAGATTTTCTTTCTGCAACATCCTTTCAGTATAATCATTGGGCATAACCTCTCTTTAGTTCCTTTAAGGGGATTGTGACAGACCTGCCCCTCACACTTAGGGACAGGGTAGGAATAAGATGGAACTTCCTAACTTATGGCTTACCCCTTTTTCCCTTACTTGTCCTACATATGGGCTTTGTCTTGGTGAACCCCTTTCCCCCACTTCCGTCTGTCTATCTCTGTGTCTCCTCTCAAAACCTCCAAAGCAATCACCTGGGTCTGGACATATGCACAACAGTTATCTTTAAAAGAGACAAAACTGGGAAAAAGATGCTCGCATGAACACTTGGACATTGGAGCCTGACATTAGAGAGGTTGGAGGTGAAGTCTCAGTGGAGCATGGGACTCTGCATGGCTCTGAAGAGTCTTTGTTGGAGAAAGGACAGAACCAAGTCTGAAGAGTGGACCAGTAGTAGAGGCCATTGCACCAAATAATTAAAGGGTTTCCTGGCTCCTACTGTCTTCCTTTTTCCTACCAAAGATATATGTGCTGGATCAAATCAAACTGTATGGCAAAGGAGGGTGGTTACAGTTAGTTACAAATCTTGATGTATCTCAAAACAGCCACTGAAGAATCTTTGGTGTCTCACAATATGAAGAACGATAAAGGTTTGCGGCAGTGGGAATAATCTCTCTGGTGTGATCTTTGAACACTATGCTGAAGTGTCAGGATCCACACTGATCATCACAGATATATGCAACTATTATCAACTTTATAAATCTGTGCCTTCCACACTTGGGGCCAAGCTGGGATGTTAGGTCCTTTGCTTCTCCTCCCAAACATTCTCTGACCAACAAACAGGATCGTAAGGGAGAAAGGACCCATGTACTAAAAGTCTGATTCATCTTCAGAGGACGAGAAGGCCCTCATTCTCTCACACCCCTCCATTCAAGTTTCCTCATTTAGCTCTGGAGTGTGGAACCAAATCCCCGTGAGAATCAACAGCAATTGTAGACTCTGTTTAAAGGGACATGTGCCATAAAAATGTATAAACATGACAGAGCTCTTAAGTTTGTAAGTGTAAATGTGGGTAGCCTTAACATGAAGCTGGCATTTCAGAGAAGACTAGAGGATGAACTGTGTGTCCACGTGATCATCTAGCTGAAGAACCATCCGGAGAGGAGTAGCCAATGTGAAGGTCCTACTGTGAGGGCTGGTCTAGTTAGAAATCGAAGAAGTGGAAGGTTAATGTATCAGGAAGTGAGCAAACAGCAGACAAAGGACAGGGTTTGAGATGGTATCAGGGCATATGACAGGATGTTTATCTGAGGTAGTACCAGAGTGTGGGGGGCAGAATGCTTATTTTCCATAGCTTTCTTTCCCTGGTTAATGAGATGGGGGAAAGGAGCCTGGAGCCGCCATGGTATTAGGACAGGTCTCACTGATTGCTAGGTACACCCCAATTAAACACAGGGAAGCTGAGTAAGAGAGTGGTGCCGAGATGAGGATGGCTCTAGCTAGTTTGGTAATGTGTTAGTGGAAGAAAAAGTCAGAAGCTACCCATGTATCAAAGATTCATTCAATGGGGCTTTCTGGCTTCCTTCATTTGATGATAGTGCAGCCATTCTAGCATTAGTCCAAGTCACTAGTACTCATCAAAGGATAAAAATCTGTGGAGATGGTCAGATCGTTCAGTGACCGTTGCTGAAGAGAGTGTTGCATGCTCAGTTCTTCACGGCTTGCCCTGTCCTTCTCCGGACTCCTGCTTGCTGCGTGCCATCCTTTCTCCATGTGACTCATCCACTTGTAATTCTGCCACCAGGGTCCACGTTCTCATTTATCCCTTCAATATCTCTGAGGCAAATTGGAATGTGAGTGAATGCATCCTATAGATCAGCCGATGCCCAGACTCCCAAGTAACTAAGCAACATGGTTTCAGAGGTCTCTGCATTTGGCCTTTATGTAGAAATGTAATATAAAACAATTCAACAAGAACTGGGCAAATGGTAGAGCTGGTATTACACAGAAAGCACACTGATGTCTCCTGGACTTCTGCTTCTTGCCTTGAAATGCAGAATAGAAACAGAGCAGGCTAAGGAGGACTTACTTTTACCCATAATACCCTTTGTTTCCACTACATCACCCGAAGCTTCACTTGTGTGTTTTCTTAGCAGCTCAGCAATCCCCATGACTTTTGCTTCTTCCAGTTTCATCTCTTTCTACCCTATCAAAGGAGCATCTTCTGTTGTGTGCCATTTCCTCCCAGTAGATGGCAGTATTCAATTTTGTTTCCCAGTAGCACCTTTCCTTGTTGGAGGCCTGGGCTCAGCAGCTCTCCCTACAAAGCTTGTGTTAGTTTTCCAGTCCGGGTGGTCATGAAAGGAGGAAAGAAATACTTGGTAGTGCCAAGGAGCATATCTTTTCTGCTCAAGCATGTTTATCCAGTTTTCTTGAACTTTTGGATTACAGATAAAAATAACCACCATCTGTAGTGAAAGGATACCCAAGTCACATGATCCTTCAGTCCTGGGCATGAAGTTAACACCAGTCTCCTTTTTGCTTTGGACCTAGAACCCAGAAGTTGTAACAGGACAACTGGCTTCCAGTGAGAAGAGGCAGGAAGGCAAGTTGGTCATACCAAGTTGTAGGTGGATCAGTTGTGGCAGTTGCTCAATCAGTGGCACGGTGACTCTGGGCACATTTTCTAAGACCCAGTAAGTCTGCTGTTTAATAATTTCAAGCATGACCTCAGTGTCTATCCCAAGTAGCTTTCAGGCTCTCGATAGAAGACACACACTGTAGACTTTATGGTGGAATGAGCTAGAAGCCAGCCCCTTGGTGAGCACCCCTCCTGACTGCTGACTGGGTCAGCAACACTTTTGTTTTGCAAAAGTATTCAATTCTTTCCCTCTGCCCCAAAAAATTCTCATTTAGGAAAACTGATGCATGTACAGAGTCAAAGTAAATGGAACACTGGGTCTGCTGACCCAACTTGTCTTAAACTGTAAGAAGTAGAATCAACTCCCACATCCCCCGTGGAGGAAACAGGAGTCTAGAAAAGAGGACTTGAATTTCTGGGCTGTGTCTGAATGGTGCGAAGTAAGGAATTTTGGGATCCCTGGTACCAAAATCAGACCCCCTTTTTGTAACCATGCTGGCAAGATTCTGAAATGGGGAGAATGCAACGAGAGTATGGAGAAATTTTCTAGGGTTGTCTGAAGCTGTCCAGGTGTGGGTGGGTGGCGTCACATTCAAATTTACAAACCTTTCATGGTGCTTAATGGCCCGTAAGATCAAGTTCAGATTTGCTCACCTAGATAAAGGAGTTTCATCATCTGTCCTCTGCTGACTTCTCCAAGTCTGAGAGCATGCTGACTTCTTAGTACATCCTCGAAGAGGCCCTTGACAACTCTCATCCTGGAAAATATTGCTCCAAGCCTTTTTTCCACTGCCTGGCAAATATTCACAGCATCTTCTCTTGTGTCCTGTATCACTGTCCTTGTTTGTCCTTCAGCTTTGTCCCTTCTTTGTTACTTGCTAGAGAATAAAGATCAAGTCTTCTTCTGTCTTAAGCATCCAGCATGAGCCAGCAAAAGGTCATAGTGTGCAGTCAGTGAGTGACAAGAGGAGTAAAGTGGAAACTTCTAGTTTCTTTGAAAAGTTACTTTTATCACATGATGTTTTGCTGGGGCACACAGGTGAAAGGATGTCTTGCTAAAGCAAACACATGAAAGAATTTTCCTGAAGCAGACACAGGCAAAAGGATGTATTGGTATAGAAAACATGTGAAAGGATCTGAGATGAAGTAGTATAAATATGACCCCACAAAGTGGCAGACAAGCACTGAGCATTGGTTTGGTTTGCTCTGACCCACTAGTCTTCGCTAAAGACTCACATGTATTGGTTCGCCTTACATAGCATTTGTCTTAGTGTTTTACTGCTGTGAACAGACACCATGAAAAAGGCAACTCTTGTAAGGACAACTTTTAATTGGGGCTGGCTTATAGGTTCAAAGGTTCAGTCCATTACCATCAAGGTGAGAACATGGCAGCACCTAGGCAGGCATAGTGCAAGAGGAGCTGAAAGCTCTACATCTTTATCTGAAGGCTTCTAGCAGAATACTGGCTTCCAGGTAGCTAGGATGAAGGTCTTAAAGTCCACACCCACAGTGATATACTGTTCCAACAAGGCCACACTTACTCCAACAAAACCACACCATCTAATACCACTCCCTAGGCTGAGCATATACAAACCATCACATTCCACTCCCTGGCCCCCATAGGCTTGTTCAAACACATGAGTCTATGAGGGCCATACCTAGCCATAGCATAATAAAAAGTACATTTAGTCCAACTTCCAAAGTCCCATAGTCTATAGCAGTCTCAACAATGTTATAAGTCCAAAGTCTCTTCTGAGATTCATCCAATTGCTTAACTATAATTCCCAAAGCAAGACAGGAAACTAGCTGGGCAAACTCCAAACTCTGCATCTCCATGTCTGATACCAGAGCAGTGTTTAGATCTCCAACTCCTTTTTCTTCTTTGTTGACTGAAACAAACTTCTTTCTCCTGGGGTGGTTCTACTCCCTGTTAGCAGCTTTCCTCAGCAGATAGCCCATGGCTCTGACATCTCCAAATCTTGGCCATCTCCAAGGCAACTTCAATGCTACAGCTTTTTGTTTCAATGTCTGTAATCCACACATGATCTTCTGGACTCCTCCAAAGGTCTGACAATACTTCTCCAGCTCTGCCTTCTGTAGCACTCTAAGCTTAGGTTGATCCATTCTACTGCCGCTGCTCTTCTTGGTGACCATCCCATTGTACTGGCATCTCCAATAGACTGGGGTCTTCCACTGCAATTAGGCTTCACCAATAGCCTCTCATAGGCTTTCTTCATGGTGCCAAGCCTCAACTTCTTTGCATGACCCCTTCAGTCATGGCCCGTCAACTGCAACTGAGGCTGTATCTACACTAATGGCCTTCCATGGCTTCTCACAGTGCCAAGTCTCAGCTGCTCTTCATGACCCCTTCATGCCTTCAAAACCAGTACCACCTGGGTGACTCTTACACATTACCAAGTACAGCTGCAGCATGAGGTACAACCTTGGTTATCTCTGGAACGAAGCTTCTTTGTGCTTTCAGATAACACTTCTCAGAAGATTGAACCTCAGTGATGCTGGTCTCTTCTTAATCACCACTACTTTCTTAGTTCCAGCTAAGCTAACCAACATCAATTGTCCTTGTAGTCCCTACTGTTATTGACTCTAAAAGTCAGAGCCAAATTGGTGAAGCTGCTGAGTTCTGATGCTTGCTGGGGCTGGAACATGCCCCCTTGTTTTCAATGAATTTATTCTCTCCCTAAACCTGGTTATTCTGGAATTTACTCTGTAGATTAACTTTGAACTCAGAGATCTGCATGCCTATCTCCTAAATTCTGGGATTAAAGGTGTGGTCCACCACGCCTGGATTTAAGCTTTTCTCTACTTGGAACTTGCTCTGTACCAGGCTGGCCTTGAAATCAGAGATCTGCTTGGCTTTGTCTCCTGAGATTAAAGGTGTGTACCACCATTCTTGGGCCTAAACTTAGCTGAGTGGGATCCTGCCCCACAGCCCCACTCCCTTAATCTATTATCCCCTAGAACATAGGATTTAGTTCCATTCTACTTCCTGGTGCCCCTTTAATACTTGAACCGTATAGTTTATATTTTTCCTTTCTCAGCTTGCTATGCTTCTTCATAACACTCTTCATGAGACTGAAACAAAGTCTTTGTTGGGCTTTTTTGAGATTTCCTTTGACAATGCAATTAATATAAATCTCTTTATCTTAACCTCAGGTAGATTCTTCAGACAGGGGCAAAAAACTGCCACATTTTTTCACCAAAATATCAAAAAACAAAATAGTCTCTAGGCCACATACCAAAATTATTCTCCTCTGAAACCACTTGGGCCAGGTCTTTACAGTTCAAATCACTCACAGCAACAACTCTCAGTCTTCCACATTTCTACTAGGATAGCCCATTAAGCTCCACATAAAGCTTTCCACTGCTATCCAAATCCACATTCTTCCAAACAAAAGCATAGTCAGGCCTATCACAGCAATACCCCAATCTTGGTATTAGTTTTTTACTGCTGTGAATAGACACCATGAAAAAGGCAACTCTTATAAGGACAACATTTAATTGGGGCTGGCTTACAGGTTCAGAGGTTCAGTCCATTATCATCAGGGCAAGAACATGGCAGCATCCAGGCAGGCATAATGCTGGAGCTGAGAGTTTTACATCTTCATCTGAAGGCTGCTAGCAGAATACTGACTTCCAGGCAGCTAGGATGAGAGTCTTAAAGCCCACACTCAGAGTGATACACCTACTCCAACAAGACCACATCTACATGTTGCAAAAACTGTATGCCTACAGAGGAGTTTGGGGTTGATGCCTAACACATAGTAGCTAAGGGATGATTTAGAAATTTATTACGGGGAGCTTGAGGGATATAGCCACTGTTGATTCACAAAGCATAGACATGACAACCATTATCAGTCAGAGTCCTGCTCTGCAATGGTTTATACATAATGCAGGGGCCTCAGAGTACAGTAGTCCTGAAGACTTACTAAAACTCAGTATTTTACTGTATCCTATATACTTTCAATGCATACATATTAATCATGATATTTCCGATGGTATGTGATAAATAACATGCTATAGAGGTTTATAGCCTAGGAGTCATAGATGTTATTTAGCCCAGAAGTATTATAGGCTATACCAACTAGACTTGTGTAGTACATGCTGTGATGTTTAAACAATGATGGGATAACCCAATGATGCATCTCTCAGGGGAGTGTGTGTGGTGTGTGTGTGTGTGTTTGTAGTTAGCCAAACTGTTGAGGTTTTTACCATTTAATAATAGGTGGAATAACAGTGATTTTAAACTTACCTTAATATGGTGGTTTGTTGTAATTTTTACCTGTTAATATCCTTGTAATAGGTTTGTTTTTTTTTTTTTTATAATTGAGTATACAAATAGAACTTTACTCATGAATTGTTATCCATAAATTCCAAACACACAATCATTCAGCCATTGGTGTTTGATGTCATTTTGCTTTGGGTGGAAAAATCAAACCCCAATTCATTGTGAAAACAGAACTGTTGTAAAATCTCTTACCTACTTGAAAGAAACAAATCACTCAGGGCTAGGGATTTACTCTAGCGTGCAGGAGGCCCAAAGTTCTATACCGAGTAAAACATACAAGCATACAAACAAATAAAACCAGAAATGTATATCTATATATAACAACTGCTCATTTGTCTGTTGAAGGACAATATTTTATATTAGAGCATTCTAATTTTGTAAAAAGATCCTCTTGTTTTGACTGATGATTAGGGATTATATAGATAGAATGATTTATTAATGCCAGTTAAGTATTACAGAACTTTATGAGAACTTTATTCTCTAAAGATATGTTTCTTTAAGGTAGCATTTATTTAGAGAAACAATTCATAGTGTGTTTTGCTTGTTTAGGGTCTCACTAGTTGGCTCCTGGTGGCCTCAAGTTTTGATCAGTCTACTCATATTAGCCTTCTCAAGTACCAGGATTATAGACATGTGCCACCACATACAATGTTAGTATGATATGTGTTTGATTTTTATTGTATTATTTATTATATATTATCATATTATAATTTGAATTATATGGGTTGTGATGGAGAAGAAAGGTATTGTGGGTTTCAAATCACAAAACTGAGTAGGAATGAGCTGAGTTGTATGTCCCAGACTGCATATTCTGCCATCCTGTGTCCTAGTGTCTTCATCTGTAAGAAGGTGGAAATAACTCATAGGAGGATTAAATGAGATGTATGCCATGCTTTATTAGGAGAGGGAAGGAAACACTCGTCCCTGTAAGCTCAGAAAGGAACCACTGCTACCCACATCCTGCCCTTATCCCTCGGAAGCTTATCCAGAGCTTGTGCTCAGCAGACCTGTTATAAAATCTGTGTCATATAAAGCTACTATGTTTGTGGGTGGTAAACTGTTATGGGAACCATGGAACTGAACAGATTTTTATCATCAAAACCAAGGGGAAATAACACTGTATAAATTTAATTTGAAATATATATTTAATGAGTCCTATTCTAACAAATAGAATTTAACTTTTAATAAAAAGCAATGTGAATGTTTTTTTATTTGGTCTTCACTAAATAGATAAGTATAAGATTACTATATATTTTAAATATAGTAGAAATTATATAGGGAAGATGCATTAAGTCTCTTCCATCTAACTGGAAATGAGGGTTTTGAATTCTATTATTTTTGTAGGACTTGGTTTGATGCTTCTTAAAACTGAATGGGCTTCTTACTTTTGTGTGTTGGTACATTTTTATTTTCCACTGAATATAATTTACTAACTTAGATAATGTAACATGAAGGAGGTAAGGAGAGACAGAGGGAAGGGCAGGGGAGATGGAGCAAGAGAAAGAAAGAAGATAAAGGATGAGATAGAAGAATAGAGGGCAAGTTCTTAGTTTGGTGTGTGTTCTTATTGCTATGAGGAAGGCATCACTTGAAGGGTCGACAAACATGTGTATATGAATGTGGAGAACACAGATGGCACAAGTGTAAATCCTAGAAACAGTTCTATTAGGGAAGTCAATAATGTCTTTGCGGCCCAATTTTACCATGTATAAAGTTGGAGGCTAATAGTTTCTCAGCAACTACTGCAGATCAGTTGGATCTCATGGACTAATGATCAGAAAAAGCCAAACATCAGCCTCAGACATGGGAAATGCAGGAACCAGAGTTGTCTGTACTGTGCTCTAGTCTAGTAATCAAAAAAGTAATCAAAAAGGACTCCCAAAATGACTCAACAGCTAAAGGAGATTGCTGCCAAGCCTTCTGACCTGATTTTGTTCCAAGTACCCCGAATTGTGGAAGAGAACTGATGATAAGAGTTGTCTTCTGAGCTCCACATGTGGACCTTGACATATACATATATACACATACACAGAAACAGAAAAATAAATTATAAAAAGAAAAATAGCAGTGAAATGGGGTGAATATATAGTTTTATTTATGCACATGAATGCAAAACAGTATAAAAATACTTTTTATGGGGCCACTGTAAATTATCAGTTAAATTGAATTCACTGTTTTGTCTGTGTGTGCATATTTGTCACCACCATCGGTGCATCTCCATAGCAACTAGATAGCAAAAGAGGCTAACTAACATTCTGGATGAACATTGCTGGGCAACTGTTGGTATTTGGGGTCCTCTGGTTTATGCACACTGCTATCCATTTTAATAAACTCCTCTGTCCTTCAACTTACCAAATTCCTATTCTTCATGAATCTCCCTCCTACTTGAGCTTGCCCATGGAACTTCCCATAATTGCAATATACATGATGGACCACTTTTTGAACTGTTGCCCAGGCTGGCATTGATTGGCTCAATTTCCAAATGCTGTAGATCTGAACCTTTCATAGAGTCACTCAGCTGGAAGGGGCATCAAGGAGAGTGTAGTACAAACCCCTAATTTTATAGAGAATGAGAATGTACTCCAGAGAGTTTGGCATCTTGCCATAGATAATTTCAGACAGCGACTGGGACCCTGGCTTCTTGGCTCCTGTCAGCAGTTTTGGTTTTTGTTATTTATTTAAATTTTTTTTTTTTTTTTTTTTTTTTTTTGCCACTAAAGTAGGCTGTTGTCAGTGTTCTGCACTTTTGCAGATCTCTCTACTAGGTTGTAAAACCCATTTAGTAATGTTTTGACCCTAGAGTTTGTAGTAGTAGAAAATAGTTACTTCTTGATTATTTACATAAACCCCAATTACATTCTCTTTAATAGAGGATGTAAATAATTTCTGGTCATCCTCAAGTTGTTGAGGAAGGAATATAAAGAATATAGTATCTAACTGCATTGTTTCTAAAATGGCAAATTATTCTTCCTTGTCTTTACATAGTATGTTACTAATGTATTTCTGCTAACATGAGCCATGTACTCTGCTAATAATAGTGTATTCATGAATAGCATACTCATATTGATAGCTTGGATATGATATACACCAAGGCATTGAGATTCCATTAAGCATGCACATGTCTGAGATAAGATCCACCTCCAAATCCCCTGTTAGGAAACTTCAGTGTCAGTGTTATGAAAGACAGAGACAAAACAAAAAACATTTCAGATAAACGGATATGAAAAGAAATGACCGCAAACTGTGGATTGGTATTAGGATCTGAAAAAGAAAAGGAAGGACATATAGAAGATATTTTGATAACTGGGAAAATTTGATTTTGAACAATGAGTTTAGAGAATTGTGTTGTGTTAATGTTAAACCTCCTATTTTCTTACCACAGTATGTTTATACAGGGGGGAAAAGATAACATTGTTTTCTTGGGGGATTAATGATGAAATCTGCAAAGGAGGCATGATGCTGCCAACCAAATTGTGTTTGTGCACGTAGGCATGTTTGGATGTGTGTGTGTGTGATGCAACTATACATCAAGCCATCATTTTCCTTAGGTCAACTATGCCCACTTGCGGAAAAAAAAAATCATCACAGTTGAGCTTGAGAATGCTCACATTCCTTCAGACAATGATGGGTTTGGAGAGGATGGCTTGTATGCTCACATGAGTATCCAGCTACTCCTCCCGACCAGTTGCTTGCATTTCTGCCTTAATTACATGTGGTTTCAGGGCTGGACTAGTAAGGAAACCTAATAAATTATTGATTCCTCAAGGTGAACTTTGGTGGAATCTAACTTGGTTTGTCACTGGGCACTTGGGAGGAGGTATGGGGTACATGTCACCTGGTTTCCTCCCAGCCACACACCTAGGATCAAATTCTCACAACAATTAAAAAGGGGTAAAAGAGACACAAGGAGAGACAGAGACAGGGATAGAGACACACATGCTAAGATTTTAAACGTTATCATCCATACCAATATATCTTCTAGTGTGCTATGCTCTTCCATAAGTCTCCATTGATTTTTCCAGGTGCTTCTGAAGAGACAAACAATGGCAATACCTTGAATTTTTCAAGTGCCCCTGATTCCTTTCTGAGTAAGAACTCACAGGGAAATATCCACCCTGGCACTGAAACTGTAGTATCTATCCATACAGAATACATCTGTTTGTACTCTTTAAACACAAACATACACAGACACAGAGACACACACACACACACACACACACACACACACACACACACACAGATAGAGAGAGAGAGAGACTCATGCATTATATGCAATATTTTCAATATTTTTATTTATTCTTTGAGAATTTCATAAATATATTTTGATCATATGTAGTCACTTTCCGTATGGCTTTCTCATACCTCTAAGTGTTTGTGAACAGTTGTTTCACGCTCTTTACCCCTACAGTTCTGTGAATCTCCATCATCCTTAGGACTCTGTACCTCCAACTAGTCTAAGTGTTACTGCCTGCTGAGCATTGCCAGTCCCTAACACATCAGTTTTAATAAGTATGTGGACCTTCCTGGAGAAAGCTCTTTGAGGCTTAGGAGATTGAGTGCAGAGGCTCTCTGGACAGAAATGAGAGTTTACAGTCCCACAGACATTATTGTTACCTTATAGTTTCTCTCAAGGTAGTTTATTTTATCAACACTAGTGAGCTGATTGTAAAATACTTTGTTTTAAAAATTGTGTCTTTGTCATCTGCTTCTGTTTAAATACTTTAAAACAATTAATAAATAAACCAGTAAAAGTCTTACATTGTTTAAAAAAATTAGGATACTAGTTTCACACTTGTAAAGTTGTCTGAAAGCCTCATCTTTTTAGTCATGATTGATGGTGGTCTTCATTATTTCTTCTCCTCATACGTGTGGATCCGAGGTCAATTTAAAAGGAGAGCCATGGCATCTCAATGAATAAACAAGGTCATTATGAACATTCTACAGTCTTGATGATGCTGTGAGGCCTAGGGAGAGGAGAAAAATAGGGAGAGGTGGGTAATAGAAAAGTGTCTGTGGTTTGTAAATAGGCATTCCCCAGAGCTGTGAGAGATGTCTCCCATATCGGGATCATGTTTGTATCAGAGTACCTAAGATGTAGTAACCCAAGGGATAAAATACACATACACATTCAGTTAATGGGTGAGCATGTTTGAGTATGAGTCCAATGTCTTTTAAAGTTCTCTGAGCTGCTGAAGCAGAAAGTGGCCTGTTTTTGATTACAAGAACATTTTGATGAAGAAGAGAACAAAATACTTTCAGGAGAGTCAATATTTTAAGCTTTTGTTGGAGATTCAGTCAGAAAGACCCCAAACCACAAGGTCCCCTTTATCTGCCTTAGAACTATTTCACAACTTTTGTTCATATACTATGGAAAAATAAGATTTTGATATATGTTTTGTGTAGACTGGCCACTGTAGAATACACATTGAGATATCCAGGACACAACGTGAAATACATGTTCTTTGTTCTTATCCTGGCCAGTATTTGTATCAGTTTGACACAAGCCAGAGTTCTCTGGGAAGAGGAACCTCAGCTGAGAAAATGTGTCCATCAGATTGCCTACAGGCAAGTCTTTAGGTGCCTTTTCTTCATTAATGATGGATAAGGGAGGACCTAGCCCATTGAGAATAGTGCTGCCCCTGGTAGGTGGTCTTGGTGGCATAAGAAAATAGACTGAGCATGCCTTGAGGGATCAAATCAGTAAATTGTGTTCCTCTGTGGTTTCTGCTTCAGTTCCTGCCTCCAGATTCCTGACCTGACTTTTTCTCAATGATATATTGTGATCGGGACTAAAAATAAGTTGAAATAAAGTTTTCTTTTTTATTCCTAAATTGCTTTTGGTCCTGGTGTTTGTTTGTTTGTTTATCATAAAAATAGAAAGCTAACTAAGAATTCATCTAAACACATACAAAAGAATAACAAAGAAAGCTGTATCTTTAAGGGGTACTTCTGTGCCTCAGTACTCAAGTACCCACAGTCTAACCCAGCAGTGGGACTAGCACTTAACAAGGGCATCAAACCCCAAATTTCCTGTGACTTTGCCATTTGTTGCATAATACTGGCAAATTGCCAAGGTCTTTCTAACCCAATTTCTTTGCCTATAAAAGAAAGAGCCCCAGCCAGACTATCTTCGCAATACTGTTCATGAACTGCCCTCTAGAAGATTCCAAAGAAAGTTGTGAGGTGAATTAGAGACACCTATAATAGTAAGTTTTAAATTAAGAATCTATTCCCAAGGTTGCAGACGCTGATGTGAAGTGCCCGAGTTGCTTCCTCTGTGTCTGCCAGTAGACTCCGACCACAGTCCAGTAGTTCTCTTGTCGGAAGCTGCCTGGCAACAAGAGTGTTTCTGATTCAGTGAGAAGCAAAACCATATGCATGTTTATGGCCTCCACTTCTGACCAATGCTCAGGGAGTGCTCATTGGAAACTCCCCTGTTACAAATTGGGTTAATGTGTGAAACCTCATTGTATTAATGGGGGAGGGGTGACAGTGAGTAAGATGGAATGCTAGGAGAGATGAGTTGAACTGATTGTCTAGAGAATGTAGGGCATAAATTCTCCTCCAAATATAAGCACCTATGTGTCTTCTCTCCCTGCTCCAGCATTTGAACACATGGCCAAAAACTGTTTAGATCAGATGAATTTCCAAAAATTTATGAGTTAATTGCAATTAAATGTAGCAAGTCAATTGGTTCTTTGGGGCTTTGGGAAATCCCAGTCCTGAGAAAGTGACCTTTAGCCCTGTTATCCCTGTCCCTTTGCCAAATACCTTTTTCTCCCTCCGTCTCTATCAGGTGATTGAACAAAAGAAGCAAGTGAGGGTGGAGAGAGCATGGACTGGAGCTGTTGCCCTAGTCTGCACTATTGAGTCATCACCATAATGTGCCAAATTACTCAAATGAGTCTGGTCATGTTCACATTGAGCAGCCGGGAGGATATTCTGAATGACTCGCACGAGGACATGAAATGCCAGCGGGATTCGTATAATCAACGTCTTGGCTTGTGCCAAGAAGGGTGGGTGGAGTCGTGTGCCACATGCAAGGGCTTCCTAAATGTTTACTCTAATTTACTGGCTGGTTATATTTGACTTCTGTGGGTTGGCACAGCAACTGTTCTGTTTAATTCTGGCTCTTCTAATTGTTGGGGGAACACTTGAGGACTTTTAACCTAATGTTTAAAATGCAGTTGTTTTGGGGGGCCTCTGGACCTTCTCCTTTGGAGTAACTGTTGGTCTTTTTGTTTCAGTTCATCTGCAAGCTCTAGGATGGACAAGCTAATTTTTTGATTCTGGATTTTACTGCTAAAAGGACTTGTCTTTTGTGCTTTCTCTTTTTATTCTATAGTGGAGATAATCATAGAACCTTTTGGGGGTTATTTGAAAAGTTAAACTAATACATGTTAACTTAGCATGATAGTTTGGATATAGTGAGTTCTCAATAAATGCAATTTGGCTACGGATTCCCATAAGGCATTATTCTGAGTTCTGTATGTGTAGATCATACAGCATTATTTGGGTTCCCAAACACTCTTATGGAGAGGTGACATTTCTACCCAAAAGGCCACAGAAGCCCAGACTCATTCAATGCTAGATACCCAGAACACAATACAAACTTCACAGCTACAATTCTGGTCACTTTCAGAAGGGTTTATTTAAAGGTTGATGTCAACATGTCTTTTGTTACATGCTGCTGCACACCTAAACACATAGAAGAATTTTACTTCTGTTCTGTGAAGAGTCCTGCTTAGCACTCTTTCTATTCTGAGCTCTGGCCTCTCTGGCTCCAGTGTGCACCTGAACTGCCTGGGGATCTGTTCAGACACAACTTCTGATACAGCAAGTCTAGAGAGCTGGGATGGGCTGGAGGGATGCGAGTCTATTGCTTCACAGCATGTGCTGTGAGCACTGAGGATTTGCCTGCTAGGCTGGGTCAAGCCGAGGCACCAGCACATGATGTTGAGCCAGTGCCCGTCTTACAGGTTACCTCAGTAACAGTGTGAGGTAGGGGAGTATGTGAGATGTCTAGGAAAACATGTCTCAAGTCTGGCTGCTTATTAGAGTCACTTGATGAGCTCTATAGTATTCTGGACTCTGCACTGTCCTAAAGAAATGAGAACCTTGACTGGGGTGCAGGAGAGGCAGCTCAGAGCTTAGAGCACACACTGCTCTTACAGGAGATCTGAATTCAGTTCCCAGAACCCATGTCTAGTAGCTCACTACTCTGGCTTTATGCAACACACACACACACACAAACACACATGCACGCACACACAATTTTAAAAAGTAACAAAATTAAAACAGCAACAACAACAGCTTTGACAGGGTTTGTAGATGGTTTGAACATTTAGAAGAATAACATACATGACATAAGGCACAAAGATGGGCACCACTGCATTAAGACAGAGGTCTCCCACATTAGCAAGTCTCAAGAACAGTGGAAAAGGTTTGCTAAAAAGAAGATTAACTGGGCCCCGTTCCCAACATTTTTTTATGTATTTTTTTGAGACAGAGTCTGTACGCATATGTTTGAATTCAAAGTTGATCTTTCTGCCTCAGCCTCCCAGTGCTGGGGTTACAGTTGAGTGTACCTAGCCTTTTTAATTCTTTTTTAGTGGTATTGGGAATTTAACCCAGGATCTTGAGCTTTGAAAGCCTTAGTCTCATTTGAAGAGTAGTCTGCTTCTGGGTTACATCTCTTGTAGCCCTTCCAGTGTTCCTAGTTTTTGTAGGTCTGCAAGGAGGCCTGGGAAATTTAACCGCTAACTAAGATCCAGGTGAAAATGAGAACTACCATTTGTGGGCCACACAATGAGAATTATTGCTCCAGTATACAGTAGGTTATCCATTCAACATCTCTCCATCTCTCCATACAGAATTCATCATTCATTATCCATTAATTCATTCATTCATCGAATGCTTTCAGAACCTATTCAGGGATACAGTTCTTTCTTTAAAAACTATTTCTTAGTTTTAGTTTTCTGTCTCTGTCTGTCTCTTCTCTCTCTCTCTCTCTCTCTCTCTCTCCTCTCTCTCTCTCTCTCTCTCTCTCTGTGTGTGTGTGTGTGTGTGTGTGTGTATCTGAGTGAAAATGCCCACAGATGCCATCAGCTTGTTGGTCACCTAGGGTTCAAGGTATAGGCAGTGGTGAACTGCTTGGCACAGGTATTAGAAACTCTGCAAGAGAAATACATTATCTCTTAACCACTGAGCATCTTTCCAGTCCCAGAACATACCTCTTAACAGTTTGGAAAGAGGCATATTAGCAGGTGATCAGGTAGTGCTGGACACATTTGGGAATGCACTGGAGAGGCATGGATCCCAGGAAGTGATGTCTACATTGCCACCTTATTGATATGTCAGAATCAAGTACTAGATACATTGGTATTGAGGGAGGCGTCAGACAAAGATAGACTGCTAGGCAGAGGTCACCTGTGCGTAAGGACAGTCTTGGGAGCATCAGAACTTGCCTATGAAAGATCCAATGCCAGGAAAGAAGGGAGTGAGACAAGACTAGAGAGATAAGCAGCAGCCAGCTCATAATGAACTTCATGTGCCATTCAGAATTTATTTCAGGGACAGGAAGGTGCCAGTGAAGGATTTCAAGTAGGAGAGAGACGTGGTCAGGATCACTTCTTGAAAACATTCTGGTGGAAGGGTGGAGAACAGACTGTTATAGAGGTGGGGAGAGAGGTTCCAAGAAAGAAAAGAAAAGCTATTGCCATTTTAAAATATTTATTTCCAAATTGTTTTAGTAGTGTATTTTTTCTTAGACAACAAGTTACAGCTTGCATTTAAAGTATGAAGCCTGCAATGGGCACAAGAGAGTGGACAGTGGATGTGTGAGGCAGGTAGACTATTTTCTAAGAGACTGATGTGTGAGCCAGAACCACAAGTGAACAGTAGAAAAGATGACCATTCAACCTAGGACTTTTATCTCAAACATCTTTGGGGAAATTTGTTAACAACTCCAATAATAATTATTCAGTGATAATTTCTTGATCTGAATTTATCAGTTCAAGGTAGAAAACATAGGAAATAACTTGTCCAGGAGGGTGAGTCCTGCAGCTATGGAAACTGCATAAGATGAAGTTGTCATCTTAACAATTGAAATTTGCCTGCAGTGATGCCAACCCTAGCCAAGGCCAGAATCAATATTCTTTCTCAGCTTCTTCAAACTATAGTCAAAGAGACATGGAATTGAATGGGGTGACAGAGACCAACCATTCCTCCTTCTCATCACACACACACACACACACACACACACACACACACACACAAACAAACTTTGTGTACATCAACCTCAGGGTGGAAAACTATCAGTGCCTGGCCTCTCTGACGTTCATGTCCATCCACAGACTCCCAAAGCACCACATTATTTTTAAATTAGAAATCTCTGAACACACAGAGGATTCAGAGCTCTTACAGCTAAATGCTAAGGAAATATTTATTGATGTCAAGACACTTTAAATTATGGTCTTTGCCTCCTAAAATATTCCCGGAGCTGTCAAATTAGCCACGAAAGGAAATCCTCCAACCTTTCTACTGTGTTCAGTCTCGAGCTCCTTTTGGAAATGTACATGTTCTACTTTTTACAAAAATTGAAAGGACAGGTGCAGTTGTTGGCCGACTGATATGCAGCATATTCTTGCTCTGTCCATTAGCCTATTCAGTCTTCCCAGTGATAGCACAGAATATGTTTTCATTATTCCAATCCTACAGAGAAAATGGCATGTATAGAAACTACCTATTGTGTTGTCCAAAACAGTGTATCTATCATATCAGAAAACTAAAACTAGGTTTGTCTTACATGAAACCTTATCAACAAGCTTAAAGAATGGAAGTAAAGATTACTCTTCTTAGTTAGAGGAAGAATTGAGGGCCCTGAAGAGGATAGGAACTCTACAGGAAGACCAACAGAGTCAACTAACCTGGACCTTTGTGGGCTCTCAGAGACTGAACCACCAATGAAACAGCATACACTGGCTGGACCTAGGCTGATCCACATGCATGTAGCAGATGTGAAGTTTCATGTGGGTCCCCTAAACTGGAGTGGAAGCTATCCCTAAAGCTGTTGCCAGTCTGTGGAATACGATTCCCTAACTGGGCTGCTTTGTTTGGATGATGCACCCAGCCCTACAGAGACTTTATGTGCCAGGGTAAGAGGATACCCAGGGGGGCTCCACCCTCTCAGCAGAGAAGGGGAGGGAGATGGGGGGAAGAAACTGTATGAGAATAGACTTCAGGGGGTGTGGGGAAAGCAACAATCAGGATGTAAAGTGAATTAAAAACCCAGAAATATAGACAGAGAGAAAGAAAACACTAGAAAGCACCTTGCCCAAACTACTCTTCTTGGAGAAAACTAAAACTGAATTAAAAATTCACCTCTGGCTCATTATTTGAAAAAGTTGTAAAGAAATCCTGCACTGTGATGCTGAGCTGCAGCCTGCCCCAAGCTCAGATCTGCTGAGGCAGAACTTCTTTGTGCTTCGAACCTGACTCTAACCCTTGATCTTCATTTTTGTCACATAAAGTGGTTCCTTGAAAGGCTGGGATATGTGTCCTTTCAAAGTGGACTACAATGTCTTCTCCATCGATCCTGAAAGTAGTAAGTGGGAAGTGTTGGCCGGACCTCATATTCTTCAGTATCTGGTGTGTTTATCCTCACTGTACCCAACCCAATGCCATTCACCGAGAACGCATAATGTATTTGGGGGATTTCTGATGCTAACTTCAAATAGATGGTAATGCAACCATCTATATTTCTATCCCTGGCTCTTAGCTATTAAATAATGCTCACAGACTGATCTAGTATCTCCCAGAATTTATCAGAAGTACAATTGTGCACAAATAAGGATCACCACTACTTGGTCACAACGTACATTTTAGCAAGTCCTCCCTTCCTTTTAATCTAGGCACCCCAACTTCGAGAAACCTACAAAATTGTTCTATGGAAATGGGCTTCTCATTTTATCTGAGATACACAAGCTGTAAAAAAAGGAGTCTCAGCAAAGACTCCTAAAGACATGGGGCCTTTCAGAGCTTGTTTCCTGCTGGATAACTCACCAGATCTTTAAAACTGGAATGTGAAGCAAGGGTTCAGCCAAGGAACTGGTGAATGCTAATGGAGCAATCTGCTCTCCCCCGACAGCTTTTAGCACTGACTTCTGGAATGTGTTTGATGAAAGGAAAGCAACTTCTTCAGAGGGAAGATACTGATGCAGCCAGGGCTGAGGTTAGGACCCACAGGAACAATACCTCAATGTTATCAGAGTTTCCTTGGCCTCCAGCTCCATCCCCAACCTGGCAACATAAGGGAAAGCATGTTTTAAAGGCCTTGCTGTCAGCTGCCATTCTTATGAATAGACATGGGCTTTTCTCTTCCTCGAGGGAATTGAGGTATCATTGATCAAGTCTTGCTTGCATAGAGAGCTTCTTGGTGGTTGCTTTTTTTCCCAACAGATCTGGAACCAGGAGCACAAGAACATAGCTTCCACTTACCTGCCCAAACCTTTTGGGTTTATTAAATGCCAAATAAGAAGAGGAGTTTTTCCTTCTTTTGTACCATCAAGTTTGAGTTCCGTTCTTCAATAAATAGTTCACAAAATGGGGGGTAGTCTTTATTTAATTCTCTAGACTTTCCTCAGTGTCTTAGGAAAATAAAGAATCTAAAGAATTGCTCATAACCGACATCACCATACATCTAACCTTTGGGAATCTCGAAGTGACCTTCCAAATAAACTCTATTATCACGCTATTCACTTTTATCACTGTGGTTAAGGGAGATTGTTAATACCAACTAGTTAATCTAAGTGAAGATTTCAGAATGTGGCAATAAAGGGCTAGGCTGCCTAATGATCTTTGAGCATAAGATGATAAAGGAAAATCTAACTTTATCAAAAAAGGGATACATTTGAGAGAAAGTTGTGTTGACAGTTTTTGTTTTACATACACACACACAAGAGCCATACAGAAACACCACTCACCTTTTGGGTTTCATTTCTGGGCTTAGGTCAGTATTTGGGAGTTGGGTTCACTGACCATCTGCCCCCACCCCAGTCACTCTTTTATTGGGATTGGCAAGCCTTCCAAGGTAACTGTGGGCAGTTAGTAAACCCACCTGGGGCTTATAAAGATACTCGGCCCTTGATTAGCACTTAACAAACCCAGCCAAGGACATTGAGTTTGTACACCTGGCTGAGAAGGACAAACTGATCAGAATTAATCAAAACTGACACATTTTAAATGGCTGTTATAAACGGATAAGACATCTAGTGTGAACCTGGCATGTTGGGCTCAACAGGAAACCCCAGAAAAGATTTTTTTTAGCTCACCTGGGAACTCTGTAGGCTCTACAAAGAAATCTCGAGTTTTTTCTCCTAACTACTCTCAGGTATTGTTAGTTTTACATCCTGGTCTCTGGTAGAATTATCAGAGATCAGGCTGTATAGCTTGGCCATCAGATTTGTTTTCTACTGGGAAGATGGTTTCTTTTGTCTTTCTTCAGCTCCATAGTTACATGGGGTTCTCGGAAAAGTGAGGTTGTGTATTGATAAACCAAGTTCTCAGAAGGGTGAGGCACTTGTGAACAGAAGACAACAGTCAAACAGTCAGGCTTCCGCCCTGTGACTCTCCCTAGATGTACTTGGGAACACAGACATGTCTTTATGCAAAAGGAGGCTTTCCCTTGAAGCACACCTGATTACACTCAACCTGGATTCAAAGAGCCCTGTGCCATGTCAAAGGAAAATGTTCTATCATAAATCTGCAGAATTGGAAAAGGTCAAAGTCACTCTCGGTAATTAGTCTGCTGAAATACAGTGGTCTGCTTTTTGTTTAACCTTTTAAGAAAAGGGCTCTGGTCCCACATGCTCCAACAAGCAGCCTTTCATCAAGCACACCCTCCAGGCTCCCGCCCCTCTTTCCTTCCCCTACCTGCAGCTCTGGCAGAGCATGGTTTTAGTTTGTTGCTTAAATTCCCCAGCCTTAGCTGTATTTGTCTTTCCTTCTCAGTATATTCTCTGCATCGCTAACCACTTGAAGTTCATGGAAAGGTACCATTTTGGAGTAAAGGAAGACACATGTAGAAAGACCTGGATGTCTATAATATGTCATTTTCAATTCCCAGAAAAATCTATAGGCATGCACCAGTAGATAGAATATATGTTGTTTTGGCCAAGCAGGTTAAGCAATCAAGCTTATTACTTAATTTAGCTTTTCTCCTATTATGTTGAACATCTCTAGATAATTTAGTAGCTAGTATATTGTGGACGTGTGGTGTGTCATCTCCACTGAGATATGCTGTTCTTGTCAAATATACATTGGATTTTGAAGGCAGTAAAATGAAAAACATGTTAAATAATATTATTTCATGTTAGTTAGGTGTTGAAATAATAATAGTTTGGATATATTAGTTTTTATAAAAGGCATAATTTAACTTGATTTCACACTCAGGAGGCAGTGACAAGAGAATTAAAAGTCTGGGGCTAGCCTTAGCTACATAATGACCCAAAGAAGGTTTTTTTCCCAAAGAAAAGACAAAGATGACTTTTATCTGCCTCATTGCTTTAAGAATTATAAAGGCATATGAAATTACAAGCCTGGCTTGCATATCTCCATTGGAAAGTGCTGGGACAGTGGATCAGTTGCCTTCCAAGTATGTGAAGAGAAAAAGGAGCAATGTGAGATATTTCTTTGAGAATCACATGATCTGCCATCTAATTCTGTCCTGCTTGCATATATATATATATATATATATATATATATATATATATATATCTTGTCATATTTTCTTCAAGAAAATAAAGTTTTACTTACTTTGTTGCTTTCTTTTTTTTCTTTTTTCTTTTTCTCCCCTTTGCAAGCACAGAGCATAATGGAATATAGCAAATGAATAGGACAGTTCCTATATGGAGAGATTGGTGTGAGCCTGAATGTTCGAAGCCAGGCATAGAATTACTACATCTTAGTGATTACTACATCTCCAGACTTAATATGTCAGGTTCCTTTGAGGTAGATTCTGCCTCATGGGCTATGAGTGAAAGGAAAGTTCACTTCTGAGCGAGAGCGACTCCTGGCCAGCAAGCTTTCTTTCTCTGCCATGGCAGTTACCTATGCTATGGAAATTGTTTCTGTAAGCTGCATCCCAGATGACTTGTAGATGTGCAAGAAACACTTACTATTTGGTTTCAGCTGGTGAATATCAGGGACTCTTTTCCATGGTAACAGCACCTTGTTTCTGCTAAGAGAACACAGCTATTTGATTATAAACCAGGCAGAAGACTCTAGCTCTGGAAATCTTACATTTGTACAGAAGTTTATTCTTTACTAACTAAAAACAAAGAGGGTATTATTGCAATCTCTCACATCAAGAGTGAGCTCTGTTTGCAATGTCAGAGTTGGTGTGTCTGCATTTAAAACCTTAATTGAACTGATAACAATAGTAATGAGTTAAGAGTGTCAATCAGATTACTATGGGAAACTTCTCCCTTGAGCAAAAGAGGCAACTATCAATGAAGCAACCTTTTAAAGGGCAGTTTCGGATCTCCTTGAGTGGCACTAATTGATATTTGTTGGATCATTTGGCTCACTTTGTCGCTGGTTTTGAAAACTAATTGTGTTCCCAGCCTTATGTCACTGAACTGATTTATCAAGGATGCAGCATGGAAGTCTTGTTGAAAAAGCATGACTGAATGACGAGTGAACTTGGGAGACATGAATTCAAAGGGGATTAATTCCAATGAACTGACCCCAAATTAAGAGCAAAATGATATAAGGTAATCAAATCTAATCGATTGCTGGTAGAAAAAATTTGTCAAGCTTGGAGTTGACATGTCTGGCTTAGAGAAACCCCATCCTTCATTTCCCAAACAGGTCTTTTAGGATGTACTTCTAAATAAAACATTTATTGTCTGTATATATTTCAACTCCCATGTTCTCTTACTTTGCAGAAGAGTTTCCATTTATGGCACTGATTAACAATGCAGAAGATAATGAATCATTTTGCTCTACACTGGAATAGGGCGGTATGACTAATGGGCAACATATTTTGACACTGATTTGCCTCTTTGATGCTCCAACTGGAAGACTACCTAAACCCTATTGTTTGGGGGAGGTTCTAAGAATGTTCTGTGTGGCACCAGACTGAGGTAGAGACCCTTTATAGAAGCTGAACACAGTGCTAATAGGACCATGGATTGGACTCACATCGTATGCACCCTTTTTCTGCCTGAAACACTGGCAAAGGAGATGAGAAAGATGTGGGAGAGTCTGGATTATTCTGGGAGCAAAATCTCCTTCAGGCTAAGTGGCTGGTGAATTAGTTTCTTCCTTCCCTAGGTAGTGTGCATCCTGCCTGCCTTGGAGTGGCCTCTTTAGAAGAAGAGTCTGAGATCAAAAGTCAGATACGTGTGATTTACTGAAGGAGTGTTGGGGTGGGGAGACAGGAGCAGGAGGGGCAGGGATTAGAGGTGAGCAAGCATGTGGTCTCCTGTGCTTGAGCTTCAACCAGGGCCGTGGGGCACAGGCACACAGGATCATGCATTGTGCCACAGCAACAGTCAGAACTTTGTGTCAAGAAACTGCTATTTTATGCTCCTGACTCAGTGTCATTATGTATGCATTGCTCTAAGTAGGGTGCAGAAACTGCTGGGGAAAGTGACTCCTGACAAGTCATAGCAACTCTGGAGTGGACAAGAGGTAGGTTGAGAGGCACTAGCCATAGCAACAGTTGGGGGAGTGAGAACAAATGCCCAGGAAAGAAGACTTTGCCGGGGCATCCATAACACCAGCAACATCCAGCTGGTATTGCTCTACCCATAGTCACACTTCTCCAGCTGTCTATGTTCTAGGTCTTCATCTCCCTTGTCCTCTAACTTCATATTTTTTACCAACCTAAAAAAAAAAGTGCCTGCTCGTGGACAAGAAAGGGGCATGCTTACTCTTCCCCAAAGCCTCTTCCACCTTGGAGAATCTACTGTGTTCTCTCAATACATAAGAGGCTGACCAGTTTACTTTTTCTGGCAATAAATGACCTTTTGTAGAGAAAATATCAAGTCAAGGAGCAGTTGTGAAGGTAGAGATGTCAGGATGTCTGTTGTGTGGCAATTTCCTGAGATCAACCTTCATGTTGGAGAGAAACTCTTAAGACTCTTCATGTTTTATAGCAGTGGTTCTCAACCTTTCTAATGTTGTGACCCTTTAATTCAGTTCCTCATGTTATGGTGACCCCAACCATAAAATTATCTCCTTGGCTACTTCACAACTGTTATTTTGCCACTGTTATAAATCATAATGTAAATATTTGGTATGCACAATATCTAATATGTGACCCCTGTCAAATGGTCATTAGACCCCTAAAGAGGTCATGACCCACAAGTTGAGAACACTGATCCAGAGGGAGGTGAAGCATTCCATCCTGTGGGGAAGGAATTAAGCTCAGAGAGTAAACAACTGAAAGATTTCAGGAAGTCCCTGAAACTGACCAGATTCACTAGGATGCCCCTTCCCCAAATATATACAATCTATAAGGACTTGTACCAAACACATCAATGGAAGGAGACAGAGACCAGCCCAATTGTCTAGAAGACTCTTAACAAACTGAGCTACTCTGGAAAGGCTCAGAGCTGTTAAACCAATAGAAAGAAACCAAAACAAGCCAATTTATCCTGAGGAGGTTCAATCCAACTTGACCTAGGTGGGAACAACACTCCTGAACCTGTGAATTGCCTACAGATATGCAGTGTACTCCAGGTTTCACAATCCCACGAACTGTGATACAGGATGGGGTGAACTTTGAGTCATTTCTGCTCATATATGTAGCCCCTTGGCCATATCCCTGAATGTGACCCAACAAAACTCATTGTTAAAGGTTGTACTTTGCTGATACCCTTACATTGGTCTGCTGTTGATTCCATATCTGAAATGAGTAGATGTTTGTTCATATACTACCAGAAATTGTGTCACATAACAATACCAAATTGGATCAGTAACTCTTGTCTATAGAGAGCTGGGTACAGAGCCTCACCAGGGCTGCTCGGACACACTGAGCATCCCCCACCACCACAGTGACTTACTAGAGGGATAATTTTGTTAAGTCCATACATACTATATGAAGTTTGGGGTGGAACTTGTAGAGTCCAGATGCTAAGGAATCCTGGTATCATCAGGGAAAACTATAGTAGGGGCTAATCCCATCTGGG
The DNA here is from genome assembly GCA_021653895.1 of Mastomys natalensis. Lineage (NCBI taxonomy): Eukaryota > Metazoa > Chordata > Mammalia > Rodentia > Muridae > Mastomys > Mastomys natalensis. The sequence goes on from JAJTUV010000303.1 coordinate 285,661, forward strand.
GAGGCAATGAGGCTGTCTTCCTCTCCTTGGCACAGATAGTAACAGCAGCAAGCCAGCCAAGCAGCCATAGCTTCCTTTATTTTGGTGTTGTTCTTGTTTGGGGTTTTCTGTTTGTTTGTTTGCTCATTTGTTTGTTCATTTTATTTCGACTCTTTAAAAAATTTATCTTTATCTTTCTATTTTCTTCCTCATCTCCTGTCTCTTATTCCAAAGTCATTCAGCTCCCCAATAAACAGTTTCTCTTCATCCTTTTAGTATACAGTGGTGTCCAGTGATGGGGACTGTCTATATTACACAACCAGCACATGGTGAGTGCAGGCATTATACATACAAATACAATTAACCATCTGACTAACTGGCTGAAAGTCTAGATGATGAGCATCCTTCATCCTCAAGAAAATCTTCTACAGCAGACACGGAGTGGGGTATGAACCTAGACAATCTGCTCTCAATACTGACTCTGCTGCCAGCTCTGTGAGCATTGAACGTGTTACTAACCTTGCCCTGCCTTCATTTCCTCAAAACTCTCCCTAGCACTTGACTCTTCAGAGCTGAGGGTATGTGTTGTACAAGGCACAAGAGGTATAAAAAATTCAGCATCAATATAAATCCTAGTGAAGGAGTTAAAACACAGAAATAAATAATAATAATAATAATAATAATAATAATAATAATAAATCAACCTTCACAGACTCCTAAACAGAAAACGCAATCGTGCATTGCAAAGAAACCAGAATTTTCTTAAATGTCTATACAGAAAACACTCCATACCAGAGTGTGAAACAACTTCCATGGGATGCTGAGAAGAATGTGAGCCAATCGTCTTTCAAGCATTCCAGCCACAGAACAGCACAAGCTTTCTTGAACAAGCAAACAAACAAAGCATCATAGTGTTTAATTCCATCAGCCAATGAGAGACTCAACAGGGAAGCATGAACCGGGGTCGCTGCGATAAAACATTGCCGATGGTAAACAGTAGTGTTATTTAATAGCAATAAAAGCCAAGGGACCATTGAAGTCGCTGTTACAGAACAGAATGTAAGTGTCATAAAACTAAAATATAAAAAATAATATACACAATAAAACAAGGAATGCACATTTCCACATTCTTCCATCAGAACAGACAATAGATACTATCTAACGGCTATGTTTGCACATTGTTCTTTTAAGCAATAGTTGAGGGATGATCGATTTTGTGAAGAAGCGTCTTGTTCTTTTCGTTCTGATGTTGAATCGTTCCTTGCCTTTCCCCACTTCAACTTTGAAGTCAAGACAAATAGCAGACAAAGCTTCTGTTTTAAAATGTCAACCTGATTCATAGGACATGCATATTGATTGTAAATCTCCTGCTTGTCTTCTCTTTAGTCTAGTCATCCAACCCTCCCTCCCCTTTTCTCTATCTGTATACAGACGGAAAGATGCTCATAAGGAAGATCTTCAAAAGGGAGTGGCCATTGTTTCTAGGTGAAAATGATCCCATGTAATTTTAAATTGTTTTTAATGTTTCATTACTCAAGTGTGCTAGAATGAAATGCATCATCCTTATATGAAAGCTATAACGATATCATTTTCAAGCAAGAATGGACCAGCTGTGGCGATGTACTCCTTTAATCCCAGTTTTTGGGAGGCAAAGGTGGGCAAATATCTGTAAATTTGAGACCAACCTGGTCTCATAATTAGTTGCAGGTTAGCCAAGGCTACATAATGAGACCTTGTCTGGAAAAGAAGGAGGTGGGGTAGAATAGGGAAGAAATATTCCAATATTGAAAAATGAAAATTGGCATTAGATAACTTCATTTATGTATAACGTTGGATGTAAATGCATGTAGACACCTACTTATTATCTTGGCATGAGTACCAAGCAATAGTGCTACTTAAAAGATCCAATAGAAATACAGTGAGTGAGAGATGCCTTTTATTTTTAATCTCCCAAACTAACATATTGTAATGTTTAAAACATAAACAACAGAGGCTGCAATGACAGGTCAGTGGACAAAATGTTGACAATGAAGGCATGGGGATCCAAGCACCTACATAAAAATCTGAGTGTGGCACTGTATCAATGTAACTTTAGTGTCAGGTGGAGGGATGGAAGGTGGAGGGATGAAGGATCCTTAGGACTCATTGGACAGCCAGTCTAGCTTTATCTCTGAGCTCTAAGTTCAGGGAGATGTGCTCTCTCAAAAAATAAGGTGAAGAGCAAGAGAGAGATGACTGAGTTCAACTTCAGGCTTCATTTGCATAAGCATGCATGTGCAGACATGAACATACACATACAAATAAAAATAGATCCTAGAAAAAAAGGGAGAAACTTCTAAAGGCCATCTCTGAACTGCACAGGAAGCTGATTGGCATTGTTTTCTCAGAGTCCTCAGACCTTTAAGCTCAGCACACTGAGGCTGCTCTGTTCCAGGGCATGACAAGAAAGCTACCATTTGGGCTCCAAACAAGTACTGTTTTCCCAACATCCCTGTTTAACTGTTTTTTACAAGATCAGTTATGCTCAAAAAATCAAGAAAGCCTAGGAACATACAAAGCAGCTAAGAAGCAATGGGGACTGTGGTGAGGAGAGTCACTCTATCTAGAGGGATGTCTCACTTGATGGGGATACTAGCCCTCTTACTAGAAGATGACATAGAACAAGATGCTGTGGAAATGTTAGGCCATGGCGTTTAACTCCAACTTGCCAATTTTAAGACATGACTCTATGAATTCAAACAATGATTTTGAAAAGGTGCTGTGAAGACTGTTCAATACATACACTGGGCTTGGAGCTGGAGCACTGGCTGCCATTTCCTGGTGTCTACTTGTAAAGGGCAAGCCTTTGGACAGTGGAGGGAAAGCTGTAGAAACAACAAAAGCATGAACAGCATAAGTTAAATTATACAGTCATGGACAAGGGGGGCTTTTGTCCACTCCCCCTTCTAATATTTTGGAAACCATTTTCAATGAATGGAAGTCTAACCAGCAAGCATCCATGGAGGAGGTGATGCCTGCCATCTATGACCGACACCTAAGAACTCTTAGAGTCCTTGAACAAAAGCAGATCATAGAAAACACCTCCAAACCAGGCCCAGAGAAACAAGCAGCGACGTATGACACTGTGGAGAGAATTCCTTTGAATAGAGCTTGACATTTCTATTTCTGCAAGCCTTCTTGAACCACCTCCCTCGGCTCTTTTGGTTATTGCATTCTTTTTCATAAAAACACCTTGGTCGTAACAAGTGCAGCATCAGTACACAAGACAGTGTGCACTTTTGCCAAGATCCTACAGTCTTATTATGTAAGAAAGCCCAGCATGCTGCCTGCTTAAGGATGTTCTGTAAGATAGTTCCAACCACTAACTGTTTGATTAACAATCCTGTCTGTTTCACCCCATAATTTGTTTCCAGGGAACATGTGTCTTTGATCTGAACGCTGAGAGGGTATAGCCAGGCTGAGGTGTTTCCCTGGAGTGAAAGGTGCAGCGCGTCTCTACTCCCGACTCCATTTAATTTATTGTTTGTTTTTGCTCAAGGAGGGCCTATTTTTACAGCTGAACAGATTTGGAAGCTGATTTGGGGTGTTTCATTTCCTCACGTGAAGAGTTATAATGCCGGGGATGGCGACCAGCTGTTTCCACCTTCACCTAAGGGGACTGAGCCACCATTGCAGCAAAAGGGACTTGGGTTGGTTCCCAGGGGAACTTCCTGAGGGTTGCTGACTACCCTCCTGGAGAGCTCTCCTGGATGACTGTCTTGTCTCTGAGGGGTGCATGTAAGATCAAGATTAATACTACAAGAATCAGCTAAGTCTCTGTCCCTAATCATTGCAAGGCTAGGTCTCAATAGATGATAACTGTTGGCCAAGCCTGAGACTCGCACACCTGGGTGACTACAGATGAGGCCTTTTGGATGTTTTTATTTTCCCTCCCACATCTTAGAAATTTTGTTTCCTTTCTATCTGATTTCCAAGTAAATGACTTTAGCGGTGAAGGACTGGAGTGCCAGCTGTTAAATATTTAAGGTTTGTTGTTGTTGTTGGCAAGTCAGTTGTTATACACAGCTTTTGCTAAAACCAATCTCATAAACTTGAACTATAAAGGAATCATATTAAAAGGATAAAATAGTCAAGGCTTCCAGTCCCACTAATGTCACAGTGCATTTCTCCTGTGTATGCCCCTCATGTTGGCATCTGTTGTCTTGATCCATTTTGTGCTGTTAAGACAGAATGCCCAAGAGTGAGAAGTGTACGAAGGACTGAGATGAACTTTTCACATTTCTGGAGAATGTGAAGTCCAAGGCTGTCTCAATGTGCAGTGTCAGCAAGATGAGGTGTCATCACATGGTAAAGGCAGAAGAGGAGAAGGGAACTGGAAATCCTCACAGGGCAGAACAAAGTCACCCAGGGAGGTGACTCCATGTTCTAGGTGACAGAGCAGGCCAGAGCCTACTCCCACAGGCTTCCAGTTGCAGAAGGAGTCCTCCCTGGCTTCCCTATTTCCCAGCATTGTCTGCTGGGGAGTGAGACTACAGCAAAGGGATGTGAGGGACACTTGAAGCATGTTGATAGCTGAGCCGAGGACTGGGTATGCAAGGTTTGAGTTGGGCAGCTCTTCCTAGCTCTGCACAGTGATGGAAGCTCTGGAATGTGCAACTTAGTTATGCTACCAAGTGCTTACACCCTAGAAATGTAGACTGCAAATCAAGCTTTTCTCCTGGGGCAACATCGAATCCTCAGCATCTGTGCATGAAAGGGGACAGAGAGAAGGGGAACAGAAAACTATCATCCTGGTGACTATCAGGCCTTTTCAATGTGATCACAAATCCTTGTGAAGGCAAATAGTACAAAGACCTTTGGGGAAAAGAACATGAACATTTTTTTCCTTCGTTTTTCTTTCTTAGAAGTGGGTCTTACTTATTAGGCCCAGGCTGGCCTTGAATTTCCAATCCTCCTGCCTCAGCGGTCTAAGTCCTTTGTTTACAAGTATGTGCCATCATGACTGATTTTAGAATTTAAGTCCCCAAACGATTTCCTTAACCTTGAGCTAATTAGCACAAAATTCAGACTGATCATAGCTATTCAAAGGCCTGCTTCTACCTCAGCACCTGCCACCAAGCCAGCATCCCATGACAAAAACAAAAAACAAACAAACAAACAAAACCAAACAAAACCAAAAACAGCACAAGCAAAAGGTGCAGTTTCAACTTTCCTAGTAGATGAAATAAAGCCAAAAGGAACATGAGAAATGAATTTTAGTAATGTATATATTCTGCCCAATACTCTTCAAGAGACCTAATTTTACCATACAATCAACATTAAAATATTACTGAAATTCTGTTTTCTTTTCTTTTTCTCATTCTTGATAATGTCATTTGAAATCTGCTGCATAGTGTTTATTCACAGCCAATCTCAGGCTCATGTATTTTGAGTGTTCAATAGCTCATGTGGTTATGTACTGGTTAACTTATTGGGAAGGGATGCTCTATATTTTTGAGATTATCAAGGCGGAGGTAAGGCCATGGCCATTGCCCTTGTGATCTTACACATGCCTAGGTTGTGTTGGCAATGGGCAGAGGTTTGATCTCATGTTAGTGCCAGGTAGAGCATGGAGTTCAGTTTATCTCTTGCCTTGTAGATATGGGGATAATGGGATGACTGAACTTTGGGAAATTGTTGACTTGCTCTTGGTAAGATATTGGTGTGCTGGGTGCTTTTAATGGTATCCATTATATGGTTACTGAATTGTATAATACTTAAACACTCGATGAGTGAATTAAGATTCTGAACTGTCACACCACCAAAGCCCTGCCATCTACTTTAGACCAAATAGTCAAGTCCTTGTATAGAACAATGAGAACTCCTAGGCTGTTCATATATGCGCTTGTTTTTAAATACATTATAGAAAACTTAGAATAGAGGTTATAATCCTCTCAATGTGCACCCAGTGTTATTTGTGTGTTATAATATAGTCAATTGGGAAAGAAACTAACAGGAGAAAAGAATTGTCTCGTGTTTCATCCAGCAGCTACAAAGCCTGACGGTTACTGCATAACCGTGGTTATAGAAAGGAAGGTATGGACTAGATTGTTATCTATTGAGTACTTAGAAATTTTGCTTGTTTAAAGGATAAATTGTACTTTCTGTTTCTAATATCACTATTTTAGTTAAAGTGGTAAAATTTGCTTTTAATGAGAAAATGTTGATGTATGTGAAATGATACCATGTTACTCAAATGTTGGCAACAATTTGATATTCAAAAAAAAAAATTCAGAAATAGACTGCCACCCACTCCCTATATTCCTCCCATGAGGCACTTTGAGGCACATGCTCAAGAGCACAAAGGAATTCCACTGCACACTAAGTCCTTCACAGGGGGAGGTAGAAAGAGGAGTTAGTAAAAGAAAAATTATCTATTACCTATCTGTGTATGCTTGGATGTATCTCTCACCTATCTAAGTGCCTATCATCTGTCTGTCTACCTACCTGTTTATCTGCATAACACTCACACTCACACACCTCTACCGGAGGGATTTTAGCATTTGCTAACTGATTTGTGCTCCTAGGTAGAATTCACACATTGCTTCATGGTATCTGTGTAGGCCAGTCTTTATTTTTAGTACAAGCTTTGTCATGCTCAAAGGAGGAGTCATAGAACAGTTATGCTGGCATTTCTTTAGAGTCAGAATGGTGTTTCCATTACCCAGAAGGCTGTTAGAATTAATGAAGCTAAATGCCACCGGGATAAAATTATGGGCTGATACTTTTAGATGATGTTGATATTTTAATATCTTCTTTTTTCTTCTAAAGCATATTTTACCCTGGCCATGGAATTGTGGAAAGATTATTTAATTTACTGAATAGAAAAGTGAGTTCCCACATTACATTCTGCACTGCTCATGGTGCTTTTAGGGAATACTTGTAAAAATGTAAAAATGCAGCCTTTCCATTAAGAACTTCTAGATGGTGTTGGGTAAGACCAGACATGAAAGGGTTGGAAGCCAATATAAAAAATAGGTGATTATGTCCTCAAATTAATGATTAGTGTTGTTGCCAGATATGTTTTTGCTGTATAACAAACCAATTAAAGCATGTGGACTTAAAATAGAAACCATTTTATTTAGCTTCTATTCTATAGCTTGTCTTTGATTCTCCTCATGTGTGCCAGATTTCCTAGTCCTCCAGCATTTTCCTTCAAGGCTCGTAGTAAGCTGGCAGCCTGACTCTGGTGGTTGGGAGGATCATGACCCCATCCAGTTCTCTGCCACTGATAGGCTGGTTAGTCTTTCTGGGGCCTTTATTTCATTGGTTTGTCTGTCTGTCTGTCTGCCTGCCTGTCTGTCTGTCTTCTCTATGTGGTCTCTCAATCTCCAGCAGATTGTCTTAGGTTTCTGCACACAATGATCTAAGAATCCCAAAGAATATGAATTTGGGCATTTTTTAAAGATGTTAGCTATACCCTATTTGTTAGAGTCCCACTGGGTAACCAAGTCCCAAGCCACTGTATAAGCAGATTGTGGGAAAAGAGACCTCTACAGACTCAAAATTGCAAAACAAAACACGAGTGGCTTTTTTGTCTTTAAGTCACTAATGCTATTTGGGGTTCTTGGTCAGTTTGGCACAGTCTAACTTGTTGTGACTGTTGCAGTAGCTGAATCAGTCCCAGGTGTTCAAGGCCAGCTCAGCCATCATTCTTTGCCATAGCTGCCGACTCTCCAGATACCTCAACACTTATCTCATTATGCAGACAACTACTTTTTGTATCTCATTATAGACTGAAGCTTTCAGAAGAAAACTCAGGAGTTTGTGAGCTGTGCCCAGGTGAAGAAGAGTGAGAAGATGATAGGAAGCCAGCGCTGGTGTGGTGAGAGGCAAGACTCTGTGGGTAGAAAAGGCAGTGTGGGGTGCCGTTTACAGATGACCTGCAATAGACATGAAGATTGGTAGAAAGGTATCGTGGCAGTTGAGAGTAATTATCTTAGAGCATCGAGTACATTTCCTAGATGCTCCTCCCAAGCCATTCTCTCGATTACCAGGAAGGAGACAAACTAGGGTTTACCTATCCTTTCCTTTGGCATACATTGATGATACACTACAGGAAAATAGATCTCAGAAGAATGGCTATGCATTGAGTAGGATGTTGGCACTGACATTTATATCAGAGTTCATATATGAATATGAGAGAACTTATGTGTAGTAAAACAAAAGCAGATAAATAAAACACCTCAACAGCTCCATATTAGACAAAATAGCAGTAATATGTGGAGACAGAATAAGAACTTAAAATAGGCTGGGTGTTGTGGCACATGTCTTTAATCTAGCAGTAGGGAGAGAGGCAGAAACAGGTGGATCTCTGGGAGTTTGAAGCCAGCCTAGTCTACATAGTGAGTTGCAGGACAGCCAGAATTCCACACAGAGACCTTGTTTCAAAATAAGAAAAAAGCATAAAAGAAATAAACTGACATGTTCTCAGTGATATGGCAAGGTTTGGTAAAATGGATCACAAGCAATAATTATGAGGGAAATTCAAGCATAATGTTTATGAATTATGACAAATAAGAAGACCTGTAGTAAAAGGGTGGAACCTGAAAGGTGGTCTCCAGAAAAACAGTCCTCAGAGATGCTGGGGACATGTTGTTTATCAGGAACATAGATAGTTGCTTCCATCCCAAAACTACTGACTCTGAAACTCTCAGAGAGAGGCCAGGCATCTGTATTTGAAAGAAAACTCCCAGGTGTTTGTGAAGAAGCCAGGTTTGACTTTTTAAAGTTATTATTATCATGTGCGTGTGTGTACACAGTTGGGGGGTGCATGTGGAGGTCAGACATCAAGCTTTTTTTTTTTTTTTTTTTTTTTTTTTATAAAACTCAGTTATCTCTTTCCACCTCAATGTGGGCTTCAGGCAATAAACTGAGTCTGAAGGGATTGCACGGTGTGGCTTGAATGAGAAATGTCTGCCATAGTCTCCCTTGTTTGAACCTTTGGTCTCCTGGTGTTGGGGTGATGTTTGGGAAAGTTATGGAAACTTTAGGAGGTGAAAATTTGCTGGAGGAAGCATGTCACTAGAAGTGGGCTTTGATGTTTTATAGCCTTGCCCACTTCCTGCTCTCTTTCCTCTTCCTGCTAGCCTTGTACTGCTGCTTCCATGTCTCCCTATCTTGATGGACTGTATCTCTACCTGGAACCGTCAGCCAAAACGGACCTTTTCTTCCTTAAGTTGCCTAGGGTACAGTGATTGCAAAGATGCTAACACACACAGCAAGCAGCTTTACCCACTGAACCAGGTGTTCAGATTTACATACCACTGATAGGAAATAATCAGCTGGTTGATTGGGTTGAACTGAAGAACAGTTACAGGTAAAGTATGACCAAGTGAAGCAGGACAAGTTGGTGTCAGAAATGGATGTGTGTGTGTGTGTGTGTGTGTGTGTGTGTGTGTGTGTTTTGACAGCTAACATAAAGCAACATCCAAAATAGAGCAGGAAAGATCTGTATTTCATATCAAAGTGCTTGTCTTTATTTTCTTTTGATAAGTAGGAAGATACGGCAACAAGGACCCACATTTGTAATAATAATATGGCTGAGTTCACCAGCAACAACTCCCTTTAAGGGAGGCATTCATACAGAAGGAAACTGTGGGCACTGAAAACCGGCCCTTCTTGTACTATTTCATTATCAAGTGTTAATTATGTGGCCATTGGTAACATTCTAAATCTTTGTTTCTCATTCCAAAGGAATGATTGACATTTACACCGGTTTAAGTTTCTCATGTCTAATTTGGGATTACATAGCCAGCATTTTCCTTATCCCATGTTTCACAAACCAAGGACTTGTTTCACTCTGTATATTTCTGTAAAATGAGACAGACATCCAAAAGGCCCCTAAATTTGCCAAGCTTCTCAGCAAAATTTATTCTAAACACATAAGTCATTGTCATTTTCATCAGAAATAGTTTCTAAATATCCAAATACTTTCTATAAAACTATTGTATTCTAGTACACTGAACAAGGACAATATGTGAGCATCTGATATATCCCTTTCACCAAAATGCAAAATAGAGACATACACAAAGAGACGGCAATGAATTATGGGATCTCTAATAAGCAGTGGGAGCCATTTTGTTAGTGGCTATCCAGGACAGTGTTTGGCTCACGTTTCTTTCCAAGGTATATGTAACTGGGCTTTTCTAAAATACAAAACACACAGAGAAGAGTTTACTTGCAAAAGACATTCCCCGCATATGCACAAATCTGAAAGAAACATGATGGGGAATGAAAGCCACATACAAATATGGTTTATAGAAATATTGCCTTAAAAAAAGACTAAAGTTATATTAAAAATAGTAGTCCAGGGGAGGCCCCTATAAACACAGACAGATGAGAGGAATTTACAGAGTTACCTATAACTGTAGGAATCTATTCCAACATATAATAGCTTAAAAGTCAACATCTATTTGATTATTGACATTGCAAACATTGGCTCCGTTTATTTCTTATGGTTTCTTCTGGTCCATATGGTACCAGTTAGGGGCACTCATGCAAAGGAACTCAAGTATTGGGCTTGGCTTGGCTTGGTCCGGTACATGAAATGGCTTCACTCACATATTCCAAAGTGGCTGATTTCGTTTGAGTAGCTGGAACAACTAGTGAGTAGCTAGAGCTTTCTCTTCCCACGTGGTTTTCCTGAGTCTATTTTTATGGCATCTGTAATGCAAAGTGGTCAAAGGGTAGAAAAAGGAGCCTTCTGAACTCCTAAGTTTCTGACTGTTGTTCCGGCACATACATTCGATCACAGCATCTTACAATTAAAGAGTAGAGGAAATAGACTCATTTCCTTAGAGAAGTCTAGGTCACAAATTCAGCTGAAGATCCACAGCTGTGGCCAATGAGTGTCTAGCTCTGACTCCTTGGTTTTAAAGTTGGCTCTCTTGTTACCTGAAAAATCTTGTTACTTGACAAATCTTTTAATGATTTTTAAATGCATATGGAAACAGAACTATAAAAGAATAAATAAGAAAAATATAATTTCAGACCTTCATGAACTTCATGATAAATACAAGACCTGAGAAGAAAGGCTATCTGTGAAGCAATGTCAAGGTATGGCTCTTTCTTTTTTGATACAATTTCTGCAGCCTAGAATCTAGGACTCATATTTAAACAAAAACCATGAACTTTCTTGTTTATCAAGAGAAGCCCCATATTTTAGAACAAAATCTTTGTTATCTGAACTCATAAAACTTCAATTCCATCTTGTGATTATACAAATTCATGATTGCATAAAACTAAAAATGTCAGTTCTAATTTACAATAAACACTGGAAGAGTGAAAAGCTCTGAGGTCATTTTGACCTGCAAACCTTAGGATGAAAACAAGGGAGACTGGATAAATTAAATGTTGGATGGAAGGTAAAATGGCCTACACATTTGCTTTCCAGTGAGAATGGTTTCTTTAAGAGAGTAAGAATATCAAGCCATTTCCTGCCTACATTTTCATGTTAAACCTGTTCTTGTTGAGGGGTGGAATATGCCCAAAGATAGTTGATTAGATTCTCTCTCCCCTGGATGTTTCTGGGATGGATATAAGGACTGGTGATCTCAGCTTCTAAGATTGGGCCTGTCTGAAAATCCCATTCAATTAGCATTAGGAAATAGTTTTTAATGGCTCTCTGAAAATAAATTGATCCTTGCTGAAGTTTTAATGATCTGTGGTAAAAATAGGAAACAAAGCAAAAATGTATAAACTGACGAAATGCATCCCACTTTAATTGTGTATAGAAAAGTCACACATCTGCTTTACTCCTTTAAGAGTTTCCTTTGTTCAGTATTTGTCCTGAGACGTCAGCTTCCAAACATTCTGTAGTGTCTTATCACTTATAGCTCAGCTAGCTTCACAGGACAGCCTGTGACTATGTGGACAGCCTGTGACTATATCCCTTAGTGGGTTGCCTCTTATGCATAGTTCACTGGGCTTCTTTCTACAGCCCAACAAACAACTGAAAATCCACATGCCAAGATGCACTCTCAGACTTTAGCTGCCCAATGTAGGAAGTATTTCTCACTCATGTCAAGTCTTGGGCAGTTCTGTTGCCTTAATCTTCTCCACAAGATTGATCAGAGACTCATTTTCTGTGGTATGGCTTTGACATGTCTCACTTATGTCTGTGTGGTTATTTACTACAGAAGGAGAGTATTGGGGGATGATAGAAATAGCTGCCCTCAAGTCATTTGTACTAGATAGAACATAATTCACCTCACCTACATTCCACGCATAAGAACAAACTCAATCATATGATCATAACTAAATACATAGGGTCTTAACCTATTAGTCCCTGCTAAGGAAAGAAGAAAGACAAATTACTAAGTATCTAACCCAATAGGGGTCTCCTAAGTTTTATAGTTTTATTTCCAAAAATAATAACAGGTAAAGAAAACCAAAAACTATATTCTGAGCACGATTGTTTCAAAAGAAAACCTACTAGACTATTAAATTCTTAAACTCTGAATGTATTGTTTATCTTGTCCTTTACAGGCAGAGTTTATACACACCTGGTTTAAATACTGATCAGAAGAGTCATATTCCAAAAGGACAAGGAAGTCAGTGTGGCTACAGAGAAGCAGGATGGTTACAAAATAAGGAAGAAAACTTAATGTGATCTACATGTTTTGGCTGCCATATACCTGGGTACCCTCTGATATTTTAGCATTTGCCCAAATGGGCAAGTGACATGGAAGGAACTGTGGCCCACGCCATGCTGTGGACCAGAAGACCAGGTAGAGGTTCCCTCTACAGTGACAGGTTAAAATGAATCCTCTCAGGTCCCAATAGAAGGTGGTTGAGCTCAGTGTGGTTAGGATGACTAGCATGTCCAACGAGCCTAGTGCATGCTGCTTGAGTTCTCACTTCCCCACTTGGAGACAGAGCAAGTCCGAGTACTTAGACTATGCGTCTCCAAGAACTGGGATGTCCATGAGTGGATAGGTCAAAGGTTGACAGAGCTGTCTCATTGTAATGAAGAGCTGAAAAGTACAACAGAACTCTGCACCTGCATGTTGCTCCAGGCAGGATACGCAAGTGGGTGCACCTTACAACATGCCTAGAAAAAGCGCTGCCCATATAAGAGGAAGAAGGCTTTCTCTGCACTGCCATCTGGAGCCCTGAGCATGGCATAGTGTCCCTAGCCAAAGAAGGGATATTTATCATGCCTGTATATGACTGCATATGTGTGTCTATACAAATCCAAATTTGCTGGGGCTTACTGCAGTGGGGGTGGGGAGAACAAGGACTAAATTTCTCCTCAATTCACTCAACTTACTCTTCTGATTTTAAGTTGAGGCCTTTCCTCAAAATATTATTTTTCCTAAATTGTACTTTTAAAAAGACATTCTGCTCTATTTTGACACCTATCAATAGCATTCTGCAGTCTGATTACACAGCCAATTCCAGCCAGATAATCTAAGAGGACGGCTAGGAGACAGCTTTGTCTAGTTAATCAGCCAGCATCAGGTGCGTATTCACCTACAGTTCCTAAGAGCTCATGATATCATCTATATCCACACATTAGCAACACCTTTACAGCTGGGGGCAGAGATTAGTGAACCGTGGTTCTTGGGACCACATTTAAGTCTTTTGATTTCCATTTTTCTTGCTTTTTTTTTAAAAAAAAAATTTCATGCTTTTGTAGACAGTGTTATTAGAATACAGCCATGCCTATTTATTTATTAATTTATTTATTCATAAGTTTATTTGCCATGACTGTTTTTGTGCTACATTGGCAAAGCTGGGAAGCTAGGTGACTATGAAAGGTATCATATGGCCCACAGAACCTAATTCTCTGGTTATGTATGGATGCAGTTTGTTCACACCTAGTTTAAACATTGATTCGAAGAGTCAGATGCCTAAAGAAACAGGAAGTCGATGTGAAAGAGGCACAGTTACAGTATAAAATGCAATATAGTTTTTCCTGAGATAAAAAGTATATTCAGACCTACCTGGAACATTTCATTTTTAAATGTGGTACTTAAAGAGGAAAGAAACATTTCCACCACATTAGGCCCAAAGGCAACCTGTATATTATGCTTTCCTCAGCTTATAATGAGCAAAGCTGCCTCTCCACAAACAAGTATAAGTTCTTTCCTATATGAGAAACAAGGTCACTTCCTTACATCAAGAACACCCCAACCTCCTGCCCATACTCAATCCCAACTTGAGACTACTTAGACTTTCTTTAAATAAGAAACCTGTCACACTCAACTGTATCCCATTGCTGCAGCTTCAAACCCATGAATGCACTGACATTAAGCCTGTGTGGATTTAATTAGCTGCTAGTCCCTGTGTACACCGTGTAGGGTGCAGGGATGTGGGGAGTGCTATTTCCTTCTTCTTTCTTATTTGTAGTTCAATTTTCTTACCTGATAAATTTATAATCTGGAAACTGTGTTTTATTTCATTTTTACACTGACTTGTTTATGAATCCCAAAATATGGGGATCACGTAGCCAGCTGGCACCGTAGAGCGGTGGGATGAGTTGAGGTTCTTTGCTTTGATCCTTCATTAGGAATGTTATGAGGTATGAGCCTCAATAGAGCAAACTTATTCTTTTGTCCAAATGTCTTGGGAACGTCTCACTGAAACTAGAATTTGCAGCTTAAGAACAGATGCCAAAAGATAATGCTTAACCATGGGCAAGGTGATTCCTGGAATGACTGTCTTGATGAGAAGGACTACTAAATTCAGGAGAAAGACTTCCAGAACTCCGTGTTTCAAGAACCTGAAAGCATAAGCCAACCATATCCATGTATGGGCCTGGAGGGAAGAAGCTGGCAGTTAGTCAGTTTGTCAGTCCAAGGCTCCTTTAACAGGTTTACGAAGTAGTACTCCCTATCTAGAACTCAGGGAATAACAACTTGCACCTTATCAAGATTAGGCAAACAAGCTCTGGGCTAGGCAGCCAGGAAGTAGTAAATTCAGTCTGATTGAGGCAAGGCTTTTCCTCCAGATTAGAGCAACAGCCAATCTTTCTGCGTATCCTTCCTTCTTTCTCTTTTCTTTTTGGAGGTAATAAATCATCTCTGACACGTGAAGTGCCAAGGAAACCCATCCCAGGTCAGTTTTAGGTAAGTTCAAAAGGGAGGGAGGGAGGTACCTGCACATTGATCCACACAGATTTACGTAGTGAGGAGGAATGAAACAGTCTGCCTGCTGACCGTAGCTCTGCCGCAAGCCTTAGAGAAATCCCTGAGGGCGAAGGGCTCGCACACCATCATATAAGTGAAAGAAATTCACAGAGAAGTGGAGGCTTGATTATTAAACAGAAAGCACCCAGGCCCTCGGAAAAACAGTCATCCTTCATGGAGCAGTGTGGGGGATAGGAAGTTTCCATGTTTTGTTTGTTGGAGACAGGGTTGTACTAAAGCCCAGATTGGCCTTCAATTTGGGAACTCCCTTACCTGGCTTTCCCTTTTCTAAGATTATAGGAGACTCGTTAAACCTCATGAGAAGGGCCATCAAATAAAGGTTTGGTGTGGGACCAGTAAAGAAAAATGACACAAACAAACTAACAACAAAACTTACCTATCTTCATGGATCACTATAGCTATGGATTACTCGAAATTTAAAGTCTAGTAGAAAAATGCTGATTGGCCTGAGCTTATTATTAGTTTTTTGTTTGTTTGTTTGCTTGCTTGTTTTGTATTTTTTTTTTTTTTTTTTAGCTGTTAGAGCAAACTAAGAGAGGATATGGACTGTTGGGCCATCACACATTTGTGACAAGGAACCTAGTATGTACTTTGGAGAGGAAGAACCATTCTAGACTATGAAAGTGCAATCATCCTCAACTATTGCAAAACAGATTGGACTTATGACACACTTGTTTCTTTAATGTATTGGATCAGCAGATATCACATATATGGAATAGTTAGTGGAATCTTTAAAAGAGATTTCATAGCATTCCTGAAAAATAAAAATATAAACAAAAATAGGGAGACAGTATGTTCATAGCTGGTCCAGTATTATAACTGTCACGAACCTGGATAAGTGATTCATGGGAAGAGAGCTAGGCAGTCTTTCACTTCAATGTGTAATGAACACATGACTATGGGGGACACAGATGGACATTCTTTGAAGTGAAAATGCCAGGAATTCATCAGAAATGTCAGAGTTATAAGTGAGAAACTCAACAAGTGCTCTAAACGTTCTCAGCATCTGTCTCCATTTCCTGTCTGTTGGCTGCTGCCTTGGCTTTCCTAGATGCTGTGAGTTATGGACATATGAAGTCATTCTTATGTTTCATCAGTAGCTACTTCAGACAAGGAGTATCATTCTTAACAAAGGCTCTGAGGTGACTTTATTCAGGTACCTGAATTAATCACGTGTCCAGTCTTGACCCAGTGACAGTAGTTGGCTCAATGGATTAGCTAGGTCAAAATAACACAACTGGCTGTGGAGTCAGGGGTATCAGTCCCCTCCAAGGAATCCAGATAGAGGTGAAATTGGTTTTAATATGAAAATTGAGATATTATTACAAAAATGAAGATTTTTTAAATTATTTCTTTTATTTTTTGAGATTATAATATGATTACACCATTTCCCCCTTTCTTTTTCTCCTTCCTAATCCTCTCATTTACCCCTCCATTCTCAAAGAAGGAGGATTTAAAATACACATAAATAAGCACTGTCCGTTAAAGCAACTATTAACTTGCAGATAGTACAAAGCTGTTAATAATAGCTAATATCACTAGGAGTCCTAATCTGTTGAATATAGATACTAACAGATGATTATAATACATTCAGGGTATATTCACATATAAATATCTGGAGATCTATTTAGTTCCTTATTAGACATTTGGTATAAGCAAAATCAAAGCATATCTTGGCTAAACTTCCACTGCTGAGGACCAAAGAAATCCTGTACATAGGTACTGTATTAAGTATCTGGTACATAGGTACTTATACTAAGCATCCTGTATTTAGGCATTAAACTAAATATATATGTCAAATATAGACTCTTTGGGACTTAATGAAAACAGTAACTTATTATTAAAATGTCTTTTTAATGCAGACACATGTGTCCTGTATATTAGAACAAATGTTGGGTATGAACTTATCACAACATTACAGATAAAACACAAGCGCAAATCTAAGCAAATACATACATCTAAGTTCTTGTTTGATCACACTGTAGAGAAGGTATTTATGGGCAAGAATAGAGAGTGCAGAGCTCTGGAGCTGCCTGCAGCTGTGGTAAGGGCTGAGCTATCTGAAATGTCATTTTGAACCTCCTTATAGTGACACATTAACTTCAGTGCTGTTGACCAGGGCACAAACTGGTTTCCTTCATTTCCTGTTATCTTCCCTCTGCTTTATAGTGAGGCTCAGAGGGTATTTGAGAGGAGGGAACACTTTGGTACAAAGGTAATTGTCAAACAAGAAATGCAACTAGCTTTCTGGTTATAGGTTAATAAAGACAACTAGGAAAGGAGCTTCTTAGGCTTCTTTTGGATTGGTCAGCTTCCACAAGGGTCAAAAGGTCATAGGGCAACTTTAATACAAAGAAAAGTCACTTCTGAACTGAAAACAAAGAAAGAGTTCCTGGCTAGGTCATAAACACTGCAGACATGCTATTGTCACCGGGGGTCTGGCGGCTATGTAGATCTGATGAGGTCTATGCACTTTGTCAGCCATGCCATTTTATAGGAATAGTTTGTGGCTGAGGAAGACAATTTTCCGGAGAACTTCTGCAAACCATATCCTCTCTTTAAAGGCCTAGGCAAGATGGGCATTGACACAAAGAAGTTGTGTGCAGGAGACCAAATGCATAATTCACAAAACAAAGAACAAACTGGACTTTATCTGATTTAAAAACAGTTCACAGACTGGAGAGATGGCTTGGTGGTTAAGAGCGTGCACTGCTCTTTCAGAGAACCTGAGTTCACTTCCTGACAGCAGAGTTGGAGAGATCAGAATTATCTATGACTCCTGGTCCAATATCTGAAGGTCTGTGTTGGTACTTGCACTTACACACTGCGATACTTCAGACATATGAATACATATGATAAAAAAAAAACAAAATAATTTTTAAAAATACTTAAAAAGAATAGAAACATTTCACTTCAAGGGAGTTGTGCTAAAAGGATGGAAGGATAAGGGACGGGTTAGGAAAAACATGTACAAATCATGAAGTGGATGAAGACTTGTGTCTACAATATGTAAAGGATTTTCAAAGTCCAACAGTAAGAAAGCAAGCACTGCACGAAGAGCACAAAACCTTGAACACATACTCAACAAGATGACATAGATAGACACATAAGCACGTGAAGCAGTGTTCAATAGCCTTGGCTATCATAAAGGGCATATGGGAGCTGTGACAGTATCAAGCAAGACTAGGATGTCTAGCCACTGGAATTGTGAAATATCCTTAGTGAGAATACAAAGAAGAACAGAGGGGCACAGTCAGGAATGGACTTATGACCCAGAAATCCCATTTCTCAGTATTTTCCCTAGAGAAAAGAAACTGTATGTTCACTTGAATATGAATATGACTATGTATAGTACAGCAGACTTCTATATAATTGTCCAAATCTCTAAATACATCAGTAGCAGGTGACAAATGATACAGCCATACAAAGTAATGGCGCTCCAATGGACAGGAGTGGACCTGAGATCTTTGGGAAGCACCACAAAAGCATCATGCTGAGCAGTAGAAGCCAGTCTTGGTAATTACTAGTCACGTGGCTATCTCTGTATGGGATTCATAGAAAGAGTATAAGGAGAATACAGCAGAGGAAGCTAGAAATGGAGGTTAGCTACTGAGTGCAGTTCACAGAGGTCTAGCATGAGAGACTTCTTTCAGATGATTTTAAAGAAATAGATTTTTAAAGGTGAAGATTAAATGTAAATGTTAAAAGTCTGTCTTGAGTGGTAAAGTTGCTTGGCACATGAGCTCTTAGAGCTTGAGTTTCATTCTTAGAGCCTCATAAACGTGGAAGGACACTGTCAACTTCACACACTGCCCTTGACTTCCATAAGTGGATCCTGGGATGCTTCCCTGGGCAGTGGTATCCTTCTAGGCTAAGGGCAGGGAGATGGTCTTAACAATGAGTCAAGTCTTCATCCTTGCTTCGTTGTACAAGGCTTTCCTGCAGTTTCCTATAGTCAGAAGTGATGCTAGAAATGCTTTCTGTTATGTATGCTTGTTCACTTCCAACCTGGAGCTGGTGAAATCAACCATCATTTTAAGTCGTGTGTTCCACACTGATGTAAATCATAAAGTCCTTTACCCCACCATAGTGAGCTATACTTAGACCAAGATTAGAATAAATGGCATTGAGATCTCTTGAACTGCTTCTAACCAAGCAAGACTCTTCAAATATTTCCTAGAAGACAGGAAATCCTCTTCAGAGCCCACAACCTAGTTTTGTGGAAAGAGAGCCATTTCCTCCTAGATTACAAGCACTGGCTCATAAAACAGAAGAGAAGCAATATGAGGTTGGTTTTGATTTCCAAGAAACACAGAATCCATTTTATACAATTTCATTGTCTTTATTGCTCTATGGTTTAAAAGAGGTGTGGCTGTCCTCAGAGAAATTATGTCATAAATCAAGCATAATGGCACACACTTAAAATACTAGCATTTGGTAAACTGAGACAGGAGGATTTCAAGCCCAAGACCAGACTGGGCTACAAAGTGAGTTCCAGGGCAGTTTCAACATCTCTCCACCTTAAAAACAAAAACAAACAAACAAACAAACAAACAAACAACAACAACAACAAACTGGCTGCCAGATATCACTTGTCTAAATCCTCTGTGTCCCTGCACCATCTGAACAAAGTTGATGCATTTGTCAGTATTGAATTCAGGGATCGTAGAGTAGCTTTAAAAACAGAAAATTTAAATTATAAGGGATCAGTTTTAGAGACGGTTGAAGCTATGGGAAGTTTAACAGAACGGTAGAACGGGCAGCCCTCAAACTTTTGCAACATTGGAATCTTTTAGCACAGGTACAGGAGAAGCAGGAGTAAGAGGATTTCACTAGTGCCTAAGTATTGGGATCGGTTGACGCAAAACAGAACCCTTGCAGGTACAGAGAAAAAGCTTGACCCACCAAGAAGACGCAGACATGGACAAGGATGGTTCCTGTGGTAGAGAAGGGGACAGAGTGAGAGGTGAAACGTTCTAGTTGTCTATCTTTCATGTTTCAGGATCTCCATAATGCCTCCCATTAACTAAACCCACTCACAAGCCAACTTATGTGGATTACTAGAAAATTCAATCAAAATGAGATCAATTTCCTCCTTCTAAGAAGAGAAGCAGATCAAGGGAAACAAACAATGGGTCTGTGGGCAGCAGGCCTTTGACCAGCTGGGTCAACATGACACTGACCACAAATCAGTCTCATGACCAGAGTTGCGGCTGTTGGGCCTAGTGCTTAGACTCGTCGTCTCTTTAACAGAGCACTTTTAATCAGATCGCAGAACCCTGTGTCTGTCATGGGCAGCAGTTTCAGTGACGGCCACAGGAGCCTGGTCTGGGGAGCTGTGTAACAGTGTGTTCAAATTCCAACTTTGAACTACTTCAAGGAAAGGTCCCTCTGTGCTTTCTGCAATCCTCCTGCATTCCCCTCTGCAAGACATTCTATTGCCACATTTCCCAAGCGTGCTCCCAGCCACTGTGTGTTTATTCCTCCCCCTGTGTCACTCACTTTTACTACCCTTCTTGTCACCTAATGGTGTCCTGCATTGGTTCCTTGTTGTAGGGCACCCGTCCTTCTTCTCAGTCTGGGAAGCAAATTCTAGAGGTTGTTGGTCCTTTCTTAGAACTCCACCATTTTATCCAATGACTGCTAATGCCACCCCTTGTGCTAACTGTCTTTGAAAAATGAAAACCATTCTTATGGAATACTAAGCCATTCTCCGTGTTCTGCTTTCTCCAAATATTGTATTAGTCAGTGTTCTCTAGCACAATGGAACTGATAGAATGAGTATGTATTGAAAGGGAACTATTTAATATATTTAATTACTACTTAATAAGGGAACTCATACAATATGGTCTGGGTAGTCTAGCAATTGTTCTCTTATGATGGAAAAAAACAAAAAAAACAAAACAACAACAACAAAAGGAGAACCTATAGCTGCTCAGAGCATGAGGCTGGAAGACTCCAGTAGTCCTGATCTGGCATTGAAGTTCTAGGGCAGTCGTTCTCAACCTGTGGGTCTTGACCCCCTAGGGGTCACATATCAGATATTTACATTATGATTCAAAACAATAGCAAAATTATAGTTATGAAGTAACACTGAAATAATTTTCTGGTTGGGGGGGATCATCACAATATGTATTAAAGGGTTACAGCATTAGGAAGGTTGAGAAGCACTGGTCTAGGGGGATCTCTGGAGAGCCACTGGTCTTCCATCCATGTTGGAAGGTTTCAGAAGCTGTGTTCTAATATTAGCAAATGGCAGCAGCACCAGAAGGAGGAGCAGCAGCAATGGAGTAGCTGAATTTACCAGTGGGACTTGAAGGCAAGCAGGTGAAAACAAAAACTCTCCTTATATCTGGGCTCCTTATGTCTGGGCTGCCACCAGAAGGTGCCACAAACACTTAGAGTAGACCTTCCCTGTCACCTCTCCTAATCAAGACAATCAATCACAGTGTCCAGAGGCTTCTGTTTCAGTTGATACCAGACTCAGTCAACTTGACACAAAGATTAATCTTTAGTAACTTCCAGTGGGAATCCTTTGGCTGTGTGGCCTGATAACTATGCACTCGCTATAAGGCAGAAGAAGGGCTTCCTAGTGGTATCAGTTTGTGTCCAAGCTGGAGCACAGAGGCCATGCCAGGTACCACAGTAGGAGGAATTGGATGTAGGAAACCAGCTGCAAAGATGCTAAAAGATCTGCAACAAAAACTTCCAAAGGCCAAAAGTAGAGCAGCTTAAGAATAGCAGTACTTCTTACAGGACAAGAAGGGTGGAGTAAGACTTTGTGTTATCAGAACCCAAGAGTTAGAACCACCCATAGAGCACAATAGATAACAACAACAGAGGTTTCCTGTTAGGAGTAAAAAAGAGGAAAAAAAAAACAAACCCCAAAACAAAGAAGATACAACTACTTCCGGAGCCCCTGTGCAGCCTGGCTTCCCCTCCTTATTGTCTCTGTCCTTTTCATTGAAGAAGTTCCCATAAGCAAGCCAAGGAAACTGAGTTTGCACAGGAAAATTTAAGAGCAAACAATTCTCCTAGCATGAGTTGTGCTATCCATAGTTCCTGAAATTTTACCATTTGTTCCCCTGTTCCCTGCCCAGAAAAGCCCTTATTTTTCCATAAGGATCCCTGAGCCTGGTCTAGTGTGTTGGTCTAGTTTGTCATTCAGTGTTAAGGCACAATTTACTAATCAGTTGCAGACTCTCCCCTCCAATCCCTACTTCTGGTGTACCATTCCCCACCCAATTATAATTCTCTATTTATGGCTATAGAATGTGAGAGCACATGGATGTGATGCTCACAGAATATATTTGCAAAAGGATAGCAAAGATTGCGTAAGTTATTGGTATTTTCTTCCCCTTTGTCATCCATGTGTCCACTGAGGTTCTCTCTTAGCCGGTAGACCCCTTGCCTTCTCTGCTCTCTCCTGTGGAGTACCTCCATTTTGTCCTTAATTTCCTTATAATTCAGGCTTCTTTGCCAGTACTAACCCACATATGGAGAGTAGATCTAGGTGATGAATGCTTACTATGACAATTCGTTGTTTATGAGTTAGTAATGTTCTCAGTAGAGTCATGATTCATGAACATCAGCATCAGTATGTGGTCTTTCCTTTCTTCAACATGGTGGAACTTTCCTAGGTTGATTCTGTTTGCAATTCAGGAGTTGTTATTAAATTATGCATATTTACAGTGTCCTCTTTCTAAGTGAGTTTGAGATTGTCTGAGATTGTCCTCCATCAGTATAGAACATTGTATTCAGTTGGCTATCAAAACACTCAGGACTTGATTGACAACTTGAGAGGGAGGAGTTAGTGCCATTTAAAAGGCACTGACCACCCAAGACCTGCTTTAGCAATAGAAAGACACAGGGAGCAGCCTTGGCCTTGTGTTCTAGGTCCTCAAAATCTTTGATAGGGAACCGCTGGGATCATTTATTTGCTCCCATTTCTATCACTGTATATGGTTCATCCCACCCAGATACTCCTGTGGCCTCCTTTCTGCACATTGTAAGTTAACTTTCGCTCTTGCCTAAGTCCATTCCAGCAGTTACAAAGGAAGCCCCTTTGAACAGTCTTGTCTCTGGCTTAGCGCTGTGCATGCACATGCCACCTTCCAGGTCCAAGCAGCAGCCTTTCCCTTGCTTCTCTTTGCTTGATGTTATTTCAAGGTTTCTGGTTGTTTGAGTGGATTTCTGTTTCTTGCAATTAAGCAAGCCATGACTAAGGGAGATAACGAAGCATGAAACTGCCCTTCCCGGAGAAACCACAAGTATGGGATGAGGAGTCCCTGCAGAGGCCTTGTCTGTCCCTTCATCCAGCAGGGACATTCTTTTCACAGTCAATGACCTCTGGAGCAATGCTGAGCTGTGTTGAGTGGGTTCCCAGTGTCCTGTGACATCTGTGTCAGAT
Source organism: Mastomys natalensis (assembly GCA_021653895.1). Taxonomy (NCBI): domain Eukaryota; kingdom Metazoa; phylum Chordata; class Mammalia; order Rodentia; family Muridae; genus Mastomys; species Mastomys natalensis. The sequence continues at coordinate 309,244 of JAJTUV010000303.1, forward strand.
CCTGGTGCCAACAAGAAGGATGACAGTTCTTATCCTTTTTCATGGTCTTTTTTCCAACCTTGGGGACCATCCCTTTACCCCAAGATTGTTCGTATCCGAAAATCTTACACTACAATCTTCTATCAACCCAATGTCATATGACGGTAACCCTTAGCATGCTGCAATGTTGAGCTGCAAGCTTGCTAATTTCTTAGATACTCCAAGGAGATGCACAGTTTGAGACAATCTTACTTCATTACATTATTTAATATCATATCATATCATCAAGCATCCATTGCATTGTGTCCCTGAGAATCCAGTTACTGTGGAGATCTGGAATCTATCTGGTATTCTTTCATAACCAGTTGAAATAGTTAACCTAGGACTTTCTGAGGCCTCTATGATTTCATTGAGCAGGTGCTTTCAGACAGATGACTCTGGTCAGAATAACATTGTATAGATGGTATGTGCCTTTACTACGTTATGGCAGCCTGCTCCCTCTTGTTAGCAGCATTTTAAAGAGCAAAAGCAGTTGGGAGGAAAGTTTTTATAGTCAAACAAACAAAACACCAGGCATAGTAGCACACACCTGTGACCCCAGATTACAAGAGGCTGAAGCTAGGGAATTGTCTTGAGCTAGAGACTGACCAAGGCTGCCTACTGAGTACCAGGCCAGCCTGGGCTACTAGAGTTGCAGGCCAGCTTGGACTACAGTGTGAGATTCTATCTCAAACAAACAAACAAACAAAAAAACCTAAGGAAGGTATTTTTCAGAATAAATGGGGAAAGAGGACTGTCATTACTAAAGCCATGAACACTGAAGATTGGAGCTTCTGCTACATGTAATTTCTTAGGATCATCATTTTATACAGATTTATGGCTTTCTCTCTCCTTCTTTCTTACCACACCCTCTATGTCCTCTGATTTTTTGTCACTTCCCTCACAGGATGCTTAATTTACTAGTGATTCTGGCCTGCCAGTCTTGGAAACAAGGGTCTGTACTTTGAGTCACAGGCTGTCTAACTTATGGACTAACATTGGATGCAATTCAGTTTTTTCAAGCATCAGGTACGAGTTTGCAAGATGAGTTCAGTCAGACTTCTCTGCTTCTCTCTAGGGAACATCAGATGGAAATATCGAATGATTTGCCTGCTAAGGGAGAGTAGATTTGGGGACAAGAGAAAAGGGACAAAAGAGAGTAATGGGCAGGGTAAATATGATCAGAATTCATTGTGTACTATTAGCATATAATGAAATGCATCCTTTAGTACAACTTAATATGTAAGTAAAAAGAAATATTATTAATAAAAATGTTACATCCATCAGGCACATGGGCGTGCTCAATTGTCCTTGGTTCAGGGACTGTCCCAGCTTTAGACAGAAACCTAGAAAGGATGCTACACCTGGAAACAACAGTCACAATTGCATGACCCCAAATAATAAATAATTATTGTATTTAAAATATATTCCAGCTGTGCTGCTGGCCCCATTTTCATCAGTTTAAAGGTAGCGTCAGTTCGACTCCCAGAACAATAGTCAATTGACTCTCAATCCATCTCTTTAAGAAAATGAGAACAAAGCAAAGTTTCCCAGAAATCAATGACAAGGACCATTTAACCTACTGACCCTGCTGAGGCTGGGCCTTATGTTTTCAGAGCCATTTTTGTTTCCTTTCTACTTCTACTTTTTAAGATCACTTCTTGCCTTTGTCTGTTTGACTATGTTCAGATGGACGCAGAGGTTATATAATGCTAAAGTTTATGTGTAGCATTCCCTTATGGTGTTGAAGAAGAGGGAGAGATAGTTATAAAAATAGCTATGAACATGGACTTGATGGGCAAAACTAAATCACCAGAAGTTGTACATTTTAAAAAGTCAAGAACACAGCATTTATGTATAACTCCTCCTACCCCAGTAATTTCTCCTGGTATATTTTTGTTTTGCTTTTAAACAAATGCTTTGCTTTCTCCCCTCCCATGTCTGTTGCATTTGCTCTGGTTACCTTCTCATTTGGTCAATGGTGCTAGTATGGTCAATCAAAATCTACTTTTATTACTCTTAAAATGCATAAAACATTCCCCTTCCCCATACAGGTCTACATATACTCTTGGAATTACAGCAAATATGTAACCTATAAACATGGGATTTCTACACATCCTGCTTTAACTTGTTTCCCATAAAAAGAAGAGAGAGAGAGAGAGAGAGAGAGAGAGAGAGAGAGAGAGAGAGAGAACGAGAACCCTTGTGTGGAGCCTTCTTAACTTTACAGCTGGGAAGGAATGTCTTCTGATGCACCTGTGTTTTGATAGCTTATCTCCACTCACACTTCCCAACTCTACAGACTGGCTTCTAGGTCCCTACATCCAAGCCTTCTGTCTCTTTACTAACTCATGAAGCCTTCAAGTCAGGAACCATGGGACTCAGTCACATGTTGACTTCCCAGCCTTCCTGGTTGTCACTCCAGAAGTGGGTAGTTCTGCTGAGCATCCCTCTGCTGGGGTGGGAGGCAGGAATGCACAGCACCCTCGCTGCAGAGGAGTTCCCAGGCTTGAGGTGGAATGGCACAAGATGTCCTTAGGTCCAGATGTTGTCAGGGGGAGATAAGTCTGACCACACAGAGAGATGGGCTTGGCCTGGGCTTTCCAGATAAGGGAGGTGAGACTGATGGCCGCTGGAGGTGGAGTTTTGCAAGTTTGGTTCTTTCAGATGCGTGTGAGACATGGCACCCAGTGTTTTGAAAGTTAACAGCACAATTCAAATGACTAATAAGAAATAGAACCTGAATTGTACTACTAGGAATACAGCTTAGTGGTGTAGTGCTTGCCCAGCATGCGTGAAGCTGTGAGTTCCAGCCCCAGTAGTGTAATAATCAAACAAACAAATACGCAGGAAACAAATCATGAAACACTTTCTTTGGGTTTGTGAGACCAGACGGTTCAGCGAAAGGTACTAGCTATCAAATGTGACTACCTGAGTGGGATCCCAGGAGTGCATAAGACAGAAGGAAAGAACCAGTTCCTACAAGTTTTCCCCCCATCATCACAAGTAAGGGCACATGTGCATGAGCCATTCAAATTTGAGTCTCCTTATCACTAATATCTGGTTTCTTTAAGTCTCAATGTTATGCTAACTTTATATATCATGTTAAAATCGGTGGAATTATAGTGTCACCACTAAGTCATTTCCACTGAAATTTACAATAAATCAATAAATAAATAAACAAACAAACAAATAAAGCTATTGAGTTTGTAGAGCGAGTCTGGCCAGCAGAATGTTTGATGTGTACAGTTTAAACTAGGCAACAACTGATGTCTTTGGGCATATGTAGATATTTGGTCATATTATTTTAGCTCTTTTTGGAACCTTGACAATTCTTCCAGCAAAGCCCATATGATGCTTTTGGGCAAAAGGGCCACGAAACTGAACAGATTATTCAGTTGCTTCCCAACAAGAGCCTTCAGAGAAGATGAATTGTTACATCTTCCCTATTTAAGGAGAGGAACTCAAGACAGGAAGTTTGAGTGAAGTGTTAAAGTCATCTAGCTACATAAAGTCACTGCCTCTAGCTATCTCTGCCCAGAGGAGAGCAATTAAACTATTTCCCCTGGGACTATCCAGCCCCTAGATAGAAGCAAGATTCCATTGCCTGCTGCACTAACCCCACTAACACAGGCTTCTCTTATCTGCCAAATGTAGCTGCAATTGACTTCTCTGGAAACGAGTCCTTGCTGTTTCAGTGTTCTGTGGCTAAAGGAGAGATTGAGAGAACAGTTTATATGAAGAACTAGGAAATAAAACCTTGAGTTTTTTCCCCCAAGTAATCACTTCATCTTTGAATCAGATTCTATCTGGTGATATTTAAAAGATTATTTGTGTCAAAAAAAAATTTAGATAAAATTGCTTTCCTGATATCAAAAATAGAGGAAAGAATTAATACTCCCTTTTAACTGGTGTTGACCTTTGTTTAGGCTGAATTTAGTGCAATTCTCCACCAGGTGGCGCTCTGGTGAAGACATGGTTCTCTTAAAACTCTCCACCCATGTTTCTATGCTTGGGAATATTTTTGATAGATCCAGCCATTATTACTAGGTTACACAGTCAAGAGAAAATGATTTACCATCTTATAAAAAGAGACGGCTTGTAGACAAGAAGGCAGATGACACGCAGCAGGCTTTATATGAAGATCAATGACCCCAGAAAGTGTCAGGTCAATTCCTAAACTTCTAAGGAAGGACCAGAGAGCACTGGTCTTGGATATGAATCTCCTGGGACCAGAATTAGGAATTTTAAGTCTCTACATTCTTTAGAGAATCTCATGCTTCTCTGGACCATATCCATAGAGCAAGCATGTGTGAATCAAGGGGAGTTGTGTTTAAGGTTCCTCTACTGGGAGCCAGGTAATTTGTGGTCCAATCTCCTGAAGGTATATGAAAAACTGGGCATACGCACAGTTTTCTGGGAGGAAGGTCTCTTGCTTTCTATAAATTTGAAACAGGCAGTGAGACCTCAAGTATTAACAATATTTGATTTAAGTAATTTCTGGCTTTCTCTGAGTTTCAGTAACCCATAATGCTGGAATCCATCTTGAGGGTGTCTGAGTTGGGAACAGCCAAAGGAACTGGATTGCCTCTCTTGGTGTGTTCTGTCTTCACGCCTCTACGAGTTCCTAATGATTTTGTTAGGGCAGTCCTACTGAAGTCCAGCAACACCCTGTCTAGATTAGGTGGCATGCCATGTGACGAGCCGGGTTCATGAGGCAGCAGTGCCCGAGACCGGCGAGAGAAACTGCACTGCCAGAGCGCGCCTTGCCAAACCCCACAGGAGCTCAGTGGTGGAAGCAGGTGCTAATTATCGTTCGCATGAGCAGGATATGCATTTTTTTGGGAGTGGGTAAGAATTTCTGGTTAGACAAGCTCCAGATTCTTTGGCCTACTTCGAAGGCACTGCCTGTGCCATCAGGGAGGATGAGATTTGCTCTCCTGATGAGTACCTGCTCAGCCAAAATGGAAAGCTCAGCAAGGAGGTGGGGACTTACTCTTCTGGGAGCCACTGTTATGCAGATAAAGGTTCTTTCCCAAACTAGGCCATGGGGAGTGTCAGTGTCCTCCTTTCTGGTTCAAGAAGACATCTCTCTTAAACTTCTTTTATAAGACTAGGTTCGGTAGCCCTGTGATGTAATTGGATAGCTTACTGGCAGGAAAGGAGATTTTTAAACTGTCCTAGATAGACAGTCTGTAGAAGGGGCGGTGCTTAAAGAAGGGTGGGGATTCTGACTGGGAACATAGCCAATGGGAAAACCCCGTTATTAAACCGAGCCCAGTTCACGCTTTCATCAGCAGGAGGGTTTAAATGTGTAGAGACGCTGGAAGTGGAGATCAGATAAGTACTTGGGAGCTGGAAACAAGGCTGTCCTTCAAAAGTATCTAAGTTGATGTGTTGTTCAGGATAAGGTTAGTATGGGGCAGGGGGTTTCTTTCTTGGACTTTAGAAGATCTGGTTTAGTTACTTTTTATAATGATCTAACTTACTACCTTAATCAATGGTTCTGCGCCCTAGCTACATGTTAAAATCATCTTTAAAAAGTTACTAATGTCTTAGCCCCACTTATCTTGATAAATTAGCATCTCAGAGGATAAGGCCTAGACATTGCTGCCTAGAAGAATTTCTCTCCTGATGACTTAATCATGGTGAAGAACCACTACTCTAGAATAATTATCTCTAAATATGGGGCCCACATACTAATAATAATCTCCTCCCAAGCTCACAGCATGTGTTGGACGATTACAACATTCTTCTTTACTTTTTAGGGCATGTCTTAAGTTTAAGCTTTCAGTTATGGGACAAACATTTAAGATGCTCACACGGCACATTCATTCTTTGGGCACTCGAAGAGCATTCTAGAACTAGAGTATGCGCATGCGCTTTGTGTTTCGATGTTTCCATACTCATCACCTTCGCCCCACCTCCTGCCCTCTTGGATTCATGAAGATAGAAACTGTGGATCTCCAATACTTTACATATGCTATGTAACTCCAAGCCATTGTTCTCTGAATGAATAAATTAATGGGTGAAACTAATCTACTGTGGTTGAAAGAAACTGATAGAAGATTTGGGGCATTTTTTATTTTTTTAAATTTTTCTGCGTTGGGACTGAAGAATTAGCTCAACACATAGGAACACATTGTTTTTGCAGAGCACCTGAGGTGGATACCCAACTTCTATGTAGTAGCTAGCCCACAACAAGTAACTCTAATCCCAAGGTATCAGATTTTCTCTTCAGACCTCAGGCACATAACTAATAAACACACGTATAAACACACACACATATACAGACACAAACACACACACATACACACATACACACACACACAAACACACACACATACACACACACACACATACACACACAAACACACACACATACACACATACACAGACAGACAGGCAGACAGACACATACACACACATCCAAATGGTAAAACAATCCTACACATAAAATAATAAAATAAATACATCTTTTAAAAAGTTATTTGACTGTGTCAAAATGATTAAGTAATCATGAACCACCACTGTCTTTGTTGTTTTATCTCATTAAAATAAATAAAAAATCCTCATAGAATTTATTATTTAATATTATTATTTATTGTTACATGATGTAAAGATGTAGGCAGCAAATAGCAATTGATTATGGTTTTTATTTGTACCTTCATTTATCAAATCAGTCTTTTAACTCTTCTTCCCAATTGAAGAGTTGTGTGCCTCTTTCTGTATATAGGAAGAAAGACAAAGGCTCTGTCCATCTTATAGAGCCTACAAGAAGTATACTAAGCCTCACAGTCTACTAAGAAAGCTAAGTGAAGTGATTTTAAGATTGTTGTACATGTATCAGCGTGGCCTGGGACATGTGGAGAGATATCTATTAAAAGGGAATACCTTCCAGAAATGGTATTTAGAAAGAAAACTAAGGCAAACGGTGGGAGAATACTTTGGGTATTATAATGGAGGAGAATTTTTATTTGTGTAAGTAAACACCCAGTGCCAAGAGTGTGTATGTGCTGTGTTTACCTCTTTGCTGGAGTTCTCTGCTCTAAGCATGTCTGTTACCAACTTCATGGACTCATCTTTCTGAAGCATTCTGAATCTGACTGCCAACTTCAGGTGTGGTCTAAACATAGTTGGTCTGTCATTGTCACTTAGGCTTCTAATAGTTGGGTTACTTTATCTTAAGCTGGTCTCCAAAGATTTCCCAGAGGTCCTAGATAAAAGTAAACATTATTATAATTCCTTCATGTAATGATCCTGTGGGGTTTTTTTTGTTACTTTAAGAACATTAAAATATTGTACTTAATACTTCATACAATAACATCTTACTTTTAAAGTCATAAAATAGAATTATACCTTTGACAATACTACTCTAAGAACTACATGTTGTCTTCCTATTGTGTGGTGGCAGTACTCAGATGGCGAAGATTTTCACCACACACATTATGACAGCTCTGTATTTGTAAACGAACGCTTGCTCATTTTGCCGACTGCTGTTCACCCAGTTTCAGGGTGACTGATGAATCACAGAAACTGATAGGCCGTAAGTGTCTTCTCTGAGTCTTTCTTAAAGGTGATAAAAGCTGGGATGGAAAGATGACTCTCTGGTTTAAGCTCATATTCTACCCTTGTGGAGGGCCTGAGTCCAGTTCCCAGCGCCCATAGCAGGAAGCTCACAATCATCTGTAACTCCTGCTTTAGGGGAACCTGATGCTCTCTTTTGGTCTCCATAGGCAGCTTCATTCATGTGAATGACACCCACCCACCCACACACACACAGTGTACATAATGAAAAATGAAATAAACCCTTGGTAAGAAAAGAGATATTTAATGATAATAAAGATCACTTTCAGGAGACAAAAATAACATATTTCAAAAGTCAACATTTTGACATTTTACCTGAAAGAGCCCTAGATAATATCTTCACAAAGGAAACCAAGAATTTGTGGTTTTTGAAAATAAGTCTTTTGATGAGAATAGCCTTTGTTCATAAAGAAACATATCACTTACCTTACTATTATGCTTTGGATGGGAAATGTCCTCCACAGACTCCTATGTTTGAACACTTGGTCCCCACATGCTGGTGCTGTTTGGATGGATGTAAAGCCTGGAGGAAGAACAGGACTTGGTGGTAAGGAATGCATCCATGGGTATGGGTCTTAGGGGTTAGAGTGAAGACCCTGACCCCAGCCTTCTCTCTCTTTGCTTCCTGCTTGGTGCCAAGTGACAAGCAGCTGCCACAGCCCCAGAGCTATCATCTTGCCCCGCATGATGATTATATCCCCTCAGTGAGCCAAAATCTGTCTCTCTCTTTAGGTTTCTATTTTCTCAGATATTTGGTCACAGGAATAAAAAAGAATTAACAGACTTTCTTTGTATTGTTCATTCCTATTCTTTCATACACTTGCACTGCCTTTGGTCAATGTCAAGTGTTCATAATTAAAGCACTAGTCCAAACTTCCAGAGGACTACTGCCATGTCTAATATCTGCACAAGTGAATACATGCACTTCTATTTAGTGTTTGCCCGTATATTCTTGGGGACTGATCACACTTTGTCCAGAGAACTGCAAATGGAGGGTCTATGGCTGTAGTTAAGGAAGAAGAACAAGAAGAATGATATTCTTGGAGAGGAAAAATACTTTTATTTGCATTTATTCATCTCATTAATTTTTTAATTAAATATTTTATTTATTTACATTCCAAATGCTACCCCCTCCTGGTCCTCCCTCCCAGAGTTCTTTACCCCATTCCCCTCCCTTTCACCCCGAGAGGGTGCTCTCCTCCCCCTGCATTCCCTTCTCCATGGACCATCAAGTCTCTATAGGATTAGGAGTATCATCTCCCACTAAGGACAGACCAGGCAGTCCTCTGTTACATGGGGGAGGGGGAACCACAGACCAGTCCATGTATGCTCTTTGGTTGGTGGCTTAGTCTCTGGGAACTCCCAGGGATCCAGGTTAGTTGACACTGTTGATCTTCCCATGAGGTTGCCATCCCCTTCACCTCCATCAATCCTTCCCCTAACTCTTCCATAGGGGTCCCTGGCCTCAGTTCTATGGTTGGTTGTAAGTGTCTACATCTGTCTCAGTTAGCTTCTGGTACAGCTTCTAAAAGGACAGCCATGCTACGCTCCTGTCTGCAAGCACAACATAGCATTAGTAATAGCGAGTGAGCAGATTTTGTAAATATGAGAAAGGTTATTGAAAAAAGGTCCAGTAGTTGATGATATGGTTGGGGGAAAAATAAAGCCTAAATGATACTCTTGATGAGGGTTTGTTCTCCATGAAGAAACCACAAGCTAAGCAAGGAATCTCCTATACTATGCAAACATCTAGCAGGTCACCCAGGGAGTTATCGCTCTTACCTTGTATAAAATTATATATAATCAAAATGGACAGACACAGTATGTAAAGATGCTATATTCTGAAGGAGACTCGTTATGGCAGAACTCCTGGCAACACCAAAGCGAGTTTCAGCTGGGACTGACTTTGCAGATATAATTAATGGTCCTATCTTCCAATCTGGTAAAACTTTTAGAGAGGTCTTCATGGTTCTCTTCTTCCAAAACAAAGGAGAAATTCTTCTTTCATATCAAAGGCCCTGGTCTAGGAAAACCTCTGGTCAAATATCTGCTAAGAAAATTAAAATAATATAGTTTAACACTTGCACCTTAACAACGGTTTTTTAAAACTATAATTGGAAATGGAATTAATCAAGACAGAGAAGATAAAAGATAACATATCTGTCTCTGTTATGGCTATGTAAAGCTAACATTGCAGTTGGGAAGGAATTTGCTCCATAACAGTGAGCTTCCTTATAATACATAGATGTGCAGTGTCAATTTAATAAGTAATCCTGAACTCTGGTCCCTAAACAATGTTTGTCTAGTCAATAATATTCATTGGGTATTTTTGTCGATGTGGGGCTTGAAGTAGTTTTTTTCATTTATAGAGAAGTGTTAACTAAAGCCAGAAATAAATACTGCTTCTCTGCATGGATTTTTCGACAGCAGCAGCCACTGATGGGCAGCCATCTGTAAACAGCATCCTGATAATGTTCTAGGTGATCATATTGGCAGAGTTCTTACCAGACACTGGGTGTAATTATGAGTGGAGAAATTTTTTCTGTAGAATTAGTTTCTCTTATGGCCAGGGGAAGTTATATGAGGGATGCATTTTCCCCAAGTTCTCATGGAACAAGAATGCTTGTATTTTAATGAGGTATTTTCCAAAATGATAAGCCAAGAAGTGCCAACTAAGGTCTGACAGACACTTCACTATTACCCAGAACCCACTTCCCTGGTCTTCCCTTGCCTGTAGAACCCGTAATATTACAGATATGACAAAACTCTAGAGACTTACTCAGTCTTTCTTGGAAGCAGATCAAAATCACATGGCCATACCCTGGCTTTTGATAAGGGCAAGGCTGCAAAGAAGGGTCCCAAGGAAAGACTTTCTTCTCTAGTAACAGAATAGTGCTAGAGATACCATCCTTGTCTCCCCCCACCCACACACACTTTTTAACTAGCTTTAAGCTCAGCTGTAAGTATGTGTGTGCTTGTGGCTATGGCAGCCATGTATGTGACCTTTAGGGACAACCAAGAAGCAATGAGATGCCACACCAGTCAAGGCACCAACACTCCTGGGTATCTTGTCAAGTGTAGATTGGTGTTCTGTCATTTATAATGATTTTCCAAGAGTGCTTCACAATTTTCTTAAACAAGTTATTCACCTGGTACCCAGTAAGGCCAGGTTGCAGGATGCTGGGATGCTCATGGTAGGCGTGGATAGAAATCACCGCTGTGCTTTGGGGAGCCTGGTCCAGGGAAAGTCAGAAAGTAATTAGAGGCTATCAGATATACGTTTATCTTGACTTTGTGGGAAGTCTGCGGTCACAGAGGCTGCCTTGCGAAAGTGAAGTCTGAACAGCTCTCTGGAGAATGACTGAATGGAACCAAGCAGGTGTAGAAGGCTTTGCTCTAGTGCTTCTGTGAATGGGTTAATAAAAACCAAATCACCTTAGAGCCCATGGAGAACAGAATCGTAGGAGGAATGATAGCCACCACTACTCTTTTAGCTGTACAGACACAGTCTTCTAAATCGGACTAATGCAGTTCTGCATCAGAGGGAGGATACTAGGACCGGCCCCAACCTCATCCTCCCTCCCCGGCTCTCCACAGCCCTTGTTTTGATCATGCTTATAAATAGAAAACATCACTGCGCTCACGGTAGCTCCGTTACAGACACTGGTTTTCATTTGCTTGCCACGCTCCTTGTTATAAATGATCTAATGAATGATCCCTTTCGGCTAAGAATTTCCATAATTGGTTTCAGCCTTGGGGTGCTTTTTTGCTTGTTTTTAAGCATTTCAGCCATTTTGATTTATGTGAATGTGAAAATATCGACATTTTACTTTCTCGGCTGCATTCGATCTGCAGACGATTATTTGGCACAAAGAAATCTCCAAAATAGCTGAACCTTTCCACTTATTTAGATTTCACCAGAGTCCCCAGGGAAGCATGAAAACAGCCTGAGCTAGGGTAATTTTACAAAACTGCTTAGAGTCCAGCAGCTATTTCTGTGCTTTTGGAATTCTGTAAACATATGGGGGAAAGAAACTGTGTCCACAACTATGCAGGCGTTGCACTAGGCACTGGATTCCCCTATCCATGCATTGTTGGGAAGGGCCAGGGCCACAGGTTCCATGCACTGAGAAGAGGCACCTCTCTTTCTTGTTAGAAAACTCCTGGCCAGAGAGAAAGGTCAAGCTGTTCTCTTCTTCCTCTCCTCTCCTCTCCCCTCCCTTCCCCTTGCCTCCCCTACTATATCCTTTGTAGATGTCTATCTGCCTGACTTCTAGTGCTAGATTCATTTCCTTTCCTGGTTGGGGATGACTCCCGCATATCATAGGCCTAGCAAACCCTCTGTAGGTAGTAACAGAATAGTTTGTATTTACATTAAAAGGGTTGTCATGACTACTGACAGGAAGTGTTTTGCTTGTGGGTAAGAATTATGAGAGATGGAAATCTATCTTCACTGTAAAGAACTTTGTGTTGTTATGGACAATATCACTTCTCCTATGGGTCTGGGTCCTGAGTTTAACAGGTCCAAACCAGCAGCTACTTTCCCACTTTGGCTAGGTAATGTGGACCTTCCAGCAAGCCTCAGATGAACATTTTCCATGTCCAAATAAGTAAGGATCTTTTTCCCAGATGAGGTTGTGTGGATGTGCTTATTATAGAAATGGACAGTGAATTCAAGAATGCCCATCTTACAGCTTTAAATTTGTCTCCTTTTCACGAAACCTTTACTCTCAAGGAATCTATAAAGTAACAATATTCAAAAACACATGAATTGCTCTTGTAGATATCACAGGTCTATCACAGTGCATTGCTGATTGAACAGTGCTACCATGCCATGCAGAAGGTAAATATTTAAAATGTTCAGCAATTTTAAAAACTGAATGCTAACATTTCCACTGTTTAATATTATAGGAGCTTTGAAAAACCACGCAGATTAGATGCTTCTTGATTTTTGGGAGAACTTTTCCTTGTCAATTTCTCAAGGAAGGTCTTTTTGCCATGTTCTTAATCATCTGACTTCCATGAGTTATTATCAGGTATCTATAAAATTACATTGACTCAGGCCTTTTCCCATTTAAAGTTTTAAAATATTTGGGTGTAATATTTGCTGCGTCAGGTACCATTTCTTCCCGTGTGTATTTCTTTTAATCTTCTTGTTTTAAGCTTGAGCACACAGTAAGGTGTTTAACATATGCTGGGTGCTTGACAGAGCTATTAAAAGCAAAGTTTTAAGTAAGGGAAATATTCTAGAGTTGGCAGTTTTCTTGAATGAAGAAGGACTTGAGGGAAACAAATGGAATCTCAAGTATGTGCCTCATATTTTAGAGCCCAAGAATTTATTTTCTGTGGCAGTATGAAGGACAGACTTTTTTTTTTGGTTGAAGCACATGTTTTCCCATGTAGGCTCAGTGAGATATTAACCTTCCTTATACTGCTAATAGAAGGCACTTGCATGTACTTTATGATGTGCAATGGGTTTCATGGGAATAAAGCTGAGTTTTTAACCTATAGTCATTTAAATATACATGTATATGTATATTATATATATTTGTTAAATACAGACATACATTATCCCTATGAATCTGAATACTTGGTCTAAAAAGAAAAGAGAAACCTCACACAACTGGTAAGGATAGGTTGAAAAGGATTCATTCCCAAAAGAAAGGAGATGTTGTGGATAGTATGTGAGGATTTGACTTACCTAACTCTGAAGTCCACAGACCTGCTTTAAAACAAAACCCAAGGAAACAGTACCTGGACACCTCTGTGCTGACTCCCTTATCACAGTTGATACTGTTCTATGATGTTACCTTTGGTTGTCACTTGATTAGACTAAGGGATTCCTAAGAGATTGAGAAAGCACATCTCCGGGCGTGTCTGTGAGGATATTTCCAGAGACAATAGGCTAATGATAGTCTGACTTAATGAATGGCTTAATTCATTTATATATTCAGTGTGTGAGTGGACTGTTGAGAGGTAGTGGAATGGTGGAAGGTGGGGCCTGGTCGGAGGAAGTAGACCACTGAGGGTGTGCTTTTTGGGAACTCCTGATTTGTTCTTTTGTTTTTTGTCTGCCATGATGTAATATGCTTCCCCACAGATTCCCTGCTTTGACTGATTGAAACCTTTGAAACCATGGACAAAATTAATCTTTCCTTCCCTTGACAATTGTTTAGAGCAGAGGAATATCAGTGTCTCATTCCAGTGTGGTCCTGATACTTCATGGATGTTGGATTCATTTTCTCCAGAAGGGCATCCTAAGAAGAAGGACCTGAGGTGGTGGTGGGGCACTAAAAGTGACAGGTCCAGTTGAAGGGGAGGTACTGGAGCAGTACTTAGATGCAAATGGTCAAATATGGCATATAATAATTAGTAAGATACCCAGATGGGGAAAGTAGTTTTAGGATAAGCAAAGCTGGTGAGAACTGTAAATGATATTTTCTTAGAATTTCTAAGAGAGCCAGAGGATGATTGTGGTGATGATTATGACTTCAAGATAGAACAGGAATTATAAATTGTGTACAGAATTCCAAGACATTTTCACAAATTCATATCTCTTGGTATATACACATCCCTCTGCTATCCAGGCAAATGTTAATCTCAGTGCAGCCATAAAGAGACTTACAAAATAACTAAGCCTTTCCTCCGTGGGCTTTGAGAATGGGATTGTGTTGACTTAGTCTAAAGGTATCAGTGAGTCCTGAAAAGGGCTCGAGATCTTCCCCTTAAGGAAGACTGAGACCATGAGAGATCAGGTTATGGTGGCACCTCCTACCACTAGCTGTGTGTTGTGCCAAGCAGTGTGACTCCAAGGGTGGCTTAAGCAAGGAAATGGGATCGTAGACAGTGGCAAGGACTGGATTTTTTTTTTGAAAAATCATAGAAACAAACTCTTTCCCAGAGTCTTCAGCTATGAGCCAACTTGATAAATACTTTCCTAAATGCTAAGACTTCTTTTTACCCTGGGAAATGGGGAAAAGTGGTTAATCAAAATACATTATATGCATGTATAAGACTCTCATGGTGAACCCCACTATTATGTAAAACTTACACATGCTAAAATAAATAAATAAATAAATAAAAACCATTTCTTCTTCTTCTTCTTTTTTTTTTTTTTTTGTTGTTGTTGTGTTATGTCTTAGTAGGGTTTTTATTGCTTTGATGAAACACCACGACCAAAAAGCAAATTTGGGAGGAAAGGGTTGCTATTGATCACCAAAGGAAGTCAGGACAGGATCTTAAGCAAGGCAGGAACCTGAAGGCAGTCGCTGATGCAGAAGCCCTAGAGGAGTGTTGCTTGCTGGCTTGCTTCATATGACATGCTCAGCCTGCTTTCTTTTTCTTTTTTTCTTCTTCTTTTTTTTTTTTTTTTGTTTAGTTTAAATCAAATCATAATTTTTACTTATTCACACAGGGGTTATAAACACAAAAAGGCAGGATGTAGGGAAGGGAATGACACCAGAGCATAGGTGTTCAGGGGAGGTACAGATATCTTTCAGAACAGGGTATCAGCTGGGTGTAGGTTCAGGGGACAGGTCACTATGACTCTGCCTATGAGTCTCTTGTCCTTATCTAAGTTGGTACTATCTGCCGAGGCTACCTATTTACAAGGTCTATGACTACTCAGGCTGGTAAATTTCCACAAAAGCTGCCTGTTTACAATAGTTTATAGCCTTCTGTTTCAGTGTTTTTCCACAGAGACCCAAGACTTTGTGTTAGCATGCATGTATGGCAGGCCTATTGCTGATTTTAGGCCTATGGCTGATTTAGGCCTTCAGTGTATAAGCAGGGCTGCCCTGACATCTCCTCCCTTCTCTAAGTATAGAAGGGCCTTGGCGATTCTAATCTTGCGAAGGCGGGGATAGAGGCCTGACCTCCAATAATTGAAGGGGACCTTGTAATGGCTCTGGTCCTCCTGTCGTTGTCCAGTGAGGCATGAGGGTCATACCCATCCAGATGAATAAGACCATTTCTAAGCCTCTTTCTTAGTGACTTATGATGTACGGTAGAAATCCAGTACGAAGCCAGTACAAAGAGGGAAAGAATTCTGGGATTGTTTTAGTTTTGCCTCTTTTTTTTAGTTTCGTACTTTTGAGGTAAAGGCATTTCATAAACAATTAAAATACAACCTGTGCTGGATTCCTAGTCTGAAGGTATGCATTTCAAAGCCACTGACAGATGCTCAGCTAGGAGGTTACAAGAGAGAGTGGATGGAGGTGTTCTTCATTGGTCAGCTCCTTTATTTTCAGTGATAAAGCCTTCTTGATAGAGGAGAGATACAGAATGCTTAGGGCAGTGGGGATATACCAGACATATTATTTTATAATTGTGTCCTTTTCATTTATAGTGAAATACTTCTCAATATTCTGGCTTATTCAATAGGAGTAGCGAGCAAACACAGCATTAAGGCCAGGACTTCCTGGTTTTGAGCCTATGGCAGATGTCACTAATCAACCTGCTTGTTTTCCTCTCTGATCTGGCACACTTAATAAATTTGTGCTCTAAGTAGCAACTAATTGCAGTTCATATACATTTACAACATTGGTTTAGTTTTGGAAACATATCTAGTTGAAAAAACTTATTTTTTTGGCTTGGTTTTTTGTTTGTTAATTATTTTGTTTGCTTCCCTTTTTATCTGTCTGCAAAAGCTGAAAGAGATTATCTGACCCAGTGAGCACTTGTTGAGAAGGCAAAGGTAGTTCTTGGAGCCTGCACAACAAATGTTAGGAAACCAACGTAAGTCAGGATTTCATTCTTCCCTCTGACTGTGGCTAGCTAAATGGCATCTTGTTCACAAGCTATGAGACTCAAATATTATAATCTCTAGTTTCTATCCTGGGAACTAGGTGAAGTCCTTATAATACAAGAAAAATGGCATAAGGCTGAGAATCAGTGTATAGGAATTGATGTCTTTACAGATCCAGATAGGTACAATTTGCAGAAATCCCTGCCTGCCAATCATCTCCTGTTTGTGTCACCCTGCTGCAGCATCTTGGAAGATCTTAGAATCACTGTCTGAGACATAGTTTATACGACCCAGCCTAAAGAAAAAAAAAAAAGCTTAAGCAACTCCACTTCTGGATCACAGGGTGTTAACATATTAGTCAACCTGTAAAAGCTCCCACTGGTTTATATGGTGTTGTAGCGTTGCATCACGGGCGGAGGGGCCCAAATTGTTTTTGGAGAAATATAAGGCTCTGTCTTCAGGATCATGACCCATGAGTCACACCCAGGTTCCTGAAGCCAAGTGGGGACATGGAAGAACTTGGCTCAGACACAGGGATGTGACTCATCAGAAAAGATGAACTGGTTTTGAAAAATAACAAGAACCACCTTCTATTCTCTGCCTGCCTGCCTACCTTCTCTCTGTAACAAAGAAAAGCAGTGGAGGAGATTGTAAAAGATGCATGAGCTGCACAAACTATTGTTCCCTCTGTATGCTTTTAGAGTGCCTGGTCCATTTACCCTTGGACACATCACTCAGAGTTATCCTCAGGAAGGATGACTGGCAAAAGGACACCTGTATTACTTTATAAAGAAATCACTTGCCAAGTGTGTGTAAGAAAATGAGTAATACTGCAACAAATTCATATGGTATAGTATCTAGGTCCAGCTTTGATCAGATCAGAGCTTCTGATTTGCAATTTATAAAGTTCACTAGCAGAAGTTCAAGGTCATCATTGACTTACCACAGTGGCAGAAGACCTGTACACGTGGTGACAGCTCAAGAGTGTGTATGATCATGTCGTGTCATGGTCCCATACGCAAGGAGAACTTGTCATCTCCCGAAACATGTAGCATATGGATTTGCCAAAGCATTAGGATTTCGGGCCACTCAACTCTTATTTCTTGATTTTCTTTTTGCCCTGTCTCCCCTTGTCAGGTCCTTCCTTCTACTCTCTTCTCTCTTTCAACACTGTCCTCGAAGTAGTAATCCTCCTGCCTCAGCCTTCCCAGTTCTGGGATTACAGGTGTACTCTATCCTGCCCAACTTTATTTCATGATTTTCAGAATTTAAATTTGAAGAAAAATAGTATTTTAATGTTTTGCATATCTGTTTTAAACATCTACTTTAACACTGATGTGAGAAATTGTATTTCCAAATAACAAAGACTTGTCATCCTCTTCTTTTCAGTCAAGAAGAACCACAGTGGGAAAAGGCTGGCACCTCACAAAGAACGGCAGGATGGAGAAGCTGCTTCAACCGTCCCCTCATTTTATGTGAGCTGTGTGGGTATCTTGTTGCAGAAACAGCCATTCCACAGCCACCCCCGTGATGAACATGGCTCTTCCCAAGCTTGCAAGCTGCTGTCTCCCCTAGGTTTCCTAAACCTCTGCAATGCCCAATCTGCTGTAAAACCAAGACACATATTTTCTTCCTCTTCCATTAGTTTGTTTCTCCTCAAACAGGATTCTTTCATTTCCTCCTGCATGGTTTGACCCGTTCTCACTCATCTTCTCCAGCTCTTACTCACAAATCATTCTTCCTACCTCTAAGGAAAGCTTCCAGTTCATGTATCTCCACCATCTTGCCTGAATGACTGTCCTAGTGATCTTGCTTCTGTCACTTGCTACCATCAGCCAGTCTATACCAGGTGCCAGCAGCATAGTATCAGAAAGTAATCATCGACATTCCTCTTTCCAGATGAAAACTGTTCGTGGTTTTAATTACCTTCAGCAGAGGTACAAGGTACAAGACCTTGAATGTTTGGTACCACCAATCCCGTGGGCATTTAGACATCATTTGTACATACTGCTTTCCCCTCACGCTTTAGGCCAACCTTAGACTCTGACATTATTTCTCATGCTAGAGAGAAGTTGTTTCTTTCACCTGCCTTCCCAGTTAGATTTGCGGAGTGCTGAATGGACAGAGCATGGCTGTGTTTTAGGGTGAGTATGGACCATGCCACAAAAGAGGTGCTTCGTGAGTACTTATGCCAAGTGCTTTTTGGAAACGCACTCATTGGTGATGTCCCAGCATTCTATTTGTTTATATGTTTCTTGTTCCAAGAATGGTTGCTGATATATTTGCTTAGCCTTCCACTTGGTTTGTACCTTGTGACTTTCCCAAGTCATGGCCTTGTAGGTTCTCTGCCCTCCGCTAGGATCAATATTTCTAATTCTTCTTGTTATGCCTGAAGATAAATTCCAAGAACAGTGAACTTCTTAAGCCACGTGTGGAATTTTGCTTATTCATAGGAGAGTGCAGTTTGGTCTTTTAATAATATTTGTTGACTGGGTGCGTAACAGATGCGTGGGCAGGTAGGTGGATGGAGAGATAGGTGTGAAGAGAAATGGAGATATCAGTGGAGGATGTTCTGTTTCATTAACAAACGATTTTAGCCCATTTATCTCTAAACGATGATCCTCTCTGTGCGAATAAATTTTCTGGGCCTTTTATTCTCTAGGGAAACTGTTACACAACAAATCTACTGGTTCCTGGAAATTAACAGAAGCAAGAAGAAATGGCTGCAGAAGACACTATCTTCAAGGTAGATTTTTGAGAAATCTTCCTTTATGCTTCTCAGTGCTAAGTTACTCAAGGAAACATTTGCATGATCAAAATTCAGTGACAAACTCATTCTAGCAGATTCCTGGCTATCAATATGTGCAGGGGGGTTATTGCTGTTGTTGTTGCTGCTGCTGCTGTTTTGTCCTTTTGTTTTTTAACTAACAGCTCTCCTTTTAATTGCTGCGCTTTGAGCAAGGCTTAGGACACAGCTCTCCTCCTCCTCCTCAATTCAAGGTATCTTCTTCCATGGCCATGGGTAACATCAGAAGAGGCAGAGTGGATGTCCTTCTCCTTGTTGGTAGTGAAATCTGCCTCTGGTGTCAGGTCGGTAAGCCTTTCTCCTTCCTCTGCTCTGGTGTTCAAGATACTAGATCCAAGTCCCCCTTTAGACTTGAACTTCCCCCAATTAAGTACTTGGCATTTCTGTGCAAGGTTATGGATACACATGGAGCCCAGAATTCATTGCTTTTTCAGAAAAAAGCAAAATAAGAGAAGAGATTTTTCCATATTCACAGTTTCCCACAGAAATGTAGTCATAAGATTTAAACTAGCCCAGGCTATGTTAATGTATGTGGTTGGTTTCTGTGCCAATTTTCATTGTGAATAAGATGTTAAATAAAAGCTTTCTTGTCTTTCCCTCTCTCCTCCCCTCCCATGATGTTAAGTTCATAAGCCCATTCTGTAAGTGGACTGGGTTTTAGCAGAGTCAGAAATCATGTTGTTCTTTTAGCTGCTCACAATGTTCACTTTAAGCCCTTGATAGGAACATGGGGCTGTGACAGCAGCTGCTGAGGCAAACAGATGACTCCATACAGCCCTGTTTTATAGGTGGTTCAATTCATTCCCAACATTGGTTTTGGCCTCATGGAATCAGTCAGGGAAATTCCACCCTTCACCTTACCCTGCACCTTTTTTCTTCTAGGGAAGAAAATATTCATATTGCCTTTGGCTTCACAGCTCTTCCCCACAGTAGACCAACACAGCAATCCCCAAACCCAGGAGAACCCCAGCGGTTATTGTTATTTTTATTTTAACCGGGTGACGTGACTGTTCACAATGAAAGCTGTAACCTTTATAGACCATGAGCTGGCATGTCCTGGCACATCCTGGTGGTCAGGTTTCAGTGAGTTTTGGTTCAAATGCTCTCTGCCTTATTTATTTCTGGTCACACCACACCTCCTGGGACTGTCTTTGTGACTTTTGCTGAGCTGCTGATTCAAATCGCAGAAGACAAGGGACAGCAAAAGGGTATCTCGTCGATTCTGTGCCGAAGCAAAGCTCTGGGGACTCCACAACTCTGAGCCATTGAAGCTGAATCTTCTTCTCCTCAGATTCCTGGAAGGTTCTGTGACTCCATGACTGATTCCTTAGGTCAAACTAGCCAGGAATGTGCAGAGCCAAGGAAACATTGGCCTACGTGGTACAGCGAGGACCAGCATCCCTGAAGGCAAGGCGGTACCCATGTGCTTCCTGCCAGAGAAGCTTCCCTGCACACACCAGGCTTCCAGAGAGATAGATAAGCTTCTGTTGTAGCCATTTCCATGCATAAAATAATGGCATAAATCAAACCCATTTAGCAGATTAGATTACATGAGGTACTGAAAGGAGAATGCACAGTCCACAACTTGGTACATTTCAGGATACAGTATTATCATTAATATTATTAGTGATTATGAAATTATTAGGAATTAACAATGACTTATTATTAATATAATAAAGATTACAATTATTGCATTATGATACCATTAATCATAAATGTAATCTATACTCTAGATAATTAATAGTACTAGCAATGATTGAGAGCTATTAATATATACTGGTTTGTCTCATAGTTTCTTTTTCTTCATCTGGACAATGGATGTATTTATGTTTACACTGAAAAAACCTATCACTTGTAGGAATTTTTGTAAAGAGGAATAAATTGTTTTGTATAGTTCCTAGGCCATTAGCTCGTACTCAGGGCTTTTTCCCTGGTAGCCTTGGCTTTTTCCTCCTTGAGGGAGAAATTCAAACAAAAGGTAGCAGGTTGGATCTCTGCAATGAGCTTGTGTGACCAGAGGCTGGCTTATGCCAGAGAATGCCTGTCTCTCTCATCTAGGGCCTCTGGCACCTGGACTTTTGACAGTCTGGAAAAGCCTGTATATCCCTTCTAAAGTACAGATTAAAGCTATAATATGGAGTATAAAACATTGAAAAGGAAACCAAAATATATTTTATTTATTTCTTTTTAAATTAAATTAAATTAAATTATTATTACCTTTACAACTTGGTATCAGGTATCAGACCTTTCTCTCCTCCCAGTACCTTGCCATGCAAGTTTTATCTTGCTTTGAGCTCCCTCTGGGTTTTAAACACCTACCCCCTGCACATCAAGTAGCTGTAGGACTAGGCACATCCTCTCCCACTGAGGCCAGACAGGGCTGTCCATTAGGAACTCAGGATCCACAGACAGCCAGGCAAGCAGGCAAGAGGCTCAGAGATAGCCTATGGTCCAGTTGTCTGGGGGACCCTCATGAAGACCAAGCTATTCATCTGCTTCATATATGCAGAGAGCCTAGGTCCTACCTGTGCTCACTTTTTGATTGGTGATTTAGTCTCTGGAAGCACCCAAGGGTCCACCCTAGTTGACTTTCTTGATCTTCCTGTGGAGTCCCTGTCCTCTTTGGGTCTCTCAATCTTTCTCCCAACTCTTTTGTAAGATTCCCTCAGCTCCTTCTAATGTTTGTGTGTGAGTCTCTGCATCTCTTTCCATTGGCTGCTAGGTGAAGCCTCTCAGACAACAGTTATGCTAGGCTCCTGTCTGCAAGCATAAAGGAGTATCATTAATAGTGTCAGGGATGGTTCTTACCCATGGTAGGGGGTTCAATTTGAGACAGTCATTGGTTGGTCATTCCCTCAGTCTCTGTTCTATCTTTGTCCCTGCACATCTTATAAGCAGGGCAAATTTTGGGTCAAAGGCTTTTTGGGTGGGTTACTGTCCTTATCTTTCCAGTGGGAGTCTTGCCTGGCTACAGGAAGTGGCCACTTCAGGATCCATATCCTCCACTGATTAGAATCTCAGCTAGAGTCACCCCCTTACACCCTCTGGGTCCTTTTCCCATCCCATGTCTCTGGCATATCCTAGATACTGGCCCCTCCCAGCAGAGGCCTTCTCCCTTCTCTCTCTGCTGATCTCCCTACATATAGTCTCCCGACCCTCCCCCACTCTCCTCCGCATCCCCTCTTCCACCTAATTCCCTCCTTTCATCCACATCAGATATCTATTTTGTTTCCCCTTCTGAGAAAGATTCAAACACCTTCCTTGTGCCCTCCTTATTATTTGTCTGTTTGACTTCTTTTTATCTGTTGATTATAGCATGAGTATCCTGTACTTTATCTAATATCCACTATATCTAATGTCTAATATCCACTTATAAGTACATACCATGCATGTCCTATAGGTCTGGGCTCTCTCACTCAGGATGATATTTTCTCGTTATGTCCATTTGCTTATTTTTAATGGCTAAGTAGTATTCCATTGTGTGGATGTACGAACATTTTTTATATCCATTCTTCAGTTGAGAGATATCTAGGTTTTTTCAGTTTCTGGCTATTATGAAAAAAGCTGCTATGGACATAGTTAAGCAAGTATCCTTTTCGGATGGTGGAGTATCTTTTGGGTATTAGCCAGGAGTGGTATAGCTGGATCTGGAGGTAGAACTATTCCCAATCTTCTGAGACCACTAGATTAACTGCCAGAGTGGCTGTACAAGTTTGCACTCCCCACTTGAGTGTTCCCGTTGCTCCACAATCTTGCCAGCATATGCTGTCCTTTGATTCTTTGATCTTTGCCTATCTGATTGGTATAAGGTCAAATCTCAGTGTCATTTTGATGACTAAGTATGTTGAATATTTCTTCAGGTGTTTCTCAGCCATTCGAGATTCCTCTGTTGAGAATTCTCTGTTTAGCTCTGTACCCCATTTTTAATTGGATTATTTGGATTGTCAGTGTCTAACTTCTGAAGTTCTTCATATATTTTGGATATTAGCATTCTGTCAGATATAGGATTAGTGAAGATTTTTTTCCCAATCTGTAGGCTGTCATGTTGTCCTAATGATGGTGTCCTTTGACTTACAGAAAATTTTCATTCCATGAATTTACTAATTTTTGACCTTAGTGCCTGGGCCACTGATGTTCCATTCAGTAAGTTGTTTTCTGTACTGATGAGTTCAAGACTATACCCCACTTTCTGGTCTATTAGATTTAGTGTATCTGGTTTTACATTGAGGTCTTTGATCCACCTGTACTTGAGTTTTGTACAGGGTAATAAATATGGATCTCTTTGTATCCTTCTACATGCAAACATCCAGTTAGACTAACACCATTTGTTGAAGATGTTTTCCCTTTCCCATTATATGGTTTTGGCTCTTTGTCAAAAATTAAGTATCTATAGGTGTGTGGATTTATTTCTGGGTATTTGATTCAATTCCACTGTCTGCTTATATACCAACACCATGTGATTTTTTAAACTATTGCTCTGTAGTACAGCTTGAAGTCAGGAATAGTGATACCTCCAGAAGTTCTTTTATTGTTCAGGATTGTTTTATCTATCGGGGTTTTATGTTTTTCCATATGAAGTTGAGAATTGTTCTTTCAAGATATGTGAAGAATTGTTTTGGAATTTTGATGGGAATGCATTCAATCTGTAGATTGCATTTGGTAGGATGTCCATTTTCACTTGTTAGTCCTTATGGGTCCATGAGCATGGGAGATCTTTCTACTTTCTGGTAGCTTCCTCAGTTTCTTTATTCAGAGACTTGAAGTTCTTGTCATACAGATCTTTCGCTTGCATGATGAGAATTACACCAAGGTATTTTATGTTATTTGTGGATATTGTGAATGGTATTGTTTCCCTAACTTCTGTCTCAGCCTGTTTATCATTTGTGTAGAAGAAGGCTAATGATTTATCTGAGGTAATTTTGTATCCAGCCACTTAGCTGATGGAGTTAATCAGCTGTAGGAGTTCTCTGGTAGGATTTTTGGGGTCATTTATGTACACTATCATATCATCTGCAAATAGCAATGCTTTGACTTCTTCCTTTCCAATTTGCATTCCCTTGATCTCCTTTAGTTGTCTTACTGCTCTTGATAGAAATTAAAGTACTATATTAAAGAGATAGGGGGAGAGTGAACAGGCTTTATTGTCCCTGATTTTAGTGGAAACTCTTTAATTTATTTCCATTTAATTTGATGTTGGCTATTGACTTGCTGTATATTGCCTTTATTGTGTTAGCATGCCCTTTGTATCCCTGTTCTCTCTATGACTTTTAACATGAAGAGGTGTTCGGATTTTGTCAAATGCTTTCTTGGCATCTAGTGAGATGATCACATGTTTTTTTTCTTTCAGTTTGTTTATATGGTAGGTTACATTGACAGATTTTCATATATTGAACCACTCCTGCATCCCTGGGATGAAGCCTATTTGATCACAGTTGATGATATCTCTGATGCACTCTTGGATTCAGTTTGGGAGTATTTTACTGATATTTTTGCACATGTCATAAAGGAAATTGGTCTAAAATTCTCTTTCTTTGTTGAATCTTTGTGTGGTTTAGGTAACAGGGTGACTGTGGCCTCACAAAACGAGTTTGGCAGTGTTCCTTCTGTTTCTATTTTGTGAAATAGATGAGGGTGTTGGCATTAGGTCTTCTTTGAAGGTCTGGTAGGTTCTGCACTAAAACCATCTAGCCTAGGACTTTTTTTTTTTTTTTTTTTTTGGTTGGGAGACTTTAATAACTGCTTCTATTTCCTTAGGGTTTATAGGACCATTCAGATAGTTTACATGATCTTGACTTAGCTTTGCTAATTGATATCTATCTAGAAAATGATCTATTTCATTTAGATTTTCCAATTTTGTAGACTACAGGCTGTTCTTCTATTGGTCTATCAAATGACTCATTATAGCATAAAGTTTAAAACAATCATCGTTTGGAAGTACTGCTGAGTAACAAAGAATTAATTAGGTGTAAAAATATATATGATTTTGTTTTTTAGGGACATAGTAATGTGTCTTACTATTCATTGCTACTGTGTGGGTTTTTTTGCTATATTTATTGGCAAAAAATATATTGGGAAAGAAATATTTCAGACGTGGTTAGTTCATATAGAATAAAAACTGTTCCCAGAACTGGCTCACAGATGTGAGCCATACTAAGAGTGCTGCCTTACCTAACTTGACTGATGTCCCAAGCTGTACTGTTAATGGTACTAGGTGAAATTTCCTACCACCTCAATTTCATGGCTTTCTATGTATGTTTTCTAGCTTCATATGATATCCTTAGACCTGGGAGGATCTGCCTTTGCAATCCTTAGGTTTAATGTCAGAACTTTTCCTTTATAGTTAGCTATTGGAAGAATGCTTAGATGATTTCCAATACTTCCAACTATCTAAAGCAACCAATGAAACCCAGAATATGTTGTGCTTAGCTTCCAGTTTAAGTGAACAGGTCTGGAGAGGTGGCTTAGTTTCAATATTTAGAAGAACTCCCTAATTCTCCTGAAGCAGGTACCTCCTTAACAGGCTGATACTTCTGCTGAGAAAACAAGCCTTTTCCAGGCTTAATATCTTTTATTTTATTGTATTCAGAGTCAGGGTGAGAGGGCAGCCAATGTTCAGTGATATGAAAACACAGATGCAGCTACAAGAATAAGAGAGTGGGAAGGGAAATGAGGGATGGAGGGAGGGGGTGAGGTGAGGTGGGTTACAGTTTTTCTCTAACCTGGCTATCTTCCAAATAATTAATACTGGAACATTATATCTATTTAACATGCTGTAAAGGTACAACAACTAAGCCATATTACTCTATTTTAATCCTCCAAACTAATCTGACTACCTGCCAGCCAAAATCCCCTGGATACTTGAATTTTATGGTTTTCTCTGCTTGATCTATTTTCTCATGGAGTCTCCTGGACTCTCCTCCTAGAGACTCATAGTTACTTCCTCTCTCTCCTGCCCTTCCCCTGGCTGGGAGGAAGTCCTTCCCTATTCTCTTTCCTGTTCAGTCATTGACTGATCACTTTTTATTAACAAATCAGAGAATAAATGGGGAGCAATGCTTATACAACAACAAGGCAGGAGATACTTAGAATAAGGATTGCAACCAGATATAAGGGAGACAGAAATCAGCATTTGAACTTCACAGTACAGAATAACATAATGCCTACAGGGTGAGAGGAAGACAGGGAAGGAGGAAGGTAGGGAGGTTGAAGCAAGCCATCTCTGCAACAACTCAAGTGGAAATGCAGGCATCTTTTATATAGTATTCAGTGGTAGGACCTGCAATAGGTGTTTAGTTATGGAGTTGTCATCGTTGTGAATGGTTGAGGCAACTGTCACTAGGATGGGTAGTGATATAAAAGGAAAAAAATAGATTCACTGTTTTCCTCTCTCCCTCTTGTTCTCTCTTCCTTCATGATGCTTCCTCAATGCTGTGATACAGGCATAAGGCCTTGACTTCATTCAAGCCCTCAGACTAACCAGCCTCCAGAATCATAAACTAAATAAAGTTTTGTAGATTTTGAATGACCTAATCTCAGGTATTTTAGTTTTGCATCAGAAAGTGGACTAAATAAATAAATAAATACATAAATAAACAAATAGAAGAAGTGATGATGGAAGAGGAAGAAAAGAGGAAAGAAATCACGAAAGGCTTAAACTCTATTAAGCTTATGGGAAAGTAAACTTTTATCAGCAAGAATACAGAGATAAATTAAAATCAGCAAGAAGAATGGATGGATTTCGAAATTCAACAAATATTTATTGTGTGCTCTCTCTGTTCTAGGGCAAGGGTTGCCAACTTAGACACATAAGGAGCCGGGCAAGGCAGTGCTGAGGATGGGGGCAGGACATTCTCTGCCCTCTGGTTCCCCCTCTAAAAGGAAACAATGACTGATATGTGACAGTCTGCCAACAATCCTCTGGCTTCAGTGCTTAGAATGGGTTCTTGAAATCCCTTGAGAACCTAGAACTTCTGTCTGCTGCTCCAAAATTTCAAGGAAATAAGACATTTTCTTTCAAGAAAAAAAAAAAAAAAAAAAAGGAAACCTCTGTCATCCTATTTAAATATAAAATTCCCTCCAAACATGGCCACTTGAAACAACCACCCTTTTGCTTCTCATGAACTTCAGGTTGTATTCACAGCTGCCCTGGAGGCTGCCTGGGTTTTGCATTTCCATGTTTGAAGTCTTAGCTAACAATATGGAAAGCCAGGAAACTGGAACCATCCAAATGGCTATTTAGAGACCATTTTGGGTAGACTCATTCACCAGAATTACCAACTGACCAGGAAATTTGTCTCATCAAGAGGGTCTCAGAGAGTTGGACATTATCCTACCTTAGTTTTCTATTGCTGTGAGAAAGCACTCCAACAAAAATTGGGAGGTAAAGGTTTATTTCATTTTACACTTCTAAATTATAATTCAGCATGAAAGAAACTCAAGGAAAGACCTGAAAGCTGAAACCATGAGAGATGCTGCCTGCGGGTCAGCTCGCCAGCTCTCTCACTAGATGAAGCTTAGCTACTTTTCTTATATAGCCTAGGACTACCTGCCCAGGGCTGGCACTAATCATCATGGGATGGGTCATTCTGTATCAAGTAGCAATCAAGGAAATGTACACAGACATGGCCACAAATCAATCTGATTGAGCCAGTTGTTAAACTGAGTTTTCTTCTTCCTGAGTGGCACTATATTGTGTCAAGTTGGCAAGAACATCTAGCCAATGCAGATGTTTTCTGTGGTGCCTCGGAGCTTCATGCGTGAGTGTTCCCTCAGACAAGGAGGATACTTTGTGGCCTTACAAGATCTCATCTTAGAAGTTGTAAGGTGTTAATTCAGCCTTAGTCTCCTGGTCAAAACAGCGACAAATCCAGCTGGATTCCAGTGGAGGAGAATTATTCTCTGTCTCTTACCTCAGGAATGATTTTACCTGCCAGACGAACATGTGGAGCAGGAGTTAATTTTACAAATCTCTTTGAAAATATAAAATCAATTGTAGTACCTTATTCAGAACTTTACCTCAGAGCTGGAGGTGTGGCTCAGTGGTAAAGGACTTGTCTGGTATGGGAGACCTTGAATTCAATCCTGTAGCCTTGAAAATACAAATAAGCATCCCTTTACTTTAAAAACAAGCTAAACACTGTAGGTGCAGTATAAAACATAGCTATAGGCTGTGTCTGTGTATTGGGGGCGGGGATGCGGGGGGGGGGGGTGCGGGGGGGGTGCGACCACTAGCTTTTCACCTTGGCATTAGAGTATGAGAATTTAAATGGGGTTAAGATTAGGCTTCTCAAACGGAAGGGGTTTGCGGCCCCATGGGGAGAGCAACAATCCCAACCAACCAGAGCTCCCAGGGTCTAAACCACCAGCCTGGGAGCACATAGGAAGAGACCTATGGCTCCAGCTGTATATGTAGGGGAGGATGACCTTGTTGGGCATGGGTGGGAGAGGAAGTCCTTGCTGGATGCTCCAGTGTGGGAGAATTCGAGAGTGGGGAGGTGGGAGTGAGCGGGTGGGTGGGGCACATCCTCATAGAAACAGGAAAAAAGATTAGGCTTCTCTTGCTTGCTTGTGTGTGTGTGTGTGTGTGTGTGTGTGTGTGTACTTGTGTGCACGTGAGCACACACCCATGCACACACATACATTTGTGAATAAGAGTGAGGGCACATGCCATGGCTCATATGTGGATATCAGAGAACAATCTAGGATTCTTCACTCACCTTTGGCATTGTTTGAAACAGTCTTTTATTTTCCACTCTATATGTCAGGCTAGCTGGCTCATTAGCTTTCCCGGATTCTCTATCTCTACCTTCAATTTCCCCCTCCTTTTGGAAGGAATGTACTGCCATACCCAGCTTTACATGGGTTCTGAGGATTCAAACTCAGGTCTTCATTTTATGCACCGAACCATTTCTCCAGCTCTAGGTTCTTCTCTATTGAGGACACCATATAGTATTATGAATTTTTAGAATTTCTGTGAATTAGGTATTCACAATTTTTTGCTTTTGTCTAAGTTGAGAGGATTTAGTATAAGGGGAAGTAATGAGACTAAGAGCCACCATGTACCAGGAAATACAGAAAAATGGACTTCGTCCTTCTAAGGTCTAAGTGGCTTATGTGTAAAGAAAAGACATGCCTTTTATAACTACTTTCAAGAATGACAGACTATGGACCCTCCCTCTATAGGGATCTACTATTCGAAACAGACCTCCACATTACAACTGATACCTGTGAATTTACAAATCATTCATGAAACACTACTAAAGTCTCCATTTGCTTTTAAATGACATAGAACTCCAGGCTCAGATTCATGCTGTACTCAGGTCTCTTGAACCTTCAGAAAGCAAGTCTTGCTAAATACATTTAGGAACTGACATAGAGTTCAAGTATAACTGAAAGGGTGAGGGTGTGTACTTCACATTTACATTGTTGATCTCCAGGCTCAGCAATAGCTACGATGACCTGGGAAAAATGTTCTAGAGGACTCTAAGTTCTCTGTCTTCGTGGATATGGAATGACATGGCTAAGTACCTCCATATCTCTTCTGACTAATAACGGATCCCTTGTCCTACAGAGGACACCATCACTATGACAATACCTTCAAACTACTTCTCAGCTCACACAGTGTGTCTTCGCTAGGCCTATGCATTCCATTCATTAGTCAAAGGTTATACCTGAGCCAGGGTTTCTATAGCCTTCACCATGATCCTGTGTGTCAGGGTGAGGTGTGTTACAGAGGTTCAAGGTTATTGTCCCAATGTTAATTGTGGAAGTGAGGTGACAGCTCTGGCAGTCTGATCCCAGTCCCCTTTGCATTTGGCAAGTGTCCAGATAAGTATGTGATCACAACCTCTCTCTGAGCTCACATTTACAGGTAATGGGATAGGCATGTGGCATTAAAGAGCAGGAAGGCCATCAAAGGTTGGTAATTGTTTAACTCTTCCAGCACACACCTCTGAGTACATGACCACACCCAGCAACCTGGTAGGACGTGCTGTGCATGACTGGATAGAGGCTTTTGATACACTGAGACGAATCATTGGAAAGCTTAATACAGAACAAAGTTTGTTCACAGGGTTACTGATTCTGAGGGGAGGCAAAATTTTGTTTTCTAATATATTCCCAATGATGCTAAGCTGCTGATTTGGGGCCACACTTTGACAGTCACTGTTAGCCTCTCTGATGCCTGGCTATGCTCTGAGGATCTTTTGGGGCTATATCACATACCCTTAGTGCCTCACATATAGGAAGGGGACTCCTTTGTATGAGATTTCATTTCTTGAATGTTTTGGGTCCTTTGCTTTGCTTTCCTCTACCATTATATCAACCATTTGCAGGACACTGCAGTGTGAACGGAAAAAATAAAATGACGCATTGGACTTTGGATCAGGTTTTATAACATAGGGGTATATTTTACCCAGATCTATGTCATATGGCCTGC
Source organism: Mastomys natalensis (assembly GCA_021653895.1). Lineage (NCBI taxonomy): Eukaryota > Metazoa > Chordata > Mammalia > Rodentia > Muridae > Mastomys > Mastomys natalensis. The sequence continues at coordinate 339,838 of JAJTUV010000303.1, forward strand.
CTAAGATTGTTTCTCTCTCTCTCTCTCTCTCTCTCTCTCTCTCTCTCTCTCTTACACACACACACACACACACACACACATACACAAAACCAACAATATTAAATAAGTGATTTATTTAATGAAAAGTGGGCTTTATAAAAATAGGGATTACATATAGTATTTTTTATACTTTAGATTGCCACTGTCACTAGCAAGGAGTCCCACATTCAAATCATTCATGGGTCCAGGCCAACAATATCACATTGTACCCTGATTTTATGGGAAGCAGCAGTTAGGTGAAGAAGAAAGGACATTCATGCACAAAGAATCTCAAATGTTTTCAGCATTTTATTAGCCAAATTGAAGCCTATAACTACTAGCTTGAAAATTCCACATGGTTCCTTCTTGATTCTGTACCTTAAGGATAAGAAAAGGAGACATCACTGAGCATTTTTACTTTGTCTTAATTCACCTGGCTTGTGCTTTCATCAGAAAAAAAAAATGTGTTCATCATGAACAATGTGGCATTACTTTGGTGATCCTTTCTATATATACAGGCATTTCTTGATTTCCATGTGGAATTGGTTCCAGGACTTCCACAGATACAGAAACCTGAAAATGCTCAAATCCCTTACACAAAAGGGCATAGTGTTTTCATATGTCCTTTGCATATTTTCCCAAGTGCTTTAAATCATGTCCAGGTTACTAGCTGTATTTAAAAATATAAATACTGTATAAGAAGTAGTTGTTGTACTGGGTTGATTAGCAGTTCATGGTAAGAAAGTAATAGATGTAAATTTAGTACAGGCACAATTTTAAAAAAAAAAAAAACATTTTTTCCTGGAGTATGTTGGAGCCATGGGATGTGGAACACATGAAAACCGAGAACTCACTATGGTCTAGGAGCTCATGAGATGTTGCTTCAGAAATAGCTGCCAGGGTTCCGTACCTCTTGGTATTTATTTTTTCCTTTGAATGTGGATTACTATGATTGGTTCTTACAGAGATAATAGGGCAAGTCATGAGGTGGTTCCACCTTCTGTTCTCATCCCCCTGCCCTCATCCCTTTCCTAAAGCAGCACAAAGCCACATGGCAAGGAATTATAGTGGCCTCTCACTAACTTTCCATACAAACTGTGGCTCGTGCCCTTCAGATTGACTTTGAAAGCTGGTTCTTCCCTAGCCAGGTCTTTAAAGGAGACCACAGATGTGGCCAGCACACCTGCATTGTAACCTCCAGACACAGGCTCTAGCTGTCATGACAAGATTCCTTAAACGGATGTTCTTTTCAGATGTTAAGTCAGGAGTCACTGATTATGCAACATGAAGCAATTGACCTGAATGAAATCTGTCAACACTGGGCATTTCATCCGAACTAGATAGTGAGCATTTGGAAGATTCAAATCTTACAAATATATTCAACTATGATGTGGATCCAACTTGAACCAGCTTAATGCCCGTTGCCCAAATCTTTCTAACTCTACATTCAAGAATGTTATGAGCATGAAATCTTTGTGGTAGAAATATTTACATAATAAAAATAATAAAAATGCAATTTTGAGATATAATTTACTAGGACACTACTATGTTTCAAGCATAAACCCTACAGCTCTAAAATGAACATGAGAAATCTAGCAAGCAACATCAGAAGCATTCTGGTGTCCCCGTCAGCACTGGGGTAATTCACAGGGGACGTTGCAGTGCACCATTCTTCAGTGAACAGTGTTTGACTCCAAAGAGTCAGTCAACTTGTAAGTGGTTTTTCAGCCTATAACTATGAAGTGTTCCTATCTCTGTTACCAATGGGAGAATTCTGCTACTTGCCCTAGGCTAAATTTTGCCCTTAGAATTGTTTTGCCATATGTTTCAAGTGAACCTTCTGGGCAGGACAAAATGTCAAGTCTGGGCAAAACAAAAAGTTATGCTTATGAATAAATGTTTGCAATTATGAAAACTTTCTCTTGAAAATTGTTTTCATCTTCTCAGATGGGGCGGTTGGTGGGCGGGTTCCTCACTAATCTCTCATTGTGAGAAGCTGCCAATGTCAAGGAGAGAAACTGGTAATTATAAATTACTAAGATCAGTTTGCACTAAGGATTATCAAAGCCCCAATTAAGATTAGTATAATATGAATCCCTTTTTTTGCAGCTGGAGAATTTGGAGTGTAAGTCTGAGGGTCACCCAAGTTTCTATGACTTGCCTGGGACAATGCTATCTGGTTTCAACCCAGCTGACTAAAGCGTGCTTGTTTCTTCCCTTTCTAATGAAGTCCACCACTCTCCTCCTTTAGTGTTGTAGGTAAAAGTTCTAGGAGGGAAGCTCCAGTGGGAGAAGCAGAGGCTACACTTCAGAGTGTTCTTTGTGAGGAAATGCCCACTGACCAGAACTTCCATGTTAACTGTTTGTGGTTTGGAGCCATGTTTCCATTTCTGTTTACTTATATTGTACACTTAAAACATCTCAACTTGCTGTTCTTGCTGCCCAAGAACCACTAATACCAGCTTCAACCCAAATTACAATCTGATGACCTTGACTCTCCACCATCCTATCTAAAAGTCCCCAGAACTGCCTCTTCTACTTCTAAGCTCTTGGTTATGCTTATGGATCATTTCTATAGTGTGAACCTTGGATAGGACCAAACATCTACCAATCTGCTGTCAAGAACTTTTCCTAGAAAGACATGGAGGTGAACAAAACTGTGGTTCCAATCATTCCTTTGTCTTTTGAATCCTATATAATCTTAGGAGAGACACTCAATTTCTTTATCTGTGAAATGGAGTATTAATATGATCCACTTTATAAGTTATTGTAAGGATTAAATGAGTTAAGATGCATGAAAGTTTTGGAGCAGAGCCAAGTATACAGAAATATGGAGTTAATGTTACTTTTGCAGTGAATGACTAGCTATTAGTGCTGCTTCTTTGATATACCCAGGTATGACAGAAAGGATGGCCTCGTGCTGTTCAACTTGTAGTCAGCCTTGCTGTTTAATTTATTCAGCTTGTCTCCACTCATCAAAATTGTTGTATGGCTATCTGGTACTGTGTAACAAATTCTCCCAAACTTAGCTCTTAAGTGAGTGTTGATTACTTCAGTTTTTAAAGTCCAGAAATTCAAGAGTAGTTTAATAGTGTGGTTCTGTCTTTGGGTATCTCCAGGGATTGAAGTCACTTTGTTCACTTGGGTGAGTCACCCCTGAGCTCAAGTAGGAGATGTTCAGCCTCCATGTTTACACACAAGGATGACAACAAGCCTCATCTCCTTACCACAAGGCCTCTCTAAAGACTGCTTAGATGGCCTCCCAGCATGATAGCTAGTTGTTCGAGGGCACCAGAGAAAGACGAATAGACGAGCAGAACAGGACAAATGGGAAGAATAAGAGTAAGCAATCAAGAGAGCTTTTTATAGCCATTCCAGATGTGATATTAATGACTTCTGCAATACTCTTTATAAATCAAAACAAATCCACTCTTCTGTAGTAAAATTAGGCTTCATCATAAATGGGAGCACTAAAGAAACTTTTGATTGCCTTTCAATACTACACAGAAGATGTAAATAGACAATGCTTAACCAAGATATGTAGCCTTGTTTGTTAATTGCTTCTAGAGTGCTGGGCCAGAGGATTATGCCAACGCTCATTCTGACACATTTTCAGTTTGCACCTCTAACACCTTTTTTGCTCTAGTACATTACTATCTGCCTAGCGCATACTCCAGCTTGTCAATGACAAAAGAATGAATTGGCTTCCCTGAGATCACACAGCTACCTGGCCACAGAAATCAGAGTCAGTCCTTCTGAATCTTGTCTTTATCTGTCTCTTCTTCCCAAGTCCTGTTGATGGGGTCACTCCATTGAGTGATATGTGGTAGCATATTCTAGTGCACTAAATTACTGGAAGATTAATATCTGTAACCAATTTCTTGAGACACTGTGCAATGTAGTAGCCAGTAACCTAAGATGTGATAAAAGTGTGTGATGTCAAGTTCTTTAATAAATGAATATAAATGACTTTGTTAGTTACTTTTAGACTGATTACTTGTTTTTGGATATATTGGAGTACCTAAAATACATTATTCATATTTGTTTTCTTTATTTTTTTCGTACTTCTAGAAGATTTAAAATTGCACACATGCTTAACATATCCTTGTTGTTGCTCTAGGCTGGCAGATTGCCAACCTCATTCTGCACATTTCGGTCACCCATTGTCTTGCATCTACTCCTAGCCTGATTTCCAGCCATAGAGCTTGAGCAACTGCAAAACAAATTGTCTGACATCTATGTTCTCCCAGTAAAAGACACATACCTGCAGAATGAGTGCAGGTGCTCTCAATGTCTGCTCCTTTGGGTCTTCTCAAAGGACAATAATAGCTGAGATACCTTGGACAAATTGTGGCAAGGATTGTTAGTGGCAGTCATTGCTGGGTATGCTAAAAGTCTTCTCCAAGTTTTTACTCAATGACTGGGTCCTAAACAACTTCCTCCTTTGAAAGACAGCATTAGAATAAGGACCACCAACAGGACACTTATGTTCTATGTTCTTATGCTTTTCTTTTCCTCTCTTTCTTTCTCTCTCCTTGATTTTCTTCCTTTTCTTAGGAGTTAACACGGGAAAATTCAAGCCCAGATTTGGCTTTGAAACTATATTACAAATCAAAGTAAAAAGATCACATCTCCTTGGCTGGACTGTATATATGCAAGATTGATCAGTGAAAGATACTGAAAAGCAAATTTGTGGGAAATATTTTCATCCTCTCACTGTATAGTGTTCAGAAGGCCTGTTTGCTCAGGGTTCTTAAATCCTTTTGGCTAGGGAAAGAGAAATGTCTCTTGTAGGTTAATTCAAAGTGGTTACTCTACACATTCTTTCCACACAACCTCCAGTTCTGTCCCTGTCTCTGCTCCATGCGTTGATCAATGAGTGGGCCACAAACCCTCCTGCAGGCCTCTGCCCCTAGTCACCCTTTTTGTTGACATTCCAAACTGCTAAGCTCACAAATGTACTGGGATGACAGTAGCTCTAGGACACGTATTCCCTAAGAGAGAATCCTTGACTTTCACGGTATGTGGCTTAGCTATTTTCCCATCCTTGTAAGGACTTGACATTGTTTCAGAAAATAGTGTCGAATTGGGGAATGTCGTGTCTAGTTTCTTTCTCACTGACCCGTGCCATTCAGTTTCCTTGCTCTCCTCAAACCTTTTTTGGAATGAGGCAGGATATAAAATAAACAAATAAAACTGTCCCTGAAGTAAAATGAGGTTGGACAATTTGAAGATTAGTTCTCTCTAAAACACTTGAAGGGAGCTGAAGCATTCTAGACTTACACAAGGACACTGAATACAACTTAGGAGAGGAAGAGTCACTTGATGGAGGGACAAGTCATTACAGCCATGCATGTGTTTAGCCAACTGAATACACACAGGGAGCTCAGAAACACCCAGCTCTTCCCCTCAAGCATCTTGAAATTCCATTACAGTCCTTGATGAGCTAGTCCACTGGCACAAGTTGCTGGGATTTGCTACAAATGGACTTCAAGGCAGGCATCATTGGAATTGGTAAATGAAACTTGTGCTCTGTAGGCAATAGAACATGCTATGTAGTGACATGCTTCATTATGCAGATGTACTACCATTATGTATAAGCATATCTAAATGAGGAAAGTTATCTAGAAGAATACATGACAGGGAAAAATTTTCAATGCCTCTCAAAAGCCTGTGAGTTAAAGCTGAGGGACTCTGGTCTTTTGTTACTTTCTTCTGTTTCTCAACCATAGGGCAAAAAGTCTGCTCTGTCACCTCTTCCTGCTAAGACGTTTGCCTGGTTACAGGCCCAAAACAATAGAACTAATAGACTATGTAACTCCTTCCAAAGCTATGAGCCAAAGGCAGGTGCTTTGTCTTCCTAACAGTGCCATCTTCAAGTATTGGAGGGCCGGACAGCTGCCTGATCATTGCTGAACACTGTTTCTTCAGTAGGAAAACAAAGCTACAGTGGAAAGTAGATTAATGTTGGGTTGGATTTTGATGTTTCAGAAAACACAGAGAGAGAAAGAGAGAGAGAGAGAGAGAGAGAGAGAGAGAGAGAGAGAGAGAAGGAGGGAGAGGAGGGAGAGGAGAGAGAGAGAGAGAGAGGAGGGAGGAGGGAGGGAGGGAGGGAGGGAGAGAGAGAGAAGTCATTCACTACGGGTAAAGTATAGTGGGAAGTAATGAAGGGTTGAGTCAGAAAAGATATTTCCTTCTATGGAATTTTCTGGAAGGCATCACTTCTAACAGTAAGTTGGGATCTACTTTGTAAATCCTTTGGTTACAAAAGGAGAATGAAGTTGGTGGCTAGAAATGGAGGTTGTTGTTTACATTTTTATGACCACAATATAGGCAGAGGTTAGTTACTGGGACATCACAAGAACAGAGATGTGGTAGTATGGTAATATATGTCTGGAGACATTTGGCAGTATCTACAGATGTTTTTGTTGTATAGGGAGGATCCTGGTACCTAGTGGATAAAATCCAGGATGGTTCTAACGATGCTACTAGAGTTCATCAGTGAAAACATAGCCCCTGGCAGCAAATAATTACCCAGTACAGAACATTAAAATGTGTCTTAAACACACTGAACTACAGAAAGTTAAGCATCCTGTCCCTGGGTCTGGAGGAGCCTTAAATCAGACATCTAAAGACAAGGACAATGAACGTTTTGTTTTGCTTTTCATGTTTATAAAAAAGTTCTTTGCTTGATTAGACAGAACAGAATTCCCAAGAGAAGAAAAGCTGAGAAAAACCAAATATGGCTACTGCCTATAAGCCTACTATAAAGGTTCAGAGGAATACTCACAAAGGGCAGGCTTATTAAGCATGACACCCATTAGAGAAGGGAATGGCCTGTCATTGCCTGAAGTTCTTAATCACACAAAGGCACCTCTCCTCTCCTGAAAACCTATGATGTACTCTTATAATAATGCATATTAGTGCCTCCCAGTCTGTCTTGACAATAATTTTATAACAGTTTATATATCAATTAGAAGGGACCAAGATGTCTTTGGATAGATCCTTGAACGGAATTGGAGCCATTGATTCATAAAAAGACACAAAGAAAACTTAAGTCTATCTGTATTGCTAAATGAAAGAAGCCTGGTCTAAGAGGGCTACACACGCTATGATTCTAACTACATGACTTACTTGAAAGGTAAAAAAGAAAATCTTTTGATGTGAAAAAGTCAGTGGTCATGGTAGACTAAGAAAAGAGAGAAGAGGATAAAGAGGTGGAGCAGTCTATGATTTAGGTCATTTATTGGGTATAATACCAAAATGGTAGACAAAATTTATCATATGTGGGTAAAACTCTATAGATTGTTTATTAGTATTACTCTCATGCTGATGGTAGGCATTAGTTAATACTAATGAATAAGTATTTCATGACTTATAGCACATGGAGCACACCAAACACAGATGTTAAAATCAGGACAAGGTTGGATGAGTATGAGGTACAAAGAAAATTCACTTTCAACTTCCTTCTTCTGTAAACCTGAAATCTCTCTTAAAACAATATTTATTCATTAAGTATATGAATATTCATTAAGTATATTTCATTAGCTAAAAACACATGGAGATAAAACTTATTCACAACTGAGTAGATATTCCATCTTTGATTTCTTTCAGCTGAGCTCGTTTGAGGGGAATACTTTTTCCTGGGAAGTCTCTGAATATTGTTGTTATCAAAAGCACAGTGCAAAAATGAATACAACTGATAAAGTCCTGATATTATCATAGCCTTGCTGCTCACAGCATGCACATCAGTGGCTCTTCGGCTGACAAATTAAAGGGAATATAACTCTGTTTCCTTGGTAATCTCCGGGCTTTAGAAAATAATGACTGAGCATCCTTATTTACTTTGAATGATTTGGATTTGCCATGATTTAGGGAGTAATTACTAGCAGCACCCCATCCTGGATTGGATAATCAATAATTTTATCATTACTTTAGAGTCTTACCTGGGGAAGGAGTTGTCAAGTACAGTAAGAGTCAGGCATAGTTACCCCAGGTTGTCTGGGTAGTGTCTGGAATAGACAGGCTAGACTGAGAACAGAATTGTGCCTGCCAGAACCAAATGTTCCCAAAACAAATGGCTTTATCAGATGAAACTATAACCCAGATCAGAAAATGATTGAATACAACTTCCGTGGTGAGAAAAAACAACTTAAAGAGTTTGAGGATTGGCTAAAGGTGAACTTCAGGCCACGAGAGACGCTCATAAGCTTAAGCTGTGAAAGGGAGTTACAGGGAGCGTTCAGAGGTCATGTTTCTACCCCTCCCCTCCCCCCACCCCCAAAGTACATGTGAAGAACAGAGCACAGAGCCCTTGCTTCTAAAACTATGCAGTTGCAAGGCAATGCTGGCAGTTTTCTACCTGCCAGCACAGGGACCTTCTAATTACCCAGCATTATTGTCCATTCATCTAAGATATCTACTCTAGCAAAACTTGTATGGCACATAGTAAAGAACATGGAATGTAAAATACTTGAATTCTAGTGGACAAATGTCATACCTAGAATGGAGTCCTGTGATGCAAATCTAGTGACCTCAGGTTTTGGTTTTTGTTGTTGTTTCTTTGTTTTGTTTTGTTTTTCTTTTTTCAGAAACATAGAATTGTTCTTGGAATGTGTTTTTATACTTCTTTCAGGTGTAGCTAGTAAGAGTAAGTTTACCTTCCATTTTGAATCATGCCTTTCTTTAAGCCTTTAATCTCCTTGAGTACAGGACTTGGCTCTAGCATTACAATTTTTGGTGCTCCTTTTCTCTTCAAAAGGTACGTTTTACTTCTCTTTGCTCCATTGGCTCTTTTCACTGTGGATCTCTGTAAGGTGAATACTAATAATGACATGACACAGTCAATAGTAGGCTGTCTTGAAATTTTCTCTGCCAATGCTATTAATACAAAACTCTTCAGTTTAGCCTCTGGTATATTTTTAGGACAAAAGCAGAAAGCAGACACATTCTTTGCCAAAATATCACAAAAATGGTCTCTAGGCTAGTTGATAATATTCTCCTATTGAACTGGGCCCCCACAGTCCACATCAATGGCTTCCATGATCTTATTAGGATGACTGCTAAGCCTTGTTTGAAATATTCATTTACTTTTCTAGCCCAAAGCCCTAAAGTCTTCCATATCTCTACAACAAACAGCATGGTCAAGTCAGTCACAGAAGTACCTCATGCCTGTTCACAACTTCTGTCCTTGTCAGACTTCTATTGTTGTGAAGAGACAGCATAGCCAATGGAAATAAAAGGAAGTTTTTACTTGGTAGGCTTGCTTACATTTTAGAGGGTTAGTTCATAACCATTGTAGTGGGAAGCAGACAGGCATGATGTTGGAGCAGTAACTAAGAGGTTTACATCCTGATCCTCAGATAGCAGCTAGAGAGACAGAGACAGAAACAGAGACGCAATCACACATATACACATAGAGACAGACAGACGAGAGACAAAGACAGAGACAGACAGACAAACACAGACACACACACACACAAACATACACACACACACACACACAACAAGAGAGGAGGAGAGAGAGAGAGAGAGAGAGAGAGAGAGAGAGCGCCCTTGTGTAAGCTTTTGAAACCTCAAAGCTTACTTTCAGTGACATACCACCTTTAACAAAGCCACACTGTTTAATCCTTCTCAAACAGTTTCACTCTTTGATGACCAAGCATTCAAATATATGAGCATGTCTATGTCTATGTCCATGTACATATGGTGGTTTAAATATGCTTGGCCCAGGACGTAGCACTATTAGGAAGTATGGGCTGTTGGAGTAGGTATGGCCTTGGAGGAAATGTGTCACTGTGGGGGTGAGTTTTGAGACCCTTCTGCTAGCTGCCTGGGATACAGTCTGTTCCTGGCCTCCTTTGGATGAAAATGTAGAACTCTCAGCTCCTCCAGCACCATGCCTGCCTGGACAACACCATACTTCCTTCCGTGATGATAATGGACTGAACCTGAGAACCTGTAAGGCAACCCAATGAAACATTGTCCTTTATAAGATTTGCCTTGGTCATGGTATATCATCACAGAAATGGAAACCCTAACTAAAACACACACACACACACACACACACACACACACACACACACACACATATTAAAGGGGGGGCAATAACTAAAGATGTTCTTTCCAGAGATGAGAGCCCAGTGATAATGCTCCAGCTAGTTCTGCATAGGGCTCAAGAGAGCCAGCCATGAGAAATATTGATAGCCATGTGAAGATCCAACTAACAGCTCTTGTAGGACCAGTGAATTGACTACATCACATGCCAGGAAGAAAGATGATAAATAGCTGAAATATTTCTTGACAAGCAAAAAGGAAACCAGAATCTTGAGTAATTTTGGGAGTATTTCACAGGAAAGAATTACTTTCTTGTTAGTAGTTGTTCATTTTTATTGTTATCTCATCAGAATGCATCCCGAAAATTAAGTCATAATTGATCCTCTCCCTTGCTTTACAGCTTTTCCTATTTACTGTCTTGCATAAGAAATTATGCCAAATCTTCGTGGCTTAAAAATGATGCCTGAATTACTTTCTATATTGTGGCATAATAGAGGCAGCCTTAATGAGGATAGCTCATTTTCATCCTACCTAGTGTTAAGCAGCACAAGAAAAGAGCCCTGATATCCCCCATTAGCACAACTACTTCAAGGGATTGCCAATTATAGGAGTTGTTCATGGAAAAGGCTAGTCCATTTAAAAGTATTTCAAGGTACAATGGACCTTGTGACTCAGCTGACTCAGTGAGTAGGGACATATACGTTCTTCCGGCTGCACTTGGTCTCATTTGTTCAGGTTAATTATCAGAGACTGGTAAAACAAAGTAGAGGAGGCCATCCTACCAGGACTGCAGTATTGTGCATAGGTTCTGTAGGTGAGAAACCTGACCAACCAAGCAGAGAAGGCCAAGATTCCATCTAGAGAGAAGGGAAATGCATCTGTGGAAATTAATGAGAAATGCAGACATTCCATCAGAGTTCAAAAACTGAAAATTGGTCAGACCAGAAAAAGATCTAGAGAAATATAACAGGAGGCAGATTTCTAGAGTTTGCAAAATGATATTTTTGGAATGGAAACGAATTTGTTTAGCTTTCCACTTCAGGAGAATAGTCTCCATGTCACACACCAGAGGGAGCATCCTGACTTTCTAGGATCACCAGGACGGCCATCTCCACATGAGACACCTTCTTACAATCAGAGAGAAATAACTTGTTCGGAATTTAAGAGTCAGTGGAATGCCTTCGGGCTTGGGCTTACTGGTTAAGTAAATCAAATCATTTTCTCCTTCTGGATGTTTTAAATCCCAATGATCACCATAGGACACATTAGGAAGACCATGAAAATTCTGGAAGGTTCCATAGGAAATGTTCCTGCCAGTAGGATATTAAGGTTGAAATAGCCAAGTGGGGAAGGGAATGTTTGCTATTGGAGAGTGTTGAATTTCAACCAGAGACCAGAGAAGACACTCTATCCTCAAAATGCTTGAAGTTTTACAGAAGGCCACTCATGGACTGCTTGGACCCAATCTGCCTCTGGACACATCAGACAAGAATTAAAGTGTTTCAAACCACGAATTTTCTCTGACTTCAGCAGAAATCTTGGAAAAGATGAGACACCATATGGTTTTTAATTGTTGAATTGCTCTTCCTGGTTGAGAAAAGTTATCAAGGAACTGAACACATTAAACCCAAACTGTTGCCACATCTGCATGTGGTGTTATAGGGCTCAGTATATCTCACTGCAGATCCTGCCAACATGTCTTCTGGAATTGTTAGTGAACCTCCCCAAGACACCAGAGCTGTGACAGTATTCATTCTTCTTCTACTTTTTCTATTTTTTTTTTATTTTTTTTTGGTTTTTCAACAGGTTCTCTTGTAGCCTGCTTCTGGAACTCACTCTGTAGACCAGGCTGCCTCGAACTCAGAAATCGCCTGCCTCTGCCTCCAAGTGCTGGGATTAAAGGCGTGCGCCACCACTGCCGGTAGTATTCACTTCTTCTAACTGCTCCAATTGACTGTTTTTGGTTATTGTCTCTGCTCTGCACTTCTAAGTACACGTACGAGGTAAACAATTATGGGCTCTCTCAGAGAACTGACCCATTCCTGACTGCTCTCTTTTCAGGGCTCAATTCCTCCTCCAATCCCAGTTCTTTATACTACCACATTAAGGGTTATAATTTTAGTGCTTAAATGTAGAGGCTACACAAGGATTGAGTCCATTGCAATCACATATCCCCTCCCCTTTCTTACAGTTGCTTCGTCCATTGTAGATGGGTCTGCTTTTACTAACCCATTTGGGTTCTATTCATTTTTTTAAAATTCCTATTTCCTTGTTTTTAAACCATCACACAGTAGACAGACAGTAGACGCAAGAAATTCTTCTTCAGTGGGAGTGCACAAAATGACATTTTGGTCTTACATGCCTCAGAGGCACCTCTTCTTTTTTTTTTTTTTTTTTTTGGAATTTTATAATTATATTTATGTACAGAACATTTAGTGTACATTTAACCCAGTTTAGTGGCGAGTTCTTTAGCCTTTGCCTTTTCCAGCTTGGCAATGCGAGCCACAGACTTAGGACCCAGGACGTTGCCTCCCCAGTGGCGGCGGATCTCGTCATATCTGTCATTATAATTGGTCCTAATAGCTTCCACCAGCTTAGCCAGAGCACCCTTGTCTTCGGAGTTAACCTGTGTGAAGGCCACAGTGGTGCATGTCTTCCTGTGGACCAGGCGCCACAGCCTGGCCTTTCCCTTGATGATGCAGTAGGGCACCCCCATCTTCCGACACAGGGCAGGCAGGAAAACCACCAGCTCAATGGGGTCTACATCATGGGCAATCACCACCAGCTGAGCCTTCTTGTTCTCCACCAAGGTGGTGACTGTATTGACTCCTGCTCGGAGGACGGGTGGTCTCTTAGTTGGGACGTCTCCTTTGCCAGCAGCTTTCTTCTCAGCACGGGCCAGTAGCCTTTGCTTCTTCTCTTGCTTTGTCTCTGGCCTGTACTTGTGGGCAAGCTTAAGCAGCTGAGTAGCTGTTTGCCTGTCCAGGGCCTGGGTGAACTGGTTAATGGCAGGAGGTACTTTGAGCCGCTTATAGAGGATGGCTCTTTGCCGCTGCAGCCTGATGTAGCGGGGCCATTTAACGAAGCGTGTTAGGTCTCTTTTGGGCTGGATGTCCTGCCCAATCCCGAAGTTCTTGGGCCTTTATTCGAACAGAGGATTGACCACCTTTTTGGCCTCCTGTTTCTTGACGACGGCGGGGGGCCAGAGCCACCTTCTTCCCCTTAGCCTTCTTTCCTTTGGGCATCTTGCTCGGCTGGAGGAGAGAGAGCGGCACCTTTTCTTAGTAGAGGATGTGTTTTGCTTTTGCTGAATGGACAGCCAGAAGCGTGTCTACAGATGACATTAGCCATTGCCTAAATTCTATTCTACTTCCTGCTTTTGTCATAAGTATGTTGGTTCATTTGAATGGTATTTTTATTTGTTTTTGTTTGTTTGTTTATTGAGACAGAGTTACAAATAACTTAGGCAAGCTTCCAACCTGCGAGGTAACATAGAATGACCTTTGACTCCTGATTCTCTTGCCTTTACCTCTCCAATTCTGGGTTTCCAAGACATGCCATTAAGCCTGGCTTGAACACTCATTTTAAGGAGATAAACAAATAAAACCTCTGGAAAAGCCATCTGTTGTCTCTACCTTGTAGTATATTTGCTTCTAAAGTGAAAGACTTTGATTAAGTTAAACCAAGTTATTTGTTCGTTTATTTCTTTTTCTAGCTCTGATGCTGTAAGCTTGCCTGTATAAAGGTAGGATTGTCCATGAATGACCAATAATTTAATTCAGAAATCTTGAAAGTAGTAGACTTAAACACTTCTCATGCAAGAGCACAAGTAATTCAAAGTCATTGGATGATGTTGATATATTAGAAGGTTTCAGTTGTAACATTTCCTCTCAAAATAAGGCCTTTGTTTCTTAATGAGGGTGTTAGAGTCTTCAAATGAATAGAAACATAAATGTTATTATATAGAATATATATGGTCAATGATACATTTCAATTGCAAAACTTTAAAATATACCGAGTTACTAAATATAATTTAGACTAAATATAATTTTGCCCTGACTTTCCTGAAACTCACTATACAGACCAAGCTGACTTTGACCTCATAGATATCTGCCCTCTTCTTCCTCCCAGATGCTGGAATTAAAGGTGTATGCCTCTATGGCCAGCTCATACCCAGGAACTTTAAGAGCTTATTGAATATATTAAATGTGTATTAGTAAAACAGCAAAGAATTTCCTCAAAATAGTTAAAAACCCTAAGGAATGTCCTTGCTTTGCAACATATCCATGGGCATTTATGAATCAGCAGGGAAAGCTCCACAAATAGACACATTTGGTTTCCTAGACATTGTTTATTTGGTAGTGGTTGGGTGGGAGGAGGAAATGGGAGGTAAGATTGGGGAGAGAACACCACTTATAATAACTGTGGATGTTATTAAGCAATAATGCCTGGGACTGCAGAGCCAGTCAGCTTCTGAAATAATCTCACAGGACCTTTGCTACAGATGATGAATGAAGTATGTTTTGGCACTTCATTATAAATTTAACTCTAATCACCTTAAGTTAATGATATACTTCCTCTGAATATAAGAAAAAAAAACATAAAAGAATATATAGTAACAATGCCAGCTTCCTAAAAAATAAAACCTAGAAAGGCATAAATTAAAAATGGGAAGTCAGCAGCAAGAGCTATTGCACTAACATCCAACACCACCCTGGTGTGACTTGTAAGTAATTCGAGCATATTCTTAGCCAAAAATTAAATTCATGGCTGCTGACATTAAAAACTGAAATTTCCACGTTAACTAAAGAAGCTTGTATCTGAGTAACAAGTATGGAATTTATCCTCCAGGAATATACTGATTTTGGTCATTGAGATAAAAATGTCAAGAGTTGTTGTTGATGAGTATTTCATAGCTCTAAATGTATCACTTCTGTATCTCTTTAAAGGTGATGAAATATTTGAGACAACAAATAAGAACAAGGAAACAATCTACATAACAACTTAGGATAGAATCCTTGACCTGAGGCTTTGGTTAGACAGGGAAGAAGCTATCCTTCTGAACAAGAGCATCACAGAAAGGGTGCAGGACCATAACTGCACCAACACTCACAGTGAAGGTGATGCTCTTTTAGCACTTAATAGACGTCTCTTTATCCGTGTTTCTTGGAAATAAATGAAAACAATTCTTAAGCCATGCTGGTGAAGAGAGAAACAGTGGAGATATTTTCCTTTTGTCAGTTCAGCTTTGAAACTTCATGCTTGCCCTCTTTTGTCTAGCACAATAATTTTTAAACTAATAATTAAACTCAGTTTTGCAAACCATAATGAGTAGTAAATGGTGAGTTTCGAGAATTATGTTAACACAAGGGATAGACAATTTGATATTGTCAGATATGGTGTTCAGAGGTGTTCTTATACTAGATTTTTCACTACTGAGTAAGATCACTTACTTGTGAAACATTTTCATTTAGTGTCATTTCTATATTTTTTAATTTATAGAGGCGATGGATATCTCCTACACAGTAACCATTTTAAAAAATAAAATAAGTTCCTGGTTAATTCATAGTTATTTTTATTGACATTAACAGCTCATAATTTTAAAAGTGCAGAAATAATGTCAATCCACATTTTTCTATAATTTCCCCCACCTCCTAACACTGGCTCAGAGATCCCCACTTCTAGTCAATTGCAGGTATTTGTTAATGTAAGCCATGGCAGCTACCTTGGTGGAAATGCTAAAGATGCCAAAGACAGCCCAGATGCAATGCCTGTCTTTCACACTATACCTGCTTCCCTAGTGGAGCTGCTCACATTTCCTGGGTCCTGAAATATGGACAGATGAACATCTCTTTTTCTTCTGAGAAATCAAGACTGCAGGATGAATGTAAGACCTCAGTGGTCATGGACACACAGAGACACAGGAAAAGAAGTCACTTTCCTTGAACAGAGTTACCCTTTCCTGGACACTGAAGGGGAATTTCACCTAAAATTCCCTTGCTGGTCATAGAAAAAGCAATAAAAGTTACTAGTGGTGCCTGCTTCTTTTTGTTCTAGTCTTTGTTTACTTTTGATTAACATTTTACTTCCTTCCATTTGCCTTTAATTGATTAGGACAAGCTAGTATACCTTCATCTTTACAGACTGGTGGAGGAAGAAGCAATGGGTAATTTTGATTGCATGGGTCTTTATTCTGTGACTTGAAACTATCTCAGGACGGTTTGATATACATGAACCCTGTCTTTCCAATATCTAAGAGAATTAGAAGGTACATAGAGGTTACTTTTGTCTGGACCCTACTAATATAAAACAGATTACAATATAACTTCACCTCAAAGAGTACATAGACCTCTCTACCTCTTTACCATTATTTTATTCGCCACAACAGTATTCTTTCATGAATGCCACTTATCTGCTTGACCGTCCCACTCATTGAGTCCCCAATGATGTTGGAATAAAATCCCCCCTGGTATTAAACTTGAAAACTCTACATGACCAAGCATCACTTACATTTCCACGCTCACGGCCCTCCAGCCCAATCCCACTTCAAAGCTTTTTCCTTGGAACATTCTTTTCTTGATCTTTTAAAACCACAGCTCTAGGCCTGCTGAGATGGCTTAGCAGGTAAGCTTTTATGATAAACTTGATGACCTGAATTCAATACTTGGGAGACATATGGTGGAAGGAGAAGATGGGCTCCCATGAGTTTGTCTTCTGACCTCCTTGCATGTGCACGAACACACATATATAAATAGAAACAAATGTAGTATAAAAAATAAGACCATGACTCCAATGTCCACCTCTTTGAGATTATTTTGTCATCTCCCCCTCCTATCTAAACCAATCATATCAACACATTATTTTATTGTACTTCATTTTCAGGACCTATCACTGTCATTTTTTAATTTACTTATTGCTCATCTCTTTTGACCAAAGAATATAGAACCCAAGATGGGAGGAATACCTTCTACAGATGATTCTATCTATAGAATTTGAAACACTTCTTGTGCAAAGTTAGTGCCCCATAAAAGTCTTCTGAGAGAAGTAATACATGCACGACTACCACCATATTCTTAGCACACTGAAGCCATAAGAAGTGGCCTCTGAAAGTCATTCTGTATGGCTACTTCTAATCAGTCTGTTGTCTCCTTGTGTTATCATTCCTGGCTGTCCTTATGTTCCTTATGTTCTTATGTTTGCGTGGCTTACTCTTTGAAATTCTGTCATCTTCAGATACTCCGACTTTATTATCCTACACAACAACTGCTTCATGTCTGGGGGTGGGGAGGTGATAAGTCAAGTTAAGTGGTCATTCTTACCAGTAGAAGTAGTTCTATCTCTTGGCATTTAGAGTGTATAGCACTAGTCTTCCCCATAAGAGCCTTGTGCCCACTGAAGATGGGCACATACATCACAATGTGTTCAAACATGTTGACTTTATTCACTTTCCATTTTGTATAAAGAACATCTGTGATATCAGCTGCTGAATGCATAGATGCATATTAGAATCACAGAGCATCTTCCAGCATGTCAACCATATTATCTGTCTGCATTTCTATATAAAATATTCCCAGTTCCCCACAGGGAAAGCATGAGCCATCAGTTGGTACTTTTATCCCCAATTTTCAACCTAGTAATTAACAGCCTTAGAACTCTTATGTTGTGCCAGACTTCAGTTGAGGCCTTCACTTGGTTAATCTCTCTCCAGCTGCTGTATGACGTAGGGCATGCTTGACCTATTTTGTACAGATGACAAAACTCAAACTTAATTTCTCAGTATCATATCACTAATGGATTCCAGTGATAAGATTTGAACTCAGGCAGTTATAGACAATAGAGTCTTAAATAAGCAGGTCTACTTCTCATAGCTTTGGTGTGCAACACTGTGGTTACAGCCTCTGCCTTGCAGACTCCATATAGTTGCAAGTAACTCACATTCAAATTACAATCAAGTCCCTTTAAAACATCTCTTTAGTACTATGAATACTTACAGAGAAAGTGCTCAGCTCCTCAGCTCCCCTGCTCCCCGTGGCTCAGTTGAATTCTTCACTGGTTTTCTCATCATTGTACAGTATGAACAATGTTCTAGCTACTCACAACCTGTTCTGTTCTTTCTCTACCTGCCTGTTCATCTTCTCCTTTGCATACTACTCATCTCTACGGACCCAACTCACATATCTTTTATCACCTCCTTAGAGGAGTTGATGAGTAGCCCATGATGCGTCTACAGTGTTGGTCACTGGCTTTTATTAATCCCTCTTCATCCTCAGCTCTCTTCAAAGACAAATTTCCAAGATCAGGCTTTGGCATTTGTTTCTAGGACATGCTTGGCATTACGATATGTTTCTTAAAACTTTTTGTGTTCTGAAAAATAAAAAAAATACACATTCTAGAACAGCTAAAATGTTAAAAATGCCAAGTATACACACTTTGTAAGATTGTTTGGCTGTACCTACAGAAGCTAAATGTGTTATAAGATCCAGAAATTCTACTCCAGATTATATTGTCTAAGGAGGCAAATGCTTATGACCACCCAGGGACTTGTTCTAGATTTATAAGTGGTACAGTTTATGATACTAAAGATTGGAAATCTCCCAAATACCCAAAAGCACTATAATTTACAAAGAGATCATGGTATATTTCTTGTTAGGTATGTGTACATATGTCTGTAAAATATAACTGTAGTGCACCAAGAATGAAGCTATTCTAGATCTCATAACAGCATTGAAGACAATAAAAAGCCAGGCACAGAAGAGCAAATCCAAGTAATTCCACCCCACTGGATGGAAGGGGGCAAAATGGGTCTCAGGGTTGGAAGTACAGTTCCCATTGTGGAGGAAGAGCTGACTGGAAGGGGTCACAAAGCATCTTCTTAGGTGTTGGTGTGCTTTGATCTTAACTGGAATCTGGCTCTAAACAGTTCTCATTGATGGGTAAAGTTTGCTCCCCTCTTGGATCTGTTTTATCCTGGGATAAAATAGTGGTGACACTCACTGTACAAGGTGAGAGAAGAGGGGCAAATAAAGGAAGCATAGTTATAAGAGATTGTTTGGGAAAGTGAAGTAGAAAAAGTCTCATTGTTCAAGGAGTTCCATATCTCGAAATTTACTTCAAGTCTTTCTTCAAAATGATGAGAATTCCTTCCAAATTACCATGGAATAGTGATAGGAAGCTGAATTTTATGTATATGTGTGATATGCGTGAGTGTATTCGTGAGTGTGTGTGTTTGTGTGTGTGAGAGTGTGTGTGTTTGTGTGTGTGAGTGTGTGTGTGTGTGTGTGTGTGTATGTGTGTAGGGCTGAAGTAAACCTCAGGTGCTATTCCTTAGATATTGTCCTGTTTTGTGAGACAAGAGTTTCTCGCTGGCCTGAATCTTGCTAAATCAGCTATTCTGGCTGGTCAATACATCCCAAGGATCTACCTTTCCCTGCCTCCCCAGTTCTGGAATTACAAGTGCATGCCTCCACATGGGCCCTTTGAGTGTGGGTTTTGGGAATTAATTGACCTGAGGATCTTGTGTTTTCAAGGCAAGCTCTTTTATGACTGAACTATCTCTTGACCCTAGAAGCTGGATTCTTGTTTTATGTCTGAAATTTTCTCTCACATTCTACTCCACTATACCCTTACTCCTCATAAGGTATAGTGCGGCATCTCTTAGAATGAATGAGTCAAAGTCAAGCATCTGCATGGCTAATAGCAAATGTACAATTCCAACTCTACAGCTTAGGACAGTTTTACTTGGCTTGTAGAGGATGGTGATTATCATTGCGCATGAAGGAAGTGGTCTGATTACGTGTAGACATCTCTCCTTTCTGGACAGTGGAACCAAGGGATGTTCACAGCCCCTGCTAATTTGCAAAGAGTGGATTCTTTTCACAAGCCAGTGGCTCTGTCTGGCATCGTTCCCATTGCAATGGCACATTCATACCGTTCCTTTAGTAAGTTCAAAGTTATACTTCTTCCCTGTCACAGGAGTGGAATTTGATCTGTGTTTCTTGGCTAAAGTAGACTCATGAAGATCAAACACAGGCTTTGTCAAATGAGACAGTGATCTTCTGCTGAAGAAAATGAATTTTCCCCTTTTCCTAAGGCAAGTAAGTGAGAATGTTGGGAGTTATGATAGTGTTGAATTTCAGATCCAGTAGACTGACAAAGCCCTGCTCTGATGCACTATTTCCTTTCATTTATTTTTATGGCTCCTTGAGAGCACAAGCTAAGCCTCAGAATGACTGTTGAGATGGATGATAGTCCTTAATACTGATACTATATATGAAAAATGAAAGTGTTGTAAATTTTATTTGATAAGTGTGCTTCTGTGTCTATGAGTATATGTTTGTGTGAGTATATTTCTCTCCCTCTCTCTCTCTCTTTCTCTCTCTCTCCCTCTTTCTTGTGTGTGTGTGTGGTCCACACACTTAAGTAATGTGAGGACAAAGGGAATCACAGGTCATAAATTAGTGAATAAAACGTTTGAATGACACCCCCTAGCTGCTATCCTTTTCTAGAAAGGTACACGCCTTTACTTTTATGGACAGTTTAAAGCAATTGTATCCATCATATATGCTTGTAAGATGTATAATTGTCTTCGGTCTGCATGTAAGATTTGTGTTCTCATATAAACTCAATAGCCAGAGCCTCATCTACATGATGAAACACACAAAGTAATGTTTTATTGGAATGATGGTCACCACTCAGTAGCCCCACTCGTTTCCTTACTACTTCGACTAAAATTTCCCCTTATGGTACCCAGAATTATTGAGATTCCTCAAGTAAAAATATTCCTAGGAATTTACTGTCTTTACATATTTATTATAGGTTATGAGAAGCTGTGATCAATTAAATAATAATGTGCATAGATTTAAGGTTCCTATAGATGATTTTAATTACAAGTGGGGCTAGATTCTGAGGCTTGTTGAGGATGTGAGTTATGAGAAGGGAAGGAAACAAGGTTTTCACAGATTAGAAAGGTGTGTAACTGTGTTCTTTATTACTATTAGCATGGTATCTTCTACTGCTTCAGTGGATAAAAAGCAGAGTGGCTGGAGGAGATATGGAACCACAGGCCAATTAAATGCCTGAGCAGAACTTT
Organism: Mastomys natalensis; assembly: GCA_021653895.1. Taxonomy (NCBI): domain Eukaryota; kingdom Metazoa; phylum Chordata; class Mammalia; order Rodentia; family Muridae; genus Mastomys; species Mastomys natalensis. The sequence goes on from JAJTUV010000303.1 coordinate 361,001, forward strand.
GTAAATTCAGGATCTAGCCAAAGCACACTGGGGCCAGATTAGCTCAAGATCAATTTCTAGCCCTTAGTGAAGTGAGGCAGAAGTCAGCAGAGGCTGTTATGTATCATCAACTGCTAGAGTTCCACTGGAGAATTTCAGGCTTCTCCAAGGGAAATGGGGGAATCTTGTCTTGCCCCTGCCTCTGGCCTTGGCTCTGTTCATTTTCCTACCCAGAAGCTGGCTGGCAGTGTTGTCCTCAGTCTATTTACCTATTTGAAACTAATCGTGTGTGTGTGTGTGTGTGTGTGGTGTGTATGGTATGTGTGAATGTGTGTGTGAATGTATGCATGTGTGTCTGTGTGTCTATATGTCTGTGCATGAAAGAAAATATACACGAGGGTGGCTGTTTTAGTTGAGATTTTCTAGAATGACACCCGAAGCATGGATTTAAGGGAAAACAGTTTATTTGGACTGTATAGATGACAAGCGGATCCTCAAAAGTCAGCCTAGACCAGATTCTTAAAGAATTATGATTGCGAAGGTGGGGCACCTGAAGGAACTGTGGTCCATGGGACAGACTGATGACTACACCTATTAACATCTTGAGAAGGATCAAGTTACATGTTCAACTTGTAAATTATTCTAGATGGAAGGGAGTCTGGGAGTCAGTGGGCACCTTCAGAAAGACTCTCAAGAGTCCTGGGGCCTCTTCAAACTCTTCTGACTCATTGTGTCTCACAGGGCTAGTCAGGTGGCTTCTCTTTATTAGAGTCTCTATCTAGGGACTGGTATAATAATGGTCTTTGTCACTCTTGGGAAGAAAGGTGCCCTGACCCATGATGCCGTGAGACTAGGAGCTCTAATGCCTGTGTGACACTTTTTCTATTTAGTCCTCAATGGATTGAGTCAGTAAGGCAATCCTATTCTAGATTTTAGGATACTGAGTCTCATTAAGGCAGTATACTAGAAGTACTGTGGCAGTGGAAATTAGGTACTAGAACATCTATATTTCAGGTCACTCTTCAGTTCTCCAGGCCTTTCCATCTCCTTTAGGAAAAAAAGAAATAAGCGTACAATATATCTGGTTCTTTCATGACACAGAAAGACTTAGTCACACATAACCTGAGGATAAGTTAACTCTTCTATGCCATAGTTCTATGGCAAAGGATAGTGTAACGATATTGGAAAGCTGTATTACCAGATACTCCTAGACTTACAGAGGAATGAAGACACAATAAGCCCATTGCAAATAAAGAAAAAAAAAACCTTCAAGGTTGAAAGTTCATTGAACACAGTATCTCTAAATGAACATCATAGCTTAGCCTCAGCTATCAGTATGGACCCAGAACACTTACACTGAGGTTGCTTGATACAAAATTTACTTTATTAGAAGTTGTTCAATATTTCTCTTGAGTCATGGAATTCTGTGCTGAAAGTAACAAGTAGAATGGTCACATGGGTACCCCAGTGGAGACAGGACTTTCTGCAGCTACTCTACTCTTATTACATTCACTAAAGTGGGGTCAGGACTCAGACAACCCATCACACTCTCAAACATTAGCAGACTAGAGCAAGAGTCCTGCTGGAGTTTTTTTTTTTTTTTAACTTTTATAAATGACAGACTGTCCTTAAACACACAGTAGTGTATTTATAATACTAAATTATACTTGTCATACAAAAGAAGAATCCTACTCCCGAGTTTTGACCCAAGAGAAATGAAAGCTAAGACTCATGTGCAAAGCTACATGTACCTGTTTGTAGCAGGTTTACTGATAATCGATAAAATAGAGAGAGAACTAATGAATGGATAATGGGTGTGCCAATAACATAGTTCAGTGCAGCTAGCCAAAAGACTCCTAAGAGTACAAAGCAACAAATAAGCATCCTGAGCAGCAGCTTGAAGGATTCTCCAACTGGTATTTGATGTAGGAAAAGCCTGTGTACTATATAGTCCCACATACATTATGATACCTGTGAAAAGGCAGAGCTGTGAGGACAGAATTCGGTCCTGTGTTTGCCTAGACTTTCCTAATTCTAACCTTAGGAACACACTGGCTTCATGGAAACAGCTCAAAGGCTTTTATAGGATGAGAAACTGTTCTGTACTTCATGGCTGTGTACACCTGTCAAAACTGGCTGAATACATTACACGACAGTGACCCGGTCCCCCAGAACTAAAGAAATAGGAAACTGGTAGATCTGTATTAGGTCACTAAGGTAATAGTGACATGAGAAGGGAGAAAAAGGCATCAGAAGTGTTATAAAAGCCACCGGAGGTTTGGGAGTGAGGTTATAAGATGTCACGCTGTCCCTTGGGGAACCCAAAGTTGGTAGTAGGTTCTTAGGGCCATAAGTTCTGGTCTTGAGCCTTTCTTCCAATTTTTCTATTATTATCAATACAAGCACTGACCCCCCTCCTTCTATCACACACACACACACACACACACACACACTGACCCACTCACACCCAGAGCCATAGCAAGCTTTGCAAAGGGCAAACATTTCCATTGCTGCCAAAAGGTCAGGCTGAGGATGAAGCTCAAAACCTCGAATTTGTCCAGCTGTCATCTCCCCGTCTCAGTCAATACTATGAATGTCCAGTTCTATCCTGAACATACCTGCAAATACATCTACTTGGAAAATACTGGCAAATAAATTTAGAGAGGTTTAAAGTGGGAATGAATACCTCAACCTACGGGGTGGAAAAAACCTGTGTCCTGCTCCTGTGGGCAACCCAACCTGTTTAAACTGCTAAAAACACTCAGGCAGAACAAGGAGAGCTGAAGAAATAAGCCTTTAAGAAAACAGTTCCCTCAATATTCCTAAGTTTAATGGCTCAATATTTAGCACGAGTTTCATAACTCTGGCCTTTTTTTGGGTGAAGGAAGCTAGGGGAAATGGGAATACAGTAAGGGGTTTCAAGACACTTGCTGTTTGTAAGGATTATTTTTTTTTAATGCACCATGATGCACACAGCCTTGCCAGGCATGGGGTCAGGCTGTTTCCTCGCAGTGAGCACTCAGAAGACAAGGAGGGAAACTAGGTTAGGCTAGCAAGGAAAATATGAGGAGCCTGGAAAACGTCATCCCAAGGTCTGACCACTATCCTCCATTACTTTTGCTTCTCCTCTCTATTTCCTATACTCCTAACAGGAACTCAGTGATGTGACACTGATGCTGAAATAGTCATGGGCCCAAGAGGCTGCAGTCTAATGAAGCAGAAAGACACCAAGCCACTGGTGACCAAAACGTGAGGTGAGGACTATCACTGGATGCCAGATAGGCTGAAAGGCCAACAAATCTGAACATGAACTGTCCCTATTTGTCTCTGGATTTTAGCTGTGAGCTGTGTAGATGTGGACAAGCTATTTAACCTCTCTGAGGCTTAAATTTCTGTCTTAGGTGGTCATAATAATATCATTACGCAAAACATGTGTAGGGGTGTTGCGGTAAATCTCTGACCCAAATAAGACCAGTAAAGGAAAACACAACTCAATAATTATGGTATTAATTGTACACATAGATTGGGCAGATTTACCATTATACTACTCTATTCCCCAGCTATGAAACAAAACACTCAGGAGGCAGAGAAGGATGTTGCTGCTGTACATACACTGGGCATCTGGGTGTGCTCCAATCAGCCTTCCCAGCTCACTTGCATTCAATGAGGATGAGTCTAAATGTGTCAAACATCATTGCACTTTTAGTCCAATAACTTGAACTTCTCTTGTGGCTTTTGGTCTCATTTTTGTTTACTAAATAACAACACATACATTCACACAATGAACACTGATATTCATGCATGCACATGCACACACACTCACATTTGCACAATGCACATAGTCATGCATGTATACACATTCACAGTCACAAAACGTACTCATATGTGGGAGTAAACAGATACATACACACATATACACATACAGGAGTGAAATCAAAGCCAACAAAATTCTGTGGTTACCAATAATGTCAGAGCTAGATGTTGTCAGTAGACTTCTATGTGTGTGACCAGGTGGTGGCCTTGCTGATAGTCTTCCTTACCAAGAAGTTATGTGTGATAGAGTTGTACCATGTGTGTGGATTCATCAGTTGGACATCTTCGGCTTTTTAGCAGGAAAAAAAGAGACTTAACTGGGGAATATATTTTCAATACCTGGAACGATAAAGTTTTGGGAACCTTAAGAACACTTGACTTAAGATGCCATTCAGATACTCATTCCTAGGATTCACCACACTTCTCTGTAATTCAGAATGAAGTTCTCCAAACTTTCATTCTGTATTTCATTTGGTGTTTGTAGTTTGCCTATTTGATACACGTACACTAATATGTAAGCATTCTGTGTATATGTTGAGTTTGGAAAAAATTTTAATTCATAGAGACAACAAAAATCATTTAAAAGTTGGGTTTTAGAATTAACTAATGGAGGCTGGAGAGATGGCTGGGTGGTTAGGAGCATTGGCTGCTCTTCCAGAGGACTAGGGTTCAATTATCAACATAATTGATATGTCCGCTCACAACTGTCTGCAGCTCAAATTTCAGTGGATCTGACTCCTTCACACATACACATATGTGCAGGTTGAACACAAATGCACATAAAATAAAAAAATATATAGAATTAACAGATGCTAGGGTTTTTAAAATCTAATGTTCTTGTAAATAATCAATTTATTTATATGGATACCATATAAATAAGTAAATGTATACATACATACATACATACATACATACATACATACATAAATCTTGCTGGCAGATACAAACTCTTTAACTTCCTGCATGTGTGTAGACAATGCACACGCTTCGAGAGAAAGTACTAAGGCATGACTTCCTCTCTTTGCTTCTATTTCCAGTGCTTGCTGTGAAAGCATTTCTTAATAAACTTGCTCATCTGTTTTTGGGCTTTGGGAGAGTTCTGAATAACCCTTACCCCATTTTTTTTTTTTTTTTTTTTTTTTTAGTACTTTGTACATGCTATATTTGAAAGAGCTTGTTCAAAGACAGGACATACAAAGGCATCCACATGTTCATGTGGTATGAGATGACCTTAGGTGTGTTGATGTCTGCAGACCTTAGTTTCTCCATCTGTAAAACAGGAGCAAATCACCCCCACTTCTAGGGCTTACCAACTTTTCCATGCACTTGGGACTTAGCAAGTAATAAATAAATGTTAGCTCCTGGGCTTCGTTTATTATTTCCCTTTTAACTGGCAGACCTCCTGGAGAGTTCATAGTCCAGCACAGAAGCAAACACAAGTCTTTACAAGGTCTACGTGCCACAAGAGACCCTAGTACAGAGAGAGGGCAGTGGACTCTGAACAGGAAATGAGGAAGCCTCAAAAGGGAGAGGTGAACCTTGCTTCATTTCCTGAAGAAGAAATCCAGTTTCCCCAAGAGAAGAAAGGAGAAGTCGCAGACATAGCAGACCAAGGAGAGCACAGGGTTAGATGTGTCATGGATTCATGGAGACAGATGTGGCCTAGGGGTGTCCTGGGGAGATACAGAGCTCCAAAATGTGCACACCTTCCTATGCTTGTAGATAGCAGCTGGCTTCTTTCTTGGAACTTACATTCCAAAGTTGAACATCATTCGGTTATTTATGATAAGGCTGTCTGCACGGTTCTTCTCTCTCCATACACTATCACATTCCCTTAACTCTGAAGCCCACTGACATGTCTCTAGTGGACAGACTGCTTAAGTGCAATCAGGCTGCTGTGAGACACATTGAGTTTTTGGTGATGGCATTGACATTGACAACTACAATCATTTGGAATTGGTTGGTGGTAGAACAGGGTTTGCCAAGCCCTAATGATCAGACTACTGCGTGGAGTATACACTCTTGCTTCTGATCCTTCTGTGGCCAGCTGGACCTGGTGAGGAGATGCCTGATGATGTCACTCAGAGAGCCCTGTTGCAGTCCCCCCACCCCTGTGCTACCCGACCTCTGTTTGGTCAGTGGTCCAATTACACTGATTAGATTATTTCCAGTCTTCTGCCCTTTCTTGGTCCCCAAGGCAGTGTTCAGACAATGGGAGACTGTGGCAGCATGTAGGAACAGGAAGAGAGAGTGGAAAGCCACATGGCTTATTCCAGTCACTTCCAGTCTCTCTCTGGTTCTAGTAGTGGCAGTGTTCATCTGTGGCCACAGCTCTTGCCATATGCCCCATCCTTCTGCCCAGGCTGTTCATTTCCTCCCAGTGAGTCCTTCAGCTCCCTGTTGCTACTGCCAGTCCTGGTGACCAGCCTTTCTCTCTTGGTTGCTTTTCCCCTGCCAACATGACCATTCTGAGGCTGATACTATGTACTCTCAGTTTAACCATTTGGGACAGGCCACTCCTTTCCAACAGAGATCCCTAATAACCGAACTCCTTGCTAGTCCAACCTTTATCCCGAGGTTGCTCAAATGAAGCAACAAAACAATGATGTCATTTTTTTCAAATTAGTCTTTGGGTATTTCCTATAATGAGTTTTGACAATATTAAGACCATCCTATAAGTTTTCCCAGATTGCTTTTCTAGCTACTCAACTTTATGTCGTCTTTTCTCACCTGTCAAGTCCAAATTGTGCTGTCCACATACTATCAGATACGTGGCCTTCCCTGGACCAGGTTCTACTTACCAGTGGAAACACTCATAGAAACCCGAGGCTTCCTCCCTTAGCAGCTATCATTTGTTAATAGCTCCTCAGCTAGAGGTGGGATTTAATGTATACCTTCCCTCTTCACATTGGGATTTGGGCTGGTTTGGGCTTCCACATTCTATTATAACTATGGTGAGATTATATGTACAGTTGACTCAAGCTGTTTCCTTGTTCATCACTTCTGGCTTTCCCAGTCTTTCTATTGTCTCTTCTGAAGTCAGTGATCTCAGAGCCCTGGAAGGAGAAGGTGCAACATAGATTTTTCATGTTGGTCTGAGCATTCGTCCTAAAGGCTTTTATTCATTACACCTTGGCCAGTTATGTGTCTCTCTGTTAATCATCCTCTAGTGCAAATAGACATTTGTCTGATGAGAGTTGAAAGATGCATTGATGTATGGGTATAAAGATAAGTCATTAGAAGTCAGTTTAATATTAATGTCCAATTAGCAGGGGAGTTGTAGTAGGTTCTCCCCTATGACCTAGGATTTATCTACTACAGGTATGGATATCACCTTAGAAAGCAGAATTTAAATGCAATCAGAAAGTGATTGTTTACTGCCACAATGTTCCTGACACTATTGCACCAGTCTTGCCAGGATAGTTTTTATTGGAAATGGGTAAGATTTATAACTACTTATCCCTATGAAGGCTAGCCAGTAGGAATGAAACTTCCAGATCAGTACTAGCTTAAAATCTCTATGGTCTATGACTCAGGTATATTATGTGTTCAGCAATAGGGTCTTAACATCAAATTTTGAGTGGTAAGCAATAGTATTGGCAATAGCCTGTAACGTTTGCAGGTATCTTAAACATCAATTACCAACAATCTGAAAGAGGAAAGGTTAAAAGTTGATGATGGGAGGACAAGATAGAGGAGGTGAGGAATAAATATGAAAGTAGGAATAAATAACTCAAAGATCTTTTGAAAAAGTCACATGTGAGCCTGCCTACTACTGAAGAAGCTTTAGTGTGTGTGTGTGTGTGTGTGTGTGTGTGTGTGTGTGTGTGTGTGTGTGTTTGTCCACATGTATATGAGAGTGCCTGTGTGTGTGTGTGTGTGTGTGTGTGTGTGTGTATGTCTGTGTGGAGACAGACAGAGAGAGAGAGAGAAGAGAGAGAGAGAGAGAGAGAGAGAGAGAGAGAGAGAAGAGAGAGAATGTAATTATTCTATAATGGATCAACAGTGCCCTGGCCAGACAGCACAGGCTAAAACATAAAACCCCAGTGCCAAGACTAGGTTTCCTCCTCTGGTGCTGTTGACATCCTGTATTTTGATATAATCTTTAAAAGATTCTCCTGGGGACTTAAATATTTAGCTGCTATTGTCATTACAGCCATTGTTGAAGTGCTAATTGATGGCAGAATTAAGAATTGTCAGGTCTGGAAAGTGTGGAGGGCATTGCCTTGTACATTTATATTCAAAGAAACCGAGGTCTATATAGTGCTTACTCACATGCACGCAGTTGACAAGTAGTGGAGCTAAGGATAGTATCTGTCCACATTGAAAGGGGGCCAGCTGTGTTTACATCTATTCTGTTTGACTTCTTTAATTAAGCTGTTGATTCCCTCGATGACCTCATCCACTTGTTTTAGGCATGAGTTACGTAAGCCAGTCTTCTCCACGAACACTTTATTTGCCCCCTCTGAGAAGCGCATCATACTGTCCCAAAATAAGCATGAACTCAAGAGAATACCCCCATTTCATTGCTCCTCTGCCTGCTGCTGACTCATTTACTCCTGGGCCTGCGAGCTTGCTCTCATCAATCACGCCTCCTCCTAAGAACTCTCTGCAACCGCTGTCCTGCCTCACAGTGTCCCTGTGGCTGGAGCTGAACGCCACCCCCACAGAGGCATCCCTGTTAACCAGTGGAAGTCACTTTCTCAGGCTCTCACCTCTGCACACAGAACAGCTCCAGCTCGGGAAGGCTACAACCCTTCTGGATTTCAGAATATGTGTCAGGCCATCTGGCTATGGGATGGAAACATGCTAGGATGCCTATTCAAAACCCAACCTGAAGGCAACAGGATGAAAAGTGAAACATTTTGTCCCATCTTATTTTTAATAGACGTCAGGTTTTTCTGGATTTTTAAACAGACACACAAACAGCCATACATTTCAGGGGAATGGCTCTTGCCTCTCAAAATGATTACAAACTTTAAACTACCTTCTTACCATGAGTTTCCAATACATACCAGCTTGGAACTGTGGTCACCAGATTTATGTCACACAGTGCCTCTGTTTCTATTCTGTCCATGTAAGGGACTAATTTGAGGGCAAAACAGTAGCCAAGCCATTTGTTTCACCAAGTTAACAAATCAGAGCAGGTAAAGCAAGCAAGTTGGGAGACCAGAGCAGGCAAAGCTTCATGTCCTCTCAATCTTTCCCCTCAGCTTCTAAGAGATGGGGATCTTCCCAGTGGGTGGGATGGGGGTTGCTGCCACAGCAGCTGCAGGTGCAGGCAGACTATGCCTTCTCTTAGCAGCTTTATCCCAGGGCCCCTTTCACTGGTTAGCTGACGCACATTCTTAGTACTTGAAGCAAGCTATAAGCATGTCCACCTCATCACTCTTCAATGTTAGAAGGAGAAAACAGACTTGAATTTTCTATGGTCATTCTTAATCTGTGCTATGTAATCAATGCTTATTATTGTGATAGAAAGAAGGTATCTATATTCTTAACAAATTTTGCAGTCCTTTCCAACCAATTTCCTCACAAGGATGAAGAGAGTCAAAGTAGTAAAGCAGGACTGAGAAAGGAAGGAAGGACAGTCTGTGATACAGACTGCAAAATCTTGTTTCTAATTTGCATAAAGGATTCATATTCCTCGGCCTTCTTCCAAAGTATTCCCATTGACAAGGATCTGCATGCCATTGGTTTGTTCTGAGAAGGAACTATAGAGAAATTGGTGGAGAAAAGATGGGTGGATAGTTAGGCTATGAACAAGGAAAGTGACCAGAAATGCCCTGGTTAGGACCAAGGGGCCTAGGTGTCTCTTTTTCCATGAGCTAAGGGTTACTTTTAGAGCATTCACACAAGTGGGGATCAGAACTCTGTGGTGAAGCCCAACTGCAGGGAACTGTTCCGGAATTAGGAATTCCCTGTAGGTAATTGCAAGAGGGTAAGAATCATGGTAGGCCTGCTGGAAAGAGTATTCAGGGACATGGTTGCTTGTATGTAAGACATCATGGAGTTCAGTGGCATCATCTTTTAATTTCTCCTCTTACAGAAGGTGACTATAAGGATGACAATTGTCATTCCCTTAGCAAGGAAGTATATGGGAAAAGATCTCACCATATTCCAAATGCCAGTCACCATTGTTGTCATCTACATGCATTCTGTAATGAACAATCTTAGCACATGAATTGACACAGACTAACTAGGGAAATCAGGGCCCCTTCTTGGTCTTCTTAGTCTCCTTAATGAAAGAATTTAAGAAATTACTCAAATGGAAGCTCACATACAATTTTATTCAAGTTTGAAAAGCAAAACATCCCACGGCAACCAAGCTATTAACTTTAGCAGCTGCCAAAGAAGAAAAGAGGAGAAAACAGAGAAAAGCCATGCATTTTTGAGTTACCAGTCCATCACATGGTGCCAGACAGATACATAGAAGAACATTCTTTGCTTCTAAACAGTATTCAAAAGAAAGAGACAGGGAAGAAAAAAGGAAAGATTTTATTACTCCCAAAGGTGAGCAGATCTAACAAACATTTTAACAACCACAAGACAGCTTACAGGGTCTTCTCTAGGGGCAAGAATTTTGGGAAGGAAAGGTATAGTATCTTATTTAGTGCATCATTATTCTATTTTCTTTAGCATGACTTGAGGTGAGCCAACCTTCCTAGGAGTGGTGCCTCCTTCCTGCTGGGTAGTCCTTGGCCACATGATTAACCCAGCCCAACTAGACTGTTAGGTCCCCAGACAGGTCAAAGATTCTATTCTCTTGACAAGAAGAAAATTTTGCCTAATAAGCTTTTATTGCTTCTCTACAAAAACTTCCTTTGCATGTATTATACAGGATTTATCAACAATGTATGTTGCCTCGCATTGCCCAAGTGGCTAAACAATTGCAGAATTTTCAGAGTTTTGACATTCCTCAAGACTTCTGTAAGACTTAATTTGCCTTTTAAAAATTAGGAAATTACAGCATGTCACAGAGTGACATGTTAAAACTGTTACACGAGTCTACTAAGTGCCCATGAGTGTATATATTTCATAAGTATGAATGTATGTGTGTGCTTATGTGCATATGTTTGTTTATATATATGGGTGTAAATGTGTCCAATATATGTGTGTTTAGGTTTTATTTGTGCATGTGATACATGTCTTATACATACCTATACATCTACGTGTACATACATCTACATGTATATGTATGTATATGGGTGTGGGGATTTATTTATCCAGATACTTGGTGTGCTGGCTAATTTTATGTCAGCTTGGCACAAATTAGGGTTATCTGAATGGAGGAAACCTCAGTTGAGAAAATACCTCCTTCAGACTGGCTGTAGATCACTTTTATTTTACTGATTGGTGCGTGGTACCATCTGTAGGCTGGTAATTCTGGATTCTATAAGAAAGCAGGCTGAGCAAGCCATCAGGAACAAATCAGTAACTATCTCCCCTCTATGGCCTCTGTATCCTGCCTCCAGGTTCCAGCCCTGCTTGTGTTCTTTCCATGACTTCCTGTAGTGATAGACTACAATATGTAAGGGTAAGCCAAATAAATTCTTTCCTCCTCGACTTGCTTTTGGTCATGGTGTTTCATCATAGCAATAACAACCCTAAGACACTTGAACATTTCCCACCAGCATGGCGTAAGCTTCCAGCCATGTGAACCCTCTGCAGTCCTGTACCCTGCTTAGATACTGAAATGATGCCTCTATTACCCGAGACAGCCCCTGCATGCGCACGCATGCGCACACACACACACAATACACACCCTGAGTTTTGGGAGTAGGTCCTAGGTAGGAAGGTTCCCTCATGTGTTCTTTTTCTTATGGTACTACATGCTGACTTAGAAACAGTCACTCTGGCTCAGTTTGTTGTTTCATGCATTGTATGTTCTATTTTATGCTCAAGAGAAAAGAGAGAGACTAATTTCAATTTTAACAGGTATATTATATGTATGTCATTTGGGAGAAGGAAAAAAAACTATAATATTTAAGGATATTGGGAAATTTTAAGTGTTTCTCAACCATTTGTGTTTCATCTTTTATGAACTCTCTGTTTAGTTTCTTTCTCCATTTTAATTGGTTTAATTTGGGTTTTTTATGTTCAACATCTTAGTTCTTCAGATATTCTATATACTAACCCTCTATAAGATGTATAATTGGTATAAAATGCTTCATTCTTTGATCAAATGCTTCTGCTCCTTACCTTCCAGAAGCTATTCAGTTCTATGAAGTCCCATTTATGAATTTTTGATCTGTTTAGTGCCTATGTTTTCTCTTTTCTGTTTAGAAAGTTCATTCATATGCAAATGAGCTCAAGTCTATTCTCTACTTTCTCTTCAATCAGATTCCAAGATATGTGGTCTTATGTTGAGGTATTTGATCCATTTGAAGTTAAGCTTTGTTCAGGATGATAAATATGTGTCTATTTTCATTCTTCTGGATGCAAGTCCTTCAGTTTGACCAGCACCATTGACTGAAGATGTGGCCCTTTTTGTTTTGTTTTTGTTTTGGTGTATACTTTTTTTCTTCTTTGTAAAAAAAAAAATCACATGCCTATAGGTATGTGAATTTACATGCATTCCTCAAGTATATTCTATTGATCAAAGTGTCTGTTTTTACATCAGTACCATGCTGTTTGTATTACTATAGCTATGTAATACGATCTGAAATCTGGGATGATGATACCTCCAGCAGTTCTTTTATTATTCAGGATTATTTAATAGATCCTGGGGGTTTTGTGTCTTCGCATGAGTTCAAATTCTTTTTTTCAATTTTGTGAATAATAGTGTTGAAATTTTGATGAAGATTGAATTGAATTTGTAGATTGACTTTGGTAGAGTGGCAATTTTGACAATATTAATCCTACTGATCCACAAGCATGGGAGATCCTTCTGTTTTCTTATGTCTTCTTCAATATTAAAGTTTTTATTATACAAGTCTTTCGCTTACCTGGTTAAAGTTATCCCAAGCTTTTTTTAAAATGATATTTTGAAAGGCACTATATCTCAGTATGTTTGTGATTTGTAAATAGGAAGGCTACTAATATTATGTGTTGATTATATATCCTAATATGTTTTCTGAGAGTATTTCTCAGCTATAAAAGATCCCTGGTGGTGTCTTTTGTGTATAAAATTAGGTCATCTGCAAATGACAATGATATGTCTTCTTCCTTTCTATTTGAATCCCCCTGATCTCCTTCAGTTATCTTATTGCTCTAGCTCAGACTTCAAGTATTACATTAATAAGGTATGGAGAGAGGGGGGCAAATTTTTCTTGTTCCTGATAATGGTGGAAATGCTTTGAACTTCCCTCCATTTGGGATTATGTAGTTATGGACTTCCTATAAATTTCCTTTGTTATGCAGGGGTATGTCCTTTGTGTCACTAGTCTCCTTTACCTTTTATCATGAAAGGGTGTTGGATTTTTGTCAAATGCCTTACTTCCATCTAGCATTTATTGCTGGTGGGAATTAAAACTCTCATAGCTCCCATGAACTTCAGTGTGGAGATTACTAAAAGAGCTGAAAATTGACCTATCATAAGATTCAGCTATACCACTTTGGGGAATAGACATAAACGTTTTATATCTTATTTCAGATATACGTGCTAAACTATGTTTATTGCTTTTGTATTCTTAATAACCAGAAATTAGAAACAACCTAGATACCCATTAACTGATGGATAGATGATGAAAATGTGGTACATTTATACAATGTACTAATATATAGCTACTAAGAAAAATGAAAGTATGAAATTTGTTGATGAATTAATGAACCTAGAAAAAAAGTCATCTTAAGTAAGATAATTCAGACCCCCAAAGACAAACATTACTATTTTCTCTTATATGTGCATGTTTGCTTTTAAGCTTTAGATATGTGTGTTTTATTTAGAATAAACATAGAAATTATGTAGTTAGTAAAGGACCAGGGGAAAAGAGAGGATATTACAAGGAAGGGGAAATAGAGATCGTATTATAAAGAAATAAAGCAAAACATAGAATTGAAGAAATATATGGAGAAATATAATTCTTCACAGAAGACACTGTGAAGGCCAAGTAAAGGAGGGAATATGGAGAGGAGTAGCTAATGCTACTGGCATTTTGAAAACCAGATAGAAACCTACTACTATAGAAATTTCCTAAAATGTATATGAAAAGGATTTAAATGTAGTCACTATAAAACAAGCAAGACAGCACCTCAATAGACACCTTATGGCACCAAGTAAAAGCTCCAGTTTTTAGAATGGATTACATCTTGTAGTTTGCTGGTTACTCTCAGCAACTCTATATTAAGACTCAGGTGCTGAAGATACCACTAATTTATGCCATCAAACATAGAAAAATTGAGCTGGTAAAACCCAAATAGAAGTTTCACTGTACATACTAGTGTTCATAATGCTGGAAGTCATTTTTCAGAATTCAGGAGAAGAAACATAATCATTAATTTCACCCAGCTACAAGCCCTACAACCTACAACGCAGACTTGCCTTCAAGATATACTGGTGTAATAGTGGCACAAATGTTATAGAACCAACCACCTTTTTGTTGGATTTAAGGCAAAAACCCATGAGACTTAACCCATATATGGCACTGCTAAACTGGCCAAGAGCCTGAGACTAGATAAGCTACAAGTCTAGAGGTAAACCTACTATTATTATTCTGCTAAAGGAACATAGAATAAAATGATTCTAAATGACACACTGCCATACCCATAGATCAGTGCTTCCCTCAGCCCTCATCAGAAGTTTCTTCTTGCAATAGATGGCGATTAACAGAGAGATTTGTAACTGTACAATGTGCAGAAAGGAGAGACTTTGGAGCACTCAACTCTAAATCTGATCTCTTTGTCAAACCTCACTCCTCAGGGTTCAGGGATATATGCAGAAGAAGAGAAGGAAAGAATATAAAAGCCAGAGGTGGTAGATGACACCAAGGAAGTAGTGGCTTCCAGACACAACAGAACTGATGCGCATATGAACTCACAGAGACTGACAGCACACAGAGGACTTGCACAGGTTCATACCAGACAGAATTCCAGATAGACTGGGAAGGAAAACTGGATGTATTCTCACCCCTAACCAAGAAGTTATTTGCAATTAACACCTGCTGGGAAAGTGAAAATAAGGGTTCTTCTCCACCCCCTACCCCCCCAAGTAGAGTATCACTGGGAATATCAACCCTACTTCTGGGCAGGCCTCATGACCTAGAAGTAGTTGACCAATCCAAAACAGATCCATGCTTGTGAGTGTGGGTGGATGAGACACACACACAAAGAGGAGAGAGAGAGAGAGAGAGAGAGAGAGAGAGAGAGAGAGAGAGAGAACATGAGCATTCATGAGTATGCACTATTATACTATTTTTTTGTTTTAATTTTTTTTGTTTAGTTGATTTTCTTCTTGTTTTAGTTTGTCTGTTTTGATTTTCATTCTTTCTTTTTTCCTGATTTGTTTGTTTTGAGAAAGGAAGATGGAGAAAGACAGAAGGAAGTTGGGCAGGTAAGGACAAGGGAAGATCTAGAAGGGTTTGGGGATGCGGAAATTATGATCAAAACAGTTTTGTATAAAATGTTTTAAATAAAATCTAAAAAGTCTAATTATTTAATTAATTAAGTTTTATATCCCATTTGAGTGATGAAAAGATCCTGACCAGAGGGATAGATGTGGCTTATTCAAGTCCACCCAGATTCTGGTCTCTGTCTCTTTCTTCTGCACCACAAGGTTTGTGTTTTCTCCAAAGTCTACCAAATACTCTCCATGAGAGCATGGGAATGACTCATAATGTTCTGGTGAATCTCTGTACTCCTCCACTAAGGCTTCTGCCTGTCTTTATCCTGCTTTGTGTCACAGCTAACTACTGGCCACCGCTTCCTTTCTCCTTTGCTTTCAGCTAATGGCAACAGGACTTGGGTATTTGTGTCCCACATTCTCTCATGAGGATTTCAGGTTTAATGGGAATCAGGCTCTTTGACAATGGCCATGTGATCAATAACCAGTGGCTTCTTTACATGGCTGTGGTTCCTTCTGAATTCCTGTGCTTCTGCCAGAGGTACACACCACTGGCAGTGTTGAGAAGGGTGAAATATCTCCCCATCACTGCTGGTCCTGGAAGTTCATGCTCCTTTCCTTCACCCTTCTTCCCTTTGGATGGTTAATCTGTCTGTTAATGTCTTTTCACTGAAACCGTCAGATAGCACCAGCCGTTCTTATTGAGACAGAAAGTGAGTGGAGGATCGGGGGATCTCTTACTGTGAAAATAGGAAACTATCTTGCCAGTGTTGAATGAGGGTCAAATAACACTGTGTATACAAATGCACCCCATGTGGCCCAGGTGAAGGTTTTAGTTTTGGTTGAATTTGTTTGTTTTTGGGAGACAGGGTCCCTCCCTAGTTCTGGGACTTCAGACATAGACACCATACTTTGCTGAAGGCTTTTTTATTTTTAAAGCAGCCATCATTTCAGGGGTGCAATCTCACTGTACTTAATGCCTTAAATAAATGGGGCATATTACAGTTGCTCTCAATCATCTTTCTCCATCTCCAAGGAAATCTTGCCTGACACTATGGCAGAGTCTTGAAGTATTCATTTTAAGAATTGGTCCTTGATCTAGATGCAAAATGGTGAGATCTCAGGTCTCTGGGATTCTTCCCTCAAGCATCTGCAGTAATTGATCTGTAAAGGGTGCCCTGCCTCTCCCATTCCCACCTGTTACTTGAAAGCCAAACCAGAGTGACTCACCAGCAGCCTAATGCATCAAAGAAGGGAAACAAGTTCTTAATAGGTGGGGTGGGTGCCCCAACTGCACTTGAGGGTTTGGGGCATGGAGACCAGCCCAAGAGAAAAGGCAAAGGGCAAGTGTCTGCTGGAAGCAACTTACTCTCACAATGGTCATTCTTTGAAAGGTTCTCTTCCCCATTTCTGCTTTAACTGGTCTCATCCCCAAAATACTGATCCTTCGTCTTCCTGGGACTTCACTCAAGAACATCTTTGTCTCTTTAGTATAAATCTATTAAACTCAGTCAAGTTCTACTGAGCCCTCTGGGTGCCCACAGCATGTAGGTGCTCTGTAAGATGTTGGGAAACAAAAATGATCCAGACCCACCTGAAAGGTCATACGCTCAGGGTAAAAACAAACAAACAAACAAACAAACAAAAAACCAAAAGCCAAAACACTAAGATAAACTGTGAAATTGCCTGATAAATTAAGGTATACATCCCAAACATCCTGCTAATCAGAGAAGACCCTCTTTGGCCAACAGTGGCCATGCTTTATTAATGGTTAGAAGTGTAGGCTTTGAATTCAGTCGGCCCTGTGTTTAGGATTCAGCTGTAGAAGACACATGCTTTTTGACGTTGAGGATGTGGCCACCTCTCCACCAAGTATAGGCTGGAGTTGTTTGGATAAAAGATCCCATGTTCTCCCTTCAGTTCTATGCTCATCGACTATTGTTGCCTTAAAATCTCTTAGATGTAGTGAAGTTTTGTATTTGCAAAAGTTGGCCATGAGGCTGCTACTTGTCTTTGCCTGGAAGGTCAGTTGTAAGCATCTAGCACCACACTTACCTCTGCCTATAAATTTATTTTCATCTCTAGAATGAGAATAATATGGGGGGCATACATATCATGTGATGTTGACTATTCACATAAAATCATAGTGCATGATATCTTCTAGCAAATATCTATTTACTCCAGGGAGAATACCACTGACACGCCAAAGGAACAATTCCATCCAAGTATGGCTTGGTAAATCCTGAGTTTATTGAGATTATTCACAGGATTATGGGTGGCTCATAGGCAGCTGCAACTCTACTGAAGAATTTTATCTCCACAATTCCTCTCTGGACCCTTGGGGAGCGTCTTTGTGAATCTTACAACTTTCTGAGCTTCCCTAGTTTGTGTGTATTCTTACACATGGGAGTCTCCCTTTTCCCTCCAGGAGGGAATAATTCAATTCAATGAAAGTAGCTGTATGAAAGATCTGCCTGTATGACTATTTAGTTGTGGCTGGAGTTTCTTCTCGGGATCCTTTTGACAGTCTCAGAGAGAACCAGGTATCCCATATATTGCAGACTCTTCTGATTAATTCTTCTTATCATATTCAAATTCCCCAACAAAGCAACTTTAAAAAAACCAATTCTATCAGCTGGTGTATGCTGCCTGGTTGGTGTTCCAGCATCTGAGAGATCTTAGGGTCCAGATTAATTGAGACTGCTGGTCCTCCTACAGGATTGCCCTCCTCCTCCTCAGTTTCTTTCAGCTTTCCCCTATAATTCAACCATAAGGGTCAGCAGCTTCTGTCCATTGGTTTGGTGTAAAGATTTGTATCTGACTCTTTCAGCTGCTTGTTGGGTCTTTTGGAGGGAGGGCAGTCATGATAGGTCCCTTTTGGTGAATGCCCCATAGCCTCAGTAACAGAATCAGGTCTTGGAGTCTCCCCTTGAGGCCCTTAATACACATACAGCAGAGGACTGCTGGGTCTGGGTTTAATCAGAGAAGATGCACCTAACCCTCAAGAGACTGGAGGTGTCAGGGAGTTTAGAAGTCTGGTGGGGTGGGGCTGGTGGGTGAAGACATCCTCGTAGAGACAGGGTAGGCAGGGAGGAAGTTTGGAATGTGGAACAGTCTGAGAGTGGACCAGGAGGGGAATAAAATCTGGGGTGTAAAATAAATAAATTAAAAATAAATTCTTTGCTGAGGACGTCTCAACTTCCTTTGGGGAGGTGTGACTGACTCTGCTTCCCAGGAATCAGAAATAATTAGTGACAGATCCAGACAGAACAATCCTGTTGGCCAGGGGTGACCATCAGATTGCTCAGGAAGGAAAGAACATGCTGATGAACTGGTGACCTACAAGCCCCTGGCATTGGTGTCCAACTATTTCAGTCCTGAGAGACTGGGATTGAATTTCTAGGGTTGCTTGAGAGGACTCGGGACATTCTGCAGGGTAAAAGGAAGGACATGAGGTGAGGAAAAGGTTTCTACCATGTTACTAAAAGACACATGATAGCTCAACAGGGAACCAAGAGTCAGGTTTAATATTGGCGCTGCCCCACACTTAATAGTTGAGGTCAATGGCTTATCGAGTCCTTCCAGAGGGCCACAGAAAGGCCAGGCAGCAGAGCAGAAGGCAACAAGCAGGAAAGGCTGAGCCATAGGAAACAGAACCAGAGTTCACAGATGCCAGTTTATCTGCTGATAGCACCAGGAGGCACTCCTAACAGACCAGAAGCCAGGCTTTGCACACGGCTGGAACTGCTGCTTGTATAGGTCTCTAAGAGCCTTTCAAAACATGTCCTTTCCCAACACAAGAGTTACATTAGCACAGATGCTCCAAGTTGATAAATTTCCATGGATGATCACCCAGCTAGAGTAAGAAAGCACATGCTGTGACCCAACATGTCTTCACTGAAAATTTTCTAGTTATGAATTGCAACATCAATATCTGATATACAGGATAGTAGATATTCGACCCCCAAAGGGGTCATGGCCCACAGGTTGACAACCTCTCCTTTAGATGAAGTGAGTGTGTATGGAATGAAAACGGGAACAAGGCTAGACTCAAGATGTATTTGGATTCGAGCAACTGCCCTGGAGTCTTGGAAAGAAAAGTAGACTCTCCCACAGGGGCTTAAGTGCAGGATGTAAGATGGCACCAACTGAGGCAGGGAGGCCTTTCAATTTGTGTGGTGGGGGTTCAGAGGACGGTACACAGGAAGCCCAAGTGATACAGTTTCTCTCCAGATACTTTGCCTATGTTAACTGTTGAGCTAGAAAACACAACAGGAAAGAAACTTCTGATAGCAAAGGGGCAGAAACGGGAAGGGCATTCAGAGGTCAGTCACTATGACGGACTTTGTGGCCTTGTTGGTGGTACAGAGGGTGTATTTTTGGCCTGTGGGTCTTGTGAGCTGAAAGAAATCAGGAAAGGGAAGCTGAGCATTCAGTCTTGTATAGATTGGGGGTTCATTGCACTGCTGTAAGTAAAAGTTGTCAAGGCTTTCCAACAACCTTGGTAGTGCTGGAATTAATGCATAGATGTCCTGAACCCACAGAGAGGCTCTGCTCTTTGGCTCCTTGAAGGGCATCTGCCATTAGGAACAGAGACTTGGAATGTTCCAGAAATCCCTTTAGCAAAAGCAGCCTTCCAGCCACCCAACATCTATGGAATATACTAAACTTAAGCCACTGGGAGAGCAACTGTGAAGATGAAGCCCACTGGGGCCCATACTGTATCCCTTTGCTCTGTCTTTATCAGCAGATGTTGGTCAGCATGATGCTATGAACTCATCTCTTCCCATCTGTTTTGTGTTCTGGGAAGTAAACCACATTTAAATCCAAAGGGCTAAGTACCCAGCTGCTTCTTCTAAGGACTCAAACTTGATTATTTTTTTTTCCTCAAACTTTAACCTATCACTCACTCTATTTTGGATAGATGTCTAGAGAATATTATTATTATTATTTGCATCTTTGAAATGATAAAATCCAGTGGTTGACACCCATTGAAATCATTTGCAGGATCATAGAACAATGTTTAGAAAATGCTGACAGTAGGTTCATGGGAATTATTGATTTTTTTCTATTAATTATTGCTATTGATTTATTTTAAATGGAAAAAACCTGCTGTGGGTGTGGCATTATGAACTATATTATGAACCAGGAACCAAGAAAATGTGCTAATCATGAAAAGCCTAGAGCAAGGTGTAGACTCCCTTCTTTCTGATGGATGGGCTGTTCACACCTCAAACTAGGTTCCTAACACACAAGTATTTGTTCAGCTCTCTCACAAATGGCCTTGGGTGCAGTTCAGGCTAAGTGTGTGCTTAATAGGCACAAGGCCCAGGCTTCACTCCCTAGCACCAAAAGCGCTAACGTTACTCTATTATCAATGTACTATAGTTGCTCTATGGAAAGGGGAAGGTTGGACCAGTCAACGTGCTTTGTAAGAAAGCACAAATGAATGAAATAATTTATTTTGTAATATCTGTTTCCCTCTTGGTCAGATTTTTATTTAGTGTCTCCAGCTGTTTCTTCTTTAGAAGAAGCAAGCCTATCTCATTGACATTGAAAATGAGTCATGTGACAAGTCTTACTGCTTTCCTTTTGAGAGATATTTTTATTAATTTCGTTTTGTTTCCATTAATTTTAGCAATAGGGAAGATACAGACTTGTGGCAGATAGGGGCATGATCAAATAGAAACATGAGTCCTTTGTCTGTTAGAAAACACCATGTGGAAACTGACAAAATCCTCATAGACTTTCCTAGAAAGATTGACTGTCAAGAGGTCTTTTTCTTCCTTTATTTTTTTCTCAAGATGGACAACAGACAGCTGCAGGAAGGCCTGAGTTGCATATTGACCATCTATTATTACCGTGAAAGCATGAGACTGCCTGGGAGAAAAGCCAGGATTTGTAGAGGCTTGCCTCACCTGTACATACTTAGACCATATTGCCAAAGAGGCTCACATGCTATCAATGAATGAAAAACATCAAACTTTTGAAAGATATGAAGTCTCCTCCAGCATTGCTGATGGCATGCTGTGAACTAACTTAGAGTCATTCAACCCATCCCATTCCCCTTCTCCCATCCTTTAAAATTAAAGAATATCTTACATTCTTGGATTTATCAGGACCCAAAGCCTTCTCAAACACTGGGCGGGGAGTGTGACGAGCTCTTGGTGACAGGAAAGGGACTCTATCAGCAGCACAGGATTTCAAGCTAATTTGATTAAGATATCAAACCAGCATGCTCAAGATTCTGATTTCTGTTAAGAAGCTTGCTCCCTTAGGAAGGGAAACGATCTAACTTTCTTGACCCTCCGTTTCCTTCTCTGTAAACAAAGGGATAAGGCCCTATCTGGTCATTTCCAGTTCTGCCTCAGAGAAGGTCAAAGTCATTTGACATTGTCAAGGGCTTGCTTTTCTGCTTGGTGAGATAGGTGGTTCTGAGCTTATGTTCCCTTCTTTTAAAATGTGCTCATCCTTCCTGCTTCTCAGTTCCCCTACCTTTCCATTGCCTTCTCCTCACAGCTGCACAGTAAAAACCATACAAAGGAAAGGAAGCTGCATCTCATTGCCTGTGTGTTTTTCCCAACAGACATAGTTGGAAGACAGCTAAGCTGCCTTGCTTCTTCCCGTTTTTTGTGTTTGTTGTTGTTGTTGTCGTCATTTGTTTTGTTTTTATGGCTTCGTCTGACTTACATTTTCTGTTAAGTTTCTTTCTGTAACTGATTTTCATTTATTCTAATTCAGGAAATAATTTAGTTCATTATCCCACATGCAATAAAAACAATAGCACTTATGTGTCTTCTTTTTAGATGCTGCACATTAGCAAAGTTCATTCGGGTTTCCCCGCGACACGTTGCTTCAGCAGGTTTGCTGTATGCCTGTTCTAACTACTTCATATGACTATTAATCATGTGCCTAAAGGAAACAAACCAACCTGAGATGGAATTCAGCTCAGCAAATGTTTGCTCAGTATCTCTCATGGGCCTGGTTTGGGTGCTAGGTGTACAGAGGGTACAAAGATGTATCAGAACCTGTGACAGAGGAGGCCAGAGAAAGTGGGTGAAAATTTGCCTAACCTGTCAGTTTACTTGTATGAGCAGGAAGGGTGCTTGGCAATCTGAATCCAGAGAAAGTGGTGGGCGGGTTCATCGGTGGCTTCTTTGGTAAAATATTCAGGGTCTGTAAGGGTAATGTTTTTCAAGTCCTGGAATGAATGTTTCAGTGGGTACAGTCAGGCCTTCCTCCTTTGGCAGTGTGGAGCCATGGAACATTTTCCCCGATGCCACTGTTGCTTTGGGAGGTTGAACAGCAAGAGTGTGTGGGGCAGTGAGTGGGCAGGCTATGGGTCTGGAAGAGACTTCTCCCTGTCCTGCTCTTGGTTGAAACACCTCTTGCCAATCCCTACTCCATGTGGTTGCAGAAGCTCATGGCTATAAAAATGTGTTGACCCAAGAGGTTTAATATTAACCAAAGTTATAGTCAAAGTCAATTCAGAGGATTCAAGAAAAAAAAAAAAACCTGATGCTAATAGAGAAATAGAAGTCAATATTTGTAATGTGAGTCACAGGCTTGAAATAGAAAGCTAAAACACATCAGCCCTGCAGTTCCCAGCGGGCCATGGGCTACACAGCCAGCAGGTCTGCAAACTAGGCTGACCACCCTCCAGGGCTATTTTAAAACCTCCTCTGGCCCCTTCCTCTAATTGCTAAATTCCAGAGGCTGCTATTCCCGGGGAGCTCACCAGATAGCCAGCTCTGGTGACATCATGGCTGCTTTTGAGTGGGTCAATGGAAAAATGATTTTTTCCCCCAGCTGTGAGTAACCCTTCTCTCTAGTGACGTGACATGGAACTAACTTATCATGATTTTGTTTTGTGATCTACAGTTCACTTCACAGTGCCTGTCATTGTTTAAGGCCTAATCATTTGCTTGTTGCCTAAGTGGAAAAGGCAAACAGGAAGAGAGAAACAGGAATATCCAAAATTATTAATGGCTTTTAATTTCTCTAAATATTTGATATATTAATACTAGAAGAGACATGTTTCCCTCTCAGGGATCTTGGCAGAATGGGGAGCTTCTAGAATTTTCCTTGATAAGATTAGTTCCATGGCTAAGTGTAATGTAGCTTTATCCTGGCTCTGATGTCAGTCTTCAATTGACAACTTTACTAACATACTCTTAAAGAGTGAGAGAATTAATGAAAATAAAGGGGAAAAAGGATAGGTCATCATGAGCCTACCCTGTGAGTACAGTGTTTTGCCTACTGTGGGGATAGAATATCCACTGAGAAAGGCAAAAATTAGCTATTCTTCATCCAACATATTGAAATAACCTAGGACCAGATAACATCTTATAGAACAACTCAGTAAAATTTGAGTCAGGCTCAACATAGTCTCAAGTTTACAACTCAAACTATCACTTCAGTGAATCCTCTGGAGACCTAAGCAAGGTATAACATCTCGATCTTTCTTGGTTCTCTTTTATTTGTTATCTAGGAATTCCAGTTAGCATTGCTCAGCTTGGACAATGTCATCTTAAAATAGAAGCTATGCTACCTGGTGCTGAGAGTAAAGATGGCCAGGCAAAGAAGAAATAGGAATGACCACAGTTGGATCAGAACAGAGATAACTATAGCTGATGAATCAAGGTAGGCAAGCAGCCAAAATGTTCTGCCTTGAAGTTGGTAATTTTTCTTCCCTTCTAGTACAGACCTCACCAAGGCCAAGTAGTTTATCTTAAGTCACCTATCCCTGACCCAGCATCTGCTTCCTCATCAGCATGATGGAATGATCATAACCGCATCTCCCTCAGCATGTTTGGAGAAGTAATTAATGCTTGCCAGGTGTTTTGAGAGCATTGATAAAAGACACTCTACCTACCCAGGGTGTCATTATATTGTTTTATTTTCCTCTTCATAGCCAAGATCCAGTCTCTGATAATTTAGAAATGAGACAAATTAGAAAAATGTCAACTGTGATGAAAGCCACCTTAACATTTGAATTTCTGGTGAATTACATGCACAAGAAGTGGGAAGCCACAGTTGCCTTCAGATTCAACCATGGGATGACTTTTTAAGGCTCTATTTAAATCTCTTTAAAAGTAGTAAGTTATTAAAGGCAGGTGTCAAAAATGGACTTTGTAAGTGGTTTCAGATATGCCGAAGCTATACATGATTTTGTGTGGATTTCTTTCTGTTTCTGTAGAACATTGTGTATCTTGTCGGCTGGTAGACAGGATGTATAGTAACTAGTAATTTCAGTGTATTATACTCGTGTGAAAATTGGATTGCAACCAAAACGCTTCAGGATAGGATCCTCCTCTTACAAAACACAGAATATGATACATGTGACATGTAAATTAAGAGAGATTTTATTTCCCCTCAAGGAAGAAGCATTGGCCTGAATGCTTGTATGCTTATTATAGGATACTTCCATCATATCTTTCGAAAGAAAGGTGGAGATGACCAAAGGGCAGAAGGTCACCTACGTAATAAGGTCCACGTGAGATGTTAATTAAAATGGAATGTTTTAGGAGGATACATATGCCCCAACCACATAATTCTCCTGTAGCTTACTCTAAATTGGTCTTTACCTTCTTTGAAATTTTTCTAAAGACTACCCCCTGTTTAATTATGAATTTTGTATAAAACATTTATAGGTAGAAATTAGGGCATTGGCAAATATCTTGAAATGAGTACAAAGTTTTATGTACCTGTGCATTTTGTCACCTAAAATAGTTTATACCCTTTCCACTTTACCTATGGCATGATTTGTGACTTCTGAGAACCATTATGCCATGGGAACTAGTGAAGAGGAATCGTGTGGATATGAGTGAAATTTGTATGCAGTGTAGATTTATCTCCACATGAAAATTAGGCACATGATTTTCTGATAATATTCAATTGTATTTTGCTTGATGTCACCCCAAGCCTTTTATTGTCTTGTAATTTTTACCCAATCACAGCTACTCAACCAAAGTCTGAAAGTGCACGCAAAGTATGTGACCTTATACCCACCTGTATATAAAAACGCATCTTAAGGGTGTGTCGTTCATAGCTCTTCTCAAAGGAGAGCAAAGATCATCACTTGGAATCCAGCCTATGATTGGGGGTGGCAGGACAAAGGGTCAGTGTTAAGGTGGGGCTGAAGCAACACATTCTACATTTTTCCCTCTCAGTCTTCACCATCTATAATATGCAGCATAGCCTGTTTGACTAAGAGGTAAAATTTAGAGAAAGGATAGCTAGTATAACCTGAAACTATATGTTCTGCATTAGAGAACAGACATATAAAACAAATAAGAAGGGCATTTACATTTTGATTTGGGAAAGTCTGAGGTAGAGTCAACTACCCAGGATCTAACGGCAATGCAGAATAAGCATCAAGGCTGGATATAGGGTGCTAGGGTAAGGATCAACCCTTCCCTCATTTGTCTTAGGAAGCTAGATTAATACTTTGGAAGCTGTCTCTGACCCATGAACAGAGACCGTGTCTTGATAATGCATACCAATGGATGCCAGAGGTCATCTTAAAAGGTTAAAGTTCAGCTAATGCATATTGCATATCCGTTCTGATGAATACGTAGATGGGAACTAGGAAAGGCAAGAATTGTGCATCTGGTTGGTCATCCAGAGAACAGCAATGATTGTGTTCTAATCACAGGTTGTAGGGTAGATTGCCTACAGAGACAATAACCATACCACTTCCGCATAGAGAGAGAATCTACTTTTCTATCTCTTGAATATGGGCTGATATTGAACTTTGCTCTGACCAGTTGAATATTGCTGAAGGAATGTTCTGGGATTTCCAAACAGCTATTGCAGAGATATCTTATAACATTTTAAATAGAATATTTGTACTACTTCTTTGAGAACACCATATGTGCATACAACATATTTTGTTTTTATTACTCCCTTATACTTCCTCTTAACTCCTCCTTGATCTATCCCCTGAGCCCCACCCCTCCCAACTTCATGTCATTTCCTAGAACTTACATTTTAACCCTTGCTCCTACTCTAAGATGCTAAATTATAAAAGCTCAGGCCGTCTCGGTAAAGAGAGAGAAGCCACCTAGAGAGAGGCATCTGAAGAATGAGAGATCACAAAGAGAGGCCATAGAAGGAAAATCAAGATGTTCTTTCAGACAATGAGCACCAAGGCCAGGTCATGAGGAACCCTCAGCCTAGCCCTACCTGGTCCAGGCCAGCTAACAGCTAAGTACAGCTGCATGAGGTTGGTCCAGCCACCTTCCATGAAGCAGACTATCCACCCTTCCCTACCCAAATTCCTGACACACAGGATCATGAGTAGTGAAATGATTGTTGTTTCAGGGTGATGTGTTCTAAAGGGGATGTGTTGTGTATAGCCATAGATAACTGAAATAGTGCCTGAATGGTTCTGGGGACGTTGGGCTGAATTCAAGATGGAAGCCTTTCTACTATCCTAATGGAAGGTTGGAAGTAGGAGATGTAAATAGGAAAGTTGCCAGCACTGTAATCTGCAAATCTCACGTTTCCTGAATACAGATCTTTGGAGAGAAGACTGGACAGTTAACAATGTAAAAGAGTGTTTTATAGAGATACAGTGCTAAAGGAGGTCAACGCCATCCATCCTGCCCACCTCCCACATTGGTAGTGAGAATTCTCACAGGTGCCTCTATCTCCATCAGAATGAGGACAAAGGTCTCTGTAGAATGGTTGCTGGAGGGGCTGACAGAGTGATCTCATTTAGCTTGTGTTGTCTGTTCAACCTGTTTGTATCCCCCCAGCTCTGGGGGATAACAGAGGAGCAGGTAATGCCCACTAACCCGACATGAAGGGAGCTTTTATATCAGACATTTGGCAGTTTCCTGAAGGAACAAAGGGATAAAGGTATTGTTATTATTTGCAAAAAAAAAAAAAAAAAAAGACTTTTGGTTTGTATTTCCGTTGCTTCTGTTCAGTGGTGCCCTTGAGGGTCAATTTTTATAACATTCCATCTATCTAAAGCACTGCAGAGAGACAAAAATCCCACCAGCCACGGGTGGGAACCATTCCATGTCCTGCCGACTTTTGGGACAATCCACTGCATATACCGCGCCTCTGACTTCAGATATGAATAGGTACAATTTTCAGAGTTTTCTATGTAGTTCTGATATCTATTCATATTTTAATAAACAGTGGGTTTTTTTCTTCAGTGAATAGGAAAATACTTTAATATCCAATAGGAATATATTGTGTTTCTATTTTGTAGAAGCCACGAGATAAGCCAGTTATGGACGGTCAAAGAAGTTTTCTTCATGTCTGCCTGGTTTCATTGCATAGGTTCTTTATTTTCTGTTCCTGTTTTATTTCATACTCTTTCTTGTAGCTTCGAATAACTTTTTCCTTTGGGTTGAATTTGTGGGTAAGTTGAGGCAGAGAAAACAAAAGCAGATTACCTATGTGCCCATTTTCCTGCGCTCTTTAACTGCAAACATGAAGAATGAACCCAAGTTCACAGGGCTGGAAGTTTTATATTGTATGCTGTAGCCCTGATGCCACAAAGGAGTTAGCATCCTATGCACCACTGCTTTTGCAGTACTTATTAGATTCCATCAGGACCCAGTTTAGCCATCAAACAGTACATACATTAGGGATGAGTGATTGTCCTAATCTAACTTGAGAGGACTTTACTCAGATTGGAACGGGCTAAAGTCCCACACTCTTCTGTTGGGAAAAGTCCCTCCTAATGTAACATTTCCTCACATTCCAGCCATACCTTATGTTGCTAAGAGACTTCCATGTCCATACTGTATGACTTAATGATTTGTAGATGGCAAGAATGTTAACTCAGTTACTCAAAACTGATAGATAGGGTATCAGGCAGGTTAATTTGCTACTTTGTTATCCTCTCCCAAAGAACTTGACCTAAGCCTCCTTCTCCATATCATAGGTCGTCTTTATTGGCCTCCACATGTTTGGTAAAGAACTTACAAGGGACCATACTCTTCGTTCTTGTGTTTCCATTTACTGTATAGTTTCACTCAGGGCAGTAGAGTTTATTTTTGATAACATGCAAAAGCAGTGGTAATGTTATAATTGGAATATTTTGAGTTCATGTGGAAAAATAATGCTGGAAAAAGGCCCTATTTAGATTGAAAGTGGGTTTGAGTTTCTGAGGAGAAAGTACTTAAGGGTCTTCAACCTTAAATCAAACATCAACTCTTATCAGATTGTATCAGGGAGACAAACTTCCAGGAAGGCTGTGATGTGAAGGCTTGCTGGCTTCCGCATCCCTTCTACCTTCCTTCCAGCCTCTCCTCCATAAACACAGCCACAGATGGAAATGTGAGCTGCAGGCTGTCTCCTGTCTGCAGGGTATAGGAGATCTCTGTGTGCTTGGGTCTGAATAGCCTCTGTTTTGAGTAATCCTGGAAAGGTACTAACACCCCAAGATAAGCCAGAAAAAGGCGTTAGCACTTTGTGTGACTTCAATGGAGGAAATAGGAGGG
The DNA here is from genome assembly GCA_021653895.1 of Mastomys natalensis. Taxonomy (NCBI): domain Eukaryota; kingdom Metazoa; phylum Chordata; class Mammalia; order Rodentia; family Muridae; genus Mastomys; species Mastomys natalensis. Next base: position 389,759 of record JAJTUV010000303.1, read on the forward strand.
ATGAAGTCAAAAGGTTTAAAAGTGAATTATAAATCAAACGGTCTCAGTTGCATTCTCAAAGCACTTGGCCTTTAACAAACTGAAGGTTATTTCTCAAAGATAAAATAGCCCTGTGGGAGGACATATAAAATTTCACAGTATGATTCCAACCTATAATGAGAATTTTTTTACAAACTAGCACCAGTAAGACCCACATGTAACATTTCTGCAAGTATGTACAGAAGATACACTTTCAAGGATAACTTGGCCTCTGAAAAATGCTCAGACAATTCAAAATGATTTCAATCTCTTTTTTGTTTAAAAGTTTTAATTATTTTACACACACACACACACACACACACACACACACACACACACTTGCATGCTTTCCTATTGGGAAAACACACCTTTTAAAAAAATTCCATTGGAATTCACTTGTGGCGCCTGAATGAAAACTTCAGACATAGATTGAACAGGAAGTAATATTAAGATTAAGGGTTATTAACTAAAAGATTGTATCACCAGTGAATGGTACACACATGGATGGCTACTCTTTAAGTGGTTGACAAAAGAAAGCTGGAAAAGTCCGGAAAGAGTGGAAGCCTCACAAAACAAAAAATACAACAACAAACTCTGGTCCTTTTTAACTCAGCAACTCGAGTTTAAAAACCAGACTTCAAAATGTCATACCACAATCCTGAGCATAAAAATGGTACCCTACACACCTGAGAGTAAGAAAATGAGAGCTATCAAATAAGCCTCTGATTAAAGTTCTTTTACTCTGATTTCCTCCTAAACTCAGGATCTAGAAAGAGTCTCTTCATGGGCACCCTCAGAAGATGAGTGATAAATGAACCTCTTCTGTCAGGTAGAAGAGATGTTCTTTCACCTTGCCTGACACATCAGGGGCTTCCCCAGAGGACCACACATGTGAGGCCCAATCCCCTTGGCCTCTTAATCTGCTTGTCCCTGGCTTTTCACTACTTCCATGTTTGAGATGGTTGTACATCACTCATGATACACTAAGGTGTCACTAACCACAAAACCAGAAAGGAAATGACCAGGCAGAATGAACCATTCACAACCTTCTCAAGTAGTGCTCCAGTGAAAACTGTGTCCACAGCAGGGCTGGCTTCTGCAGAGAGCTAATGACACAAGGTAAACAGCACTAGCTGGGACTTCATTGCCTAATTCCTAATTAAGGAATGCATCTCTGAACCCTTGGGCTTCTTAAAATGATCATTATGTGCCAGAAATGAAATGGAGGGCCACAGAATAGAATGTCACTGCGGTGACAGTGCTCTGACACGGATGAAGGAAGCAGGATGCCAAGGTTGCAGTCTCAGAGGAAAAGCCCTACTTGTGACAAGGGAGAGGAGATCAGGGCCTGAGAACAAATCACCAAAGGCTAGAAGGGAACTTGTTTCCTTCAGGGAAACTGGCTAAGTTTCCAGAACTAGCTGTGCAACCTCCTGGTTAGATGCATGGCCTCTCTGATCCTCACCTTGCCTCTGGAATTATAATAATAATATTCCCTTCAAGTGTTGCCAGAGGAGGGTCAGTGGCAAGATGTGTGTGAATCACTCTGGTCATCAGTCAGTATTATGTAAGAATTGTATTATTATGACTATTATTATGAATGCAAGCTTTAAATGCTAACCATGTGATATATACATATCTGTACCTCCCTTCTCCCCCAAGATGAAGAACCTTCTTCAATGAAGCCATTTGAAACCAGTACAGCAGATATGATAATATTTATTTTATGAGTGAGTCTTTCTCAGTAATTCACTTATTTGAGCAATATTTATTTCTTAACCACACCATTTCAATCACTTTTCCCGTTGCTCAGGACACAAACACATATAAATCAAGGTCCTTGCCTTCAGCTCTCAAGGAGGACTGGTCTACAAGGAAGACACCCTATATACAGATAACAGACAAGATATAGAAATAAAGTTGCTAGAGCCAAACTCAAGTGTAGATGCATGGTACCAGGGCTACTAACCAGGAAGCTAGGAGTTACGGGACCTTAGTGAAGGGTATTGTATTTGAGTTTGTACCCTAAGTTCAAATTTACCAACCGACATGGCCGTGAAAGACTATTTCAAGCAGGGAAGGTGTTGTGTAAAACATCAAGGTATAAAATGGCAAGATACATGAAATGAATGGACATCACCCAAATACATGAGTTAGGGAGACTGTGGGAGAGAGACCAGGAGGGGAGTCACTCCTTCCTATGGTATGTCTGAGTGTGGCAACAGCCTTGGGAAGAGAAGAAAGATATAGAAGCTTGATAGAGAAATCCCAGAAGAAACATGGAGCAGAGGGATGCAGTCAGCACGCAGGTGACTTGGTGTGGCTTTAGCAGAAGGCAGGACATCTCACCATCTGAGAATGTAGGAACAGAAGCAAATCAAGATGGGTGTGGGTGGAGATAAGCTTACAGTGGAAGATACTATGTACGTCACTGCGTTCCAAATGGCTTGTTTCATTTCCTAGGCCTCTTTGAGGGTCTTCACAGGGCTGGCTGTTAAAGCTGAGTTTGCAATAATACATTCTTTGCTATCAGTACACTGCCTTAGGTGTTGTGGTAAATGTTTCACAAGTTGGGACATTGAATCCTGATGACAGCCCCCTGAAGTGAGTATTATTATTAATATCGTTGTCACCCAGGAAGATTTTTCTAATATAACTGGGAGTGAATATTTGCTAAGTTAAATGTGTGTGTGTTGGGGGATGGGGTACAGAACTGTTACCTAAACCTGAGTTTTGAGGAAGAAGTCAAAGGAAGTCAGGATGAGGAACTCGGGAACTTAGCAACTGAATGAATGGCCAGGCTCTGCACAGGTCCAGCAAAGATTATGAGAATATGTTTGTTCTGGCACAAGCTGGCGCAGATAGTGAACTTTTCTCTCCATGTTTAGTGTTCCCAGTGCATGGAAAATACAGAAGTGTGGTGGTGAGGGTACAGATGCAATGAGCAAAGAACAACAGCATAAGGAGGCTGAGTGAGACTGAGGCTAGAGTTTGGTGCTTATGTAGAAGAGCAGGGCTGCATCCACAAAAGCTGCAGAATCTCAAACAATGAAGGAGGCACTGGGAGACAAAGGTCACCATAGGGAGAGCAGAGGGATGTGAGAGGACAGGAGGTCACGGCATAGGATATCGAGGTTTAAGTTCTCAGACACGTAGCAGTTCTGGGTAGCAGCCAAGCCTAGGACCTGCTCTCGGAGGGCACCTGCTTGCAGGGGAGCTAAAGTTCACTGTCACATTTTATACATAGGAAAATTGTGTCTGTAAGTGCAGCTATCAGCCATGCTGAGTCTAGACATACTACACTGTTGATAAGATGCAGATTGGCAATGATAGTTCTGACTCAAGTGGCAATATCGCCAAAGTGACTGAGATGGATAATATCTTAAGTGACAGTGGGAAAGGAAATGGTGGAACAGAAACGTAAACACCAAACAGCGATGAGGATTTTGTTTTGCTTTCATGTAAGAGTCAAAAGTGGTTTTGAGCCATGAAACTGTCACACACCTTGTAACTGTAGCAGATTCTGTGACAATGGGACACAGAAGTGGTGAATTTACAGGGAGAATGGTCAGAGTGGCTGGAGAGGAGAGTGCGGAGGCGTTGGTGTGGAGAGGGATGCAGACCCTGGTAAGCGTTCTCTGAACACCAGGGTCATGACACCACTAGGGAGCTTGGTAGAATGCAGGCCCTGGCCCTAGCTCAGCCTCCTGAATGGAAATCAGCATTTAACAGTATCACCAGGTAAGGCATGTGCAAAGTATGCTTTTAGCAAGCACTAATTCTAGGGAGGTCGATTGCAGATGGAAGAGGGAAGAGTTACTCTAAACTGTGGTTAGTGATTTCAGCAGTCTGTCCCTGCTCACAGGAGGAGGAAACCACCACCTGCTGCTGATGATAAAATTGTACTCCCAACTCAGCGCGCCAAAGCGCAATAATAAAGCATCAATTTGAATCTCCTAACAGGCTCAGTGGACTATTTTCTTTTTTTCCACTCCTGTAGGCCAGGTGAGAGGTTGTCTGTTACCAGAGGCTTCTTACCTTGGGGGAGGTGGAAGAGAATGCAAAGGCAGTTCCATAAGGGCTTTCAGACTTGGAGTGAGTGGGGAAGCCAGGAGACAGAGCCTGGGCCAGACTTCTCTACCCTGGTGTGTTCTAAGCATCGAACCACACTTCCTCTTCAATCACTCCCTGCTGGCCAAAAGGCTAAGGGAAGACGATGCCAGGGAATCTGTAATTGTATAGCTTTTCCAGTGAACCACTCCAGATCTACATAAGCAGGCATGTCAAAGCCGACTTTCCCCTCTGAACACTCCACGGTGACCAAATGGGCTGGAGGAAGTCGGAGAAATGCTGTGAACGATCCTGGGCTGCACCTCAGAGACTAATAAATAATTACTAATGGGAAAGAAAACAGAGGCAAGCGAAGGAGCGAAGCAGCAGGCCAGACAGTCAGCGTGGGTTCCGGCCCACAGAGGGGGACAGACTGGGGCTAAGTGCAAACAAAAAGCTTTAGCACAGCACCAGCACTGACCCAAAGACAGCAAAAGCAAGAGTAAAGTTGACGGGGAGGTGTTCTGTTCCTGCATTTGATCCCTCTGCTCACAGCATGTTTCGGGGACTTACTGAAGCTGAGAATGGGACTGTTAAATCATTTGCCATATGAGTGCTGTGTGAAGCCAAATGCTTTGCTTCCCCTTTAGAGGGCTCATATTCTGCTGTATTTTAAGGGAAAGAATTGAGGGTCTCTGCTAAAGTATTGATATGAGGGGAGACTTTTTAACACAGACAGCAAAAATGGCAGGGCAGAGAAGCATGGGCAGGTGCCATACTGTAATCTGTCCACCTCTTAAATTATGCAGCATATGTATCACAATATATTGAATTTAAAACCTGAAGTATGACATTTCATAAATAATTCACACCGGCTTTTTCATTAAGTGTGAGTCGAGGCTTAGGACAATGATACTTGAATTTTTTTTTTTTTTTTTGTCCGTGTCTCATTTAAATACAGGTGTGAAAAGGAAATTACAGCAATGTTCTAGTAAGGCAGTATGGCTGGGGAAAACACATTCAAGGACATGCTCTTTCCCCAGGAATAATCCAGAAAAAAACTAAGCAATACATGAAGTTTTTTAATACATAAAGTCCATTCAGGCTTCTCCCACACATTATCGTTTCATAATATGTGCTGGGTAGAGATGATTGCCCACTTGGAATAGCACCTCCGCTCTGTGGGATCCTGGTTCTGAGGCACATCATCTGAGCCTTAGGAATGCTGATGTCTCCAGACACTGCCTGTCTGTAAAGTACTTCTCCAAATCTTCCTTTTCTAGGTCCCATGAGGAACTCTACAGCCCAGGAGTGACTATTTCACTTGGCTTATGATTTAGTTCTTAAAGACTATTCATTTTCATTTGTTAATTAAAATACCATGTAACTGCAACCAGGCTGGCAATATGTCAACCGTTGTGCATGTTGGCTTATAGACATTGGCTCTGCCAATGTATGATCCATGTTCTGTAGAAAGGAAGGATTTAGGGTTGGTGTGGTCAGAAATACCAGTGTTTAGAAACATGGGTAGAGAGACCAGTGTTTCTTCTCGATCCTTGTATGTGCGGTTACATTTCTGTTTCTAACATTATTCATAGGCTAAGTGACCATCCTGTGAACACATTGAATTTAAAGTTCTGTAGAACATTGGGAAATATCCTTAAGAGACGTGGTTCTTTACTCTCTTCCACCTCTTTCTCATTATGTTTGCTATAATAAAGATACAGACAAGATCAAATGAGCTGCTTTCCAATGAGACTGAGCAAGGAAAAGATGCTACCTAGAAATCCCCCCAAACAAACTTAATTATGGATTGTACATACAGGCATTATTTTTTTAACTTGATAACTGTATTCACTTCGGCTCATTTATAAATAGAGTATAGCACAAAGTTCTTCTGTCTTGAGATAGGAAATGAATCTTCCTGATGAATAGCCATTGTGTGTGTGTGTGTGTGTGTGTGACAAGTGAAATTGCAACTTTATATAAGAGCAGGGCCTGACAAAAAAGACCAATTTGGGGGTGACCAGGAAGAGTTATAGAAGAAGGAGCACTTTGTAAGAGTCTTGAAATAAGTGTCAATTCTATTCATTAGGAATTGAGAAAGAGCTCTCCTCTCTCTCTCTCTCTCTCTCTCTCTCTCTCTCTCTCTCTCCCTCTCTCTCTCTCTCTCTCGCCCGCCATCTTTCTCCCCACTTCTTCTCCCACCCTCTATCCTAATAAACCCACTTTCTCCTGTGGAAAAAGAAAAAAAGGAATTGAGAAAGAGGTGATATATCCAAAGAGTCAAAGGCACAGAAAAGCCGAAATGAGCTGAGGACCTGAATCCACAAGTCAGGTTTTCTGTAGGCAATGGAGGACTGACAGGATCAGACATACAGATATTCTGATGTTCTACAACCCGGAAGCCACAGTGGGGAGGTGGAGGCTGAGTAATGCTGAGCTGTGGACAGGTGTGAAGTGAGGAGGGCCATAATCAGGAAGCTTATTCAGATTAGTGTGCCGGCAGGGCAATCTGCAGGAATTCTCAGGCTGGATCAAACGGCTGTCCTCTCCAGATCCAAGATAATTTTTATCACTGCCTGAATTCTGTAGAACTGAAATCATCTTTATGACATTATCCCCAGATGAGACTGGAAACTTCTTAGTTATAAAGTTGGTGCTTTATTCATCCCTATGCCCTACAGACTCAGAGCCATCCATGCTAACTACAGATCCTATATTCATAAGTACATATTAAAATAAAGGAAAGAAACTTCAGGTTCATATAGAGGGAGCAAAACAAAGAGAGGAAAATTGGAAACTGATTCCGGGTTTGAAGTCTAGACTGCCTCTAGGATCAAGGTCATATTTATAGAAACAGGGAAGTGAAGAGAAGGAACTTCCTAGAAAAAAATGCAAAACTTTAATAAGTTAATTTTTAAGCCAACAGAGTAGGGAATGTCAGCAAAGCTTATGGTTAAAACCATGGACTATATTGTTCTAGGATACAACCATGGTAGACTGGAGAGTGATTGTTGCATTTTGCTCAATATCGGACTGCAAGTCTTAGTGGCTTTTCACAACAGGAGACTAGTGTGTCTTACAGAACTCATCTCCTGTGACCTGGGTACTGTTCTGTGACTCTTCTAGTCTGTTCCTGGCTACAAGTACCTGGGATACAATATCATCTCTGTGGAGGAGCAGAATAAAAGAAGGCATAGAATCAATTATACAAGCTCATTTAAAAATTGTAAATCTTTGCACAGAAATGAAATATCTAGAAGCACCTACTTATATTCCAAGAACAAGGGAAAGTCACATGGCCAAGATGACATCAGTGGATCATGAATCTTGGTTAAGGAAGGGACAAAACAAGGTCCAGTATATACACACATATAGTATCCAGGACTGTTCCAGAATCCCTGGTGAACAGGTAGCATGGATGAACACTGTACATGGCTTCCGTATCCCTTTCTCCTCTCCTTATAAAAGGCTGGTGTGTGGTTTGAGAGCAGCTCGCACAACTTTCTTTTTTTTCCTTCTCCACAATCTGAAAGACCATTCTTTTGTGATGTAAGTAATAACAACTGCAGGATACTATATTTTGTTCTTTTCTTACTAAATCAAGAATGTTCACTCTTCCCCTGAGAAGAATCCCTTTTTACCTTCTCTGTGGCATATCTGAATTCTCAGCACCATTACTCCTATGCTTTGGGGGCCATTATTAAGTAAAATTAGAGATACGTGAACATATCCCCGGTTTAGCAATTTAACCTTGAGATAGGAACATGAATGCCTTGTGACCCAGACAGTCACAATATGACAACAGGCCAATAGTGCTTATAACATGGAGACACCTTCAAAGAAATGGTTCACACCACAGGCTAACAAAGCCACAATATGTTTTTACCTCCCAACTCAGAATGCTAGGCAGATAAAACCTACATGTGCTTCTGGAATTTGCTATTTAATATGATTGGCCTTCAGCTGAGCATTGGACATACGTACTCAGATCATTCACTGTGTTCTAATATAGGAATTAAAGAAAACAAAGGAAAAAGAAAGAAACTGAAGTGATACGTTATACTACAAATCAGAAGAGATCAAAATCCAAGGATGGGCAGGCCATCACCGCATCCTGCAGATATATAGACTCAGAACAAAGGGAAACAAAGGGACTGTTGCATATGATGAAGTCATTCTGAAACAGTGATAGTTCTCTTAAGAAGAAAAAACAGAAGAGACACAAAGTGTGACAACAGAGACCAACATTAAAATGTGACAGCCTTAAGCCAAGAAATGCCAAGAACTTCAACATTTTTATTTATTTATTTATTTTGAGACAAGCTCTGTTATGTAACCCAGGCCAGCCTTGAAATTGCAATCCTCTTGGCCAATCTTCTGAGTGCTGGGGTTACAGGCATGAGGCACCATGTCTGACTGAAAGCAGTTTTAATGAGGATAGTGCCCTTCTTTATAAGGCTGTCAAACTTTAGCATGAGAGGCCATTGGAGTTCTATGTACACAAAGATACTGTAAAGTATGTTTAGTGTATTAAAATCTATCAGACAGAAACACGTCACCAACTGACCAACAAGAAAGAGAGCTCACATCGTCCCTGCTTTTGAGGAGTCTGTGTTGCTTTTGTTTGTGGTGGGAACCTTATTTGCATACAGCATTTACAGTCCTATATTTGGAAAATGATGCTTAGATGTTCTTGCTGCTTTAAAGATGGAGAGTTATAAAAATATTGCTTCTTTTGGTTAAATAAAGTATTGTGTTCTTTTTTTTTTTTTTGAAAAAGAGTAAGAGTGAAAATTATTATTTGCATTTTTCCTTGGAAGTTCTTGGCACAGAATGAACTGAAGGTCACCATGGCAAGCAGCAGGCTTTCCACTTGGAAGACCTTCAGGAATGCTGATGGGTGCTACTGAATGTACAGTTGTCAGCTCTGGGAAAGACAAGGCACAGACATCCACTTCAAGCTGCAGAGATGTCTGAACTCACCAGGGCTTATTAAGCACACGGTTTTGTTAAGAACCTACTCTTTGCTTCTGGCCAAGGTCACTTGGAGATTACATGTGGTACCTCTGAGCATCTGAGTCCGTAAGCATCCTCACGTATTTGCTTATGAGGTAGTGACACTCTGGACCAGCACTGCTGTTTTTCCAGTGTCACTAATGAAAACGCTAGAAAAGCTCTGGGGCCCTCTTCCTAGTGACTTACAATACGGTCAGTGCATACGCGCTGCCTCTTCAGACACACTTTCCCGTCAACTTGTAGGCCGCTTACCTGCACTCTTGGAGGGGACATCCTCCACCCTAACTTAGATATGCTAGAGATGTTCTCTACAATAACTTTGTTTTTATTTTAGACTGGGGATTTTCTTCCACTTGGAAATGCTTCTAACAGTTATATGACCAGAAGGGAAATCTATCCTTATTCACTGTTTGCCATAAAATCTTAATCGTCCCGGCTTGTCACCAGCTCCAAATTGCCGACATTCTGTTTTTATACTTCCTTCAGTAACATACAGAGATGTTCAAGTATGTTGAGAGTTGAAGGCTAATTACTGCTGAGTCATTAGATAGGTTTTTTTTTTTCCCTTTGTCCCAGTGCCATTTAAAAGACTAATGTGACTGCCGTGGCCTTGGCATCACCAAGAGCCACGAACTGTTCTAGAATCATTCAGTTCTTCTTCTCCGTAGTCCAATTCTAGTGCCCAAACCCAAGCTCTCAGAGTTCCTTGTAGGGACATAAAAATAAAAAGAGGCCAGCTAAGTAGCCAAAGACTTAATCGATTCAACACAATAAAAACAAGAGCATGATGGGGTTGGATGCCCTTTATAAGTCAGGATAAGAGTACAGTTATTCTGTAGTACAAATGAGAAGATAATTTCTCCACATTTCCACATTTTCCAGAATTCAATATTGTTTTGTAAATCTCAAAGTTACCCAGTTGTCATGCTTGTCTTTCCAGTGACTTCCCTGAATCCTGCAGTGTGGATGCTGATGTCCAGACACTGACTCTGACATCAGAGGAGTGACCTTCAGAGCCATGAAGACCAAGGCCCTGTGACATCACTGTAGTCTGGATAGCCACTTAATTAATTTTAATGACGTGATAAGTGTGATGCTTGACCTATGAAGAGATATCACAGTTATTATACATTACAGACAGCACCTCTGTACAGGTGACTCCTGCTGTTCAAACCTACACTTCCCTCCCTAATCCTGGTAAAATGCTATCTAGCAAATGATCAGTGTTGATCTAATAAGATGTTGAAATTGTTCTTTTGGGTATGCACTGAGGACGTACTACCACCCTTTGTGACAAATACACACACACACACACACACACACACACACACACACACACGGCATCAATTTAATTATAAAAATAAGATAATACTAAATGGACAGGCATCCTATAAAGTCACTGAAGAGTATTCTGCAAAAGTGAAATATTTTATATTGTCTTTGATATGAAGGATAAGTGGGGGCTAGCAGATTATCACAGAGAAAAACAAAGACACATAACTCAGTACTACCTAAGTCCAGCATTAGATCTTGGAATGTAGGGAAAGCATTCATGGAAAAAGCACAGTGGAATTCAACAATTTCTTCAGTTGAGCGACAAGATGTGGAATTAAATTTAGCTTGTAGATGCTTTTCCTTTGAGTCTTTCTGAACTGTAGCCCAGTTGAACATAAACGGAAGGAGGCTTTGCCAGCCCTGCATTACAATGAATGGTGAGTCTCAGCCAATCACAGAAGCCAAACTTCAGCCAATTGAAAACCCCTATTCATATGAGGGCCTGTTCCTATATTCATTTTCAGTCAAAACCAGCAAAGTGCTGGGCTGTGTGGTGATCTGGAGCTCTTCTGGTTCTGAGCTCTCACTGTTCAGCTTCCAATCTGCTCTTTGCTCAGTTAAACTGGGTTGAACTGACGATGCCAGAGGTGTTTAACAGTGTCGATGTTTTTGTCTTCATTCCAATCGCTATATTAATGCCATTTAAGCACACTATAAGGGGAAGCTGGACAAACAGCATATAAGAACGTTTTGTATTATTTATGCAACTTTTCTGCAAGTCTAAATGATTTTAAAATGAAGATTGTTATTGTTGAACTCTATTTGGTAGGTCGAGTTGGAGGCTCAAAATTAGACTGAAAAAAATTATAAAGTGTTTTCAACAATTTCCCAAGTTAATTGATATTTTGATTTCATTTTCACCAGTGCTGAGAACTCTGCCTTTCGTAAATATGTACTACAAGAGAGTGGAAGTATTAAAATATACTTAAGGCCATCCCATGAGTGATTTGAAATTAGTTCTAACCCCAGCCTAAAATTTACTTGATGATTTTTTTTAAAACAAACCTTAAAAAATGACCAACTTAAACAATAATTTATTTTTAGTTTTCTAGAGGTTTATTTTGTTGTTGTTATTTTATGTGTATGTATTTTGTCTGCATGTATGTATGCACACCGGGTGTGTCCAGTGCCCATAGGGGCGAGAAAAGATGTCTCATTCTCTGGCAATGTGGTTATAGACAGCTGTGAGCTGTCATGTCGGTTCTGGATACCAAACCCTGGTCCTATGGAAGAGCTTCCAGTGCTCTGAAGTGCTGATCCATCTCTCCAGCCCCAGATAGACAATTTTAAAACAAAACATCTTAATACAATAATATCCTAATATATACTAACTTGATATATACATGCTGAAACCTGACTGTTGGGATATATTAAAGCCCCTGTTTCCCACAGTTGAAGTATTATCTCTCAGTAAAAGGAAAACATTTAATGTGTACAATAGAAGCTCAGAATTTACAGCCGGGAGTCATATCTGAACTGAGCTGCACTAGGCAGCATTCGCTGGTGCTGCCTGATCTGATGTCACATGCAGGGCAAAGTACACACCTGTTTAATTGGAATCAAAGCCACAGCAAAGATACGAAGTACAACCTTGTGAACACCACCAGAAGCATCTCGAATTCATTAGACACCTGATTTCTGTGAGGGTTTATTCTGGTTGTCAACTAGGAATCCATGAGTGTGTATGTAACATTTTTTCTAAGATTAGGTTAACTGAGATCATAGTTTCAGAAAAAGGACTTATCAAGAACTGAGGTCCACGTGGCACGCTGGCTAATGATCTAACTGCATTCTACCTATGTCCTGGGAACTTGAGTGAGGCAGAATATAAAAGTAATGGACCTACTTGTTTGGCTCAAGACATTTCAAAACAGGATTGTACTCAGGCTGTGGCATGAATACTGCTTTACTCTTCTTATCTATGTCTACAGAGAAAGTGCAAACTGTGAAGTCTATGATATAAAACTGTGCAATTTAGTGAGGAAAAGAGTGCCAGTCAACTTAACCTTACAGACAAGACAGGTTCAAAGGTAACTGTGGGTATTAATGAGATTGATGCCATTAATGAGAAACTATGGTCTCAGTACCCAAAGAACAAAGGTGGCCCGGTAACAAGACCCAACTCTTGGAAGGCTCTCTCTCACAAAAGGAGAAAAATTAAATGGAAAAACTGCGCTGAAAGTGTTCTCTGCTCACAAACAACTACTTGGACAGTATTTTCCCAGGATCAGCATACAAAGGCCAATGTATCCACAGTCCCCCAAGTTTAAACGGATTGGGCTCCACTCTCAGCTAGCAGTAGATCTCAGCAGCATTATCCATGTGATATTGCTTTTGCAGGCATGTAAGATACTATAATCAAGGAGTCAGGAAGGCTTGTGACACGGTTCCAGGGAGCTGCTGAAACCAGACAGTGTGGGAGCCTGGGTCTTTTCAAAGAGGCCCTGATTGACAAATGCCTGAAGTTGTAAAGGTGAGGTTTAAGTTTCAATCAGGTCTCCAAGATGTTGGAGATTCCAGAACTGTGTGATATCCACCAAAGAAAGCTGTCAGTGTGGATGGGATACACCCAAGAGTTGTGGGTTGTAGGCAGCAGAGCCGGGGAGTGGGGTGGGGAACTGATGACTTCATTAGGATCTTTAGATGTCAGTTGTGGAACTGCGGAATTTTGTATTTTCCCTGCTGGGTTTTATTCCTCTTATAATTCCGTCATACCTAGTTGTGTCCCAGACTTCTGTTTGGAATAAAACCTTAATCAATACCATTAAGTATTGGAATCATATAACCTGGTTTTTACTTTATAGGAAATCACAATTCAGAGAATGCAGTACCTCTCAAATGAGACTTTGGAATTTAGACATTTAAAAAGTTTTTTAAAGGTTTAAAAGTCAGAGAACAACTTCATAGAGTTGATTGTCTCTACTTTTACACAGGTTCTGCAGCGTGGACCAGGCTTTAATGAAAAGCACTTTGACCTACTGAGCTATGTCACCAGCTCAGACTTTGGACTTTTAAGCAGAGCTGGGACTGTTAAAGACTGCATAAAGTTTTTAAATTGACTGAATGCCTTCTGTGTTATAAGAAGACCATGAACCTATAGGGGAAGGGCTGAAATTTTGTGGCTTACAAGGGATGTGCTAAGGCTATCAAGTTGACAGGAAGTGGAATTTTGATGGTTAGTGTTGATCATCAACTTGACAAGATTCAGAACCAGCATGGAAATGAACCTACAGGACTGTCCGGGGTTTTGTTACTGGGTTAATAGAGGTGGGAAGACTTCCTTAAGTGCATGGGCTGGGATCTCAACTATGTAAGTGGGAGAAAGAGACCTAAGCATCAGGATCCATGTCCCTCTGCTTCCTAGCTTCAGATGCAATACTAGCAGCCAGCATCAACTGCCACCACCACACCTTCTTCACCATGATGGACAGAATGCTCAAACTATGAGCCAAGTTGATCTGCCCTTAAGTTGCTTTTGTTTAGTATGTTGTTTTTGAATTAACTTTTTGTCATTGGGAAAACAAAATACCTTTCCTTGTTGCCTAATCTGTGGTCCCCTGTATACAGTTACAGGAATCCTTGTGGCATATGAGTAAGTGAAGGAAATCAGGAGCTGATAGGTTCAGAGTATCACGATTCCTGTCCTGTGCTGCCAAAACAAGTATTGGAACTCTCGTGGATTCACTGCAGAAATTCACATCAGTTTTTAATGATGAATTATCATTTATTTACCACTTGTGTTTGCATTCACAAGTAAATTTTAATGGCTTACTTATCACACCTTAACGAATTGCCACATTACTCTTGGCTTCTGACCATGATATGGATTGCTAGGTACCTGCTTCTTTCCTATGACTCGGTGCCCTAGTTAGCATTAATTGTCAACTTGTAACAACCTAGAGTCATGTGAGAAGCAATCTTCAATTGAGGGATTGCCCATATCAAACTCGCCTATGGGCATGTCTATAGAAAATTGTCTTGATTATTAATCGTTGGAGGAAGGCTCAACCAATCATAGGTGTCACAATTCCCTAGGCAGGTGGTTGGTCTAAGCCATATAAGAAAGCTAGCTCTAGCTAAGCATGAGCCTGTGAGGAAGCCAGAGAGCAGTCTGTGCAATGGTTTCTGACTTCACATTCCTTCTTGAATTTCTGCCCTGATTTTCCTTAATGATGGACTGCCACCTGGAATTACCAGCCAAAGAGACCCTTTCTTTGCTTAAGTTGTTTTTGTTAGAGAGTTTTGCCATACCAGCAAATAATAAAATATCCCACTTTATGGTCCAAGGTTAGAATCACACAAGGTTAGCTCACCTAACAATTTCTCAGTTCCTTGTGTGTGTGTGTGTGTGTGTGGTGTGTGTGTGTCTGTCTGTCTGTCTGTGCATGCGCGTGCTTCTGTATAAAAATAGAGAATTGAAAATACCAAAGAAGATTTTTAACATTTTTGGTACTCCTTTATTAAATAATAATATACTGAAAGAAAGAATGAACAAATTGCTAAGGGCAGATGTTGAAGTTTACACTGAAGCCTACTTACCTATGCAGAAAAAGAAACCAAAGTGTAGCAGCTCTACATATGTTCCCATTGCACTCGATTCCAATCACCACGTCAATGACAGGCAGCCACTAGCAGCTTTGTATAAACACATATGAACGGATCATTCAACAGATGCCTTTTATGTCTAACTTCTTTTGTTCAACATACCATTTATGCTTTTAGCTATAACATGCAGCTGTATAGCATTTATTACCTTTGCTATACACTATGCAAATTTATTACAAATTTTATCCATAATCTTTCTTATGCATGCTTAGATAAGCTTGACATAGGAACTTTTTGTTTTAATTTTATTTGCATGTATAGTCCACAGCATGAGAGCTTGGTGCCTCTGAAGGCCAGAAAGGGGTGATGGATCCCCTGAAAATGAAGTTACAAGCAATTGTGAGTCACCACGTGGGTGCTGGGGACCAAACCCATATTTTCTGGAAGAGCAGCCAGTGCTCTTAACCACTTTGTCAGAATCATTTCTTCAATTCTGTGGGAACAATTTTTGAACAATGTTCTGTGAACAATCCATTGCACATCTCTTAAAGTTCACACATGTTCACGCACACTCACTCCCACTGCAAACAAATATAAGTGTAGAGTTGCTAGGTCATGAGATCTGTATACATTTCATTTTCATACAGATGGTCGTCGGATGGTTTTTGAGTATCAATTTGCATGCCTTACCTTAATCATCAGCTTTTGTTAGGTCTGCCTGCCAACAGGAGGCATTATTAGTGTTTCATCCTATCCAGTCAGTAAACTAATGGTGAGAGCTTGTTTTAGTTTTAATTTGTAGATGTTTGATATTTGGGTTCTATATCAATCCAAGTCAACTACATATTTATAACTTAATGTCCCCTTGCTTGGATCATCTCTATCTTTTTTTCCCTCCTTATAAGATTATATATTCTTTCAATTAAAAACACAAATATCCTGTACAGGTGGAAGAGCAAACACACTCATGGATTTACTTGAACAGTACACAGGATTATAACCAGATTGATATGCCATGGTAAAAGTGAAGCTAAAGCAACTTATACTAAACCAAAGAGACCTGATATGGAAGAGTCAAAAGTCCATGGTTCCACCTATCTAGCTTTCTAGAATAGGAAATCCAACATTGAGGACAAATGTAAGACAGTGGTTTCGTAGGCCTGAGGACTATACTAGTTGTGAAGGATGCTTTACTGAACTGATTTTAGTAGTATTTGTCAGTATATACATTTGCTCAGACTCTGGGTTACTCACTTTAAAAAGGTGGACTGTGTTAAATTATATCTTCACAAACTTACTTCTAAAACCCCTTTACTGATCTTGTCTATAGAAATCTATAGAATATGGTTAAGTTAGGGTGTCTAATCTGCCACAGGGACCAGCCAAAATGTCAAAAGACTCCCAAGCACCCCAGCAGAGTGCCCATATCTGCCTAGAAGGAAAGAGTTGCCAGTACTTTTAGAAATAATTGTTTTGAAGGAAGACATCACAGAAGCCTAGTTATGGCTACTTTGCCCACCTCATACTCCACAAATGACTTGGTTTCCGTTCCCTGAGGCTCCCTGCCAGTCATTCAACAAGCCAACCAGCACACTTAACAACAAGCCAACCAGCACACTTAACAAGCTGGCCCATCACCGTGTTTAAAATATACAACATGACATTTCCAAACCCTGGGCTGGGAAAAGAAAGATCCCTAGCTGCTTTTCCCAACATTTTCTCTTGAAAATCCAATCTTCACTGGTTTTGTAATTTTAACTCCCAAGGGAAAACAGACAGCACCCGTGTCTCAGAAGAATCCTCTCCAGTAGAGCACCAAAGATGTGGTATTTTAATAGCTGCCTTCAGCCCCTCCCCTGGAAACATAGTATGTGATCATTAGTGATGGACAAACCTCTGTGGGTTTCCAGGTTTGAATCTGTGCCAGAAGTTACAAGTTCCTTTCTCCCTCTTTTGACCTCTCTCTCTCTCTCTCTTTCTCTCTCTCTCTCTCTCTCTCTCTCTCCTTCATTGATTTTTGTTTTGATTCCTTCTCACTTAACTATTTAGCCATATGCTTCAATCTCTTCTTCATAGAAATAAGGAAAGAAAAAAGGTGATATGTGAGTTCCCTGCTGCTATCTCTGTTGACAGCTCATGTGCAAAACAGGATTGTAATCAGGCCCCAATTAGGCACAGCCAAGAATAAGTGACTAGAAACTCACTGTATGCCCACAGTCTAGAGATGTGCAGGGTACTTGTATAATAAACTCCCTCAAAAGATGCTGAGACCAGTGGGCCAGTGGATAGAACAAACACAGATCCAGTAAGACCCTGGGCACTGAAAGGGGTCTAGGATCTGGAAAGCTGGAGAATGCTTGGAACAATTGAGAAACATGTTTATTCCTCACTTCTTGACTTCTGGAGTATAAGACATTGACATTTAATTCATTCTGTTATCTCAGGGACTCTCATTGAAGGTTCCTGTCTTTACTGTCCTATAGAAAATTAGAATGCTAATATTTATTACATGGGCTGTTTGATCACTCATAGAGCTTAAGGACTGAATCTATAACTTTTGCATTACGTTGAATTCAGGTTCACCAAACCATGACAAGAGGCTTGAAGTCAAAGCCTGTGTTTGTAAACTGGACCCATCAGGCAGAGACTGCCTGATGGAGTCATGGGGACAGTGTGGAACACAAAGTTTTAAGCCCTTCCCATCTTCCACAAGAGGAATCCCAGGATACAGCATGTCCCGTGACCTTGTAGAAGGCTGGGAATGTCCAGGTCAGAGGCAGCAGCTGGCCTAGGAGGGCTGCCAGAATTTCTGGGCCACTGATGCATTCAGAAAAGGAGAAAAAGGAACATTGGAGGGGGCGCTTGGCCAGGGGAAGGGGTGGAGAGCTGAGAGAACCTTGCACTGATCCTTTCTGATTGGTGTGTTTCATTTAGTCTGAAATTTTCTGAATCTCTTATACTAAATGTATTTTCTCTTTAAAGCATTCTTGCTTTGTCTAAGGCTATACTGTGTCTACTCTAAATAATCTCATACAGTTACCACACAAAATTTATTTTTTTCTGCCCAAAGAACAGACACTTGCCTTTGGACTTGTTTCCTTGATGTGTAATTAAATCAGGGAGACCATTTCTGCAGCAATTAAGTATTTTCCACTGCTTTCTGTGAGCCTGCAGTTAATACATCTGATTCTAGGGGAATCCCCTCCCCACCCCACCAGATCATTGAGATGTTCTGTGTCCTGTCAATTTTCTTGAAGTCTCCCAATTTTGGTTCTCCTTAGGCCTACTTTCATTATGTTGGTCACTGTCTATAGAGGGTCACACTGCAATAATAAATAAAATCTGGGATCTGGAGAGATGGCTCAGCAGTTGAGAGCTCTGGCTGCTCTTCCAGAGGACCCTTGTTCACTTCTAGCACCCCATGGCAGTTCACAACTGTCTGTCACTCCTATCCCAGGGGATCTGACACCCTGACACAGATATACATGCAGTCAAAATCGCCAATGTACATAAAATAAGAATAAGTGTTAATAAAAAATAAGATTTATTCAGAGTGTTATAATTTATGAGTGTCATTGTTTTAAGTTTGCATTGACATCAGGGATCCACACAGTGCATATAGATATATACAGGCAAAACATTCACATACTGAAAGTAAAATTGAACGTGTTAAAACGCACCAACAGTGTTTTTATAAACTAGACACTGACAGACGGTAGGGTGTGCCTAGAATAAATGATGTATTAGAGTAGTTTCAAAAGCATGTGTGTGTGTGTGTGTGTGTGTGTGTATGCGCATGCACACACATGTGTATGTTCTTAGCTGTGTTACATAGTAAACAACAGCCTTTGCTACAATCAAATTATATAGCAAGCCATCCCAAAATTTAGGAGAAAAGAACAAGAATGTATGTTTTGCAGTCCCTGGCAGATGAATTGGACATTCTCCTTCAAGCTAAGAGTGAGCCTGGCTCTGAGATCTCAGCTTCTTTCAAAAGGGTTCCATACCACATTCTGTGCTCGGTCCTGTGAAGTTGTTGACTTTATGATTCCGACTGAAGCAGAGTGTCAAGCATAGCCTTCGTTACATTACAATTGCTCTCTGCCTTCAATGGACCAGAAGAAATTTATTCTAGCTCTAGTCCAACTGAAAGTGAATTAGACTATGGCTTAAGTCTGTGTTTTCTAGAGGAACAGAACTAAAAGAATGAATATATACCGCAAAGAAGATTTATTAGGTTGACTTAGCTAGTGTGAGTTGGGTTAGTCCAACAGTGGCTATCAGCATGCTGGAGAGATTGAGAACTCAAGAGCCACTCTGTTCAGAAAGCTGGATGCCTTAGCAGTCCCAGTCTGATGCTGAAGGACTAGATTCCTACGGTAGCCACCTGTCTTTCTTCATTCTCTGTGAGAAGTTTGAAGAAGCTGAGTCCTGATGACAGCACTGGCAGCAAAAGAGTAGATGCATTTACATGCAAAGAGTGAAGGCAGGTAGGCAAAGCAGTACTGTGGCTCCTCCAGACCACTTTATTTCTGGGCCATCATCAAAAAGCACTGCTCACTATGGGAGAGGGTCTTCCATACTCAGTAATCTTTCCAGAAAATACCCACAACAGATAGGCACATAGGTGTGTGTCTTAGTTAATCCAGATCCAAACAGGTTGACAATCAAGATTAACATCATAGATGACATGGCTAAGTTTCTCCAGTGAAATAATGGGCAGAGATGGTGTGTATCACTCCCAAACTGAAGGTTCTGAAGCTGATGCTTTTGCTTCAGTTTATCTCTCCACTCAAAGCTGAAGGGTGAGGAGAGTCATAAGGTGGGAGGAGTCTGGATCACTCAGATCGTGTGGATGGCTTCTTATAAGCCATCAATAAGCACTGAAAAGTTAACTCTCATGACTATTTTATATGGCAATTATTAAAGGCTGACTGTCCCTTATGCCAGAGCAGGGCCAGACAGTGTGACAGTCACTGACTGGGACTAGGTGTTAATTAGGCAAAGTTAGAAAAGTCCGTTCAACCCATCAGAGCATTCAGCTGAAGAGATCGGTCATGGTAGCTACAGAAGGACTCCCTGCAGCACACTCAGCCCACAGCTGGTGGGTGTCAAGGACTGGACCTTTGTGCTATTTGGGTCACACATCCAAACTCTTGTCCACATTTCCTTCTTCATCCTTTCTTTGAGCAGAGAGGAGTGTAGAGATTTTCCTTGGATGTCTGTTTTTCCTCTGCTCACCACTTCTGAGTATCTCTCTGATGGAGTGAGCCTCGATCCCCTCCTGTTAGTGCCTCTGTTCACTGGAGTCAATATTTTCACAAGACCTGAATCATTGATGGAGCTCTTGGCGTCCATTACAAACCAGCACAGGCACCAGCCATACCTGTGTAAGTAGGTAGAATACCCGATAAGGACAATCATTAACCATATCTTGACCCAGTTTCAAGTCAAGGCTTTTATGGGGTGGGAATAATGATGGTGTGGACATTTCTGCTAAAGGGCATCCCCCTGCATCTGTAGACCAAGGTCAAGGATCAGTTCGAAGGAAGAAATCTTAGTCCTGCATCCAATAGCTTTCACTCCTCTTCTCAGTCTCTTGTTCTTGTTCTCACCCCTCCCTCTTCCTCTCCCCTTTATTCTTTTTTTCTCCCCTCCCCTCCCTTCCCCTCCCCTCCCCTCCTCTTTTCCCAGCATAAATCCACTTATCCAGTTGCTCCAGGCCTCTAGCACAGCATCTTTGGTAGTGTAATGAGTGACTCTATGCTCAGGCATTCTCTGGGTGACACACCAAAACTGCTTCTGCTTCTCTGGTTAGAGCAGCCAACTGTGTCTCCTTGGGTTTATGCTGCTTGCCTCCCGCTAGCAGAGTTCAATCTCAGCCTGCACATGGCCTCTATCCCACCCACCTGGTATTTTCTCCTTTGTTCTACCAGACACACCTCTATGCTGCTGCACTGTCTTCTTTTAGAGCCCATGAATCTAGTTCGGTAGTTCTCAGGCATGAGAGGGAAAGCTGACCCTCTCTTGGAGTGTCACAGATGTCACCACAAACAAGAGTCTCCTTGACACCCACAGGGGGACAGGAGATAGTCCCCTGTTGGAAACAACATCACTTTATCACTTTGTTTCGACTCTTCTCTCCCAGTGACTGACAGCCGCTGGCTTTGGAAGCTGGAAGGATGGGGGTGGCAGGGCATGAACGAGCGGAGGAGAGCACACAGCAGAAAGCTTATTAACCTTTCCAAGAGGCTTGTGATTCAAGCTTGTGGAGCTTAACATTTTTTTTTCTCTTCCAATTATTTTAATGATGCTGCAGAAAGTCTGAAGTTCTGTGCTGAGGCTGTGTCCTGCCACCGTCCTAACTGATCACATGGTAACATTCCAACCCAGGCTGGGTCACCCCTGTAAGAAAAATCAGCTTGGGAAAACCACTCCCACTGCTCAAATGCCTCTCCCCCTCTCCCCCTCTTTCCCTCTTCTCCCCCTTCTCCCCCTCTCCCTCTTCGCCTCTCCCTTGCTTCTCTGTCTCCCTCTCCTCTCCTCCTCCTCTTCTTCTTCTCCCTCTGGAAAAAAAAAAGGCTCCTTTTTAAAGAGTTCTGGAAGCTTAAGTCTTAGATGTGAGCTTTGCTTCAGAGTTTATTAGTTATTTTTTCATCCCCATTCACCAATTCCCTCAAAAAAAAATTTCTGCTCATTCTAAATGGCAATTATTTGACTCTAATTCAAACCATTTTATGTCATTCTGATCTGGTCACATTACTTAATCTCAATAAGAGGGGAACATATCAAATACATTTGTTGCTAAAGAAACAAGTTGCACAAGTCAGCTCATCAATTGTGATTTTTTCCTGTCTTAGTTTTAATGTATTTATCATTTCATTTTCGATCTGGAAAATGAACCTATGCATCAATTTTAAAGCTGACTACTATAGTCTGTACTTAGAACTCAGATGAAATTATAGCCTTATTCAGATAGAGACACATTAGGCAGGTGCAGGGGTGGCCAGCTGATGTTTTAGAAGGAGGAGACAGGGCTGAAGATGCAGAGGAAAGGAGGCAGGGAGCTTAGAAGAAGTTATGCTTCACCCCCAATGCCTTTCCCTAGAATCATTGCTAGATTTTCAGTAACACACCATAAACATCAAGACACAGTACACTAGTGATAGAGAAAAAGATGGCCTCTTCTCATGAGAGAGAGAGAGAGAGAGAGAGAGAGAGAGAGAGAGAGAGAAGAAGAGAGAGAGAGAGAGAGAGGACAGACAGAGAGATGGAGGCACAGACAAGGTCTTGTTAGATAGCCAAGACTGGTGTCAGCTTGCTTTTATAGTGTAGATTTAGTTTAATCTCAACATTGTCCTAGTTCAGCCTCCCCAAATCTGAGATCACAAGCATGTGCTACCATGCTTTGCACTTCTCAAGCATGCAGAATCATAGAATTTTTTTTCAAATTGAACACATCTGAGCAACAACCACCAGCCTTCGAAAGAAGACATTCAAACACCCCAGAAATACCCTTAATGTCCTCTTCCAGTAACTAATCAAACTCTAGTGTGACCTAAACTCTAGCATTATAGACTAAGATGTTTTAAACCTATTTTGTCTATTGTGAATTCCATGAATTTAGTTATAGAGTACACTCTTGGACTAAGCTTCTTTACCTTGGTAGCCTGTTTGGGATCTCCCTATTTTGTACTGTGGGGTATTCTGTTTCTGCTTTCCACAGTGCACCCAGAGCTATACATACTTGTTCTCCTGGTTACATTCCAGAAAGCTCCACAGCTGATTTCCACCCTTCAGACAATGTCTGAGAGTCCCAGGAGACCTTTGTCCTAGCCAGTGCTTGCTCTTCTCAGTGCTTACTTACACTCTTCAGTGAACTTTCCTTAAGCACACGTCCCATATCTCCTTGTTTTCATTTCTGTGCATTTTCCACTCCTCCCTTAGCCTCACCATAGCCAAGCAGGTCATCAAGTCTTCCTTTTTTGGAAGACTTTCTTCTCTACTGTTGTTCCATATTTCCTCCACCCTCCTTCCTGTCCTGAGTTGTGTGTAACTCATACATGGAGCTGCCTCACTTGTACCTGGTAAGCCACCAGGTAGAAATTTGCTGTATTGCTGCTATATTGTTATTCCTTTCAACCAGAGTTTCCTCAGGATAGCCCATAACTCTTTGAACTCCTTTTGTACACACAAACCCACTGATCCCGCTTCAGAGGAGCGTGTGCCAGTCTCCCATTGCTCTGTACTTTATGGTTTTTTATCGAGTCACTCTGATGTCTTGTAGTTTTAGTGTAGATACTTAATACTGATTAAAACCACTCTCAAAGTTAAATAGGATAGGATGTTGGAGAGATGTGGTTACAATAAAGAGCCAAGGTCTTAAGGTTAGGGTTGTTCTTCAGTTTCAGACCTGTGTTAATTATGTCGCTCATCACTCTGACCAATACTTGACAAGAGGCAAGTTACGGAAAGAGGGGGGTTATTTTAGCTCATGGTTCAAAGGGATTAGTCTATCACAGGGAAGGTATAGTAGTGGATGACTCAAGGTGGTGGAAATGTATGGTGACCATTTGGTCACTACTTAGGAGACCAAGAAATGAAGTGGTGATAGGGTCTCCGTACATAAACCCTCCCCGCCCCAGTTTCTCACTTACTTGAAATAGGCTCGATCTTCCAAAGGTTTCATAACATCACTGAAAAGCAGTGGACCAGGCATTCAAAATCATGAGCCTGCTGGGAGCATAGTAGAGGAAAGCATAATGGCACCTAGCAGTTGGGTTCTTTGTAATGGAAAAAGTTTGTCTGTGATGTTGAATCTCCATTTTTATATTAATAAGAAGAGGAAAGGAGGGCTGGAGAGATGGCTCAGTGTTTAAGAGCACTTGGCTGCTCTTCCAGAGGTCTCCAATTCAATTCCCAGCAACTGCATGGTGGCTCACAACCATCTGTAATGGAATCTGATACCTTCTGATGTGCATGAAGATAGAGCACACATATACATAAAATACATGAATAAATAGATGTTTATTTCAAAAAGGAGGAAAGGAACACTATAGTGAAGATCCAGCAGGATAACACAGAGAAAGGAAGGGGGAGATGAGTGAAACAAAGGGCCAATGTCTTCCCATTGACCTGAACAGGGAGGGGACCAGGAGGGGCCAGTGAGAGGGATGTAAAATGAAATATATATGTCATATATGTTTCTTTGAAATATATGTCATATATTTTTCAGAGAAAGACATGTTCTTTCTCTGTGTTTTTTTTGTAGAGATCAGAGATCTTAGTGTCTCAGTCTTGAAATTTACAATGCTTTGTAGACCTTTATTTTGGTCTAGCCATGAATGACTTGTCTTTCCTTGTCTGTTTCTCTGGAATCTACCAGTATCCTACACAGTGTAGTGATGAAGTAATTTTTCTTTTCTTTTCTTTTTTTTTTTTTTTTTACAAAAACAAATTTTTAAAAAAATACAACTGAGGAGCATGTCTCCTCTACATTAGAGCTCTTTGTAGTGAAACCTTTGACCCAAGGCTGGTCAGTAGCTTTTTATATAATCTCCGTCATTCTATCTGCTCATCATACCAAGTCCAGAAAGACACCTAAGGTAGCTGAGGCAGGCGACTCTCTGCCGCCACAAATGCGATTATGGCCCAGACAACTCTGCTTCAAGAAGGGTGCTGGGCAAGGCGAACAAAGCAAGCAATTTATAGCAGGGCTTTCGAGTTCTTTCCTGGAAGATTTGGGCACAGTTTACAGAGGCTAAGGGAAGCGGGAGAGCCGCATGCTGACTCTGATCCTTAAAATGATGCAGAGCTTGGAAAGGAGGAATCAAATTTTGTTCTTCTTGAATATCGCTGTACGATGCCAGCCTAGGTTGGTTCATCCAAAAGCAATTTGGCAGGTCGCTGGTTTGTTTCCTCTGATAGCCCGGAACTGGAGGCAGGGTTACCAAACAATTCCAGCTGGCTTGGCTTCTAATATGAGTATCTCAGAATGGTTCCCTGGCCTTCAGGCAGGACTTAGTGGTCAAGAATCTATTAGACTTCCTTTTCCCTTTGCTTTAATTTCCTGCCAATTGCAGTGGAACCATGTTGTAATACCGTTCAATGTATTATAGACATTTTTATACTACATCTCAAACCACAAAATAGAAAATGTAGACGTTAATTTGATAAGAAGATATGTTTACAGTATGATTCCCACTTAGACTCGTCCTAGGTGTGAGTGTGATGGGTATATAGGAATAAGGTGTGTGAAAATGCATTTTGTGGCTTTTCTGAAGCTTTACCATTTAACCATGCACCAAGAAAAGGAGGAGTTATTACTTCAGAAGTGAGAAAGTGAAGGCTTGGAGATTGTCATTAATAACTTGTTCAAGTTCACACAGTGGGAACTGAGAGACCCAGAGACTTAGTTTCCTTTTTACCTGTTCTTTCCTGCTTCATTTCTCTTCGATTTAGCATCTTATAACAATTCTCTCTCTCTCTCTCTTCTCTCTCTCTCTCTCTCTCTCTCTCTCTCTCTCTCTCTCTCTTCATAAACTTTATGTAACCCTGACACAAATCATCTGGTGCCAAGGTTGCCCCTGTCAAGCCCTTTCTGTATGGATCATGACAGCTTTCTGAACCTTGGGTGCTGGCAGCAAGGATTTACTCATGCGAATGGCTCTTCTTATTTAAACAAAATCTCCATCAGCTTGGGCCAATGTGCTGTCTGATTGTGTACTGGTCTTCTCAACTCCGTGCCTGGTGGTGCAGATTTCATAGCTTGGCATGAGCCGTGGTGGGAGTGTTCTCACAGCAGAAATTGCCAAAAGCTATAGATCAGAAGTTCCATGGCCATTTGCCTCTCGCTGCACTAACAGCCAACTGTGAAAACTTGTGGGCACAGTGTTGTGTTACCTTGTTGTGGTGATTCTTCCTTGTGGGGCTCACTGAAAGAAGCAAACTCTTCTTCTATCCTCAAAGATTTCAGAACAAAAACTTTTGGACATGCTACCTTTCTATCATAGCTTCAGAGAGACCTGAATCAGAGTCTTAAGTTGGTACCTTGCAAATACTGTAACTTAAAATAAACTATTTAATCTCTCTAAGCTTTAACTTCCATAATCAAAGTACAGATGATAAAAAAGCAACTCCTTACTTCTACGTTGATGTGAGAGTCGCCAAAGAAGACAGATGCAACATATAAATCCTGCTCTGTAGAGAGCAGTTAATTAAATTCAATGAGTACTGATTTTTATCATAATGCCAGAAGCCAAGTAACCTAAAAAAGGACTTGATTATAGGGAGTTTAATGCCCTGATCATGGGCAGCGGAGGGAGACTAGCTAGACAGCTGGGAGAATTGATAAAAGATACTGAGATGCCAGCATTTATGGGCACCAAGGAACTGTGCCCACCCAAGGGATGAAGGCACAATGGAAGGAAATGGCAGTGCCCAGAGTGATAACTTCTCACTGTCTGAACCTGCCAGATTTCAAGATATCATTGATTATTCTAGAATATCAGCATTTATACAAAATTCTGTAATCATTCACAAAGTTGATAAGGATAGTATCATTCCTTCTTGAAAATCTATTTCCAGAAAACATTTCTTACAGAAATGAAATTGGACAGGTCATATAAATCCCGGTGCTTTGATCAAGGAGTTCTTGAGCTGGGTCAGTTGCCACATCTTTGAAGTTCATATCAACATGGCTGTTTACAGAATAAAGGTGAATATAATGATGCTCCTCAAAGTCATGATGCTTGCATTGTAGATTGCCTGTGTTAAACTCAGTGTCATTCACACTGTGTTATAAATAACTTTAACTCTGTCACAAATTGCTTGTAACAGACATGCATGTGATAGGTAGGTAAACAACTCAAGTGTAAAACTACTTTTTGTAGAATGTGTAGATGTTACAATGTCATCTGTTTCCTATACTCACTACCACTGTTAGTATAATATACATTTTTATCTTTCATCTTATACTCTATTAACAAAATGCATTATGAGTGAGATAACATGAACAGTGGGTTCTGTTGCCACAATTATCTCTTCCAGGAGGGACAACCCACTGCTTTGGGGCATAAGTATCACACTGATGAAGTGTTGTGGGTTATTCTGATGCTGTTTGTATTCTGATGTTAATTCTGCTTCCTCAAGAGGGATTGTGCCCTACATGCAGTCTATCTGTAGTCATATGATCTCATGTGAACCTTCTCACCATTTTAACTGATTAATAAAGGCTAGAGCTTGTGATTGGGAAGTGGAAAGGAAAGGTGGAACAGGAAGTCTTTGAGTGGAGGGCAAGGTGGAGAAGAAAACAAGAAGGGAAGAGAGAGGATGGAAGAAGAGGAGGAGGAAGTCATGATGGAGAAGAATCACATGGCCAGGAGAACTTACAAGTAGCAAAGGATCTTATAGCTGGAGAATAAGTTAGTACAGTGCTAGATCTGCCCAATTTAGGCACATAGCTTATCATCATAATCACTGGATTGTGTGGTTTTTATACAGGCTTATTGGGGTTGGAAATTCCAGCAACAATGAAGATCCAATGTTCTCTCTCTCTCTCTCTCTCTCTCTCTCTCTCTCTCTCCTCTCTCTCTCTTTCTCTTTCTCTCTCTCTCTCCCTCCTCTCTGAAACAGTTCTGAATTTTTATGAGAACCTGTCAAAATTTGCAATAAAGTTGAAAAAGATTTAAAAAGTATTTTGTAGGTCAAATCTGATTTTTTTAAAAGCTAGGTGTCACCTACTGGCCATCAGTTCCAGATGGTGGACTTGATGAGACCCTGCATGCAAGGGCTCTGGCAGAATATTGGATTGAGTGAGAAGACATATATTTTTACAATGATAAGGGTAGATAACCTGCACTAGAATGCTCTAGAAGCTACCAAAAAGATGGCTTTGGGGGTCAGTCCCAGATCCTAATCACCTTATGCCTGTGTTTCACGGACATTTCTTTCTCAAGCATAAACAATACACACTCTCAAACTACTCGCACATGCTCTTCCTGGCTGCATCCACCATCATGCTCCTCCTTGACACCCACTCTGTAAGCAGATAGCCTAGCTCATTGCTTGTGCATTTTGCCATTGGAATATGAAAGGATCTCCCTAATGATACTACTATTTCACCAACCTGAAATTTATGGATTCAAAGTCAAATTTAGGGAAGAACATTGGAAGTGTGTATCACACATGACCTGTATTACATGATCTATGTGTTCCAGAAGCCTCCTTCCTACTGTGTAAGCTGATTTGTAAGTACTCACCTAGATTTCAATGAGAGCAACACAATGTTTTCTAAATACTAGGGAATGTCTTTAGTATTGGGCGTCTCCTCGTTCCCTGGAGAAAACCCATCTGCTTTACTGTTTGTCACTGTGTGGCTAAAGGCGCCTCCACCCATATGAAGAACTGAATGCCAAAACATCTTGCTCCAGCTTATGGCGTTTCAAAGTACCTCTGGGGCTACTGTTCCTGGAAGGGACTTTTCATGACCTATGATACCTAAGTACTTTAAAGAAATAAAGTCAACTCTGAAATTAGGAGCCATGCACACTAATGAGCAACTCCTGCAGGACAGCCCTGGGGTTAGATCTCTCTGCTCAGTACACCTATAGCATATAGCCGAAACTTCCCCTCCCTCTTTTTCTACAGTGTTTAATGGGGACATACGGTTCTGCAGTGTCTGCAGGTTGGACACAGATCTGGTATCTGAGATGGGCTTCATCCTGTTTGCTGCATCTGTGTCTTTCAGCTTCTGATATTAGTGTTTTTAAACCAAAGAATGATAACTTTGAACTTTTGGCTCTTGACCCCACTGTTACTAAGAGGATGCTGTCCTTGACTTTGCATGGGGCCAATTTCCTGCCCTCTCCAGGAGTATCTACCTCATGGAAAGATACACAAGTTCCTTCCCTTGACAACAAGCTCTATTGCCAGATGTCGTGCCTGGGAAACGCTGCCTTATGCTACGGCATACATTGCCCTGACATCTAGAGTTCAGCCTACTTGCTTCATGTGCTAAGGATATACCAGAGTCAGAGGATTAGAATTATTATTTTATGTCTTTCCTTCTGCTTGAAAAAAAAAAAAAGAAAATTAAAAAAACCTGGTTTTATAATAAACAGAAAGCAGCATTACGTTATTGACCTGAAAATAAAAAGGCAAATGCTTATTAAGGCGTGTTGGTCACTATGTGTTAGAGGACAGGAATTCCTGATGATGCAATGTGCTTTATCCAGAAACTGAGTACAGAAAACCTTTTCATATGTGCTAAGTCTGCAGCTGCAATAAAGCCACCGCGCAAACAAATCCTCTCTGACTGACTGCTGGGTCCCATCTTCCCTGCTGCGAAGCAGGGACCGTGTGGGCACCATGGCAGGACTTGACAGGCCCAGATTCTATATCCAGCACCCAAAGTACTGTTGTACAAGCAAATAAAATAGTGACAAGAGCTGATGGCTGGGACGTGCTTGGTGGTCCTGAGTTCCAGGTAAAGCCTATCGGAGAAGAACCATTAGTACAAAGGCAAGTATTTTGTTAAATCCTGTAGTGTGAGTCACTTCTTCAACTGAGCAGTAAGATTTGGTTCCACATGCCCTGTGTGTACTTAGCATATAGGTTGATGTATGCCTTAATACAAGACAGAATTTCCCAGGCACAACTTGTAGAAAACAATATGGTTAAGATTCCTAGAAAATGTATACATAAAAGAGCCATGCAGTTGACTTGGCTCTTGTATGAGAATATTCAAATGAGCAAGTAGATGTACTCCTTCTTTATCAGAACCATGTTATCTGGTGGGAAAAATCAAAGCGGATGTGCCCATCATAACTCTCCTTCCTAATTTAGGTAAATGACACATTTTATGTATGAATGCAAGGTCAGCCAAACAATGCTGTTCATTTCTATTATGGGTCAAAAATAAAAAGTATTACTGGGGTGGGCAGGTATCTGTGAGCTTCTATTAGGAAAACAAGATATAATCCTTCAAACAGAGCATTGGCGAAAGAGACTTGAGTGAGGGTGGGAGGTAAGAAGTCACAGAGGGGACAGTGAGGCAACTCAGAGATTGGGAATAACAATAATCAGTTAGCACCTCTAAGGTTAACAGAAAATGCTTTTACCAGGGCCAGAGTTTGGATGCCAACTCTGGAAGGAGCCACCATGTGGAGGTATTCTCAAGAGAAAGTGCATCACAGAGGAGCCACAATGGCCAGACAGCTGGAGAACAGAGCTAGGAATGACAGCTCCTACCAGCTCCCACCTCCAGTATTTCCACAGAACCTCCCTCTGGGTGAACCTGCCAGGCCAAGGTGAGCAGGTTCTAGATCACAACATCAGAAATACACTCTCTATCTCAGAGGCTACGCACTTCTGTGTTTACAGTAGGTCACTGAGCTAGCTTTTGATGGACTTTGACCAGGAAGTTCTAGCACCATTTTTAAAAACCAAGTTTTATTTTAAAATCCCTTAAAAGACCGTAATAGTCAATATGGCTATTGGGTGTTAGCCACTTATTCACCTGTGAGATAGCTAGTTTGGTCTCTCTAGCAATCATGTCTCTCCATTTTTGCTCACATGTTCTCTGCTGACCCCTCTCTCATCTTCTTTTTCTGAATTTTAGCATCAGGATTATCCAGTAAACAGAAATGATGACTTCATACGTTTTTATAACCTAATCCCTCAGAGGGTGAGGCAGGCTGGGGGTGGGGGTGGGAGAGTACACGCTGGTGACTATTTTAGACTTGTAAATTTTATAAGTTCAAATATGTTAGTGTTAGGACATGAGTCGGGAAATACCTGGCTCTGCGATGCAAACACAGCAAACGTCAAGGATGTAGGAAGGGAAATATTAGCACAAGAGGTATTTTGGAAACTTCCCTGCTCTTCCCTTTGGTCTGAACCACTCAAGTTCATCAGAGTTTTAAGAACCCTTTCAATGACTGCCAAGGAGACTCTGCTCTTTGCAATCCAAAAACCAGAAGTGGTTTGATCTGAACCATCTTTAGTGGGATCTGCTCCTGAGCCTGTGGGGCGCATCTGGAGGGGTATGAGTGATTTAATTAACCAGCTGGTGCCAGTGCTTTCTAAGTCGAAGTA
The DNA here is from genome assembly GCA_021653895.1 of Mastomys natalensis. Lineage (NCBI taxonomy): Eukaryota > Metazoa > Chordata > Mammalia > Rodentia > Muridae > Mastomys > Mastomys natalensis. The sequence continues at coordinate 420,824 of JAJTUV010000303.1, forward strand.
TTTAACAAATATTATCATATTGACTTTTTAAGCAGCTGTGAAAAGGAGCTGACGTAAGAACAGCTGATCAGCATAACTTCTCTCAGTTGAACAGATGAGAACACAGAAGCATGGGGAACTGAAGTTACAGTCTTGAGGTGTATTATGAAGTATTGGAGCAGGCAGGCTCATTCTGGTGCCTGTATTATTGATTAGTAAGCTGTTCTGCATCTCCAATATGGCAGCCAAAAGGCAGCAAGAGCTATGGCGTGGCACATAGAACCCCACAAGCAAGCGTCCCAGCAAACAAGGCAGAACCTGCCTGGCCTTTGATGATGTGGCCTTAGAACTCACTGAGTGTAATTTCTGCTTTAATCTCTCAGTCACAGCAGTGACAGGCCTACTCACACGTGGGAGGGGTGGTAAAGTGTCAAAGAATTTCTATTCAGGCTTTGATTACTTCACAGTGAACAAAACACTAGCACCAATAACGACAATATATGATGCTCAGTAGGGTGGGTTAGTTTTTATTTGCTGAAATGACCTTATGGCTTCCTGTATTTGGTCTTCATTTATATACAGTAGGAACTAGTCTTCCTCAGGCAGTGCTCTGCTCCAACTGGTATTTTGACACCTCTCTTAACTCTGACAGCCATCTTAATGGCATCTAACAAGACTGGACTGAAGTTTACCAAGGCAGCTTTACCAATACAGAACGTGTTCTGTGGCCTGTATTCAAAACACATTACTAAGCTTATTTTCCTTAAATTCCCTGGGATTTTCTCCCTTGTGAGTATTACCCAATTGCCAAGTTTACACCTTAAACTTCCAGATACTTTTGAGCAACAGAGCAATACTCAGTAAAGAATTTGTAAGTATTTTGATAAACTCTGTGTGTGTGTTGTGTGAATTGTCTTCAGAGAGAAGTGTTGGTTCTCTATATTAACTTCACTGCAAGCCATTAAACTAATCTTGCTGAAATCTTTTAAGTACTCATTCAGTTTAGGATCCGATGACTGACAAACAAGTTCAATTGAAAAATATCGGAAAAACAACTTCATTCACCTGATTTATGTTTTTTATTAAAATATGAATTTGTGACCAGCCTCACTTTCATAAAAACAGCTTTGATGACTACCATAAATTAGACAAGCCAATGATATTTCTTTATGATACATCCCAAGGGAATAATTTGATTAGTACCTAAAGGAAAACTTCCTTCTGTGTTGTGGCCTACAATAACAATACGGAGAGATTGGCTGATTCATCCATTCCACCTACACAGCGGAGTTAATCTTAACTATGTGGCTAAATGCCAGGCTGGCCCTTTCCTTTCACACCATAACACGCCCAAGCAAAAGACAGCCCTGCAATGTGATAGTTCATCTTTCCCTGCTCCATTGTTCTTCCTTCGATTGTACAGACAGCTATGAAAGGAGACATACGTGAAGCTATCTTAATTACTTAAGGATGGGTCAATAAGAAATCCAATCCAATCAGTTTGGCAAGAATGTGCATAACCCTGGTCATTGGATTGGCTGTGCATGGCATGTCTGGACAGAGATGACAAAGTTGATCTCAGCAGAAAGCTGTCTTTGCCCTCTTCAAAGTGAGCATGTGGTTTATGGAGAACATGAACCAACTTTGATTTATCTTAGAGAGCAGAACTAGACATGGACACTAGGATTTGAATCCCATTTCTATGACTTGGGCCTGAATAGTTTGTGATATATTACTTAACCACTCTGGGATTTTTATTTATCCTGTATAAATGCCTATTTTTCAATAATGTTGAAAAAAATCAAATGACGTCGTTTATGTTCAGCGTAACTGATACAATCTAAGTGCTTGGAAAATGGGACTACCATTGATTCTATAGCAGGCCTCCGTGATTCCTAATAGCTTGTTAATATAAATTGGTTTGCCACTATCCCTGTAAAAGTAAAATAGATCCTACCCCCTCCAAGACAGTAGTCCTATAGCCTTTAGGAACCCACTTGTCAATGGACATTGTCAACTCATATAGACATCCTTACATAGCTTTAAGCAAGACCCTGAAATACTGCATAACAAACACTAGGCATGCATACTTTGCAGGGAAGTGGAGTGAAATAAAATAGTAAGCATTTAAAAAAAAGGAATAAGAAGGAAACAATAAACATACCACTGAGAGCAGAAAAGAGAAGGTGCATTTCTCAAAGGGACAAAGCCAGATTGGAGGGAAGCTGAGGACCCTGGCATCCCTTCTCCTCTCCCAGGGCCCTCCTCACTTCTCACTGTGCTTCTAACAGAGGAAAGGGTTTAGCAGGAGGTGTGAGGACAGGGAAGTGAATACATGCAGAACTATCCTGACAACAGAAGAGCAGAGATTCTGTGTACATACTACAAGAAAAGAGTCTGGTGAAAAACCTTTGAACTAACAAAGCTATTAAATATTTTATGTTATGTATTCTGCGAAATACTAACTTAGTTATGATAAGCAGAGATGTGGCCTGTAAAATTGTAACTTTGAAGATCACAATGATGTCCTAGAGAAGGTAGGTAGAAAAAACAAATTGATCTAGACTTCTTGACAGCAATATCTACTGTTGAAGGGTAGAGCAACATGTTCATGTTAGGAGGAGATGGTGGTGGATGATAAAAGGAAGTCTGATGCAAAAGTTTTAAGCAAGCCAAGAGACATATATGCCTAAGGTCAACCAAACCAACTACGAAAAGTCCAAAGCTGTTATGATTAAATCACTTAATAAATATAAAGAGTTTACGGCATTGTGTGACATATTGAATATATTGTATACATGTTGGTTAATTTATTATATAAAACTTCATGAAATATAATGAAATCTCTTCCAACATGAGAAGTCAAGAAAACTGAGGTATGTGCATTTAACACAGAAGGCTGAGGACTGAGGTGAGTGACTGGACACAACACACACACCACACACACACAGAGAGAGAGAGAGAGAGAGAGAGAGAGAGAGAGAGACAGAGAGACAAAGAGAGAGAGACAGAGAGAAAGAGAGAGAGAGAGAGAGAGAGAGAAGAGAAGAGAGAGAGAAGAGAAGAGAGAGAAGGCCAAAGGCCAAGGTGCACACACAGAAAACTGAGGTAAATATAATGAATGGGCTCACACACAGAGAACTAAGATTAACATGATGTGGGGCTACAATGACAAGAGGTTAATTTTTAAATTTCTTTTCTGAGGGGATGTTTCCAGGATCTCACACTGGCCTTGAACTCACCAGCTAGCTGAGGATACCTTGAACTTCTGAAGCTTCTGCCTCCTCCTCACTTAGTATCCGATATCTTAGAATTAGGGGCCCCTCCCTTAATACTAGGAATGAAAGTCCATGCTGAGTATATGGCTCAGTAGGTAAAGTGCTTGCCACACAAACATAAGGACATGAGATCAAATCCCTACACCTCACAGGAGACGAATGCAGTAGTGGAATCTGTAATCCCTATTCTTTGGCAACAGAATGGGAGGAAGCAAGAGACAGTCCTCAAAAGCCTTTGGACCAGCTAGCCTAGAGTACACAGCCATAAGCAGGAGACATGTTTCCAACAAAATGGAAAGGGAGAGCTAATGTCTAAGATTGTCCTCTGACTTCCATACATGGGCCATGAAATGCAAGAAACTACAGTCACATATCCAAGCATGCATACACTTAGACAGAAAGCACAAAAATCACAAAACCAAAGATAAATATATTCAATCACGTAAATATTTAAATTCTGTATACAGACACATCTTTCTTTAATGTACAATAATGTGTAAAACTCACTAAGAAGAAGGGTGGCATGACAGCGATATAGCAGGTGGTGTGTGTGTGTGTGTGTGTGTGTGTGTGTGTTTTAAGTCAGCAAGGAAAAGGTAAGCAAACATGAAAACCTAGCAAACACTGAATCAGACACTGAAACAGAGTGAATACTAAATATAAAATTTTCGAACTGCATTTGTAATAAGAAATACAAATTTAAACAAGTCATCATTCTTAACCTTACTGTTTACCAGCATGTGTCTCAAGATAGAAAGAAGATTGTTATCTTCATGCTATACATTTTGATGCTGCTTAAAGATTCTAACATATATATCTGTTACTATTTCTAGTTATCCAGTAATAGAACCCTGGCTAACCATAATCATCATTTTACTTTTCTCTAAGAAAATACTTTAAATATCATTTGCAATAAAATGATGTGATTGTGCAAGTTTTCATAATTTATTAATTTCTACTCAGAGGCAGATGCTCACAGCTACCATTAAACTGATCATGGGGTTCCCAATGGAGAAGATAGAGTGAAGGCTGAAGGAGTTGAGAGGATTCGGACACCATGAGGAAAGCAACAATCCCAACTAACCAGAGCCCCCAGGGTCTAAACCACCAGCCTGGGAGTGCTTAGGGAGGGACCCATGGCTCCAGCTATATATGCAAGGGAGCTATATATAAGTGGGGAAGAGATCCTTGGTCCCATGAAGGCTGGACATCGTGGGGGGGGATACTCGAGGGTGGGAGGTGAGGTACGGGGGAGGGTGGGTGGGGTACACCAACGTGGAGGCAGGAGGAGGGGGGAAGGGGTAGTGAGTTCCTGGGAGGGAGAGGGGGAAATGGGTAAGGAGAGAACATCTGAAATGTAAAAAAAATTTCCAATAAAAAAAATAATTCCCTGAAATGTTTTGATAGTTTGTGGTAGTATGAGTAATAACTTGGTTTTCTATGTGCGAAGTGTTTGAATGGCAGTATTTTCCATTGTTTGTGTGAAGGGAGTGCAGGTGCGTTCTCCTGTTACCCTGACAGATGCCTGGTCCACATGGGAGAGTGTGGTCTGCTTCCCAGGCTCTACCTTCCAGGCCCTAAACCTGTGCCTTCTAAAAGGCAATTCATTAAGCTACAGGTAAGTGTACAGATGTGTACAGATGTGTCTCCCCCAGATGTGTCTCCCTACAGATGTGTATCCCCACAGATGTGTCTCCCAATTCATTCACCTAACCCTGAGCTTCTCTTTTACTATACAGAAACACGTAGCCTCGTATATGTCTACTTGTTTTTTTGTTTTTGTTGCCTACTTTTTGACATCATAACCAAAAGGCATTGCCGGGACCAATGTCCAGGAACTATCACTTTAAGTTTTTATTTATGGCATTAAACCTTATATCTAAATCATTAACATATTCTTAATAATTTTCATGATGTGAGGCAGGGTCAGAATGCATTGTTTTGCATGTGAGCACCATTTCTCTAACATCATCTATTGAAAGGTTCTCCCTTCACATTTCTGTATCCCAAAGACTTTAGTATAGACAATTAGACTCTAATGTGACAGGATTGAGAGAGATGTGTTGGGATCTTAGATCAAGGGGCACGCCTCATGAATGATTTATATTGTTCTCATAGACCTGGACTTATCAATACAGGAAAAAAATGGTTATAAATCAAATCCATCCCTTTTGTCTTGACAGCTCTCCCCAGGGTCTCCCATTCCTCTGCTGTTCTGCTGTGTAATAATGAAGCAACAAGCTCTCAGTAGATGTGACTACTGCCGACATGACTTTAGTCCTAGAACTGTAACTTTGGTAAATCTGTGTTATTTGTTTGTTCTGTTTGTTTGTGGGGCTGAGGACACATTCTGGGGCCTTTCAAATAATAGGCAAGTGCTACCACCAATTAGTAATCCCCACGCCCACATAGCTACTCTTTATAAATTACTCAATGTTCTCTTATAGCTCCAGAACAAGCAGACTCTGTACTTCTAGTGACACTGTCAGATTCTTGTCAGCTGATATGTGAGGGATTACTTCTTGACTGTTTATTACAATGAGGTGTTTTTACACAAGTCAATATTGTTTTGACTAGTCTGGCTTTGTAATATAGTTTAAAAGTCAGAGTGTGGTGTCTATGATTTTTTGTTTTTGTTTAAAATGCTTTTGCTATTTGGGGTCTTCATAATTATATAGAATTTTAAGATATTCTTCCTATTTTCTGAAAAAAAAAGTGGAATTTTGATTGTGACTGTACTGAATTTGTAGATCCTTTACATTTATATATTTTCAAATAGTAGTTCTTCTCATCTATATGCATGGGGAATTTCCATTTATTCAAATGTATTTCAGTTTCCCTCACTGATGTATGCTTATGTCTAGTCCAATGTTCCTATCTTTCGAAGCCTTGATTAAGTTTGTTCTATATTAGTCACAGTAGCAAGATACTGAAGTAACTTAACTGTCTTTTGATAAGTGTCTAGATCAGAATTGGGAAAGTTGGAAGAATGGCTTAGCTGTTAAAGTGCTAGCCACATAGTATGTGAGCCTGAGTGTGGGCTTTCTCATACAGAAAGCTGGATATGGATATGTGTTTGTTTGTACATCCAGTACTATGGATGGAGGGACAGGAAAGTCCTTGGGTTTTGCTGGCCAGCCAACCTTGCTGGTGAGCATCAGGAACAAGCAAAGGGTTTTATCTCAAAAACAAGGTCAACGGTACAAGGTCAGCAGTTGTTCTCCATCCTCTTGTGAACACACAGAGAAACACACACGCTTGTGCAAATCCTTACCCGCCTTCAAACTCATTCAGGCAGAATCTGTAGTGTATACGTACAGTGGACACTAGCTAGCTTAAGGAAGGAAACCTGCAAAAATATGGATAACATAAGACATTGTGCTAAATTAAATAAACCAGACACAAAAAGACAAACATTGATTTCACATGCATGAGGAGTCGAAAATATTATGCTTATGGATGCAGAGTGTTTATCTGGGTGTAAAGATGGATGATAGGGAGATTTCGGGTCCAGGGTACAAAGTGTCCATTACAAATAGGGTGGGCAAGATCTGTGGATTTAGCCGAGTGGCTGTGGAGTTGTGAATTAATTCACTTACAGAACACATGTGTATGTGAAATAATATACCTTGAGTAGAATTCAGGCTTTATTTGATAACTTCATTGTTTTAATATAAATAAGTACAACAATCAGAGGTGCACTGAGGGCTTCTGATTAGGTAGAGTTGGAGGTGAGACCACTGTGTACATACACAGTTGGAAGCATTAGAGAGGTGATTTAGAATCAATCTTGAAAGTGCTCCTTAAGTCACTCAGGTGTTTTACAGCTAAGTCTGCCTTACTCAAGTTAAAGAGAAACCAAACAATGATTGAAAAAACTCAGCCCACTTGTGCTGGGGAGCACTATGCAAGCAATAACTATAACCATCAAATAAAGAGACAGGGGCATGACCATGGAGACGATGTTTTCGCTCAGTTTCTCTTGTGGCTTAATTCAAGGTGGACATGAGAGAAACAAAATGGTGGAATTGATATTTTCAATTTGTAATGAGAGCATGGAGGCAAGCTCATCTGAAAGCTAATCCCTGTCTAAAAGTGTACCCATGTGTTTATTGCATGAAGATGCAGGAGGCCACCGTGTGGAAGAAACTTGGCATTTCTATCATCCCCACGGGGAAAACCCACTCTTAACACAAGTGAGGAAATCACAGTGAAAGCTAGCCACAGAGCTTTCCTTTCTGTGGGTCTGCTTGCTACTTCAGATACTGTTGGTGCTGCAAAATGAGAAACTCAAAGCTACTCTGAATTTCGGAGCAGAACATTGAGTCCACAGCAGCCCCTTCCTGGTCCATTTGCGAGATGTGAACGGTATGATCCTTGTCTTCACCCAGTCCGTTCTTGGCCCCCTTATTACTTTCCTCTGTAGTGTTTCAGAACAAATAGACAACTTCTGCGTTTTTCCAGATAAACAGCTGACTCAAGGGGCAAACTTCAGGAAACATGGCCCCATATAGTCAAACAGGGACCGCAGCATACTTGACAACTTCAAAATAGACTGAATCCTGTCCCCAGACATTTTATTATAATTGTATGTGATCTATACATAACACAATTGTAAAATCATTTTTAGTTTCATCTTTAGGTGGTTACAGAGTCCACCTTCATTTACTCATCAGCATATCAAAAATATCCAAGTTCATGAATCTGTATGTTTTCTGGGGATTTTATACTGTATTTGTCAAAAAAAAAAAAAAAAAAGAGTTTGGAAACAGCCATCTGGCTGAATCAATGCCAAATCAGAAAAACTCAATCACTGGAAGCAAATCTACTGCTAAGATAAATTTTGAAAATATTTAATCATATATTTCCTTATTGGTCTTGTGTCTATTGCCATTTTGGATCACAACAGAATATTGCCCAGCTGTTAGCATTTTACACATTCTCATGGGTCTTCTGTTTATGAATTATTTAAGCACACATGGCTCCCTAAGGTGGAACCTGCCTAGTGAGAGAGAGGACTTGGCTTCCCTTTAAATACACATTTACTGCCATGAATGGCTTTGAAGGAACAACCGTAAGATCTTCGTCATTGACTCTTGTTGCAATTGAAAGTATGGCTTTGGGAACACAATGCGATCTTCCTAAGAGTTTCTCATGTACATTTATTTATCAGCAGGGTGTGCGCCTGCATTTTGTGCAGGTTTACTCCAACTCTTTTTTCATCCTTGTGTTAAATTCCATCCAATTTTATCTTTTCAATTTCTTCTAGTCTTTCCCTCTCACACTACTGCTGGGTGCAAACTCCCCATCTCGTACTTAAGTAATTACAGCCTTTTAATTTGTCTTCGCCTGTAATCTGGCTCTACTCCAAGCCATCATGCCCACTTCTACAGACAAGATTTTTTTCTCATGAGCAAAGCAGATCCTATGGAGAAAAGACCAAATTCCTTTGCCCAGCAAAATGCTGGCACTTCTCTCCCCTCTTCCCCTCTTCCGTCCAGTCACACTTAATTGCAGATGATTTCTTTAATGCTTCTTGATGTTTCATGCCTTTCTGCCTTTACCCCTGCTGTTCTTCCTGCCTGGAATTCCCTTCCCTACCCCTGTGTGTCTGCCTAACACCTGCTCAATTTTCATGATCCAATGCGAGGGTTGCATCCTCCCGGGAAAGCTTCTCTGACCTTCAGGTGAAGGTGGTAACTCTATTCTTGGTGCGGTTTCTGGACCATGTATAAACTTCTTTTTGGTTGATTTGTTAAATTGACATGTTTGACTTTGTCACTCCAGAAACTTAGCAGTGCCTGGAAAAGTGAGAGTCGGGTGACTGAATGCATGATCCAAACAGAGCGAGTAGCATTCAAAACTCCACGATTTTCATTTTTCTTTCTTTTTCTTTCTTTTTTCTTTCTTTCTTTCTTTCTTCTCTTTCTTTCTTTCTTTCTTTCTTTCTTTCTTTCTTTCTTTCTTTCTTTCTTTCTTCTTTCGTCAAAGTGCAATTCAACCTTAAATTCAAAGCAATTTGATAACACTATTTCATGTCAGTTGAACAGCCAGTGTTTCTGATTTGGTGGCAAGAACTTAAGTGTAAGTACATTAGAGGTAATGACACAAAGAATGTTGGGAGAAAGAAAGGAAGGAGAGAGAGTGGGTTGCAAAGGATGCAGATGTGCCCTTAAGCCAGGGAGAGCTTTGGAGGTCAGCTACTGTGGAATTGCTACTTTAATGCTCCCTGGTCATTTGTTGAGGGCTTGGCCAGCAGTATATGTGAGAAGAGCAAATTATACCAAATGGAAAAGCTTAGCAGACAAGGAAACACTGAAGAGGTCAGGGTGGTGGGGCTGCGGCGGGGAGATACATCTGCTACATCTGGTTTTCTGCACAATTGCAGAGCAAGCACCATAAAGTGAAATATTGTATTTCTCACTAGATCTGGTGACAAATGTCTGAAATTCTACCACTCTGGGACAACACAGAAGAATGCAGATTTGGGGCCAACCTGGGCTACATAGCAAGACAATACTCTCCCCTCAAAGAATATATTTCTCAAAAATCTCATAGGTAGTATATACCCCACACCAAAAAAGACTACACTAATTGGGAAAGAAGACCATTTTAATGTTTCACTAAGCAAAAATTTTAATCCCCCCAAGGTACTTTTATACCAAGACTTAGTGGTTGAAGTATTCTCTTAGGCTGCTACTGTTGAACTGAAGTGGTTTTTAAACTGAAATTTAAAGCTTTGCAAAATTCTCTCACTAAATTAATGAGTAACCAAGATGAGTAGAATTCTTTGTCTGTCCAGTCCACGGTGATCCTATGGACAGAAACAAATACCTGGCAATTGAGAGGTAACTTTCCAGGCACAGGAGACTTTTTGGGCCCACCAGATTGCAGAAGTTGCACCGACACGCAAATCATTTTCAGTGAAGAAACCTGTAGCTGAACAGAGCTTACAACTGTACTATTTTCCCATGAGGTTGATTTTTGGAAAGAGGAAATAATCACTTAGAAAATCTCCTGCAAAACCAACTCATGGCCCCTTGGTTGATAGCTAAAGGTCTCCTGATACTGAAAAAAACTTACTTCCCCAATTTTTAAATCATTAGAAATGTACCAGTTTTTAAGTGCTGAGTCATAAGAATAGTATCATTTGCTATTTGGAGATTTATTTTCTCTACTGATAACTTGGCCTTATTGTATTTCTTGGCTTCTAACACCTCTTTTATAGGCAAAATCAGTTTATTTATTAAAAGTAAGTATAATAGAGCCAATCACTCATAAAGAACCTTTATAACCATTGTGCAAATCACTGAAGTTTCACTTGTAAAGTTTCATTTATGGCTATTGGGACTAAGTATATAATTTATCTGGTAAATGTGTATTACGAACATAAGAATCCAGGTTTTAGCCCCAGTACCCATGTCAAAAGCTGGCAGTGTGGAAACTGAAATCCCAGCGCTGAGGAGGCAGAGACAGGTAGATCCTGACAGCTCATTGGCCAGCTAGCTGAGCTAAATCAGCAAGTCCAGATTCTAAAGAGACCTGGTCTCAGAAAACAAGAAAAATGGTTCCCGAGAAACCAGCGTAAGACTTACCTCAAGCATCTCCACCCAAGCATGTATACACACACACATACCAAAACAAAACCAATCAACAAATAAAGCAACATCCCCCTGAAGTAAAATAAGCTGACTACATTTATGTAATATGCTCAGAAATTATTTCAATGGCTTGAATATACTCTGTGAATTCAGTTAATAATTATTTTGATTGATTTCTTTAAAATTACTGACCTTAAACAGCTTACAGTCAAAGAAGGACCTATTTAGATGTTCTTCTTTTTTAATGGTTATTTTATTTATTTACATTTCAAATATTATCCACCTTCCCAGTTTCCCGCCACAAACCCCCTCCCCCTCTCCTCTATGAGGGTGCTTCCCACTCACCTACCCAGTCTTAACCCAGTGCCCTAGCATTCCCTTACACTGGATCATCAAGCCTCCCCAGGACCGAGGGCCTCCTCTCCCACTCATGCCAGATAAGGCAGTCCTCTGCTACATATCCAGCTGGAACCGTGGGTCCCCTCATGTGTACTCTTTGGTTGGTGGTTTAGTCCCTGAGGATCTGGGGAGGGGGGAGTCTGGTTAATTGATATTGTTGTTCTTCCTATGGGATTGCAATCTTTTTCAGCTCCTTCAGTCCTTCCCCTAACTCCTCTCACTGGGATCCCTGTACTCAGTCAGATGGCTGGCTGCAAGCATTGCATCTGTATTGGTCAGGCTCTGACAGAGCCTCTCAGGGGACAGTTATACCAGGCTCCTGTCAGCAAGCACTTCTTGGCATCAGCAATAGTGTCTGGGTTTGGTGTCTGCAGATGGGATGGATCCTGTGGTGGGATAGTCTCTGGATGGCCTTTTCTTCAGTCTCTACTCCACTCTTTGTCCCTGCAGTTCCTTTTGACAGGAGGAATTCTGGATTAATATTTTTGAGGTGGGTGGGTGGCCTCATCCCTTAACTGGAGGCAATGCCTATCCTCTGGGTATGGTCCCTACAGGTTCAGTCTCCCCTTTGTTGGGTATTTTGGCTAATGTTCTCCCTGTTGGGTCCCGGGAACCTCTTGGGTCCTTTCTTAATTCCCTGATAGTCCTTAATTTTTTTACATAAATGTATATAAAAGGAAAACTATAGAATTGTTATATCTTGTAAATAAACTAAAAAAAAAATTTAAGACTTTATTGCAGTTTGACTCCTCAGACAGGGAGCATTAAATAATGCTTTTTAAAGTTCAGAAAGTTCAGAAACTTACAAGTGAATGGTGGGTCTCTCAAGCCCACTTGATTTAGCCAATAAATAGTGCAAATTAAGTGACAATGACAACGATTTGACAGGGTTTTACAGAAAGATCAGCTGAGATCTAGGAACATTAGGAGATGGAGTAAGAGATGCCTACATTTCTGGCTCTGCCCTTGTTTACATGTCCTGTTCTTTCCTATTAGCTTATGCCATCTATTCTCTAAAGCATGGACCCATTTAAAGAACTGATCAGTACATCTCCCTATTGACAAAATGAAGTCGAAATACTGGAGCCCAGGATTGATCTGTGTGGAAGTAGAACTGACCACAGGGCAATAAGAATAAAGTAATATAGAGGGACAAACATGAGTCAAAAGTCAGATGGCTACCACTGAAAAAGCCACTCTTACTGTCCCCAAGGAGAACCCTTGGGAAATCACCCAGGGTGAAGGTCTTTTGCACTGGAGGGTCTCTTAAGACCAATTCAGACTAAAATGAAATCTTATTTCCTAAATTTAAATGTTTATTTTTTCTTAATTTATTTACTTATTCATTTTACATCCCAATATCAGTCCCTCCTCTCTTCCCAGTCCCATCCTCTCAAAGCTCCTCCCCCTCCCATTCACCTCTGAGAAGGTGAGGTCCTACCCTGGGTATCCTCTCCACCCCCATTTCCCCACACAAATACATCAGCCACTGCTGAACTAGATACATCTTCTCTCACTGAGGCCAAACAATGCAAACCAGTTGAAAAATCGGATCCACATCAATCTTATTTACTAAAAACAAAAACATTTACTCATTTGATTTATTTTCCATTAGCTCTTGGTTCAAAGACCTAAAAAATATATAATATTTAATGTGGATCAGAACTAAAATTTTTCCAGGTATATAGTATCTCCTTAGAAAAATCTTTGTCTTCATAGAAACTACCCTAATCTTATTTCATAATGAAGAATCTTTCTGGAGAATCTGACATCTCTGTTGGAAGTGATGGGCTTTCTCAGAGCCACTGTTAAGGCCCAATAAAAAAAGCAATCCACCATCAACTCTTTCTAGCTGAGACCTTCATTTGTTAAGAGTCACAGCTCTGTTCATTAAGGAATAGAAAGGCTGGGAAGGAGACATGATATGCCAGGCAGAAAGTTATTTTAAACTTGAATTGTTAAGGTGAAAAATACCATTAGTTTCTCCATTCAAGCAAGTAGATTGTCAATAATGTATTTCTACTACAAGGGTTGATTTTAAAGAAGCCATTGAGAGTATATATTTCTCTCTATAATATTGAAGAAATGGAGATAGAGGCTTTGCCAGATCTATTTAAAGGATCATATGGAGAAGGATTTGATCAAATTTATAGTTAAGTTGAAAGCAGGCACTCTTGAAGCACTGCATTTTTCTAGTTATCAGTAAAATTCCTATCCTAGTTTCCCAGCGCCCCAGCCCCTTCCGCAGATTCCCCATCATCAGGTTCCTGCTCTTGTGTTCAGTTTCCTCAGCTTGTCTCCCTCACTCCATGTGACCTCCTACTTCCTCCTGATCTACAATCTAGAATCATCACTAAAGAGCTGGATGCCCTGGTTCTCTGTCCTCACCATCAACTGAGACAGTACATTAGCCTTCCAAAGACATGCATCATATGCATTCTAAGACAAACGGCCATTGACACTGTTTTCCTTCTCTGAATACATTCTTAGGAACACCTTCATCTCTTCTTAACAATCCATTCTTCAGACAGTTAGGATTTGTCTGAGGAACCTACAGTTTCATTGCCTGATCCCTTATCTGAGCTTTGGGCTAGGGTCTAATGACCTGTTCTAGATTTCTGTGAGGCTATTTAGATCAGAATCTCTCTGTGAACTTTCATCACACTCCTCTGGAAGCTAGTTAGTTTAGTTAGTTAGTTAGTTAGTTATGCTATCTGAAGTCCAAACCTGGAAAGTATTGCAGATTCTTCTCTCACACAAATCTCTACCACCCATCTACTAGCCATACCTTGCCCTGCCAACCTACATGACAACTTTCATGTGGACACACACATCACTGTAACACACACACACACACACACACACACACACACACACACACACACACAAAATCTGTGCATATAATTTCAAAAGCACTCATTGATCCTTTACCTATGGTTTCTCTACTTCTCCTGACTACTACCAAACATTAGATTTATGTTTCTAATAGGCATCTCCATCTTTGCTACTCCTCTGTTCAAATAATTACTCTTGATTCACACTCCCCAGACTATCAGACAAGCGCTACAAGGTCCTAACGTTGCTTCCTTTGCAGCTATACTATGTTTGATAGTCTTGTTTTATATCTCTAGATACAGGCTTTATCTTGCTTTTTACTTGAAACATGTAATTCTACAAATTAGAACTGGGATTCTCTGAGTGTTTGGTATATAGACTTTGCATAATCCCCTACTTGTGAGTGTAAGCTGTATCTGTCAATGTGGCAGAGTATTAATCTCATCTCATCGTTGGGTTGCATTATGTGGCAATTCCATACTTGTAGTCAATTCTAGGTGAGTTAATCAAAATGTAGATTATCCTGAACAGAGCTACCATCACCAGGTGAATCTTTCAAAGGTAAGTGTAACCCTAAGAAAGATAGTCTTCTGTTGGCATTTTTGAAAGAAGTGATCAAGGGTGAGTTCTATAGCTGGAAGAAAGTGAATCCTGCCAACAACCACAGGTACTTGGAACTCGAGCTAGGGTGTCAAATGACGCTGCAGCCCTGGGCAACATTGATTGCAACCTTGTGAGATCTTGAGAGAACCAATTAACCTGTGTCTGGATGCCTGACCTACAGAAACTGTGAAATAATAAGTGGGCATTAAGCCAGTAAGATTACGATCTTTTGCTACCCAGCAGTAGATCCCTAAAATGCTTGCCCTTGTGATAAATTATATCAATAGGAGATAGCCACAAATACTGAGAAGAAAAGGAGAGACAGGTGACTTGTTCATTCTGCCTACAGCTCTCCTCCACTTCTGCCAATGATTGTCCTTCAGCTCTAGTTGCCCCGCCTGTAATCCTACAGAGCCAAGGGACTTTACTGTCATGTACCAGCTCCTTTCACACTGCTTGCATACACACTCTTCCATTGTTAAACTGGTTTCAACTTCCCCTCTAAAATGAACCATTAATGTTTTCCCTGAGGATAATGTACTTTTTAATATTGATTGACTCCTCTTCCAACTCCATCTCTAAACTGGAACTGTCATGTACATCATTCTGTGTTCACTCACCGGATGTGTTGACTCCAGCTTGCTACCACTGTTAACATCATGATGACAAAAACACAGATTTTAGCTGCTTGCTAGATGTGAGACATTGGGGAAGATGTTCACTATCTAAGCAGCTTCCTCATCTATAAAATATAGTTAATAACACCCACAAAGAATTTTTTGTAAAAAAAAAAAATTGAATTAAATAACACATGGAAAACTGTACCTAAAATTTAACAGTTAATAGTTCTGATGAAATTTTTGTTGCCGGTGCTGTTTATGTGGTTACCTATCCAATCTCACTCCCCAGCCCCCAGCCGTTGTAGTCACTTGAATATTCCCTGAAACACTGCTGTCACTGGTACTTACTGCTGGGATGAAATACCTGACAAGAATCAACTTAAGGGTCTATTTTGGCTCTCACAATAGAAGGCAAACAATCTGTCTTAGTGAAGAAGATGTGCTGGTAGAGGACTAAAAAAGGTGGGAGCGCATCTCAACAGAGCAAGGAGCACAGATCATTTGGGAATCTGGAAGTACTTAAGGCTCACTGCTCTAGTGACCTACTTGCTCCATCAAGGCTGTACCTCTTAGGTTTCTATAACACTACCTCCTGGAATGGCATCACCAGATGGGGACCAGGCATTCAAGTGTGAGCCTTCAGGGGACAGCTCACATCCAATCCATAATCCAGTCTTTGCTATGAGCTTACTAAGTCCACATTGCTTGCCATTAGTCTATCAGCAACTGTTTGCTCTCCTAAAGTGTCCTTGTCATACATCTTATGATTTATATTTCTTTACTCTGAACATATCATACTTCTTCCACTGGCTCCTAAATAAATGGTATGCAGAGCTTATGTGTCTTTTATACACTGGATCCAAGTAACATAGTGTGCGGTTCATAGATCCTCAGTAAAGATTCATAGACTGGGTAATATTAGCCATTTTGCTTTTGTTGTTGTTTTTGCTTTTGCTTTTAGTTCTGAAACAAATCCTTAAAACAGTTTGAAAAGAGGAAATATTTATTTTGTGTCATGTTTTCAGGAAATTCAGTCTATGGTTGACAGCTCCATTTTCTTTGGACCCGAAGTGAGGAAGAACTCGGTGGAGAGACACATGGGAGAGAAGGCCTCTTACTTTATGGTGGCCAGGAAGCAAGGAGAGCAAAAGGAAGGAACCCAGAACAGGGAAACAGGAAGAAAACCAGGAAGAGACAACAGGATAAAAAACCAGGAAGTGACAGGCAGGACCCCAGGAAGCAACAGGCAGGAACTTTGAAAGCCTATTTCCAGTGACTACTTCTGTCAACCAGTCCCCATTCCCTAACACTTATGTCATTGCCCAATAAAGCTCTCCAAATGGAAGTTTGTCACTGGATAAATTCACTGGCCCTCATGATCCAGTCTACATCTTCAAAATTACACCTATGAACACTTATATTGGGGGAGTACAATACAGAAGCTTTGGGTGAGAATTGTCATGCCATAGCTACTCTGTAAAGACATCAATACTGATGCTGACCCCTTTTTAAAAACATTACTTCTTTTATCTTTGGAGATTGTAACTACTCCTTTCCCCTTTTCCCAACCTAATACAATAGCAAAACATTTTAATATCATTGGTCACATATGCAAGTATATTGTTGTATGGCAATTAAATAAGGTTTGATGGCTGTCTAGAACAATCGGACTCGGCCAACCTGGCCTAGTTTGGCATACAAATCACTCCACCCATCATTCTTACTGTGGCTAATCCAACCTTGAATAGGTAAGTCCTAGGTAGGCCAAATGCCACTCTTGGCTGTGGCTTCTGGTTCCTAGGAAAGAATCTCAATCAGGAGTGAGTAGAGCCAGGGTTGGGTGTCACATCGGCAGCAAATGATACACAGGCTAAGAGGTTTCTCAGGGGAGTTGCCACCGGTTACAGTGGAATGACAATTACAAGGTAGATGGATCATGTCACACCTGCTGTGACCTTTACAATACATAGGGATCATTATTTTAATGTGAATTTGCATAATGGTCCACCTAGTAGGAACAATGCTGAATGCTAATAGCTGCAGGATGCACTAAAATTAAACATTATCTGGGCTGAACTGCTAAAGGAAAAGTTGCCAAAGTATGACTCTTTAAGTACTTAATTTCATCCTAGGTCATGTCCACACACAAATGAGGATTTCCGGTGTCTCTTGAAAAACTAGCAAGAACTGACTAGAATAGAAGAGCAGCAACCTCCTTTATGTAGACTCCTAGCCAGTAGACTGGTTTCTGATACAATTGTCTGGACCTTCTACAAAGATCAGACTTGTAATTTTCACCATATCTTGCCCCAATACTGCCTGCCCCCTGGAAACCGCCTACATATTTGTTGACAGATACACTAAATATGATAAACTCAGAGTTACTCTCACCTTCTGAACTGACAGATACTGAGAAAAACTTTGTAAGTGGTAAGATCGAGCAAGTCCACGAGCACCTGTACATTTTCAGAGAAGACAGATACTACCCCCTCAAAGTCCGAAGTAACCACACATTCTTAGTTGTGGGTGGAAGGAAGCTATCAGCATAGAGAAAAAAAAGCAATACATCTCTGTATTTGTTTCTTCTCTATCATTTCTATTTCATAAAAAAACAAAAACAAAACAAACACAAAACCCGGACTGAACCTCACCATCTACTTTGTATTCCAAAGAACAGAGAATTCATTCAAACTGGATCCACTTCTGGGTCCCATGCGCTTACACTCATTTCCACCACAAGAGGGCAGCCATCTCTAAAAAACAACAGTCCTGCTCTTCAGAGAAATTGGGCCAAACTTCAGGAAAGTTCCTGGGAAAGGCTTTTAGCATTACCTCTCTGGTTTCATGCCCTACAAAAAAGAAGCCGCCAGGCACCACCAAGGTGGAGTAACTGTCCAAAGGCATCCATTTTACCTCAGAGCCTTGATTACTAAGGATATCATAAATGGTCAAGCCCCTCTCTTCTGGTGTTCCGGAGGCCCAAAGCTGCAAGGCATTGTTGATGTCATCACCAAAGGTTTCATTTTCATCTTTTCTTGGGGTGGGTCCAACAGCTGTCAGCTTTCTCTTCCTCATTAAAGGCAACTTTCTGATTTAAATCTCATATAGGTTTGGAGTTTTTGCTTTGCTCCTTATGCCTCCCGATGAGAGAAGCAATTGTTAACTTCTCCATTAAACCTGATAGGGAAGGAAATGGTTTCAGAAGTGATCAGCACTTTTGACTTACATGTCTGAGTGGAGTGTTTTATTGCCTTCTTGTTTGGTGTCTCATGATTCAGAGTGACAACTTCTACAACATGTATTAAAAAGGAATACAGTAGCTGATTGCAGCAGATTGTGAATCTATCCCTTTCTTTCCTTTAGTTTTCCTAGTAGACAGCCTTCCTTCAAATACCTTATTTGACCTTTACAGCTCTAGAAACAGCCAGGGCCTAATTTCCCTCTGTGGGTTGCTAATCCGATTTAGGTGAGCGGAACCTAGAGTTATTTTAGCTCCCAACTGAAAAGCTAATACACATGGATAATAGATTATTAAAGCCCCTGCTTCTGGTTTTTCTCTGTCTTTGCTTTGGAAACTTGAAAGATCTGGTTCAGAACCTGATGTTATCAAATGTTCTGCCCATAGCTTTGGGGGTCGTGTGGGCAGCCAGGTGGTGTTCTGTCCGAAGGCTCCAGAAATGTAGGGAGAAGTGGAAAGAGTTCAAAAAGAATCCTGGTTCAGCAGCTTTGGGGACATTCCAGCTGAGGGAGGAAAGTGGCTTGGCCACAGCCAGAGCCTTCTGGAGATCTAGTGGAGAGGATCAGGCAGAAAACTCAAAGGTCTCAAACCAGACATATCTTGTTACCTGGGTAGGTGGGTGTGGGAGAGGACATAAATATCCCAAGTATCGAAATGATTGCTTCTATAAAGAGAACTTCTATTAAATTCCACTGCCCTCTCACATAGACAGACAGACACATAGACAAACACACAACACACACACACCACTGGAGGGGACATCCACTTTACATGTGTATATCTATGTACAGAAACCTGTGCCTTCATTTTTATAATTTACACAAATGAATATATGCGTTTTTATTAGATTCATTTATTTGAATATTTACATATAAATATCTGCACACGAGTGCATATAAATATATGAATATTTATAAAATGTAATAATGCACTCAGATGTGTATCGGCTATTTCTCGACATTTTCTTCTCACCATTCAAAACACAGAAGCGTTTGGTCCCATCTTTGTCAAAATGTCTGACAACTTGTAAGTTCTTTTCTTCTTTTAATATTCTCTTACCTAAAAAACTTCAAACTCAAGTTGAATATTGGCCCAGTGGGGGAACTCTGAGGCGAGCGGACCCTGGATTTGCCCTAGACTCAGGCAGCTGTGGGCGCGGATCCAGGTCTTGGGGTCGGCTTCACACTCAACCGGGACGCGACCCCTTAGCGGCCGCGCGCTCGCCCCGCCCTCTCCACCGCGGCCGCCCGCAGGGCGCGCCGTCCACACCCCTGCGCGCCGCTCCCGCCCGCCCGGGGATCCCCGGCGCGCTGCGCCTCCGAGGGGGAGGTGTTCGGCCACGGCCGGGAGGGAGCCGGCAGGCGGCGTCTCCTTTAAAAGCCGCGAGCGCCGCGCCACGGCGCCTCCGTCGTCGCCGCCGGAGTCCTCGCCCTGCCGCGCAGAGCCCGGCTCTCACTGCGCCCGCCGCTGCGCTTCCCACAGCCCGCCCGGGATTGGCAGCCCGGGAAGTAGCCTCCCCAGCCGACACCGGCCACCAGACACCCTCGGGGCGAGTGACGCGAGGGTCACCCGCGGCTTCGAGGGACCCGCACGACACGGATTGGAGCTCCGGACTGTGCGCTCCTGGCGCTGTGGCCTCGGCTGTCCGGGAGAAGCTAGAGTCGCGGACCGACGCTAAGAGCCGGGAGTCCGGAGCACAGTCTTACCCTCAATGCCGGCCACTCCGACCGGGGAGTGAGCGCCCAAGGCGAGCCGGTGGAAGAGTGAGCGGACCCCAGCCTGCCACAAAAGACACTTGGCCCGAGGGCTCGGAGCGCGAGGTCACCCGGTTTGGCAGCCCGGGACGCGCGGCTGGACTGTCTCGAGAATGAGCCCCAGGACGCCGGGGCGCCGCAACCGTGCGGGCTCCGCTGGCGAACGCTGATGGGGGTGCGCCAGAGTCAGGCTGAGGGATGCGGAGTGGCGGCCAGCCCGCCACCCAGATCTTCGCAGCTCCCTTGCCCGGACCCGGCGTCGCCCACGATGGCTGCCCCAAGCCATGGGTCGCGGCCCAGCTAACGCAGAACGTCCGACCCTCGCCCGGCGAGTCCCGGAGCCGGCCCCGCGCCCCGCCAGTGCTGGTCCCTGAGGACGACGACAGCAGCAGCCTTGCCCCAGCCTTCCCTTCCCGTCCCTGCCCCGCACTCCTCCCCCTGCTTGAGGCTGTGTGTCAGCACTTGGCTGGAGACTTCTTGAACTTGCTGGGAGAGTGACTTGGGCTCCCCACTTCGCGCCGGTGTCCTCGCCCGGCGGATCCAGTCTTGCCGCCTGCAGCTCGGTCACCTCTCTGTTCCTCGGCCGGCTGGGCCCACCCCAAGACACGGACGGTTCCCTACGGGGAGAACACCCGGAGAAGGAGGAGGCTAAGAAAGGCAACCGAAGCCCAGTCGCTGCTTCAGGTCTCTCGGACAGAGCTTTTTCCATGTGGAGACTCTCTCAATGGACGTGCCCCCTAGTGCTTCTTAGACGGACTGCGGTCTCCTAAAGGTAGAGGACACGGGCCCGGACCCGGGGCTGGCGGGTGACACCATTTCCCGCCCGGCGGCGCTGGGCGCCTCCGAGGACCGGTGGAGTGGACGTAAACATATCCTCTCCCGGTGCACGTGCAGCGGATCCCTAGAGGGGCCAGGCATTCCAAACCCCAGATCCCTCTGCCTTGCGTATCTGGCCTGCGACCTTCCTCCAGCCCGTTCCTCCTCCCCAATTTTCGATACATTATCAGGGCTGTTTGGGGCTTTACAAAAAAAAAAAAAAAAAAAAAAAAAAAAGAAAGAAAGAAGAAAAGAAAAAAAAAGAAGCAGAAATCCATTAGAGAGTATGGCCGGTGGATTTCACTAGTTCAGTGCGGAGCATTACCCCAAGATCCTTGGCTGTCCATAAGAACTAGGTCCCATTTAGGAAGCTACTAAAAGTTGGGGTTCTCCGTGTGTGTTTACTGACTGTGCGGATGTGTCACAGCTTACACGTGTATTCATAGACACTATCTATTTAGGTAATTGCAGGAAGGTGCATGGAATTTTTTTGACCGCACAGGGGTCTGGGGAAGGGAACAGGGTAGCCTGTAGGGTCAACCTTGAAGTTAGGGGCGTAGGCCACAACTTGCAAGTGGCGTCGTCATTAGTAGTAATCTTGAGTTTAGCGCTTACTGAATCTACAAGTTTGATATGTTCGTCTAACAGGAAGTTTTTCCTATACAGCGCCTCTAAGGAAGTCACTTGTGCATTTTGTCTGTTAATGTGCAAATGAGCGCTGCACAGTATAGTTTTGTAAGGGATGCAGTGTTCCAACCAACCTATGGCTTCTCAGCTTCCTGACACCGGCATTCCTTGCTAGTGTCACAAGCAAAGGGGACAGAGGGTCATTGATTTTTATTGGGAGTTAAGACCAAGCCCCAAGTGAGAAGTCCGGCCGGGACTTGGGGGTCCTTTATCCTCTTGATCATCCAGGCTGTAGCCCGCGAGCATGACATGCCAAAAGGGCATCCTGGAGAAGGCCAGCGAGCCCTATGGGAGCCGGGGCCGCGGGGGCGGGCGGAGGACTGGGCGGGGAACGTGGGTGACTCACGTCGGCCCTGTCCGCAGGTCGACCATGGTGGCCGGGACCCGCTGTCTTCTAGTGTTGCTGCTTCCCCAGGTCCTCCTGGGCGGCGCGGCCGGCCTCATTCCGGAGCTGGGCCGCAAGAAGTTCGCCGCGGCATCCGGCCGCCCCCTGTCCCGGCCTTCGGACGACGTCCTCAGCGAGTTTGAGTTGAGGCTGCTCAGCATGTTTGGCCTGAAGCAGAGACCCACCCCCAGCAAGGACGTCGTGGTGCCCCCCTATATGCTAGACCTGTACCGCCGGCACTCGGGCCAGCCAGGAGCGCCCGCCCCAGACCACCGGCTGGAGAGGGCAGCCAGCCGCGCCAACACCGTGCGCAGCTTCCATCACGAAGGTGAGCGGGCGGCGGGTGGCGGGGCGGGGACTGCGGGCGGAGACTCAGCAGGCAGCCTGGGCCTCCGCTAGCCCAGTGGACGGCCCTTCGGCTTCTGTACCGTCCCCTCTGTGGCCCCGAGCCAGGGATTCCCCACTGGTGAGTCCGCACCCTTTCCTGGCAGGTAGCCAGAAGACAGACTCCTCCCCTAGAACTGGAGGGAAATCGGAGTGATGGGGAAGAGGGTGAGAGATTGGCTAGCCCCTACTCAGCTCAATGTGCGAGAATTCCACAGAAGGCAGAGAGTTGGGGCTCCTTCTGTGACATGTGTTCACGCTGGAGTTTTAAGCTAGGCAGAGCCAAGGGCAGAATGTTCAGGGATAGTATTAACAAATCAAATCTAGGGCCCCAAAGCATTCAAATTTACTATTCATCTGGGCCTAGTTTGAAAGATTTTTGAATCCCTGTCTAATCCCTGTGGGAGATCAATTCCACAATCCCATCATATTGTTTCCACAGTGACCTTCGGTTCTTGTGCTTTTAAATCTTAAGTCTCCAAGTGGAGACAGGGCAAGCCTTCAGATAAAAGCTTTTCCTCCCACTGCCTGCTACCTTCCTAGGTAATCAATGGGATTTTTAAAAATATGATATGAATATGGTTTCCCAAGGTAGAATAATGTTGTTTATTTCATCAGAAAGAAATTTAGGGGGTTAGAAAGACTGTAGAGGTCTATTGAAGTCTCTTGTACTAGTGTTCTTAGAGCAATTAGTTAAAAAAATCATGCCCAGTTCAAGTCTGTGTGTGTTGCTTTAAATGTGCTTTTGGCTTACTTCATTCTCAAAAGAATATCAGTTCCTTCAAGTTCTAGGAGAATTCAGACTTGTCTGTCAGTGAGCTGCAATTTATAGAACAGTGAGGAGCCAGGAGAGAAGTTCCCTTTTTAAAGTTTTGCTTTGCCTTGCTGAGAGGATAACTTTTAAGTAGAAATCTATGCTCTGGAATAGTAGCCCAACCCCCATCCCCAATAAGGGATGATTCAGACTTTGAGAAGTCTGGTTGATAATAGGAAAAGGTCCCACAGGCAGGTCACATAGCAAGAGGTGTATCTTCCTTGAGGCAGCCAGTGGTTATGAAGGGCATTGGAAATCCATCCCCTTCAAACTGGTGCTTAGGGTTTTCTGGGAGCAAAGCTCAGTATTGAAAGATAGTAAGACTACATTCTGCTCCTCAGGATCTGCCCACAGAGAGCAGGGAGGTTCTGGTGTGTTCACCCATACCCTCTTCCAAGTGATTCTGGGCTAAGCTAATCTCTCTGGGTTAATATTCACTGAAAAGTTTTTGTATATCAAAACACACAAACACACAAACAGACAGACAGACAGACAGACAAATCACTGACTAACACAGCTGTTTTCCCACTCTGGAGATGTAGCGGGAGAACCGCTTATTTATTTTTATTTGTTTATTAGTCTTTTCTAAGGTGAAAATTATTCTTTACCTGTAAAAAATGAAGGAGGTATTTTATCTTTATCTTAACTAAGCTAAAGAATCATTTAAGTCAATTAAAACTCAAAAAATCCAATTGAATGAAAGGTTTGTCAATAAAATCTACATATTCTCACTCTTCCTTTCAAAGTGGCTTGATAAAAACACAGGCAAAGCACTGTCTGTGTGTCTTATTTTCAAACTTAGTGAGCTTCAGTTCATAAGAAAAAATGTACTTTTAAAAGTGATTTTTTTTTTCTGGTGTAAAACTGTATAGAAGTTATTGACTTGCTTAAAACAAACTTGCCCTGACTTTATATCTTGATGAAGTTAGATGTCCTTTTTACCATAAATTTCAGGAAAATCATTTCTTTTTGATCATGGTCAGGTAGGTACACATGGCATTTGGGAAGACTGTTCACATTGTTGAATAACCTAGAGTTTGATTTTTCTAAGCATCCTTGTGCCACTTGGAAAACCTTAATAAGCCATGTGTTATTTGATAGGCTTCTTCCTAAGTGCTAGACAGTGGTTTAATGAGCACGAGACAGAGCATACCGTGGTAGTCTTTCAGCCGGTGGCATATTCTTCCAGACAAAATCTCCTATTGAACATTAAGACCATTTTTACCATAGATTTTATCCAGGATAGCCTAGGCTTTGCTGAATCCCCAACCTCCAACCCCACCCCAAGGTCACTGAAGACTTTCCCCAATTGGCTGCCACTGGAAAACAGCTTGACAGTGCTTGACTCCGTTGGCCCTACAGAGACTTCTCCTTTAGTGGCTGGCAGATCATATACAGAAGGCTCTCATGCTTGCTCTTCTGATTATGGAGAACACAGTCTTTCTTTTTCTTTATGGAATAAGCAAACTATGTGGCCCTATGACTAAAGTTTTCAAAGAGGGAGAGATCCTGTTGGCAGAAGTGCAACTGCCCAGAAAATAGCCACAGGCTAGGGCATTTCAAGGTACAACTCTGTCTTGTGATGAAGAAAGCATGGTCCATCCAGAATTCCAGCATGGGGTTGGATGCAGACATCCAGGAATGCTCCTATCCACTTCCGGCTGTTGCAGGGTGATTACAAAGACCCTGGGGGAGGGGAACAGTGGCTCAGTTTGCAGATGTTCTTGCCACTGATGTTCTCAGTGTCTCTTGTTTGTCAGTGGAGCCTTTGAATCTCACTTGACTCCTCTCCAAACTGCTTTTGTCCTCTCTACATGTGCCTTGGGGCATTTCACTTGGTCATTAGAGAATCCCTCCTGGGCCTGCAGGTCCCCCTGTAGGACCTGTGCTTAAGAGAACAGGGACCTAGTCAGGTGACTACCAGGCCCTGCTCTCCTTTCCTGCCACTTCCTTTGTTGTCTTAAAACTTAAACCTTGATTCTGTGTATTTAAACTTTTTCTTTCTTCCTCTTTGGCATGTCATTTACTTTATCCTGTAGAAGAATCACAGTGTGGCCCAAAGCTCCTTGAATCTTGTTGCCGTGGTGAGATGCAGCTGCTGATCTGGAATAGCCTTAGGCTTGTTGTTGTTTGGATGGAGGAATGTTTTCTGTCCAAAAAGTGTTGCAAAATCCTCCAAGCTTAATGATAACTTTTGAAATGAAACTCACCCTACTTTAGGGCAAACAAGTAGCCACAGACAGCAGAATCTAAACAAGGTCTGGTGTCCCATTTGGCTGTGTCCCTTCAATTTCTGTTCATTTAGCTCTGTCTGCATCTAAAGGGTGCTGGGCAATATGTTTTGATCTTCAGGACAAAACTCATTGTGCAGTTACCATGGTATCAGGTACCAATTCCTAGTGATTTGGACTGTTGCTTAGAATTTTATTTCTCTCCTATATTAGATAATACCTTCTAATGGCTAGAACTTGAGCATTACACTACAGGCAAGTAGTGAGCTAAGAGAAGTCACATAACTTCTCTGAATTCTCAACTGTTTCATCTACAAAATGAGAAAATCATGGTTCCCTCTTAATGTGCTTCTTGTAAGAGAGTTCATAGAAAGGTGAGGCACCATATTTGGCAGAAAGGAAGATAGAGGGGGAGAGGAAGAAGGAGAAGGAGAGGAAGAAGAAGATGAGGAAGAAGAGGAAGAAGAAGAAGGAGAAGGAGAAGGAGAAGAAGTAGAAGAGGAGGAGGAGCAAGCAAGAAAGCATGCATAGAAGCTAATGTTTTATGGTGACATTTTTATGTCATAGTATTCCTTTTTCTAGAAAGTGGCTCTAGCCATACCTTTTGGGTTATTTTGAGGTAGAGGAATAATCAACATAGTGTAGAACAATAAATCCAGGCTTTGTTTCTAGAAGAGACTAGAATGACATGGCTGTGCCACTTCCTTTTTCTGCAGTTTGTTAAGAGCTAGGAGACCGATACTCAGGTTGGAGACAGGTCAGAATCCTGAAATCACTTAGCAAGTTCAGCTGATTCAACAAGGGATATTTACAGAGAATTAACAGCTATTCCGGCCTCCAAAAAGTGTACATTACCTACTCTGTATTTTCAGAACCCCAGGCTTGCTGTGATAATTTGTAGAGGTCTTTTCCTATAATTTTCTTTATTTAAAAGAGATTTTCAATTTCCCACCCTCAAGAAGAGGTTGAAACTTGTCTCTTGAAGTAGAAAAGGTGTTGTGTGTCCTGACACTGGGGAGGTAGCTTCCTGTGTTGAGGTCTTCTGTAAATTCTTGACTTCTCTGTATCATTTCAATGAACAGTCGCCTTTGATACCTTGGTATAAAGGATGGGATAAGATCTTCCAGGGCTTAGGCTGGTGGAAATGCCACTTGAAGACTAGGGATGAGTCTTTCCCTTGTCCTGAGTCTTGGGAAGTATATTGTTCTCTTCTGTGAAGGCCACTTACTCTGCCTTGAAAATACTTCTTACCCCCAGAGTGATAGGCCACAGGGAGTGTGACTGTTTCTATGCTTCCAGTTGAAAGATAACAATTTCATATGGTCAAAACTTGGCTTTATTTCTTGGAACGATATTATTTTCTTACTTCAATGACCTTTCTCCATTATTTATCATAGGGATCGCCTCTTCCCTTTTTTCCTCTGTCTGGTATGTGTCTGTGTGCATGTATGTGTGCTTATGATTGTTAATTTTCCTTGGTTTGTTTGTGTATTGGGATTCCGGGATTGTGTTGCTATTGTGATTTTTTTTGAGCCCTGTTGTTGACTGTTGTAGCAATTTGTGGAAGGCCCTGGGTAATTGGCCTTTATATTCCGTCTGTACAGGAAATAATGTGCACATCACTGTGCCAAAAGTCAGGAGATGCCAGTGTGATTTGCTGTGATTAGGGTCTAGGGGATGTTGCTACTGTTTTACAGTTTCTGTTGAGGAAGTGCCTTAGGCAGAAACATTAAGGGACACCAGAATGACAACAGAAAGGTTTTTTATAAAAGAAGCTAAATACAGTCCTTCATACTTTCTAGGAATATCCCTGCCCTAAAGTACCGCTAGCTGATAGTGGAGTTCAGAACATAAGTGGCTCCCCAAAGGTATCGCCAAGAACCTTTTGGCAAGCAGATGCAAGAGGACTATGAATGAATCAGCTTGACCTGGCAGTCTTCATGGCCAAATAGAAGAGCTTTAGAAGACTCCCCTTCAAGTCCCTGGCCAGCTCTAGCTTATCGTAGCCTGAATCCTTATGTGTTGGCCAAAACTAAGGCTTCTTCTATAAAAGGTGCTTTACAAGTCTACTCCTTCATCAACATACTCTTGAATATGTGAAACATCGTTTTAAACCTTGACACTGTGTGGTCCATAAACACACAGCCTCCCTTGCCTAAGAGCTTAGTGGAAATGTAGGACCACAGGCCTCTTCCCAGACCAGCTGATGCACATGCTGAAATCTAAGAACTGCTGTATCAACACAGAGGTTATTTTGAGTGAAGATGAGATGGATACGAGAAAACAGGAAGTAGGAAGTAATTTCTCCTGAAGTTCTTTATCGTTAATTGCTACAGCGACCTAGTGCCACCCCATACCTTTCTGAAGAACTATATCCCCGTGAATGCCTTTTCTTTAGAGTTCTGAGCAAAATGGTAGGGTGTGCTTTGCAAAATGTCATCATTGATGTTGAATTTTAGAGTCTTTAATTAAGGGGCTGAAATCTGGATATTGAGATTTGTAAATCATCTAAATTGTAGAGTAATGTTTGCAAATGCCGCTTAAGGGATTGACATTAAAGCTCGTTTTCTTAGTTAAGAAATGCAGTAATTTCCTCAACTCCTCAGTCATTAGGCCTCTACTAACTACAGTGCTGACTTTTCCCCCTTAAAGTCTGTGAATTCCAAAGAACTGTTTCACTATTTCCTCCATTATTATAGCTACCTAGAAGCTATGTTCGTATATTGGATTAAAAGCATAGCAATTACAAAGTTAATGTGGCCATATAGAAAAGGGAAAAGAGACTTTAAATTTTTTTTTTATAGTATTAAGCAGTAAATTCAGGGCCATGGATAAGGGGGCAGACACTATATCTCTAGGCCTGACATTTTTAATTTCTGGTTGCAAATTTTTATGTAGTTTAACTTAAACCATGCATTGAAGTTTTAAATGCTCATAAGGAATTAAGTTACCATTGGCTCTCTTACCAAATGCTTTTCCTTTTTCTCTCCATGTTGATCAAACCAGAAGCCATGGAAGAGCTTCCAGAGATGAGTGGGAAAACGTCCCGACGCTTCTTCTTCAATTTAAGTTCTGTCCCCACTGATGAGTTTCTCACATCTGCAGAACTCCAGATTTTTCGGGAACAGATGCAGGAAGCTTTGGGAAACAGTAGTTTCCAGCACCGAATTAATATTTATGAAATTATAAAGCCTGCAACAGCCAGCTTGAAATTTCCTGTGACCAGACTATTGGACACCAGGCTAGTGAATCAGAACACAAGTCAGTGGGAGAGCTTCGATGTCACCCCAGCTGTGATGCGGTGGACTGCACAAGGACACACCAACCATGGGTTTGTGGTGGAAGTGGCCCATTTGGAGGAGAAGCCAGGTGTCTCCAAGAGACATGTGAGGATTAGCAGATCTTTGCACCAAGATGAACACAGCTGGTCACAGATAAGGCCACTGCTAGTGACTTTTGGCCATGATGGAAAAGGACATCCACTCCACAAACGAGAAAAGCGTCAAGCCAAACACAAACAGCGTAAGCGTCTCAAGTCCAGCTGCAAGAGACACCCTTTGTATGTGGACTTCAGTGATGTGGGATGGAATGACTGGATCGTGGCCCCTCCGGGCTATCATGCCTTTTATTGCCACGGGGAATGTCCTTTTCCCCTGGCTGATCACCTGAACTCCACTAACCATGCCATAGTGCAGACTCTGGTGAACTCTGTGAATTCCAAAATCCCTAAGGCATGCTGTGTCCCCACTGAGCTCAGCGCAATCTCCATGTTGTACCTAGATGAAAATGAAAAGGTTGTGCTAAAAAATTATCAGGACATGGTTGTGGAGGGTTGCGGGTGTCGTTAGCACAGCAAGGATAAATAAATAATTAAATATATATATATATTTTAGAAAAAGAAAAAGCCCTACTCCCCCTGTCCCCCCAAAAAACCAGCTGACACTTTAATATTTCCCAATGAAGACTTTATTTATGGAATGGAATGGAAAAAGAAACACAGCTATTTTGAAAATATATTTATATCTACGAAAAGAAGTTGGGAAAACAAATATTTTAATCAGAGAATTATTCCTTAAAGATTTAAAATGTATTTAGTTGTACATTTTATATGGGTTCAACTCCAGCACATGAAGTATAATGGTCAGAGTTATTTTGTATTTATTTACTATTATAACCACTTTTTAGGAAAAAAATAGTTAATTTGTATTTATATGTAATCAGAAGAAATATCGGGTTTGTATATAATTTTCAAAAATAATTGTAGTTGTTTTTCAGTTGTGTGTATTTAAGATGCAAAGTCTACATGGAAGGTTACTGAGCAAAGTGCTTGCACATTTGCTGTCTGTTGTCTGCAGCACTACTGTTAAAGTTCACAAGTTCAAGTCCAAAAAAAAAAAAAAATGGATAATCCACTCTGCTGACTTTCAAGATTATTATATTATTCAATTCTCAGGAATGTTGCAGAGTGGTTGTCCAATCCGTGAGAACTTTCATTCTTATGAGGGGGAATATTTGGATAAGAACCAAACATTACTGATCTGACAGAAAAGCTCTCGCTGCCCTCCCTGCAGAAGGAACAAAGCAGGACCAGGGAAAATAATTAGGAAAACTGTGACCATGTCAGGAAGTGATAATGGCATCTTGTTCTTTCTTAAACCTATCCCTTCCAGGGGCTGGTGTGGCCAAAGTACTAAATAAATTATAATATTTCTTCTTTATTAACATTGTAGTCATATATATGTACAATTGATTATCTTATGGCCCTCATTAAGAAGTGGAAATTGACTTGTATTTTGTGTTTACCCTATCAGCAAGCTCTTTATTCTCCAAAGCACCCAATTTTCTACATTTGCCTGACACGCAGCAAAATTGAGCATGTGTTTCCTGCCTACACCCTGTTCTCTGACCTATCAGCTTGCTTTTCTTTCCAGGGATATGTGTTTGAACATATTTCTCCAAATGTTAAACCCGTTTCAGATAATAAATATCAAAATTCTGGCATTTCGTCCTATAAAACCTAACCTGTGAGAGCAAATGGTGTGTTTGTGTTTCCAGCGTCTACCTGTGTTTGCATTTTCATTTCTGAGGTGAATGATGTTGTGTTGAGATTGAGACACGACTTAAATGGTTGGAGAATTCCAAGCAAACCCCATTTGGACCAAAGGACTTACCAACGAGTTAATAGTTTTCATAACCAGGGTGGAGGTGGTTGGGGGGGTGAGGGGGGGCAAGTGAGAGAAAGCCAATGCCTAAATCAAAGCAAAGCTTACAGAACCCAAGGTAAAGTTCCAGAGATGATATCCCATTCACCAGAGGCCACAGTGCCAAAAAAATTAGAGAGTGTCTGTGATCAGGACTGTAGCACATCTGCCAATTGGACGGATGCCCGAATGGAGTGAAGTCAGATGAGGCTCTGGAGAGTGAGCCTTCAGCAATGGCAGGGCTTCTGTGCTCAGGTTGGAAGCAAAACCTAAGCAGGGCTTTGTGGCTATGTTTGCAGACTGGGGAATCCACAGTGCTAGTTCCTGGCAGTGTTTCAGGTCAGTTTCCAGAGTGTGTGTCCCGTAGTCCTCCATCATGGGTGAAGCCCAGTTCTCACCTCCTTTCCTGACTCTAACCTTAGACCTGACTTGGAAAGCAGTGTGCTTACGATGGGACAGGCTGTTATAATTAAATTCTTCCCAAGGATCTCCATATGATGACCTCAAAGCACACTTACCTTTGGAAACCTTTAGGTTCTGAAGATCTTGTTTTAAATGAATACCGTGGTTAACTTTTAAAGTGTTCTTTTTCCCTTTTACCAGTTGCTTTGGCACAGGTAGAAACCATTAGACACAATGATGGAGAGTCTTGTCTTCCTTGCCTTCAGCCATTCTCTACTGTCTCTTGCTTGCCGTGGGTACTGGTAGCAAACTACAGTCTTAACATCTTAAAAGAGAATGAACCACATATTTGCATCTGTAAGTCCTCCAGATAGGAGTGCAATTATTCTACAAGGATTCCATCCACTACATGTTTTCTGCTTCATTGTTTTTGATTTTCTTGGCTAAAATTACTTGTAGAACAGTAGCTCCCATGTGATATACATGTATATACATATACGCATGTAGTCTGTAAATGTTCTAATTTATACATACATATGTGAAGATTCTATATGTTACATATGTAGATGGTACCACTTCCGATTTCCATTTAGGTTCAGAGACATCACAATAAATGGAGCTATATCATTGGTATATACCCTGAATGGTTCAGATGTTCCCTCTATTTTTTGAGGAGGGAGAAAACTCATCTGTACAATCAAAAATGAGTCAAATCACTTAGCAAATCTCTATTCATTTGCCTTGCTGTTACGATACTGATTCATTGGGTGCTAACATGCTGCGCCCCTCCCTACTTTTGAAAGGCCAAAAGAACAGAGCTTTGCAGTAAAGAATGGTTATAGTGTGTGGGAGGAGGGACAGTATAGATCAGCATATATGGGCAACCTGAGGAAGTCAGAACTGCCTGCACTCTCCCTTTCTGTTTTATGTCTTGCAGGGGAAGGGACAGGTAAGGTGGGATTGGGGGCAGAGCACACACATCTACTTGGGTAAATTGCATTTCCTCTTCTCCTTCACCCCGCCACCATATCTTAGAGTCTTATGACATCCTCTAGGGCAGAATTTTCTCACCAGCTCCCTGCCCTACAAACTTCAAAGTGAACTTCTAACTAACTTGAGGGGCCAACATTCTAAATAAAACTTCTTAGACTTTAGCGTGCACCTCAGTCATCAGTCATGCCTCCAGGAAAGCAAAAAAAAAAACGTGATGTGTGTACAGCCCACGTGGTGGAGTCATGCCACCTGTCCCAGTGGTCTGGGTGGGGCCCGAGGTCCTGAATTTCTAATGAGCTCCCAGGTGACACCCTGACTCCCTGTGCCAGAGGACTGCAGTTTGAGTAGCGAGGTTGTGTGAACTATTCTTTCAATTATCGCTACAGAAGCAGGCTCAAATACAGCCCCTTCGTGTGTAACAGCCGTGTGTAAATGAAAAGAAACAAAGCACAAAGCTGCGTGGCATGGCATCTGAACACAGTGCCCTGCAGATTATTTTTTTTCAAAGACATTCTTTTCCCCAACAAGATGACTGGCAATGCTGTGTTCTAGCCACTCTTAGACATGAAAACACTTGGTTGCTTATCTTGTAAAATCTGCTCCGCTTGCTTGCTTGGGCATGCTGCAGTCAGTTTAGTCAAATACGTGTCAGTACATCTATATGTATGGGGGAGCAGGTGCAAGTCCTTAAAACTGTACTTTCAAAACCTTTAACACTTAAGTCAGTGTGCTGAGCTGATCCTGTGTGATGTGAGTGCCAAGCATCTGAGTTAAAGGGTTCTCTTTGAAGGCAGCGGGGAGATGTCGTATGGTTGAAGCATTTGTTTATACTAAAATGATGCTTGACTTTTTTTTTTAAGTTATAAGACAGTACACTGTATAACTTCATTGAGCCTAGAGGGTGGCGTAAGACTCAAAAGTTGGTATTTTTGAGGTGTGGTCTAAGGGAAGTTGGAATTTTCTGCAGTTGGCTTGGAATAAAGTGCTTATGTGAATGGGCTTACGCTAGGGGGGAAAAAAGAAGGAATGGGTTTCCCTCTGCAAAGAGGGTCAGCACAGAAATAACTTCCTGTTTTTGTTTGGCACGAATACCACTTGTTAGCAGAATGCCCTTTGGGGACTAAGGGTAGCTTGGGAAGCATCTTATTCAGCTCTCAGAAGACTCTTATAAGCAACTCAGATTTTAGTATTTGTTGAAGAAATGTCAGGATGAATACATTCTTAATCTCAACCAGTCTTGTGTAAATCACACACACACACACACACACACACACACAAGTGTGGGTGCACACACATGTGCACATACACATATACAAGCACACATATTTGCATACACACGCATATGTTAGCATGCACACACATGTTCACATGCACGCACACGCACGACACACGCATGCACACACATGCACCACACATGCATGCACATCTCTGAGGGAATTTTCATTTGCTCCTGTCTAGAGTCTGAATGCTGAGACAAGAGCAGCAATCCCCCTCCCCCAACCCCCATGGGTTTATCATTTTGTTTAGGTCTCTAAACTCTGAACCAAGTCCCTCTGAGGTGCTACACCAGACGCTGACTTTAACAGCACTTAAAAGCTTGTGTTTGCCTGTGTGCTGGGCCCCTCGCCAGGGCATTGCTGGGAGTCCATTACTGCTGCAGTCCATTCTGATGAGGAGGTCTCTCAGCAAAGCCCCGATCTGCTCACAGCTCTCCTCATAAGGAGCAGGAACTCATCTGGACCGAATTTACCCTGGAACCACTTGGCCACAACACTATGAGAGAATAATTATTGAACTATTTTACTGTACAACTATTTCCAAATTGTTGATTTTTTATTGATTTCAGGAGGCAAGCTAATTGCCCCATGGCAACTTGATGTTAACATTTAATGAAGATCAGGAAACAGAGTTTATGAAAAGCGTTTGTATAGTGACTGCAAAGCTTCAAGAACTGTTTTACACTTCCTGACGGTGCTGGGCCTCGCTTAATGGTTTGTTTTTATTGCTTAAGAGTGTAAACCGTGCTTTAGCCCAGTGTGTGGAAACTATACCCTCATCTCGCATTGCACATTTTCTTGTTGCTTTTTCCTTATTCCCCACGTCCTTTTCTACCATCTACAATTAAGACTTTCTCTGCTTTGTAGGCAAGCAAGTTTCTATCTTAGACATTGATGATACTACACACACACACACACACACACACACACACACACACACACAGCCTGATGAACTGAATACTGAATGTGTTGCTTCACTGTGTTTGGGTGGAGTTTCTGTTCGGCACTTGGTTGCTAGACAACCAAGCAGACAAAATTTAGGATTCAAAAGGCATTTTTAATGACGACAAATTTGAGTGGCTGAACTCTTTTATCTCTGTCGTTTTGTGGAAGGTGCGGGTTTCTTTCAAAGATCTCCTTGTCTTTTGTTGGGTAAATAGCTTACTGGTAGAAATTGTGTGTGTGTGTGTGCGCGTGTGTGTACAACATTCATGTGTTTGCACATGTGTATTCAGGTGCACGTGAACATATGTGCACATCCGTGTGGAGGTCAGAGGTTAACATCCAGTGTTCCTCTCAATAGCTCTGGGCCTTGGTTTTGGAGAAAAGACCTCTCACTGAACCTGGTTCTCATCAATTTAGCTAGGCTGTCTGCCAGTGAGCCCCAGGGATCCTCCTGCCTCCGCCCCTGTGTACCCCTAGCACTGGGGTTCCAGACACATTACCCACCATGCCCAGCTATTTCTTAATGTGGGTGCTGAAGGTCTGCCTTCAGTTGCTTATTCTTGTGCCGAAAGCACTTTGCTCACTGAGCCATCTCCCTTGACCCTGAAGAGTTTTTCTGAAGTCTGGCTCGTACAGGATTGTCTGCCTGAAAGCTTCCCTAACTGCTCTTCCCATTTGCTGGAACTTGCTTCCCACCTGGAAGCTAACTTGGTTTCCAAGGGCATGTTTTAAATCACTAGTAAAGTTGAGCTACAGCTCCAAGCTCCTCCAATTGTTTCAAGGTAAATGATTCCTTTCGGAGGCAATGTTCAGAAGCTAGCACAAAGCCTGGGTGTGGAGGGCACTGTCTCCAAGAAGCTACCCCAAGTTTTTGTCGAGTAGATAGTACTGAAAATGTTTTCTAAAATCTTTGTGAAAGCCTAATTTTAAATCAAAGTCATTTTCTGATTTCTGTAACATCTCCAGGAGCATGTTGTAAAATCGGGATCTTTATAGATCAGCCAAGTTGGGCTTGTGTTCACAAGTTCACTCACATGCGCACACCGTTGGCAGCCGACAGGCTACACGCTGAGATCTTTCTTCCTCCTCTACTCTCTGACATGCCTCTGCTGCTCTGGCTCCTCTCTTTGTGGGGTTCCCTGGGCTGGAATGCAGTCAAATCCATGGAAAACTTTAACCACTTTCCTGATTCGTTTACAGGCAGGATTTCCTGGCACTGGGATCAAGGGGGAAGGACTGAGGGTTCATCACAAACTGGCTTGCAAATGAGACGCGTTTGAAGCCCATCTGGCCTGTACAGAGAGAGATTTGACAAACCAGACTCTGATAGAGAAACCTCACCATCTGACTTTCTCCAATGAGGTTGCAGTTCTCTCAAGCATAGCACTATGCATAAGAATCATTTTTAAGCACCGAGGCTCCAGATGAGCTGGACAGCAAACAACAGCGATCCATAGCGGAGCAATAAATGAAAATAAAAATAACAGTCTTAAATGAAAACTCCAAACATCCAGCATTCCCTATGTTCATCAGATTCCATCAGGCTGGACAGTAGAAAACGGGAAGAATTGTAGAAACTAAGTAACTTTTGTGGTTTAAATATAAATATATATGCACATATACTTCAAATATATTATGTGTATTTACATATTCATGAATTAGTGCAAATTCCCTGAATGGAACCATTCTAAATGGCACTGCAGTGTAGAACTGCCTTGGTGATCCTGGTGGCATCCTGTTCTCCTGTAGAGAAGGTCTCAGACATTACTTTCAAGAGTTTCCCCTTTGTTAAGCTTCAGATAAAGAACAGCTCTCAATCAAAAGAGAACTGTGATGAGTGAGACACAGTAAAATTTAAGACGCAAACATGCCTGGCATGATTAAATTAACAGTAATACAAAGAGTTGTCCAAAGAATAAGTTTACACACATGGATGTAAGTTAGTAATCATGGTTTCTTCCCCAGTTACTCTAAGGACAGTGCTGATGTCTCCTCATTTGGATTACATTGGAAGAAAGATTCTTAGGAGAACAACATATGTACATAAGAAAACCCATGCACCAAATTGTGCAGTGTTTGTCATAAATTAGATCACAGACACCAAGCATTTCAGTTGACCGTTTGCTTCTCCAGCCTTGTTTGTCTCATGAACTCATGCCCCGTCATTTGACTCTGTGTCCTGTTGTTACCTCCTGCAGCTTATCTTTCCCCCTACAAATGCTTTAGGCCTACTCACAGTTGTTTCTACTTGTGATATATCCTAAGTCTTAATTAGTCTTACTTACAGTTTGGATGATGAAAAAAAGGAGGGAAAGAAAGAAAGATCTAAAAGTTAAGATCTCAAGATTACTCTTGCCAGAAACAGCTTCTCCAAAGGAAAATATATTCTTGACTGATAAACAAGCTTCAGGTATTAACCTCTTGCAAAAATATGCCATTAGTTGGCTGTCCCATTAGACCATGATTGAGCTCTGATATTCCCTTTTTCTCTCTTAGGAGTAGTTCTCTTCATGCTTAACAAATCACTTTAAATAGATGTAGTCAGACTGAAGCCAGGATGATGGAAGGCCTTTGTATCACCCAGTCTTTGATACACTTTCAAGTTCATGAGGTACTTTTTAAGAATGTGCCCCGATGAAGGAGCATAGAAGGTATTGCTGGATGATCTTACAACACATGTGGGTGCATTCTCACAGCTTGGCCGATGGCATGCAAGGCATTCCCATACTCAGAGCCACCGAGGGTCACACATTGCAAGTGTAACATTGTTACTAATCCTGGAAAATGAATGGAGGCACTCTGCAGGGTTGGGCCTGGAGTTCAGTCCCGTTATTATGTAATGTTCCTAGAAAATTCACAAGGTGGTATTTTAATTCCAGTGGTAACAAAATTATAACCTTTCTCCATAGCATCTATGGGCCAATGCTGTGCTCTGGAAATCTGTACAGCAGATAGGCAAGGCTTCCTATGCAGGAGATCCCTGTTTAGTTGGCATAGAAATTATTCTCTGGAATTATGTCCCCATCTCTTACCAGATACTTAATAAAGACTGTATTGTGAATATTCCTGTTTGTATTCTCTGTTTCAGCATCTCACATTCTCTCTCTTTCCCTTCCCTCCTCCCTCTCTCTATCTCTCCCTTCCTCTCTCTCTCATTCTCACTGTTTCTTCCCTACCCCCATGCCACTACAGTATGTGGAGATAAAGGAAGAACTAGAGAAGCTAACTTCCTGGGATACAGGGAGACAGAGCTTCCATATCATTACAGATGAAGGGTGTATTGAAGACACTGTGCTGAAGGTCTCTTCTGAAATGCTAGTTTGAACAAAGAAGAAGATCCTATCCTGCTTTTTCTTTTCCCACATGGATGGGACTGAGTTTGTGGGGTGAAATAATTCCACTGAGTCCCTTCCTGAAAATGTTCATGGTGAAGGAGAAATTACTGTCCCACCATCTATGCAGCAGGAGCTCAACAAGTTGAGGAGAGATGCCACTTTTACAGGCGGCACTGGCAGCCATGTAACTCCATGGAATAAGTGTGTCACATAAGCCAAAGTGAGTTTGTGTACAGCAGAGTGCTTCCTCTGCACAGACCACAGTGTGTGTACACAGCAGATGGAGCATGTGTTCAGACCAGATAATGCACAAACCAGAATGTATGCACATAAGAATGAGTGTGCAGAGGAAAAAAATGAGACAGAGAAGATTTAATGTGTACAGCACTATGAGTGTGCACAGAGAAGATGAGTGTGCACAATTAATGCCTAGAGCAGACTCAATGGGTACACAGTAGAATTCATCCTGACCAGAGTAAGTGTGCACAGAAAATGAGTGTGCACAGATCAGAATATTACAGAGTAGACTGTACCCAGAATGAAGTATTTCAACTTCATAGCCAGAGGCAGTGATTCACTCCGTTTTAATTTTGATGGTAGCATTTTTCTTCTGACTCACTGATAATTTAATGTGAAATTAAAAGGTTGAAACTGTTCTTTACTTTTCAGGAATTTACCCGCTCACTCGGTGGAAGACATTTTTCCTTTGAAAGGGAAGATGCACTAACACTTCATTAAATTGCAGAAACACAGAAGCATGTCCATGATCTGCTTCTCCCCGCTCCTGCCCACACTCCTGCAGCTGCTGACATTCCCCAAC
Organism: Mastomys natalensis; assembly: GCA_021653895.1. Taxonomy (NCBI): domain Eukaryota; kingdom Metazoa; phylum Chordata; class Mammalia; order Rodentia; family Muridae; genus Mastomys; species Mastomys natalensis. Next base: position 459,421 of record JAJTUV010000303.1, read on the forward strand.
TCCCTAAAGTTGCCTGTTAGCTGCTTACTTTATCTTAAAGGTTTCTCTTATCTTGCTCTGAGCAGTAAACACTGCCATTTACCTCCTCTGGTCTTTGCTGTAACATTGCTAAACAGCTTAATCCTTCTCTGGGTTTGCGTTATGAGTCTGACCTTACCTCTGATTTTTACAGAGGGTTCTGTAGAAATTCTGAGTAATCAGGAGGAAAGATGTGTTGTCAAAAGGATAGAAACAGACACTCCTGCCAACACACACACACACACACACACACACACACACACACACACACACAGAGGCATGCATGCACACATTTTTCCACTAACATGAAAATATGAAGTGAAGTTGTCAATGATCAGTTTGCTCTACAGGTATGAATTGCTGTTATTTTATGATAGATGATTCTTATGGAGAAGACCACAGGGAATTAATGAGATACAAGATTCATCTAACATCTCCCATTTTGATAGCCATAGAATAAGTGCGGTGGATTGATGCTTAGGAACTTTATTGAATAGTCATAGGCTTTTAAAAAATCAGCTTATCAAGTATTGTTTAGAATATGTAATTAATGACTGGAGGGGCTTTCAGAATTATTCCTGTTATCTTGCCATGAGGTGTTTAGTTCTTTGCTGAGGAAGCCACAGAGCATCCTAGGGTTTAAACACAGTACCCGGGTGCTCATTCCTTTCTTTCCCCTTCCAGCTTTGTCCTCCAGAGACAAATCTTTTCTTTGTGGAGAAGAAAAGAACACTCGTGGCAGTTCCCTGGGTCCAATATTCACACACATGAGAAAATCAGTTGTGAAGTGTGGCTCTAACCATTGTATATATGATTTTGTGCAGACATAAGTAGAAACACACTGTCCAATGGAGCTGCCACTGTCCATTGAGGCAATAAAAGTTCCGTAGTTGCCTATTTGAAATGGCAATGTGTTGTAATTTTGAATATGTCCTTGATTTCATGGTTAAATAAAAATAAGAAAGAAAGAAAAAAGACAGAAAAAAAACAAAAGAAAAAGAATATCACATAAATAATTGCTATGTTCCTTAGACATTGTAGATATATTGACGTTGAATAAACATTATTTCAATTTTTATTTCATTATTTTTCATATAGTAGAAAAAATGTTAAATGTTTGTGGTACTAAAATTTACATTTCAATAGGATAATGCTAGTTTAAATCAGAACATTAGCGTGGATTCAAGTCAGTCAATTTACTTCCAGGTTGATGAATTTCTCAGGACAAAGGGAAATCTGACTCAAGAATAAACCCTTGTGTAGAGTTATGAACCCTCTCAGTGAGAGAGCTTGGCAACAGACGGAGGATGGGTGCTAGGGTTTAGAGTCTGTTTGGTATCTGTGGCTTTGCAGATACCTAAATGTGTGCCTCTTAGAAGGTGGTTTGATCTGTCAGAACCTCTACCTCTTTTCCTTTAAAACAGATATTACCCTAGTCCTTCCTAACTCATAGGCTTTTTAAAATGACTGAGAGTCCAAGTACTGTATATTGCCCCACTATACAATAAAAATGTAGGTTATTTGTAAATACAAAGATTGATGAATCTTTTGCTGTGAAAGAAACCATGACCAAAGCAATGTGAGGAGAAAGGGTTTGCTTGAGCTTCAGTTCAGAGTCATGTCTGGAAGTTGGAGGGCGGGGCAGGAACTCAAGGCAGGAACCTAGAAACAGGAACTGAAACAGTTCCAGAACCAGACCGGAAAGAATGTTACTTTCTGGCTTGCATCTCACAGCTTGATCAGCTGTTAGATAATTCTGGACCACCAGTCCATGGGGCAGGGTAACACCCACAAGGGCTGAGCCCTCTCACATCAACCCTTAATTAAGAAAATGCTCCTCAGACTTGCCTCTGGGCAATCTGATGAAGGCAGTTCCTCAGCTGAGATTCCCTCTTTTCTGCTACATCTAGGTTTGAGTCAAGCTGACTAAAAAAACTAACCAGCACAAAGGTGATAAATAAAATAATATTACATTAAATAAATAATTGGACAGGCAGCTATTACTGTAAAATGAATTACTGCAAACAGTGGTTTCAAATAGCAAATGTTATCATTTTGCATAGTTTCTGTGGAATGGAAATTCAGGAATTACTTAGCCAGGTGATAATTGCCCCAGTCTTTTCAGGATAAGTCAGCCAAGCTGTCAGCCACCATTAAAGTCATTTGAAGAGTTGTCTGCAAAAGAAGAACCCTCTTCTCAGATGCCCACTCTCATCTGTCCTCCTTGAATCTGTCCATATGCTACTTGGGTGTCTTCACATAGGACAAAACAAGAAGGAAGTCTGTGAATGGTCTGTCATCCATGTCATTGTTTCTACTTTGCTTCTTTTATTAGGACCAAGTCACGAAACCCTGCCTAGACTCAAGAGAAAGGAGAGTAGCAAGTTCCATTCAAAAAAACATCCAGCTATAGTGTGTGTTGTGTGTGTGTGTGTGTGTGTGTGTACGTATATATTTTATAAAACTATGCACACATATTTTCTTTAAGACAAAACAAACACCAAACGTATGCTGTAAGAGATGGAGCTCAAAGTGTCATATGCTCCTTAGGGGGAAAAACCCTTTTGATCCTGCTTGAGTTTGAAAACTGAAATCTCTACTTACACTCTATACTCATTAGAACTTACAGCTGTGGTCTTTTTTTTTTTTCCCATTGTTAACCATGATTCTTTGTGAGATATAGTACAGATAATCCTCAAGGAATTCTAACTCCATTTTTCTTTTCCCCAAGTACAGGGACTAGCAAAAGCAAAGGATACAGAAACAGGCAAGAGAAAGAAGTGATGGTCCTGTAGTGCAGCGGGTCTCAGTTGTCTGAGAACCTTTCTCATTACAATCCAATCATTCTGCACCCTGTACTCGACTCTCCCTCTCCCTCTCCTCTTCCCCCCTCCCCCCTTCCTCCCTCATTCCCTCCCCCCCTCCTCCTCTCCCCTCCCCCTCCTCCCTCCCCTCCCCTCCCCTCCCCCTCTCCTTCCCCCCTCCCCCTTCCCCTCCCCTCCCCCCCTTTCTCTCTCTCTTCTTTTTTTGTCACCCTGGGTGTTTTAAAGAGGAGATGGATGGTTCCCTTAGATTGAAGGCTGCATGCTGATGTGCCTGTTTTCCTGGGATAGCAGGTAGGGGATGTTATTGTTACTTGAAGTCCCTAGCCTTTCTTATCCATAGCCCTTTGGTCTCAAGGAATCCTTTCTGACTAGGGAACATTGATTCGGGGAGTCTTTATGATATTTGATTGTAGCCTCTAGGCTCTGTTTTTTCTTGCCGGTAGATGCACATAAAGTTGAATGTCTGTTTCTCCCCCAGTGGTGCTTTGTGAAATTTGGTATCTCCCACACAAGAAGCATGTGGTCTAATGACTACCACTAAGCCCACGCTATTGCAGGTAACAGGAGGTGAGTATGGACGATTATTTCATTGTGTATCTCAGGAGCACATAAGTGAAAGAACACCAACAACTTGAAGGAAACTGGTTTTACATGGTTTTTATGAGAGTAAAGATAAGAGAAACAGCTCAGACTGTTGACACCTGAGTTAAAATTTTCCAACACCAGCAAAACTAATCATAGAATGGTTTCATATATCTGAATATTCAGGGTTGAATTTCACTGTATTAGAAATTGGGTGCTAATTTACCTTTTGAAGTAAGATTAGTCTTATATTAATTCACTATAAATATTCACTCATTAAACTACTTCTGAAAACTTACCTAAAAATAGATCAGGTGTGCTGCCCTGGGTTCTGTAGTTTAAATGTCTGTAGTTAAGATGGGAATTGTAAGAGAAACATCTTAGTCAAGAAAAGGGTGTAAGGTAAGGTTGGGAAGCAAGCAGAGCCATATCACATCCCTTTGCCCGTCTACATCTGACCAAAAATTATTTAAGTTTCTAAATAGGGGGTGGAATGGGAGTTAAACACATTTGAATTGGCTAATGTTTTTAAAGTGCTACATGGAGAATGAGTTAGAGAAGGAAAGGGGAAATGAGGAATAATAGAGAGTCTGTGTAAGGAATGACTCTAAAATCCCCACGAAGAAACCTGACAGAGGGGCTGGAGAGATGGCTCAAAGGTTAAGAGTTCTGACTGCTCTTCCAGAGGTCCTGAGTTCAATTCCCAGCAACCACGTGGTGGCTCACAACCATCGGTAATGGGATTCGATGCCCTCTTCAGGTGTGTGTGAAGACAGCTAAGTGTACTCATATACATAAAATAAATAAATATTAAAAAAAAGAAAGAAAAGAAAAAGAAAAGAAATCCAACTGAGTATCTTGTTCTTTCATTTGAGGCCAGTGGACCTATGACTGTGATGAAGGAGAATGTGTTAAGTTTGAGTTGATGAGAGAAGATTATCCTGAGCAGGTGAGACATGTACAGGAAGGTAACGGAGCAAGCACCCCAGAGCAAGCACTCCAGCTGGCTGAGAAGAAACCACATGGCAGTCTGACTGAAGGAGCCACATGGTTAGGAAATAACTTTGCTGAGCAATGCCAGGCTGGTAGCTGACAGACAGAGACTGCAACCCGTGAGAACATAAATGCTGATGACAGTATGTTCAAATAAGAATAGTGGTCCTCAAATGAAGCTATAGTCACAGTGAACACCCTGATGAGGCCTCAACCAGTAGATCAGACCCTATACCTAAACTTTCATCCCAGGAAAATCATGAGGAAATAAATTAATGTTATTTTATGTCATTGAGTTGTCATTCTATGGACAATGAAGGAGTAAGTTATTCATGGTATTTGTGGTAAGAAAGATGGAGAACAATAAAAGAGTTGGTAACTGATTCATAAGTAAATTTAACATTATGGAAGATGGGTTAAATGTTGTTGGAGGAGAAGAAAGATGTAAAATTGTTTGCTTAAGGATGCTTTAACTGCTTGTTTGCTTTTAAACTCAGAGTTCTAAGAGTTCGTTGTAAGCTTTAGTCATGAGACCATGAGGTATATTTTTTTCTTGCAAACATTTTAACCTGTATTGTAGTTCTCTTTTTTAAATCTTCTTGACAGATTATTTCACAGCACACATATTTGATTTTCTCCTGTGGTCCACTATCAGAATTAACACCTCTTCCTCAAGCTCTAGGTCTGAAGATTTTTTTGCCTATGTTTTCTTCTAAAAGATTTGCCTGTTTACATTTTAATCTATGACCCATAAAAGAAGAGTCTGGAGCAATCATTCTCAGTTCCAAATGACTAAGTTCTAAAAGAACACTGCTTAGCAACCAGCAACTTCCAACCTAGACTATTGTACCCAATAAAACTGTCTAATAGTTAAAGGAGAAATAAAACCTTTCATGATATAAACAGCCTAAGATAAGTCATAGTCAACAACAATAACAAAACCTAATAGAATATTGGAAAGTATACTCTGAACTGAAGAGAGAGAGTAATAAGAACAGCCAAGAAACTCTAGGGAAAAAAGATACAATTTACTAAAATACAAAACACAATTAAGAACACAAACCAAAAATAAAAATAAAAAAAAATAAAAAATAATTTAAAATGATTAGAATCTTCACATACCTTTCAATAATAACTATAAATGTTAATGGCTTCAACTCTACAATAAAAAGACATAGACTTGTTTAACTGATCAGAAAACTAAATGAAGGAGTCTCTTTTACTAGCTTTTGGGACCGTTTCTACATACTAAGTTACTTCATCTAGCCTTGCTGGGGATGGAGGGTACCTAGTCTTATTTCACTTGAGATGCTATGTTTGGTGGATATCCATGGGAAGACTGCTCTTTTCTGAAAAGGAAGGAGGAGGAGATAGGTAGGGGGCTGAGAGGACATAGTGGATAGGAGGAACTGGGAAGAGAGGAGGGAGGAGAAACTGTAGTCAGAAATTAAAAAAGAAATAAAAACAAACAACCAAACAAACAAAAATCCAAATATCTGTTATCCACAAGAACGTCATCTTAGCTTTAAAGATAGGTACACCTTAAAGTGAAAAAAATGATAAAATGTATTATAAGAAATTGAGATCAGGAAGCAAGCATGTATTACTATCACATTTAATAATATAGACTTAAAACTAAAACTAATTAAAAGAGACAAAAGTATTTTATCCTAACCAAGGGATCAACTAACAAAGAAAATATTCCACTACTAAATACATATGTATCAAACTCTGGCACACCCAATTTCATTAAATGAATACTAATGGAATTAAAGACACAGATTAACACAAACTTTATTACAGTAAACTATTTCAACAGCCCACTTTCTCTAATAGCCAGGCCATCTAGACAAAAAAATAAACAGGCACTTCAGAATTAAATGACATCTTATATGGAATGGCCTAAGAGATATCTACAGAATGTTCTACCCAAATGCCAAAGAATACACATTTTACTCATCAGTACATGCAAGTCTTACTAAAACAGACCACATGGAGAACTACAAAACAAACCTTAACAAATAATGAAAGTTGAAATAATTCCATGTACCCTACCTGAACATTGTGCAATAAAACTTAAAGTTGAAAGCAAACAAAACTCTAGAAAGTATTATAAACTCATGGAGATTGCACAATTCATTACTGAATGATGAATGATTCAAAAAATAAATCAAAATATTTCTTGAACTAGTTAAAAATAATAACACAGCACAACATTCAGAGAAGTTCTAGAAGGGAAATTTATAGCTCAAAGCAGATATGGTAAAACATCAGAAAGAATACAAATAAATGACTTCATGATGCAACTCAACAATTTGTACAAACATGCAACAGCAACAAATCGAACCCAGCAGAAGGAAGAAGAAACTAACATCAAACCAGAAATTAATAAAATAGAAATGAAGAAAACAACAAAAGAATCAATGAAACTAAGAGATTTTTTGTGCGGCTAGAGTTTTTGTTTTTCTGAACATAAAAAATATAACAGAGCATTAGCCCAATGAGCAAAAGAAAAAAGAGGTGACCCAAATGAACAAAAACAGAAATAAACATTATAGGAATAAGATATTACAACAGACACAACAGATATACAGAATATTATAAAGGAATACTTTAATAACCTATATACCTTTAAACTGCAAAATCTAAAAGAAATGAAAACATTTATTTTTTATTAATTTTTTATTATTGTAAAAATAATAAAAAAAATATTATTTTTATATTCTCCTGGTGATTTGTATTCTTCATTGATTACAACAGTTTTCAAATTCAAATATATTCTGGTCATATTCTTCCTCTCCCATGAAATCCCTCCAAATCTTCTTTCTCCCTCTGGTTGAGGATAGCCCTGGCCTTGTATTTTGATGCTAATTCCACTTTCCTGGAAGGTGCTGCAGAGGAGGAGTGAATCAGTACATAGGTGACTTCTAGTGAACCTTCTGCCCACCTTAATTTGTAAAATAAAGGCTGGAGCCAGTGATTGGGCAGTAGAAGGGGAGATGGAGAAATAAAGGTTGGTGGGTAGACAGAGAAGAGGAGGACAGAGGAGGAAGGACAAGTTATAAGGGATCTCATAGCTAGGGAGTAGAGTAGTGTAGTGGTGAGTCTGCCCAGTCTAGGCGTGCAACTTATATTCATAATTATTGAGTTGTGTTTTCTTTGACTGATCTTATTTGGGTTGGAAAATTACCGCAACACCCTCTCCCTCATATATACCCAACTTTAAGTTCCTTCTAAAACAGAGAAACAACATCCTAATACAACAACAACAAAACCTTCAAAAATCCAGAAAACAAAAAAGAAAGAAAAGAAAAAGAAAGAAATGCAGGAGTGATTCAACATATGTAAGTCAATAAATAAAATAAAACATATAAATGGACTTAAAGACAAAATTAACAGTCATTTCAATAGATTTACATAAAAGCTTTTGGTAAAAATTCAATATACTTTCATGATAAAAGTCCTAGAATAAATAAGGCTGGAAAAAACACACCTCAACATAATAAAGGGTGTATATGTCAGACCTATAACCAACATTATCCTAACTGGGGAACTTGAAGACATCCCATTAAAATCAGAAACAAGACAGGGTCATCAATCATCTCTGCTCCTTTCTTTATGTGGTTCTGGAAGCACTTGCTAGAACAGTGGTTCTCCACCTATGGTCATGACACCTTTGGGGGTCGCATATCAGATATTTATATTACAATTTCTAACAGTAGCAAAATGACAGCCATCAAGTACCAACAAAATAATTTTGTGGTTGGGGGTCACCATAACATGAAGAACTGTATTAAAGACTTGTAGCATTAGCAAGGTTGAAAACCACTGTGCTAGAAAAATAGGACAAGAGAAGAAAATTATAAAGAGATGCCAATAAGGAAAAGAAGTTAAATTATCCCTAATTATAGATTAGATGATATTGTAGGTAAGAGACTCCAAAAAAAAAAAAAAAATACCACCAGAAAGTTTCTAGAAACAACCAACAATTTCAACAGACTGGCAGGGTATAGAATAAACTTATAAAAACAAGTAGCCTTTCTATACAATAACAACAAACACCCTGCCTTGTTTCTGATTTTAATGAGATGTGTTCATAGCCACATTTCCATTTACAATAGTATCAATGACAACAAAATGTCTTGGATCAAGCCTAACCAATGAAGTAAAAGATCTCTACAATTAAAACTTCAAATCTGTGGAGACATTGATTGAGAAAAATTCTAGATAATGGAAATACAGCCCATCTTCATGGATTGGAAGAATTTATATAAAATGATCATCCGATCAAGAATAGATTGTAGAGTAAATGCAATACCAATCAATATATCAAAACATTCTTCCAGAAAGAGAAAAACCATCATAAAATTAATGAGACCAGAAAAGACCTCCGATGACTAAAGCAGTCCTGAGCAAAAAGAATACTACTGGATGAAATTGCTATTGCAGACTTCAATGTATTTCGTAGAGTCAGTGTGATAAAAACAATATGGTATTAGCACAGAAACAGACATGTGGACCAAAGGAGTAAAAATAAGACACAAAATGAGTATCTGTAACTACAGTAGTCTGTAGTTTGACAAATTATTTGACAAAAGGCGAAAAACCTTACATAAGACAGTATCATCAACATCTGGTGCTAGAAAACCTGCATGTCATAATTGCTAGAGTATGGGCGATATTCTAGAAGATTTATATAGAAAACACAGTTTTGAATAAGACTTCATTTGTCCAGGAATTGAAGCTAACAATCAGCAAGGGGACTTCATAAAACTAAAAGGCTTCTGTACAGCTATGAAAACCTTTGCCTGCTACACATCTGACCCAAGACTAATAACCAGAATATACAAAGAACTCAAAGAACAGTCAAGGAAACATGTGACTCAACTTAAAAAATGAGATAAGTATCTCAACTTCCTTCTTAACAGTAGAAATACAAAGGGCTAAGAAATACTTCAAAACTTCTTCATCCTCCTCAGCAATTAGAGAAATGCAAAGGAGAACTCAGACTTAATTACAGACAAAATGTCTAAGGTCAACAAAGCAACTGACAACACATGTTAGAAAAAAGAAACCCTCATTCACTGTTTATTGCCAACCTATATACAGTATCTGAGAATATATATGTGTGTGCCTGTGTGTGTGTGTGTGTGTGTGTGTGTGTGTGTGTGTGTGTAGAGAGTGTGGAGACACAGAATGAGTTGAAGGTGGGACTTGAGTGATGAAGAAAGGGAAAAATAATATTAATTAAAATATAAAAATCAAATAGATAATAAGAATAAATCTATAATTTTTCTTAAGTTTATTTCTGTATATTATGTAGTGTTTAGATAAAGGGTTGTATATGTGTCTCTGGGTGTGCATATGACTACTTCTTAGTTCTCTTAAATGGACATATAAGCCAAAATAAACTACAAAAAAACTGTCACCTATGTCCCTCAAAGCTGCTTGCCTCTTTGTCCTCACCTTTCAGTAATTCTATTATCGACCTTCGATCATATCTACTATATACTATCTATGTATCTATGTATCTATCGATCTATCAATCATCTATCATCTCTATCATCTATCTATATCATCTATCTATCCATCATCTATCTATATATCTATTATCTATTATCTCTATCATCTGTTTATCTCTATCATCTTTCTTTCTTTCTTTCTTTCTTTCTTTCTTTCTTTCTTTCTTTCTTTCTTTCTTTCTTTCTTTCTTTTTTCTTTCTTTCTTTCTTTCTTTGTCTCTCTATCTATTTGTCATTTATCTATTACCCAGGGATTTTAGTTGTACTTGAGAAGGGCAAATATAGCAACTGCCTCCTCTTGGACACATAAGCCCCAGCTGATGGGTTTTATTCAGTCTCTAAATGCCCTGACAAATCCTCACATCAAAGGTAATTCATTATTTCAGTTTTCTAGAGGGAAAATTTGAGACACTTAGGGGCAATTTACTTGATCAAAGTTTCTTAGAAATTCAGCCTTGGCTTCCAGTAAAACCTTGGAAATTTTAGCAGTTACTTTCCTTTCCATTTCCCCGTCCTCTGCATTTCTTTAAAAAAATAAATCTGCGTGGTGGGGGAGGGAGGAACAGTGGCTGACAGAGGAGGCTGCAATAACTACTTTTTGATTTGGAAAGAGTGTCGACATATTAAACAGAGAGCTCTGAACAACGAAATCCTAATTTATACAAATTGATGTTATGATTTTTTAAATTATAGAACACTTTATAAATGAATGCATTACTTATTCACACTGTGTGCTGAAACTAAGTGGCAAGGCTCCCTTTTAGTATCACTAAAGTGATCACTCCTTTGATAAGGACCTCCAGAGAAATGGGATGAGGTTACGAGTCACCTTCAGCCTGTCCTTTCCAGCAGAACACCTTCACTCCAATACACTGTCTCATTGGCTTTTATTTTGAAAAACATGGGAAGCCTTTTCCCTAGTACTCATTATAGATGATTCTTAAAGGCTTTTGTGTATCAAATGTAGGGATGGGGGCAAGCACAGAGAATTAAATTCTGAAAGCAGATTTGTCTTAATACTTGAGTGTAAATGCTCTGTTTCTCTGTTTTAATTTTTAATGTTTAGCCTTATTCTTCAAAGCCACTTGGCTGTATCTACATATGATGCTGGGAGTCAAAGACCTCATAGGGATGAGTGCACTGGCCTCTTAGTTGGTTCTTTCTGTGCCATTTTCCTTCCATCCACTTTGAGAATTCAAGACTGGTATATGCTGGAGGTTGGGAGGATGGGCGTAATTGCTTGAGTTCTTTTAAAGAATACAGAGGATGGCAGAAGGTTCAGCAGAATGAAGGAGAGCTCTTTGTTTTCCGGATGAGTCAGAGTTCCAGGCATCTAGAACTCACCTGGGATTTGAAGTTCCACCCCAGCTACCAATTGGCCAGGACTTTACTCAGAGCCTCTGTCTTTGAGGCTGACCTTGGTCTCCCACAATGCCAATTCAAGAATAACATAACTGAGGCCCTGTTTGCACTGCAGAGGTGTGCAGGATGTTGTTCCTCCCAGATGCTAAGCTGGCTCCACAGCTGCTCACAAGACTTATGTAAATCTGCAGCTCTCTGGGACATACATGGGCCAGGGACCATGAGAACCTTGCTTGGCTGTATTTCTTCTGTTTCTGGCATCTTATATGTAGGAAGAGAAAACTTTATTTTCAGTTTTCTTTTCCTTTGTTCCCCAACTATTCTACTGCCATGAAAAAGACAGCCATACATTAAACTACCTGGCCAGAGCGGAACCTTCAGCCCTAGGAACTTGGCAGGAAGGCATTCAGGAAGTACCTATAACTCTACAATCTTGTCTTGTGCCTCTGCCGGGAGCTAATTACCACCTCCCAGAAATAGGTAGAAATTATAAATTCATTTTCTCCTGGTGAGAGAGAGCGTGCTGAGAAAACAAGGAGCCAGGAATATCCTTCTCTCAGGGACTGAAGGGCCATCTTACTGGCAGAGGGTTCTGATTTCCAGTAGGCAAGATGAGAGAAAAGGACCAGTAAACATTTATCTTAGCATCCACTGCTAAAGGGTAACCACTACTCTCACAAACTCTAAGAGAGCTACTTCACTGGGGTTTCAGGCTGGGCGAATGCCATAAGTCTCTCTCTCTCTCTCTCTCTCTCTCTCTCTCTCTCTCTCTCTCTCTGTGTGTGTGTGTGTGTGTGTGTGTGTGTGTTATTGTAATTTTCTCTCTAGATGCCTCCTACTAGATGACTAGGTGGGCTTCAGGAAGAAGTCTATCCAAATTTCTTCCTTTTCTCTGTGGAACTCCGAGGTATTGCTAACTGCAACATGTGGTAATAAGAAAAAGAGAAAGTATTCCAGAAAGGAATTAGAATGGAAAGTCCTTACAATTATGTTTCATTAATTAATTAATATGCTTATTTATTCTTGAGACATGCTCTGACTATGTAGTCATGTCTGCCCTGGAACTCACTATGTAGACTGAATTGTCACTGAACTTACAGATATCCACCTGCCTCTGCCTTCTGTGTTCTAGAATTGATGGAATGCAGTACCATGCCCAGCCCTTACCATTGTAAAGACTATGCTTTTCTGTTTTCTAACAACTAGAGAGTGTTTCATCTGCAGAAGAGTATCTTATTTCAATCGTCACACCTGTAGCTGTTACACTTGGGGCCTTCTTTATACTGTTTTGTGTTTTTACTAGCATGTCCCATAATCCTCTTTCATGAGGAGGTACAGCAAAACTTAGCATAGCTCACATCTATACATCTACATTCATGTATTCAGCAATTCTTGCCTGTGATACCAGTAATTGCAAACGGTTATACACCAGAGAAGATCCATACGCCTGAAGAGGGATGCCTCAGTAGGGTTGCTCCACTGATCTCTTATACCTCTGTAGTCCTTATTAGCTCTCAGAATCTTCTGAGTATTTTAAATGATACTTGGAAGGCTCATGATTGACAACAGAGAGGCATGATGGGTTGGAAAGATGTGCTATCTGTCTATGTAGCAGTTTTGCAATTCCTTAAAGTTCAGCAAGTGTTTGCAGTATGTCTATTATTTACTGCATAGTAGTGGAGACCTTGGGAATTCAGTAGTAAATAAAAACAATGGATTAGGTAAGATGGCTGCAGAGGAAGGAACACTTGTTATACAAGCCTGTATACCTGAGTATGGACAATTAGAAGGTAGGGTGGTCATTTACAGGCCTGCAAATGTGGTGGGTAGGAGACAGGAACCTGGGGCTCTGGGGTTTGTTGGCCACAAGTCTAATTTCAGACTCATTGAGACACTCTGTTTCAGAGAAATAAGACAGAGGGCAATGGAGCAGACAGTAGATGTCCTTCTATCGCCTATGCACAGGCATCCACCCCCCCACACACTTTTCACAAACCTTACAAGGCGTCCATGTCTACTCTGTATTCTATTTCTCTGTCATCTAAGAACATAGCATCTACATTCCAACTGGGTTCTTGGTATGTAGAATCAGAGAGTCTAGCCCAGATTTCCATATCCTGCCTGTAGTATTTTACAAACATTTCCAGAGGATCACATGCTATTGTTAAATTTCAAACCCTGGACAAATGGCTGAGGTGCCCATTTAACATCAAAGTAGAGCTGGCCACCAGGTTCTCCCAGCATCCCTCAGTCCCTACCTGTTACAGGGTATGACTAGCATACCCTACCCTCTACCCTGAACTTTCCAGCCCAGTTGCTGGGCTGCCCTTCCCTAGAGGCTCTTCCCTGTATAATCCAGGCATTTTGGTCACCCACCCCTTTTTGTACCTTTGGCCTCCTGGCTGGGGACACTCGTTTCCTTCTCTTCTCTCCCTTCCCCTACCCATTCTCATGTGGCTCAGGGTCAAGACCACTCTGGACTCCACCAGATGTGGCTGCCTCTGTCTATTCCCTCTCATATATTGATAATAAACTTTCTCTTCCACCATACCTAGGGGTAGTCACATCCTTTCCTTTTTATTTCTTTTTTTCATTCAGCTATAAAAGTATGAGTTTCTCACAGGTCATTTTTAGGACCCAGACTCTAGCTAACCAGTGTCTGCCATCCCCTGACTACAGGGGCTCAGAAATAGGTATATTTTCAATGAAATGTTGGTAAGGAGATCCTTTTCTCTAAAGAAAAGGTCAGAGGAATAGCTAAGCAATTCTGGAAATAGCTATAGGCTGGCTATGATGGTGAGGATGGATGTAGGTCAGAGCATCACTGAAGTACATTGCAACAAGTCTGATGAAACCCCATTTGATCCTTCTCTGTTTCCAAGCTTTGCCTGTGATGGGAGAAACACGTGTCCTAACATTCTAGCCAATGCAGATGCACTTGAACTGTCTGTTTCCCAGATTCTTAATGGAAAGTCTCACATCCTGAGGCAGATTGGATTAGAGTAGATACTTCTGGCCCACTGAAGCAAGAGGTCATCCTGGGAATCATCCTTAGTGCTGTCTGCCAAGCAAGATAAATGGAACATATTATAGAAAGCTCTGGGCTCAAGACTAATGTAAGAGGCAAGATCAAGAGTGTAATTGTGTTTCACTGATGAGGAAGAGAAAAGGAGCTGTATAGACCTACTCTACTGATTCAGAGTAAGACAAGGGAAATCCTTGGATCTCTGGTATGGTACCTGAGCAAGGCATCTCAGCAGCATTGGTTTCCTCTGCTCCAGACCAGCAGCTTGCCTGCCTCCTTGCTCTAGCCTTGCTTATTTTATAGCTCCAGGCGAATCAGTACAGCCTTTGTGACCCCTCCTCATCCATTCTATTTTCCTTCCCACTTTACCCATATAGTTTCACAATTCTACATAATGAGGTTGTTAGGCAATGGAGGAAGTGTTATTTCCCTTTGGGGAGAGGGGTGATAAGGACTGAACTCAGGCCCTCACAAGTGTGACACAAGGTCTTTATCACTTAGTCCCAGACCAGGGGACAAGGGGCAAAGACTTCTTATACGGCAGAAAAAAAGGAGAAAAAATCTGGTTTGGCTTCTCATCTTTATATAGGAACCATCTTCAATGTTACCACGGTGGACCCTCCTGGTGATACAAGGCTGATTGCAAGCACTTCCGTTAGAGTAGCATTTAAACACTGGGCTCCCTCCCAGTGACTTAAAATGCCACATCATCTTCATTCTCCTAAATATCATGGAATAAACCACTCCATATCTATTTGTCATATGAGAAACTTCAGGTCTAAAATGGTTAAGGCTATTTGCCATGTTTACTGAATAGGGAAAAAAAAAAGTCTGATCCTTTGTCATTAGGTGAAGAAATATTATGTCCTAGTATATTTCTTTGAAGTGCCTAGGCCTCAGTTATCTAGCCGTTATTTATAAAAACAAGCAAGCCATGTTGCTAAGGCTGCATGTAAGAGCACAGCACAGGGCTATGGGTCCTTGGGTACAGGGTACATTTGTGTCCCCTCACTGACTGTGGACTGAGTCAAGGCTATATTTACCAGCAAGTTTTATAGGCAAGCATTGGCTCGAAATGTTTTATCGTTAGCAGGATTGTTTATACCTATTCTGTTGCCATAACACTTAGAACTCAGTATTAACACTCAGTGACGTTTTGACATTTTAACCTGAAATACAAATATTATTATACCTGTTTGGGTTTTTGTTTGTTTGGTTGTTTGGTTGATTTTTTAAAAAATTTATTATCTTTTTTTGATAGCTGGAGAATGTAAAGTTCAGCTTGGTAAAGCACAATATCAGCACTGGCAGGTTGTAGGCAGTAACATCAGAGCCAGAACCAGGTTACCTTAGTCCCACACTAAAATATATCTAAAGAGAAACATTTGTCATGTGCAGACTACCCACTGCACATGCCATTTGGCCAAATTCTCCAAATTCCAAATTAAGTGTTGATTTTTCCTTTAGAATAAAATGATTTCATCT
The DNA here is from genome assembly GCA_021653895.1 of Mastomys natalensis. NCBI lineage: Eukaryota > Metazoa > Chordata > Mammalia > Rodentia > Muridae > Mastomys > Mastomys natalensis. Next base: position 475,233 of record JAJTUV010000303.1, read on the forward strand.
AGCTTTCTTTCTCCTAAGAGCCCCTTGGCTACTACTTTCAAGGCACACAGTCTTACTTTAGAGGTAGGATGTCTCACAGTTCCATGAAAGGCAATGGCAACCCTTAAAATAGATGATATTCAACAGAACGCAGGTTTCCAGTGAACTCTGGGTAAGCTCTGTGAAAAACAGATGGCATTTTGACCAGGTGTTTTCATTCACCCATTCCAGAAAGCCACTGAAGTGATAGGGCGGCCATTGTTCTTCTAGGGTGTGGTAAGCAGAGACAAGGAGCAAGGGGTATTTGAGACAGAGGATTTGTTTTGGAGCAGAGCATAGGAAAACAACCCATCTCTCATTGTGACTGAAAACAGTATCATCTCAGGCAAACAGATGGGGTAGGGTGCAGGGAGAGCAACATTACAACTAACTTTGAACAGCAATCCTGGTAGGGAAAAGAAATTCAACAGGGACAACCAGGGTTACAGTTAATATGGTGAGCCTTGCTAAACATTAAAATATCTATGGTCATCTGGAAATACTGAAAATGTCGCTCAGTTAGATGCTCACTGGGTCTGACTTCAGGGTTTTTACACAAAGAAAGGAAAAACTAGAGCGATCTTGTAAACCACTTGAACTCAACATACATTTCCCAATTAATCCCCACACAAACATCATCAAAGGACAGAAGCCTTGCTAGCTCAAGGTGTTTAACCTGACCTCTGCCAGTCACAGAGTTTCTGTGGAGTTGTGCTGACTCCCAACATCCCCAGGAGGCCCCGGCAACAAATCAGTTCAAGAACAGAAACAACAAAGATCTAGGGAAGATAGTAGTAAGCTATCTACTTAGGGGAAAGCAGACTCCACAAAATTAGGTCAGGGAAATTACCAGACAAAGAAGGGAACAATAGTGTGCTGACAACAACCGCCAAACACAACAATAGAAACCTCAGAGTTGCTATAAGGTGTTATCTAACATTTCTAATTTTCAGCAACAAAGAGCAAGATAAACAAAGAGAAAGGAAATGTTACCAACATTTATAAGAAGTTTATTCTTACTATATTTAAGGGTGAGCTGATGAAGTTCTGTTCTTTTAAATAGCAATTGAAAGTAACACTGTGGCTTTTAAGGAATTAAAGAGTGGCATAAAACCATGACTATTCAAATAATCTTAGTAAGGGACTATAATTTATATAAAACAACTAAGTAAAAATTTAACACTTGATGGCAAACCATCTAAAGTAAAAAAAAAAAAATCAGTATAGCAGATTTGAGTGCATAAAAGAATTAAGACTCTGCAACTAGAGCAACTGAAATTATTAAAACTGAAAAACTTTTTTTAATGAAAAAAAAAAAAACCCCACAAAGATCCCCTCTGGAGCTACCAAGCTATCCTGTGTCAATCACAAGTTATCAGTTATGTCACTTATTGAAGTATCAGAAGGATAGGAGAGTGATAAATCACCAGGACAAAAATATAAAGAAACAATGACCAAATCATTTCCAAATGTCAATCAAAAATTAATATACAGAGTCTACAAAGCCAACAAGTGCACTTAGCATAGACACACATACAGCCATACCTGACCATGTTATTGTCATGCTGCTGAAACCAAAGACACAGAAAATCATGAAAATAATAGCAAAAAAAAAAAAGACTCATCTTCCTTAAGACAACAAGAACATGATTGACAGCTGACTATTCATTGAAAACCAGAGCACCAGAAAGCACTGGGAGGGAATGATGTCCTCTGAGAGGATGGCTGTGGACCAGGAATGTAAAATCTGTTATAACCATCCTTCAAAACTGAAGGTGGAGGAAAGACATTACCAAATAATCAAAGAATGAGTGTATTTGTTGCTAGCCAACCTGTCTTACAACAAATATTAAAGGAAATACTTGGGATGAAAAGGAATTATACAAAATAGTAACTAGAAGTTGCAGAAAGAAACAAAGGAATTTAGAAGATCAATATCCAGACAAATGCATAAAACTAAATGAATTTTTTATTTAAAATATGTTTATGTAAACTTATAACTGCCGATGTGGTTAAGATAGGAAATGATTTCAACTCTCATCGTTGTATCCTTGGTCCATTGGGGATGCAATAAGGAGGTGATTGTATCCTGAGGGTGCTACAGTCCTCTGTGAGCTAATCCATTGAATTCCTACTGACCCAAGCTATTGGGCCTATGCTCTTGAAGTGCTTGCTATCTTCTCTTATCACTCTGACAAAGTGCTTGGCAGAAACAACTTAAGGCATGAGGTTTATTTTAAATAATAAAAATACGCTCCAGCACGTAGAAAGAAGCCCGTGGTATGAGATATGATGAGCAAGTGGTAGATGGAAACTGTTTACGTAGAACCTGAGGATAGGAGGCAGCAAGAAATACTACACCCCAAGGACCTCTCTCTCCCCCGCCCTGTGATCATTTTATCTAGGGTCTTCCCAAATAGTATCTGTGAACCAGATACTAAAATCACAAGCTTATAGGGGATATTACATAGTTAAACTATAAGAATAAGGCTATACTTTGCCCCTGACCTTCTCTCTACTTCCTAGTTAGGATGAGTTGAACAGTTTCCCCTGTCATGTGCTGCTTGATATCAGTCTGGCTGTTCTGGCTTACCTCAGGTCCAAAGCAATGGACCCAGCCAACCATAAACTGAAGCTTCTGAGACCATGAGCTGAAATAAGTCTGCCAAAATTTTAAGCTGTTTTCTTTTGTATTTGCCACAGTGCTGTAAATCTGGCCAGCACATATATAACAGTGCAATAGTGTTCCTTTTACATATAAAAATTTAATACATAGGAAAATGAAAGTTAAAAAGAAGAAACAATTGGACTCTATTAGACTAAATTCCTGCATTTTATAAGAATTAATATTAATCTGAGATAGATTGTAAATTAAGATTTGTATTAGAAGTCTTGAATTAGCCAGAGAGCTTCATGGTGAATTCCACCAAATAGTTAAGGAATATCTATAACTGATCTGTTATAACCTCTCACAGAAATCATATTGGGAACATTTTTCAGCTCATTTTTTTGAGGCAAGTATTATTTGATACTAAAGCAAAAATTAAAAAAAAAGAAAGGAAGGAAGGAAGAAGGAAAGAAAAAGAAAAGATGGTAGACCTCTGCAAACCAATATCCTTTGAAAATGCACATGGAATATTATTATCAAGTCAGATTCCACAAGGTAAATGGGGTTCTGTATCATGTCCAAATGCAAATTGTCCTAGGAGACAAGGTAGTTATTACCTGAAATGAACATAGTGTACCATTTCCCTCATGATGAAAGTAGTAATCAACTTTCTGCATGTTTATTGCTTGTGTCCATACCTTGTGTGGAGATATGACTGTTCCAGACCTTTGGCCCTTGTTGAGTTAGGCTTCTGGGGTTATGTTGAAGGTTTGGGTTTTTGCTATTTATTGTAATGTTAAGTGTGGGATCCCCCCCCCCCCCAAGACATCCCAGAGATGAGAGAGTCCACAGATATATCTTGGCTGTAAGTTATTTTTGACTGGTAAGTAAATAAAGGTGCCAATAGCCATTAACTGGGCAGAAGAGACATAGGTGGGGTTTAGTTTTTTGAGGGGTTGGGGGTCAGAAGAGAACTATAAAGGGAAGAATGTACAAAAAGAGGAAGGAGAAGTTGCCATGGGTTAGGCGAGCCATAAAAACATGGCCTTGAGGGGTGGCCAATTGGAGTTAAGATAGGAACCTAGCTAGATTCTAATAGCATAGAAGTTAGCTATCTGCCTAACTCTTGTGCTGTTTAAGGCTTATTTTTTTCTTACTTATTTATAAATATAAAGTCTGTGTGTATGTGGGTTTTTTTCTATCTGGGAACTAAATGATCTAAGGCAAGGTAGAAACCTTAGGCTGAATTAAAGAATTTCTATAACAGGGTTTGTTGTTGACTATTAAGGGATCTGTGTAAGTTCTTGTCATTAATGCCGCACTGATAAATTACAGATATATCATCCAATGCTTGTCTGCTTCCTCTATTGATTGTATCTTTTGATATAAAATTTATTTAAATTCTTCCATGATGTATGACTTCCCCACTTTCTGTTTTGTTGATTTTGTCTTTTTCTTGTGTCATATCTAAGAAATCACTGTTAAATTAAATTTTGTAAGTTTTTAATCTGTGTTTTCTTCTAAGGGTTATAGTTTGGGGTCTTACCTTTTAGTCTTTCAGTATTGCATTTTGAGGTTTTTGTTTGTTTGTTTGTTTGTTTTATAGATAGTGATAATAAAGGTCCACTTTATTCTACTCCTAAATAATTTGATGGGATTCTTATATCACCATAATATAAAATGGCCCCAACTGGAAACCATTTAAATGCCATCAACTATTACACAGACAAAGTGTGGCATATTCACACAATGTAATATTATTCAGCAATAAAATAAACTACTGTGCAGTGTCAAGAATGAATACAAAAGCAATTATACTAAATATAGTAAGCCAGAGGCAAAAGATATATAGTATTTATCTATATATTGATATTGTATATAGATGCATATTATTATCACCACATAATAATAAATAAAATATAATATATAGGTACATATTATGTATGTTTGTATGCATATGTATAATGCATATATATATTAAATTAGATTCCTTTTATATGAACTGCCTAGTAAAGGAAATATGTAGAAATTGAAGGCAGATTCCTGGTTGTCTAGGATAAAGACTGGCTGAAAGTAGTATGAGCCTTTTTTTGAGATGATAAACACTAGATTTGATAATGATTAAACAATTTTATAGGTATACTCAAAATTTTTAAATTACTGAAAGTTGGTAAATTATGGTAAGTTTGACCTCATTAAAGCTGTGTAAAGATATAAATAGTTTTGGAGTCAAGTAATTCAATAAAAAAGAACAGGAGCTATATTAGAGTTTGTGTCCCTGTGATGAACACCATGATAAAAGCACGTTGGGAAGAAAAGCTTTATTTCAGTTTACAACTCTCAGCTCACATTCATGAGCTGACAGAACTGGGATAGGAACTCAAGGCAAGATTCTGGAGGCAAGCTTCAAGCAGAAGCCGGGGAGGAATGCAACCTGCTAGCCTGCTCCCCTGGGCTTGCTCCCCTGGCCTTGCTCAGTTTGCTCTCTTATAAGGCACAAGACTACCTGTCTCTTGATGGCACCGCCCATGTCTCTTGATGGCACCGCCCAGAGTAGACTGAAACTTTCCATAGCAACTCAACCAAGAAAATGTCCTATAGGCTTGCCTAAAGGCCATTCTTATGGAGGCATTTTCTCAACTGAGGTCCCCTCTTCTCAGATGACTCCAGCTTGTGTTATGCTGACAATAAATAAATAAATAAAATAAATAAATAATAAAAATTTAGAAAACCAAACCAAAACAACAACAGCAACAACAAACCCAACCAGGACACAAAACAAATATTAAAATATCTCTGTGGTATCAACACTAAGTATGTAAATGTCTAAGTCACACTTAACCTTGAATATCTTGGTCAAGGTTGAAATGCTCTGACAGAAGCAAGGCTAATTTTGCAGAATGAAAAAATACCAGCTCTAGTCTTCTGTTCTTTGAAAATGCTACCCGAGGTCTCTCTCTCACACAGTGTGTTTCTAAACAGTTGTGAGCAAATCCACACACTTGTTTCTCCTATTTGTTTTACATTACCACAACCCCTCTCACCTTAGGAATCCACAAAACGTCAGAGGTCGGTTAGTGTTGACTGACACCCCTGAAAGAGCTTGTTGCCCCCTCGAGTGAGTGTGGGGAGAACCGTAAGCAAACCTTTCCCAACTTAAATTCTTGTGGAGGAGTGGGAGGGCATGGAGCCAGGTATCTGACTGAGATGGAATCTCCGGCAGTGGCCAGCAAGGCCATTCTGATGTAACTGGGATCATCACGCTTTCTTACTCCTAAGGGCTTTCAGAGGTACCTGGCTGGGATCCTACTTGCCAGCTGGTGACCACCTGTCTCAGTGACTTCAACACTCTGCACCGGATAGTAAAAAAATCTGTGCTCATACTTTGCTGAAGGCAACTATTTAGAGATTTCAAGGTCCCCGGGTTTATTGAGTAAGAATTTCTCATTGTAAACACAAAGAACTCTTATCATTACCAAAACATTCTAAAAACAATGCTGTTTTTTGGCATTTGACCTAGGTTCATATCTACACACCAGATAACTCTGCACGGATGCTTTCCTATCGCCTGTTCTCAAGGTTCAAAACAGCAGGAACATGCTAAAAAAGGGTATACTATGGGTAAAGTTTCTTTGCGGCCTCACAACGGGCTTCTTGAAACACCACAAGCAAGAGAGCTGAGAGAGATGTACATCATCCCTGCTTTTCTGCTCCCCGAAACCTTGAAGACCCCAGGGAGAATCGGCAGGTGTAGATTTCCATGGAAACAACCTCCCCCCTCTGTCACTTGAAAGAATGAAAACCCAAGGGAGAATTGTGTGAAGTGCCCTCACGCCTGTATGATTCCTTGCCAACCATTTTGGAGGTCAACCTGGTTTATTTCATGAAATTAGAGGCCCTGCTGTCAGGGTTTCCCCAGGCAAAAAAAAGAGTTTGTTTAAGTCCTGCCTTGGAAATCTATCCACTTTGGTTGCTTTCTGCTATTCAAGAATAGCCCTTACTATTTTGTGGGACTTCAGGATGCTGGAATTCTGGTCTCTTTCTCCTTTCCCAGACCCTTTTAAAACATCTGAAGTCCACACGAAGAATGTGCTATGCATATGAAACACACACACACCTACAGACAGAGCAGTCTAACAATACTTAAGGACAAACAAACCCACTTTTGTCCCATTCCCCAAAGGCACAATGCCCAGGGAGACTCAGCATGGTTTCTTCAACAGCTGGAGCTGCAGCGTTATCCCTCTCTCTGTCCAGGTAGAGGAATGAGCCTCAGGTTGGGAAGATCTCTGACTGGACCCTGAAATTCTTTTGGGAATTCATATGTGTCGGTTTTTCAGAGGTCTGGTGCCCAGGGGATTACTGCTCAGGAGAAGTAGATGAAGATCTAGTGTGGAGTCCTTCACCTTGCATCACCCTCCAGCCCTTGGATGCCTGTGTTACTAACTGATCCACTTTCCTTCAGGAATTGCTGTGACAGTGGCAGGACTCCTAACAGGTGAGCGACTGTAACACACCACCAACATATAAATTCTTGCCTTGTCTTGCAGGACATTTGGAAGGACTGACTCTGTTACCTATGGACCGAGCACTGTAGATGTCTTATTTTATCCTTTTACTATCTCTGCCCTGAAGCTTGAGTTTGCTTCAGTGTGCTGGTATCTTCCTCTTGGCTTTCTCAGCATTTGACACAAGTTGCAGGTTTCCATTTTGCAGTCAATACAAACACATTATGTACTCACCCTGGGAGAGTTCCTGTGCTTCTCAAACCTCAGCTGCCAAAGGCTTCTGCAGTACCCTAAGCTCTACTAAACAGCTCATCCACTCCATCCATTCTTGCTTCCCCGTTTCCCAGCTTCAAATTTAAAGCTGCCAATGATTCTTCTAGTTAATACTTACTGTGCCTTTGTGCTGTGGCAGAGGAGCTGTCATTTTGAAGATGATATTTGCTATTTTCTAGCCTTGGCTGCTTCTGTTTTAATACTTCAATGGAGGCACTCTTGAAGAGATCCTGTTCTTCTTTGTGTGCACTCTGAACCCTCTCATTTGTCAAGAATATGTATCACTAGGAAGAGAAAGAGGAAGGGAGATACAATGAAATAGTGACTTTTCCAAAATCACCTAGATTTTTCAGGGTGTGGGAGGAGAAGAGAGGGGAAGGGATCTTTTGTTTTCCTGTATTTCCTACTCCATGTTCGTTCATTAATATATTGTTAACTAAAGTCTAGAGACTGTGATGTTTTTCCTATATAAAGCAAAGCGAATGGAGGTTCTGACATTTTGGTACGTGATCTTAGTTTCATTTATTTCCTAGCAAGAAGAAACATTGAACCTGGGAAAATTCCATTGTGAACACATTGCCTGTCTACTATGCCCCCAGGGGATATAGCCCTGTGTGTTACATATTTCACACAATAACAATATCATCCGATTTTATAATTAACATTAAACTTTTATAGGAGAAAGTGTCCTGTTAGACAGTTGTTAACCTTTCGATGCATTTAAAACTCCCTTCACAGGAAGCCACGTGCTTCTTCATTGCTATCCTAAGTGGGTTCTGTTGCTAAGCACTAGGGGACCTGGAATTGAAACACACACACATAGCTGCTGTGCTAAACACCCTGGCAGAATTAAGGAGCACCGGGAGCCTTAAAGCTTAGGTTTCCTGGCTTCTGTGGCTTTCATTTCCCACCCAGCATTCCAGTGATCCAGTGATCACCCCGTTTCTCACACTTATTCTTTTTATTTGATTTTTTTTTTTTTACTTAACGTACCTGTTTCCCCTCCAGCCTAGGTAATAACTATATAAACATCCATTCTCAATGTCTTCCACAATGAGATTTGTGAGGAGTTTACTGTGCATCAGTGCCAGCAATGGTGGGGTGTAATAAGGTCACAACAAAATATGTATTTAAAAAGTACTGGTGGGGGCCAGCCTGATTTCTCAGTGGTTAACAGCACTTGTTGCTCTTGCAGAGGACCAGGGTTTGGTTCACTGTACCCCTATGGAGGCTCACAGCCATCATGTAGTTCCAGTTTCAGGCAATCTGGTGCCCTCTTCTGACTTCCTTGGACACAGGCATGCACAGGATTATACACACATACATACATACACATACACACATATATATACACATACATACAGGTAGGCACACCACCCATACACATAAACAGACAAATTTTATTTTAAATAAGAAAGGACTAGTGAACCGAACAAGTTTGCTAAGGCATAAGTGGTTAATGATAGGCTTATCACAAGCTCACATTTTTGTAAAAACAAAAATGGTCACTGAAAGTCTCTCCCATCACTCACCCCTAAGGATAGGCCTGTGTATGATTAACATACAGTCTTTACAAAAGATAAAACCAAAAAAAACCAGCTAAGCCAAAGAACTGTACAGCAGGGATATCTGTGCTTGGGACCAGTGGAGGACGGGATGAATGGGAAGTCTGGTATGTTTCTTCTTATCTCCTGAGGGATTACTTATTTCAGCTTTAATATTAAGCATGATTAATATTAATTTATGTTAATTGATCACATACTGGTGGGGGTTAAGAGAAAAAAACAACCTCTCATCAGTCAGAAGGCAAATTTAAAGTTAGCACTTGAGTTGAAGTTTGTGTAACTCTGACTGGATTAACTTAGATTTTGCTACTCAGATCCACAGAGCCAGGACATTCTGATTATGTTGTCATCCATCTTCAGGAGGTGCTAAGTAACAAGGGTGTCTCAAGCTCCAGAGAACCCCACAACTCCCATTTAAAGTGGCAGATGTAAAGAGGCAAGAACCTAAGAGTCTGAATTTCTGACAAGCTCCCAATTCACAATGCTGCTGGACACTGAGTGGCCAGAGTCTAGCGGGTAACTAATGGGACCTAAAAGAGACAGTGGCTATTTATGATACCTACCTGTCTTTTTCCCTGTTGGGGAAAGTCTTCATTCTGATTTCTTTACCTGAAACCAAAAGTAATATTCACCATTTTCTTCAAATAAAAGATGCTTAGTCCTGTTGGATCGGATGAGCAAAATAACATTGAGGTGAAAACAATTTCTCTTATTCTCCTTGCACAGGTGGGTAGATTTTTTTCAAGTAGATAGAAAAAACAGTGCAGTAGCTGTTCACCTACTGTCGAGTATGAGATTGGAGTGAAGATATTGGGAATGCCCTCTCCTCTTGGCTGCTTTCTCTCAATGTTGATGCTCCTTGTTTACTTTAGAAGACTCCCTCAAGTAGTACTGTTTTTTAATCTATTTAATAAAGTACTCAGTTGGGGCTAGGGCGATGGCTCAGTGGTTAAGAGCACACTGGCTGTTTTTCCAAAGGACCCTGGTTCAATTCCCACATGGTAACTCATAACTCTCTGTAGCTCCAGTTCAGACAATCTCATACATGCAGGGAAGATACAGATGCACATAAAAAGTTAACAAAATAAAATTTGTTTAAAAAATAAATAAAATACTCAAGTACAACATTCTAAGTTGAGTAAAGTCGTTGCATCAAAGTTGAACTAAGCAATGGAGAAGATCCCCTCTTTGGACAAGAGCTCAGCCCACTGAGAAAATATCGTAACTAGTGAAGTAGCCACCCATTTAATAAGATGTGTGGTTTCCTTTAAGCACATCAAGACATTTGGGATAGCAGATGGAGTTTTTAAACAAGGCAAAATTTTCATCAAAATATTATGACCTGTAATGTCCAGCACTGACATTTGTTTTTCTGTAGAGTGGGAATTGGTTATTCCATTTGACTGCAGCTGGGGCTTCCTTATCCTTCATTTCATAAAAATAGATGGCTAATAGTTTTGTAATAACATCTTCTACTAGACTCCCTAAAAACACAACTTCAAACCTTGATAAAGACTATCATTTCTAAAATATTTACATTCTTTTTTTAAAATTCTAGATGAGAGTTTCCATCCTTGAAGATGGAAAATGACAGTAAAAATCTTAACCTTACTTTAAATTAACCGACATAATGAAAGTAAACAGCTCTTTCTTCAAGGGGAAACGAGCCCATTTGCCCACGCTGCTCTGAGAAGCAGCTGCTTCAGGACTTCTGCTTGCTCTGTTCTCTCTCTAGAATGCCTGGAGACAAAGTGAGGGTAGCTGAGAGCTAAGAATTGGGGAGGGTGAAGTTCAGGGACAGGACTGCTGACCAGGGTCCTGAGAGGGGGGAATGCTGACAGATGCTGTCTTGCTCCTCAGGAAACAATAGTTGGTTTGTCTGAAAAGAGCCTCATTTTTTTCCCAAAGGCTATCGATCTGGTGTGAAGTACACTGAACAACATAGCCAAGGCAGTGGTATTTTAATAAGTGAAAGAGAATTAGGAGTGATGCACTATGATACCTCACAAGACTTCCCAGTAGGAGGATATATGTATGTATATGTATGTATATGTATATATATGATTATTTTTATATATGGATGTTTATGCCTACATGTCTGTCTGTCTGTGAATGACATATGTGTCTTTCCAATTGAGGCCAGAAGAGAGCATCAGACCCCCTAAATATGAAGTTGCAGATAGTTGATAGCCATTGTGCAGTCTATCAGGCTCCTTTGGAGCCAGGAAATTTGAGAAATATCATTTATACTTGTCCCAACAATGTATGAATGTGGTTGATAAGGCAAAATGTGTTAGAAATATTACAGAGGAAATTGGTAAACCTTTGTCAAAATGTTTGGCATTTTGGTGATACATGTCAAGATGTAGCATTTACTTTAAAAAGTATATTTAATATGATGCAGGATACAGATTGGATAGATTGTCCTTCAGGGAACCAGAGTCCCTGGACACATTCCTTGTAGAGATCTGTAATTGTAAAAGAAGAAAGGAAAAAAACAGTGCCTGCTCCTATAATAGACTGGAGAGGGTCCTTCCATGTGTTGACTACATGCTAGAAATTGGAGTTGTTCGCACCATTAGTGCCCCTTCCTCCACGACACACTGTAGATGTATAGACCAGGCAGCCGGCACTTCAAGGAGGGGATGCCTAGGAATAGAGTCATTGTCAACCACAGCTTAGCCATCACTGGGCAGCAATGGAAAGTCAATCCTGAGTAACAAGCGGATCTTTCAAAATAATAAATGTATACTAAACATGTCTTTACCCTTCTAAGTGGAAAAAAAATGTATTTACTCACATTTAAATTAGTAGTTTGTTTTTCTTTTAAATCATACAATGTAATATTCTTATTATTATTGGTGGTGGTGGTTGCTGGGAATTGGTTCTAACGCTTCGTCTTATTTTGGCTCCCAAAAGCTGCACTTCCAGACCTTAGGGTCCTTGCCCCCAGCTGGCTTTGACTGATGATAAAGAATTGCCATATAGCTAGTGTGGAACTTATAGATTACATGGACAAGGGACTGAGGGAGAGGAGAAAGACAGAAAATCCCCGTGACTTAGAGGAGAAGTATCAGATTTAAGAGCTGCAGAAGAAAAAGCATCCAATAATAGGATGGTGTAGGTGGAAAGGGAATGGGCCCCACGGGGTTGCAGCGTGCCTGAGCTGCTGGGAGCTAAAGCGTTTTGACCAATTCACTACTACAAGTACTATTACTACTACTACTATTACTATACTATTACTACTACTACTACTACTACTACTACTACAACTATAACTAATTTTCTCTAGCTGTCCACAAAGTGTCCAGCAGCTCTGTCACCTAATAGTTGATAAAACTGAGCACAGAACTCCCCACAGAAGGAGGATTGTAAAACACACTAGTTTTGACTGCTGACCTAGCCTCTCTTCATTTCCTGGGTAGTTTCACAGAAATGATATTTTGAGTTGACAAATGTCACTACTGCCTCACACATCTAACTTTCTCTTTCTGCAGAACATAGACATATTCTTTCCCAGTGTCTCAGGCCAGAGTGGAAGCAGGAACCCAGAATCATGCAGAGCTCTGGTGAAGTCCACACTATTACCAATGTTCATTGGGACTCAGAGGGTGTTCCACTGCACGTGTGGGACAGTAGACAGTGTGGCCTCTCCAGGGAGCGTTTTGAGGGATCTCACACCCTAACCTGTTGTGACTGCTCTTTCCTGTGCCTCTATCAGCTTCTGTGGCTTGAAGACAACCTATTCCACATTCCTCTGGACAAAAATAGGCCATCCCTGAATGTCACATTGCTTGCACAAGAAGTATGTGTCTTTCAGTGGAAGCCAACTCTCATCCATTTAATCAACACAGGAAGAGTAATACACTACTGGGAAAGAGGAACCAGAACTTTCAATAAATAATCCTGAAAGTTGAAGGAAACCCCCTCAGCTCAGGTTTATTGATCCCCAGTAATGAGTGTGCTTGAAGCAAAAGTATGAAGCTCTTAAAATTCGCCCTTCTGAAGCTTTAAAAATGGGTACAAGGGAGTTATAAGTCCACAAGATCAGAATGATCGCCTTTCCCTGGGAGATGCACTTTAAAAGCAGTGAGCAATTGTAATGAGAAAGGTGAGAGGGGTAGAATTCTGCCTGGTAGTTTATAGGGGTAGCGAGGGAGGTAAATGGCCCAGGCTGTATTATTAAAGGAAAAGAAAAAGATGCATGAAGCCAGCACCACATACAGAAAATGCAGGCAGCTACTTACCCAGAAACTCTGACTTCGGAGAAGAACTTTTCCTTTTCCTGATGGTTTGACAAACTGGAAAAATGGCTCAGAAGTGAAGAGCACTTGCTGCAATTCAGGAGCTCCAAGTTCAGTTCCTAAAACCCACATCCAACAGCTCACGAGTGCCTGGGATTCCAGAGTCAGTGGCTATAATATCTTCTTCTGGAATCTCTAGGTACCTCAAAAACATGGTACACACAAATATACATACATGCACACAAATAAAATAAAAATGAAAACAACTTAAGAATTGATAACCTTGTATTGAGTGATTTTTCAACCTTCCTGATGCTGTGACCCTTTAATGCAACTCCTCATGTCATGGTGACCCCTGACCATAAAATTATTTCATTGCTACCTCATAACTGTCATTTTGCTACTGTTATGAATTGTAATATAAATAATACGCAGAATATTTGATATGTAACCCCAAAGTTTGAGAATCACTGCAGGAAAAATCAACATATGCATGCAGTGGCATTCCTTGCTCTTTATCAATACAACTTGATGGAAAGTGGAAAAATCCAACCAAGCTGTGCCTAAGTTTACATCTGTCCCAGCATTTCTTTCAGCTGAACTGTAGCAGAATCTCTTGACATTCTTGTTTGTTCGATCTCTTTTCCACGGGCCATTTCCTCAACTTACCCATGCATGATGAATCTAATCTTGTTAGAAAGGAGATGGATTACCCAGTGGGGAAAAGGAACACTTAATGCCACTTCTGCTGCTGCTCAGTGATATCTTTGTTTCTCTAAGTGTAACCTGACTGTTGACATGGCATGACCTGGGGGCTGGTTTAAGAAGCAGGACTTCATACTATGGAGTCAAGCACATTTTAAAATGACCTATGGGTGGTTTATGTGCCCATTAGAGTTTGAAGTGATGCCTATGGTCTCTATAACACATGAAATTGCTTACTGAGGAGATAAAGTCTAAAGCTGCAATTTTCAGCCTGTGGGCTGTGACTACCACAGGGGTTGCATATCAGATATTCTGTATATCAGATATTTACAATTCAATTCATAACAGTAGCAAAATTACAGTTATGAGGAGTTATGAGGTAGCAACAAAATAAACTTATGATCGGGAGGTCATCACAACATGAAGAACTGTATTAAAGAGTCAAAAAATTAGGAAGGTTGAGAACAACTAAAGTATTCTCCACATGACTTACTTCTATCTTAGAGTTTCCATCACTGTGGAGAGACACTATGACCAAGGCAACTCTTACAAAGGACAATGTTTAATTGGGGCTGGTTTGCAGGTTGTGAGGTTCAGTTCATTATCATCAAAATAGAAAGCATGGTAGCATCCAGACATGCATGGTACTGGAGGAGGGGAAAGTTCTATACCTTCATCCAAAGGGAGCCAGTAGCAGACTGTTTTCAGGCAGCTAGGAGAATGGTCTCAAAACCCACTGCCATAGTGACACACTTCCTCCAACAAGGTCACACTTCCTAATAGTGCCATTCCCTGGGCCAAGCATATTCAAACCACCACACCTACTGTCCAGGTAGCCAGGTAGTCTAAACATTTCTAAAATGTCTAAAACTTTCAATAAACAATTGCAGTAAACATTCTTGGTTTATCTATCCATATATCTATATATTATCTATCTATCTGTCTGTCTATCTATCTATCTATCTATCTATCTATCTATCTATCTATCTTCTACCTATTGTCTATCTATCATCTACCTATTGTCTGTCTATCTATCTCTCTATTTATCTATCTATCATTTATCTATCTATCTATCTATCTATCTATCTATCTATCATCTACCTATTATCTATCTATCATCTATCTATCTATCTATCTATCTATCTATCATTTTATCTATCATCTATATATCTATCATGCATCCATCTAGTTGGTATTTCTGATTGACTAATAGACATTTACTTTATAAATCTCTATTAAACTAAGGCTTCTACAGTGGCAGGGGACACAGTTAACATTCTCAGTATCCAAAACTCAGCCATTCTCAACTGCACAGTTATGTGCACTGCTTTGGAAGCATGGTGGAAGCAACAGAAAATTTACTAGGAAAATGTCCCTGCTTTTGAGAACCCAGAGTACCAGAGTTTTGAGAACTTCTGTTGAGCTCTTCAAGGTAGTTTCCCTGACCTGGATGAATCTGAGATCTTGACTTTTAGAGTTATCCTACCCACCTCCCATTGTACATAAAGTTCTGTTTATGTTTGTATTTCTGGAAGAAGTCTTCATCTATTCAACCTGGTCAACAAAACTTTGTTTCTAAAAGGCAGTGAATACTGATAATCTTGAAGGTTTTACAGGTTTTTCCCAATTGGCAAAACCAGTCTGTATCATTCTTAGAATGTCAAGGGAGTGGGCACAGTGGACATTCCAGGCTGTAGGTGAATGACCTTGATGTATATCACCCAATCCACCAGCTCTACACTGCAGTGTCACTCCTTGGCATTGAGCTGCTGCACCATTAAGAGTCTTCCCAACACTCACATTACCAAGCTCACAGGTGCTTCTGGAGTGGTTCCCTGAACATTGGCATCAACATCTACATTTTGAGACCTATTGCCAACTGGGTCTTTCAGGAAGAAGCAACCCCCCAGGCTTCTGAAGCCACAAGCAGGTAGAGCCACTTCAGGGTTCTCCCTGGTGGAAAGAGAAAGGGAGGAGAGGAGGGAAGTTGGCTTTGACTGAAAGTGGGAAGGCTGGAGTTGCTATACCAGATTCTCTTCCAGAGACAGGAGTATAGCAATTCACCTAAAAGAAATTTACTTAAAGTTTAGCTGAGTTATGGGCAAACACTGGGGGTAGTGAATACTAAAATGATTTGATGTTTAATTTAATGCAACTATCAAAAATAAAGAGCTCATCTTTTGTAAGCAGGGACATTAGCATCTTTGTTTACTGCACAGTTATTAGTTTTTTAAAGATCATTTATTTATTTTATGCATATGAATGCACTATAGTGTGTGGTTGCTGGGAATTGAACTCAGGACCTTTGGAAGAGCAGTCAGTGTTCTTAACCATTGAGCAATCTCTGCAGCCTCCATACTGTTATTATTTATAAACAGAGATCTTTGTATTCTCCTTTCTTCTAATAATGGCTGTCTTCAAAAGTATAAGTAATTTCATAGAAGATGCCCCTAAAATAAATTTTTGGTGTTTAAGATAGGTAGGCCTTAAATTTCTTAAATTTCCTTAAACTATTTTTTGGTCTTTAAGATTGATAGGTAAAACAGACATCATAATAAAATATACTCAGTTTTTTCTTTAACAGTAAATCTTTTTATTGTATTTCTTCTCACATATAAACTAATATTTGGCAACCAGAAAATTTAGATTAGTAAAGGTTGGTGTATTCCTTCATAATGTTAAACTTCTTCTCTGACTCTTCAAACCCTGCTGAGTTGACTTGGAGTGGATGGTTTCAGAATGCAGCTGGTGGTTTTTATTTTTTAAGCCTGGTCTTTCAGGTATGAATTATAGTGCCTAGAACAGTCTCATTATTTTGTTTTCATTTCCCTAATAGTAACAATTTACTATAATTGAATCTTTTAATCGAGAACTACCAAGGAGCTTTGTAAGCATTAATTAATGCACCCATCTTCTCCATCCATGCGGTAGGTAAGTTAGCCTGGTTTTATGAATGACGAACTCAAAGAGCAGACTTAAGTGACTTTGCCCATGGCCACCCAGTGAGCCAGGTGAACCAGGCATGGAAGGCAAAGAGAAACTCCCCATCCTTGGCTCTAGGCCCATATACATCTCCTTGATTATGGAGGTGGAAGAGGCTCTGTTCTAACTCAGATACTCTAAGAGAAGCCCTTGGATCTCCACTCTTTTGCTTTATAGGTGATGAAACTTGAGTGACAGGACAATGATGTGATTCCATTATCATCCATCCATCCATCCATCCATCCATCCATCCATCCATCCATCCACCATCCAACAAGATTTACAGAGGAGCTGGTCTGTTTGAATTCCAGAAAGTGGTTGAGCTAAACCAAGTTCCTACTGTTGAGGATTTAGATAACAGCAGGTGGAAGCTGGAGGACAAGTAGAGAAAGGTCCCCATCAGTGTATAGTGATTTGCTTGTAAGTCAAAGTCAAAACAGAGCAGAAGAATGGGTCTGTGAGAAGGAGAGTAACATCTGCTTTAGGAACAAAGGACATGGAAACCTCCTTGTCTGCATGGCATGGAAGGAGGTTTAAAGTGCGGGAAGCCATGTGGAATGTTTGGGAGTAGCCATCCAAGTACAGGTCCCAAGATCTACAAAGGTAGGAGGACAGTTTTCCCAGGAAAAGTCAGCAAAAGCAAAAGTATCAGGTGGCAATAATCTGAATAAAATTAGAGCACAGAAGGAAGAATGGTTTCTGAGGACCTTGTCAGCCATTGGAAAGGTCTTGACTGACATGAAACCTTGAAAGATTTGACAGAGAAGTGACAGAAACTGCTTAATGGTTTCGAAGAATCATTTGGCTGCTAATTTACAAAGAGTCATGACTCACGGGGCATGCATGCAAATAGGGAAACTGTTCACAGAGAAGGAACAATACTGAAATTGAGTATGAACCAGACCAATACAAGGGACAGAATAGCTGCCAGGAACTGACTAGCTGTTGAGCACAGGGCCTCTGCCTCTGTCCAGATAGTGGGATTTAGATGATGAGACATTCCTCTGAGGTGAATGACAGCAACTGAAGCTAAGTCTTAGCTGCATGCTGTTGTTTGTACTTTTATTCTGTTGATATTTTCATTACAAGAAAACTGCTGAGACATCTTACCTCAAATTAGTCAGCACGGTATCACAAAATCATTTGTTTTAAATTACAAATTATTCTTGGGGCTGGGAAGATAGCAGAGTGGTAAAGGACACTTACTGCTCTTGCAGAGGACTATGGATTGGTTCCCTGGACCCACATTAGGTGACTCACAACTGCCTAAAATTCTAGCCCAGGGATCGAACATCCTCCTCTGTTGTCATCAGGTACCTGCCTACTACATGTGGTACAGTTAAACTCATGTGGACGGACACACACACACACACACACACACACACACGTAAATAACTCTTTATAAGAAGTTGTTTTAATAATTATGTTCTCTCACAATTTCATGCATATATGTATATAAAGCATTTTGGTCATATTCTCACTCCTTTTCCTCCTCTATGGCTCTCCCATTCCCCTGAACCAACTAACTCTTCCCACCAAGTCCCCTTCTATTTTCACATCTTTGTTTTTGTTTGTGTGTTGACCCAGTACATTTAATTAGGTTGTCTGCATAAGCGTGGGTGGGTGGTTATTTACCCCACCAAGGGAACATTAAGAGTGGCTTCACCATGAGAAATGAGTCACCCTTCTCCAGGAACTAGTAAATGTCCATAGCCCCTTATTGAGGACTGAAGCTTCATAAGCCCTTTCCATATCCATGATGGATTATTGAAAGTCTCAGTATTATGTAGGTACCAAGACTGAAGGGAGTTCATGAGTCCAACATCCATATCATGTCCAAAAGACAATGTCTCACAGATTTGCTCCCCATTCTCTGGCTTCTATATTCTTTCCCCACCTTTTCTGTGATGTTTCCTGAGCTTTAAAAGGAGTGGGATAAATAACCTGTTACTCAGTTTTCTCAGTACTTTGATCTCTTATGACTCTGTATTCACTTTGACTCACTGACAACTAAAGCTTTTCTGACCAAGGCTGAGTAGCACTAGTCTTTCTTTATGAATATAAGTAGAATAAAATTTGACACCAAAACAATAGTGGTAGATTCCCCTGAGGAATCTACTTCTGCAGCTAAGGGCTTTTGACCAGGTCTCCAGTGCTAGGTATGGTTTCCCTTTCATGGAAAGAGCCTCAAATCTGATCAGAAAAGTTGATTATCATAACACTAGTCATACCACTTATTACACCAGTGGGAACTTCTTGCATTTCAAGTTATGTACCAAGCAGGGTCCATATCTGAGTAATTTCATTGGTGGCTTCTTTCCAGCGTTCTGCCTAGAACTTTCTATT
This sequence comes from Mastomys natalensis, assembly GCA_021653895.1. Classification (NCBI taxonomy): domain Eukaryota; kingdom Metazoa; phylum Chordata; class Mammalia; order Rodentia; family Muridae; genus Mastomys; species Mastomys natalensis. The sequence continues at coordinate 494,482 of JAJTUV010000303.1, forward strand.
ACTATAGTAACCAGACAGCAAGACAAAGCTTCTAGCCCAGATTCAGCTTCATTTCTCCCCTGCTGTAGCTGAAGTGTGCAGAGTCTTATCTAGTTCAGGGAGCAACCAAGAGCAATGATAGTAGCCTGTATAGTTGAGGGCAAGGATTGCTTGTGGTTTTTGGAAGCAGCATTTATCCATTTTTGCAGGGTATGTCCACTAAAGTGGTTGTTTTTTTGTTTATTTTGTTTGTTTTGTTTTGGTTTGGTTTTTGATTTTTGGTTTTTTGGTTTGTTTGTTTTATTTTGCTTGTTTGGTTTCTAGACAGAGTTTCTCTTTGTAGCCCTGGCTGTCCTAGAACTCATTCTATAGACTAGAATGGCCTAAAACTCAGAGATTCACCTGCTTCTGCCTTCTGAGTACTGGGATTAAAGGAAAGCACCACCACTGCCTGGCCCATTAAAATATTTTTTAATTAAGTGTTTTACTTAGGATACAAAGTAATAGTTTTCCTCTTTTCCTATATGCTTAGTTTTGGGTCACCCTTGCCATAGTTAGGGTTTCTATTGCTGTGCTAAAACACCAAGACCAAAAGCAACTTGGAGAAGAAATTTGATTTTTATCTTACACTCTCACTGATGGAAATCAGGATAGGGACCTGAAGTCAAGAACTCAAACAGAAGCCATGGAGAAACTGGCTTGCTACCTCTGGGCTTTCTTAGCCTGCTTTCTTATACAACTAAGGGATTTCTTAAACTGCCTGCCCAAGGGAGGCACCACCTCTTCTTTATCATCAGTCAGCATGCACTACAGACTTGCCTACAGGTCAGTTTTATAGAGGCACTTTCTCAGCTAATATTCCTTCTTTCCAGAAATCTGGTTTATGTTAAGTTGACAAAAAAACTTTAACATAGTCTTCTACTGTCTTCTCTTTACCATTGCCCTTGACCACATTCCCATTTAAGTATTTTCACCCTTAGTAGTTCCTATCTGGACTTTCCTATCACATGTGTCCTACTATCCACTTCACCCTTATAAAAGCTCTCTGCCCATGTGTGGCCCATTTCTAGGTTATTTGACTTTGCAGTCATTCACTCCAACTTAAGTACACAATCTCAAAATCTAAAGCTAGGATCTGCATATGAAAGATAATATATAAGCTTGTCTTTTTGAGCCTGGGTTAGCACACTTAGTGTATTTTCCAGTTTCATTAATTTTCTTGCAAATTTCATGACTCATTTTCTTTAGAGCTAGATAAAATTGTGTATGTGTACCATAATTCCATTTCCATTCATTATTTGATGGACATCTCAGCTAATTTTATTCCTTGTGCATTATAAATAGAGCAACAATGAACACAGATATGTACTTATCTCTACAAAACACTGCTAGTTTTAGCCACTTGCTTCACTGTTGACAGAGAAAGGGTCATTATGCCTGATTTAGAACAATTATGATTCATCTCCTGATGAGGAGACAGCATTCCTGAAGATCAAGGTCTCTGCCTACTCTTGAACCCAACCCAGGATTTCCTTAGCAATGAAAAGACAAATACATAGGTGCCGAGAGCAGAGCTAACAGTTGAGTGGGGAGTATCTAAGAATTCTTTAGATGTGGCATTCTGAGTGGCTTTTCTCAAGTTTCTATTAAGCTATGATTTGACTCTCCCAGAGTTAAGAATCTCAACCTGTTCAGAATATATATTAATGGCAGTTGTGAACAAATGGAGCTGAGGCTAGCAAGAGTGGAATAATTTATTAATTATTACTTTAATAATTAGTTTATTTATTTAAGTAAAACAGGGAGCTCCAGGAGGGCTTAAATTAAGAATAAGGAGAACTTGTCACAGCTCTGTCTGCTTCACAGGAGGTCTACCCTAACCCCAGACAAACAAGTGAGATAGAAGCTCCCCACCATGTTACCAGAAGGCAGCAAGCCTGGTAGCCTTGGCCTCTTCCCTGCCCTGTTTGAGCCCCATCCTCCTTCTGTCTGGCACCTACACCTGCACTCTCAGAGGGGCACTCTGCAGGTCTGCCTGCCCACAAGAAGCCTGCTGCAACCTAGTATACCAAGGTCAGGTACCACCAGAGACAACCAGATGGCTACAGACAACTGTAAGATCACAATCAACAGAAGCCAATGTAATATAACATCATCAGAACCCAGCTCTCCTAAAGCTATCCTAACACACCGGAAGAGCAAGACTGTGACCTTAATTTTTATCTCATAAAGATGATAGAGACCTTTAAAGAGGATATACATAATTTCCTTAAAGAAATAAAGAAAAGCACAATCAAACAGATAGAAGCCTTAAAGAGAAAACAAATTCCTTAAAGAAATATGGAAAAAATACAATCAAATAAGTAAAGGAAATTAATAAAATGGTCTAAGACCTAAAAATGCAAATAGAAGCAATATACAAAACACAAATGGAGACAACTCTAGAGATAGAAAACTTAGGAAAGAGAACAGGAACTACAGATGCAAACATCACCAACAGAATACAGGAGATGGAAGACAGAATCTTAGGCATAGAAGATACCATAGAAGACATTGATACATTGGACAAAGAAAATTCCACATGTAAAAATTTCCTAACTTAAAACATCCAGGAAATTTGGGACACATGAACAGACCTAACCTAAGAATTATAGGAATAGAAGAGGGTGAAGATTCCTAGTTTAAAGAGCCAGAAAACATCATCAACAATATCATAGAAGAAAAGTTACCTAACATAAAGAAAGAAATGGCTATATATGTACAAGAAGCTTACAGAACACCAAATAAATTAGACCAGAAAAGAAAATTCTCCCACCATATAATAATCAAAACACTAAATGTATAAAACAAAGAAAGAATATTAAAAGTTGCAACTGAAAAGGGCCAAGTAACATACAAAGGCAGACTTATCAGAACTATACCTGACTTCTCAATAGACTCTAAAAGCCAGAATTTCCTAAACAGATGTCTTATAGACCCTAAGACACAACAGATGCCAGTCCAGACTACTATACCCAACAAGGCTCTCAATTACCATAGATAGAGAAGCCAAGATATTCCATGACAAGATCAAATTTAGATAATATCTTTCTATTAATCCAGCTCTACAGAGGATACTAGAAGGAAAACTCCAACATAAGGAAGGTAACTATATTCAAGAAAACACAAGAAATTGATCATCTTACAGCAAAACCAAAAGAAGAGAATCACATATACACAGTAACACCTCTAATATCAAAATGATAGGAACTAACAATTATTGATCATTGATATCTCTCAAATAAACTCAATTCACCAATTAAAAAGACATGGGCTAAGAGACTGGATATGTAAACAGGATCCATCATTCTGATGCATACAAGAAACACACCTCAGAAGCAAAGCTAGACATTACCTTGGAGTAAAGGGATAGAAAAAGGTTCTCCAAGCAATGGACCCAAGAAACAAGGTAGAGTAGCTATTCTAATATCTAATAAAATAGATTTCCAACCAAATTAATCAAAAAAATGGGGAAGAACACTTCATATTTGTCGCGTCGCCTTGGCCAGCAAGTAAGACGTGACACGTCGATCCTTCTCAGTCAGCTTTATTCCAGGAACGGCTCTTGACTTAGGACGGGGAACTGGACGAGGGACTAGGATAGGATGTATGGCCGGGACCGACCGGGAGCCCGGAAGGGAAGGCAAGGGAAGGCAGGGAAGGAAGGGAAGGGAAGCGAAGCGAAGGGCCAAAAGCGGAAGGCCAAAAGGCGCAGCAGCAGAAGCGAGCTGCTTATCTAGCTGCACTAGGCGCGCTGGTGATGTTCCTCTCAGGATAGTTAAGCTGCCAATACCTCATTATCATGAGCCCGCTCAGGAGGGGCACGAGGCCGACGCATGCTCAAAGGACTTGTTTACCAGTTTCTGAGCTGGCCACTCTGGAAGCCAGCTGCCTGCCTTGTCAGGTGCTAGTCATATGACTTTGCAACTGTAAACACGGCTGCCTACATCTCCCCCTTATTTATTTATTAAATTTGAAGTAGGTTACCTCTGGGCCCTTCAGACCTTAGGCATCCCACACCCAAGCATGCTTGAACTCATTCATTAGGTGTTTGGTGTGAGGCGATAGGAGCCTCATGAGTGTACACCTTTGGCAATGGTCAAGATGGTCAGGATCTAGGGATTATGCCTGGATGGCCATTACTGGGTCCAGAAAGCTCCCCACTATGCCTCCCTAAGGGAGGCCAGCCAAATACCTGGGGGAGTGCCTTCCTCCATGGCAGTCAGCGCCTGGTAAACAACAACCTTATGTAAAGAAAATTGAGGGCACCCTTGACCCAAGTGGTGAGCCCCTCCAAAGTAAGGGGATCCAGGCGGGTGCCATTCAGGGTAGCGATCTGCAACAGGAGCCTCCTGGATAGGTACTCGTCTTCTTTCGACCAATTTCCTTTCAGGTACTCAGACAGGAGGCGACTCTGATTGAGAGACTGAGAAGAGTTATATACCAAAGGAGTAATATACAGTCCCCTGAGAGAGGAGACGCAAGAGAGCTGAATAAGTTTATATTTAAACAGGTTAAAAATGGGAAAGGTATTAAGGTCAACCTCCACCGTTGCCGGTACAGAGGTAGGCAGTCTGACAATAAAGGCAGTGTCATTCCTGCCTTTCCAGCACTCTGCATTTAGTAGAGTTCTTTGGCAAAGATATGGTGGCATTGTAAATCATAAATAGCATGGTGATGTTTAGGGAGTCATCAGTCCGGTTCGAGGCGTCCCCCGAACCTTGTGACGATCCCAAACTTACCTGAACAAGCACGTTTCTCAAAACCTCTGCGTCAACCTTACTATCTGCAAGGGGATCCAACCAAGCAGATACATTGGCTAATACAAGGCGCAGAGTTTTGATTTTGGCAAAGCATACAAACACAAAAGGTAGAGAAAAGGTAGGAAGGACCGGGGAATTAGAATGGACCGGCATAGGCACTGGCCAGGTGCCTGTGACGGCCCACAAAGGTATAAAGTCACCCGGTATCCATAGCAGTAGTAGGGTCAAAAACAGGATCTATGCCCTCATCATCCTTTTCTCCGTCTGGGACTGCTGGGCTGGAGATCTTCCGAGTCAATCTCTCGGGTACCCAGATGGGGTTTTCTTGGTCCTCTGGAAAGACACAAACAGAACCTCGTGCCCTTAAGAGCACGGGATCGGGCCCTCGCCATATGTTTGTTATAATATCTTTCCATTTTACTTTCTCTGGCGGAGGGCGTAGGTGATTATGATGCCTGTCAGCAGCAGACTGACCCTGAGCATCCAAATTTAGGAAATTTAAGGTAAATAGTGCTAAGGATAGTCTATGCTTGGGGGTAAGGCCGTGGCCTATTCCCTCTTTTTGTTTTTGAAGGCATTCTTTGAGCGTGCGGTGTGCTCGTTCTACAATGCCCTGCCCCTGGGGGTTGTAGGGCAGTCCATGAGTGAGTGAGACTTCCATGCGTTGGCAAAAGGAAGAAAAGGCCTGTGCCGTGTAGGCTGGGCCATTGTCCGTCTTAAGCGTTTGGGGTTTTCCCCAAGCTGCCCATGCTTCCAAGCAATGAGTAGTTACATTGGTAGTTCTTTCCCCAGTGAGGGGAGTAGCATGGATGATACCTGAACAAGTATCCACAGAGACATGAATATATTTTAATGTCAATGACAATAATAGGCCAATCACAAGGTAGAGTAGATAGTAGAGGCAATCCTCTTTGAACCGGCCCCATGACCTGCATCTGACGGTTTATGGCTCGCAGGTCATGTAGCAGCCTCCAATTCCCTGATTTCTTTTTTATAACAAATATGGGAGTGTTCCAGGGAGAGATAGAAGGTTTAATATGTCCCAACTCTAATTGTTCTTTGACTAGTTGTCTAGTGGCTAGCAACTTTTCTGAGGAAAGAGGCCACTGGGGAACCCACACTGGCTCCTCAGTCTTCCAGATAATGGGTATACTAGGTCCAGTGGCCACTAGGAAAAACCCAGTCCCATGCGCAGCCCTTTAGACTGCAGTTGCACTGGTTCCCTTCTCTCTTGGAGATGTTTTCCAGTGCCATGAGATGGATGCCATCCCATGTCTGTCATCATGTTTGTTGCCTCTGTGGAATAATGTGTGTTTGTCAATCTCAATTTCATGGCTTTTAACAGGTCTCTGCCCCAAAGGCTAATAGGTAAAGATAACACAAAAGGTTGGAAGGTGCCTTCATTTCCTTCCTTGTCTTTCCAAGATAATGTACCTGCGCTTAAATCGGGCGATTTTGCATACCCGAGCCCTTGTAGGGTTTGGGTTGATGCTTGAATAGGCCAATTTTTAGGCCAGTCTTTTTGGGCTATAATGCTACGGTCAGCTCCTGTGTCTAATAGGCCCAATATTTTTCTGCTGTTAATTTCCAATTCTATTATAGGTCTTTGGTCCAAATCTAAAGATAAGAAGGCGGCTTCAGTCCCGGAGGATCCGAGGCCTTTATTTCCCCTTATTACATTTTTACTGGGGAACACATTATGTAAGCTGGGTAGCATTACTATTTGAGCAATTCTGTCTCCTGGTGAAATGGCCACAATACCCTGCGGAGAGGAGGCAAGGATCTTAACTGCGCCCTCAAAATCGGCATCAATAACACCAGGATGTACCATGAGACCTTTTAGGGTGGAAGAAGAGCGTCCTATCAGTAGACCCACTGTGTCGGGAGGCAGTGGGCCCTGGAAGTCAGTCTCAATAGGTTGCACACCCATTTGGGGTGTTAATATGAGTCTGGTGGTGCAGCACAGGTCCAACCCTGCTGAGCCCGTGGTGGCTCTCCGAGGCTCCAACCCCGCTGAACCCGGAGTGGCTCTCCAAGGCTCGGGCGGTGTAGGTTGGGCTGACTCTGCCCCTCTACTGCTCCATATATTTAAGGGCCCTGGAAGTGTGGGCCCCACTGCACGTTTTTTGACTGTGTACTACCATAACCAGAAGGCAGCGTTTGGCTCTCAGGGTTCCTTGTCGATCTGCATTCACTGGCCCAATGATTACCCTTGTGACATTTTGGGCATATTCCTGGCGGCCTCAGACGAGGGGTATTCCCTTGTTTTTCCCTGTCTCTTTGTCTTTCCCTGTCTCTTTGGGGGCACTGACTCTTAAAGTGTCCCTGGCGGCTGCAGTTGAAGCAAGCCCCTGCAGCAGGGGTCCTGCCTTTATCCTTAGACAACTGCATAACTGCAGCTGCCAAGCCAGAGTTGGACAATGGTCCACCAATCTCCCTACAAGCCTTCATCCAAGCCTGCAAGCCCTTTGCTTTCCAGGGGGTGATGGCCATCCTGCACTCTTTGGTGCACTGTTCAAACACCAATTGCTCTATCAATGGCATGGCTGTATCAGGATCGCCAAATATTCTCCCTGCGGCTTCCATCATGCGAGCCACGTAGTCGGAGAAAGGCTCAGTAGGACCCTGGAGGATTTTTGTTAAATTGCCAGAAACTTCTCCCCTATTGGGTAGAGCCTTCCAGGCTCTAACAGCCATGGCACTAATTTGGCCGTACACAGCTGGCGGGTATGCTGTCTGGTTACCTGCCCATTGTCCCTGACCTAGAAACATATCCAGGTTCCATAAGGGCTGTCCTGCGGCGGCATTGGCTTGAGCCTGTCCTTGAGCACAATCACTGTAAATAGATTTCCAATCAAGATATTGCCCCATAGTTAAGCAGGCTTTCACAGTACTTATCCAATCAGATGGTGTCATGGCCTGTGTCGCTATCCTTTCTATCAAGGATTGCGTGTAGGAAGCATTAACGCCGTAAGTCCTGACTGATTCTGCAAGATTTTTTAACATCTTGATATCCAAGTGCTCATGATATCTTTGTTGATTCGGATCTTCAAAAACTGGGAAGGCCATACGCGCTTCCTTCCAAGTCTCAGGGCAGAACGATTGAGTCCCTGGAGTCCCTGGGGTGGACCGGCCCGAGGAACCTCCGCATATGGAGGCGGGCCTAGGGGCGGAGCTGTGGGCGTCTCCCGAGCAGGTGGTTTAAGCTTCTCCGCCCCATGTTTGCCTTTCCTCCGCCTAGGGAGGGTCACAGACTCCCTTTCAACTGATAGGTTCTCTAGATCCTCCTCCATCTTTTCTAAATTTTCTTCTTCCGCCATCTTGTCTAAGTTCCCTCCTTCCTCCTCATCTGAGCTATCGGAGCTGGAGGAACTCTCTGTCTCTAAATCTTTTAAGCTAGGATAAATGTTGGAGGCCCTTTTTCGTCCTTTGTCTTTTTTACACTTATGTCCTGGACGATGACAATTTAAACAGAAACAAAGACTACATACTAGGAAAAACATAATTACGACACCCAGACCGACCCACACCTGGTCTACAACAAACACAAACATGATACTTCTAAGGTTTCTCGTGATTCAATTGCCACTTTACCATGGACCTATGACCATGGACCTTATGACGCCGCTTTACCAAGGAGTTTGTGACGGCCCTATTCACCGGGCACTTTCTGTGAAGCCGCTTTACCGCGGACCTTGTGACGGCCCTATCCACCGGGCACTTTCTGTGACCCGCTTTTCCGCGGACCTTGTGACGGCCCTATCCACCGGGCACTTTCTGTGACGCCGCTTTTCCGCGGACCTTGTGATGGCCCTATCCACCGGGCACTTTCTGTGACGCCGCTTTACCGCGGAACTTGTGATGGCCCTACTCACTGGGCACTTTCTGTAACAATAAACATACCTGTACCGCAGTTCCTAGCTGCTGAGTTCTGAATCCACGAAGGCGAAGTCCTCAGTTCCCCGTACGGGCCACCATATGTCGCGTCCGCCTTGGCCAGCAAGTAAGACGTGACACGGTCGGATCCTTCTCAGTCAGCTTTATTCCAGGAACGGCTCTTGACTTAGGGACGGGGAACTGGACGAGGGACTAGGATAGGGATGTATGGCCGGGGACCGGACCGGGAAGGCCCGGGAAGGGAAGGCAAGGGAAGGACAGGGAAGGAAGGGAAGGGAAGCGAAGCGAAGGGCCAAAAGCGGAAGGCCAAAAGGGCGCAGCAGCAGAAGCGAGCTGCTTATCTAGCTGCACTAGGCGCGCTGGGTGATGTGTCCTCTCAGGATAGGTTAAGCTGCCAATACCTCATTATCATGAGCCCGCTCAGGAGGGGCACGAGGCCGACGCATGCTCAAAGGACTTGTTTACCAGTTTCTGAGCTGGCCACTCTGGAAGCCAGCTGCCTGCCTTGTCAGGTGCTAGTCATATGACTTTGCAACTGTAAACACGGCTGCCTACACATATTCAGCAAAGGAACGATCCACCAAAATGACATCTCAATTCTGATCATCTATGCCCCAAATGCAAGGACAACTGCATTCATAAAAGAAACTTTATTAAAACTCATAACAAACACATTTGAACCCTACAAAATAATACTGGGAGATTTTAATACCTCACTCTTACTTAATGGATAGGTCATCAAAACAGAACTAAATAGAGAAACAGTGAAACTAACAGAACTTATGAGCCAAATGGATTTAACAGATATCTAGAGAACCTTGCACCCCAAAACAAAATAATATACCTTCTTTTCAGCACTTCATGGACTCTTTTCCAAAACTGACCATATAATCAGACAAAGCAAGCTTCAACAGATACAAGATGATTGAAATAATGGCATTCATTCTATCAGATCACCAGGGATTAAGACTGGAAGTCAACAACAACAGAAACAACAGAAAGCCCACATACTCATGGAAACTGAAAAACTCTCTACTCAATGATAACTTGGTCAGGGAAGAAATAAAGAAAGAAATTAAAGACTTTCTAGAATTCAATGAAAATGAAGGCTCATCATACCCACACCCACAGGAAACAATGATGGCAGCACTAAGAGGAAAATTCATAGCACTAAGTTCCTTTATAAGGAAATTGGAGAGATATCATAATAGCAACTTAGTGCACTTGAAAACTCTAGAACAAAAAGAAGCAAACACACTGAATAGGAGTAGATGGCAGGAAATAGTCAAACTCAGAGCTGAAATCAATCAATTAGAAACAAAGAGAACAACACAAAGACTGAACAAAATCAAGATCTGGTTCTTTGAGTAAATCAACAAGATAGACAAACTGTTAGCTAAACTAACTAAAAGGCACAGAGACAATATCCAAGTCAACAAAATCAGAAATGAAAATAAAAACATGATAACAGAAACTGAGGAAATTAAAAAAAATCAATAGGTCTTACCTTAAAGACCTGTACTCCATAAAACTGGAAAATCTAAATGACATGTATGATTTTCTAGATAAATGATTTAACTTAACAAAAGTTAAATCAAGATCAGTTAAGCTATCTAAACAGTCCTATAACCCCTAAGGAAATAGAAGCAGTCATTAAAAGTCTCCCAACTAAAAAAAGCCCATGGTCAGATGGTTTTAGTGCAGTATTCTACAAGACTTTCAAAGAAGAGCTAATATCACTATTCCTCAAACTATTTCACAAAGTAGAAGTAGAAGGAATACTACCTAATTCATATTATAAGACCACAGTTACACTGATACCTAAACCACACAAAGACTCAAAAGAAAGGGAACTTCAGAACGATTTTGCTTATGAACCTTGGTTCATAAAAATTGCTCAATAAAATAAAATCCAAAATAAAAACCCAAATCCAAGAACACATCAAAAACATATTTCAATGTGATGAAGTAGGTTTCATTTTAGAGATGCAGGTATGGTTCAATATACGAAAATCCATCAATGTAATCCACAATATAAATAAAAAGAAAGAAAATCACATGATCATTTCATTAGATGCTGAAAAATCCTTTGATGAATCCAACATCTCTTCATGTTAAGCATCTTGAAGAGATAAGGATTGAAGGCACATACTTAACATAATAAAAACAATATACAGCAAGTCAATAGTCAACATCAAATTAAATGGAGAAAAACTCAAAAGCAATCCCACTAAAGTCAGGGATAAGACAAGGCTGCCTACTCTCTCCCTACCTATTCAATATAGTACTTGAAGTTCTAGCTAGAGCAATAAACAACAAAAGGAGATCAAGGGGGATACAAATTAGAAACGAAGTAGTCAAGGAATCACTATTCTTAGATGATATGATAGCATACATAATGGATCCTCAAAATTCTACCAGAGAACTCCCACAACTGATAAATAACTTCAGCAAAGTAGCTGGATATAAAATTAACTCAAAGAAATCAGTAGCCCCCTTTATATAAATGATAAATTGGCAGAGAAAGAAATTAGGGAAACAACATCCTTCACAAAAGCCACAAATATATAAAATATCTTGGTGTAACCCTAACCAAGCAAATGAAAGATCTGTATTACAAGAGCTTCAAGTTCCTGAAGAAAGAAATTGAAGAAGATATCAGAAGATGGAAAGAAGTCCTATGTTCATGTATTTGTAGGGTTAACATAGTGAAAATGACCATCTTACCAAAAAGAATCTACAGATTCAATACAATCCCTGTTCAAATTCCAGCATAATTTTTTTTACAGACCTGGAAAGAGCAATTCTCAATTACATATGGAAAAACAACACAAAACGAAACAAAAACCCTGGATAGTCAAAATAATTCTGAGCAATAAAAGAGCTTCTGGAGGAATCACCATCCCTGACCTCAAGCTGTACTACAGAGCAATAGTGATAAAAACTACATGGTATTGGTACAGAGACAGGCAGAAAGACCAATGGAATAGAATTGAAAACCCAGAAATAAACCCTAAATAAATAAAAACACATCCAAAGATACTTGATTTTTGACAAAGAAGCCAAAACCATACAATGGAAAAAAGAAAGCATCTTCAACAAATGGTGCTGGTCTCACTAGATGCCTGCATGTAGAAGAATGCAAATAGATCCATATTTATCACCCTATACAAAACTCAAGTCGAAGTGGATCAAGGATCTCAACATAAAACCAGAGACATTGAATCTAATAAAAGAAAAATTGAGAAATAGCCTTGAAAGTATTAGTACAGGAGACAATTTCCTGAACAAAATACCAATGGTTCAGGCTCTAAGATGAACAATTGATAAATAGGACCTAATGAAACAAAAAACTTTCTGTGAGTCAAATGACACCGTCATTAGAACAAAATTACAGTCTATAGATTGGGAAATGATCTTCACTAACCCTACATCCAACAGAGGGCTAATATCCAAAATATATAAAGAACTCAAGTAATTAGACTCCATCAAGTCAAATAACCCAATTAATGATGAAGTTACAGAGCTTAACACAGAATTCCCAACAGAGGATTAAAAACATGCTCAATATCCTTGATCATCAGGGAAATCCAAATCAAAATGACCCTGAGATCCCACCATACACCAATCAGAATGGTAAAGATAAAAAACTCAAGGGGACAGCACATGCTGGTAAGGATGTGGAGAAAGATGAACACTTCTCCATTGCTGGTGGGATTGTAAACTTGTACAACCACTCTGGAAAGCACTCTGGCAGTTTATCAGAGATTTGAAAATAGTTCTACCTGAAGACCTGGCTATACTGCTTCTAGACATATACCCAAAATATGCCCCACCATTCTACAAGGACATGTGCTTGAGATTATTTTTCTAGTAGCTTTATGCATAATAGCCAGAAACTGGAAGCAACCTAGACATCCCTCAACTGAAGAATAGATACAGAAAATGTAGTTCATTTACACAATGGAATACTATTCAGCTATTAAGAAATAAGGGCATCATGAGTTTTGCATGCAAATGCAACTAGAAAATATCATCCTGAGTGAGATAACCCAGACCCAAAAGGACAGGCATGGTATGTTGTTGTGGATTTGGTTTATTGCTTATATTATGTTAATTGGGTTCCCAAATTACAAAGGAATTTGCACATCTGCATGTAAGACACCACAAGTCCCTGTCCCCAATTGGCTCTAATTGGTAAATAAAGTTGCTAGGAGCCAATGGCTGGGCAGAAAGACAGAGGTAGGACTTGAGGTTCTAGGCAAGGAATGCAGAAGAGAGGGAGGAAGGGAAGAACTGCCATGGCATGGGAAGGGGAGGGATTAGGCTTAAGGGCTGGAGAAGTGAGAGCATCCAATCATGTAAGAGCTGGGGAAGAGCCACTCCAAGGGGCCCCGCCCCCATTTGGGTCTAGGGTAGCAAAGATGTAATATAGATTTTAGTAAGTAATAATTCAGGAGTATTAGAGGGGAGGCTTTAGCAATGTGCAAGTTTGGAAGTAGCCCAACCATCACTCTTTTTAAGGTATATAAGGCTGCTTGCGTCCTGTGTGTGTGTGTTGTGTGTGTGTGTGTGTGTGTGTGTGTGTATGTGTGTGTGTGTGTGTGTGTGTGTCATTCATTCGAGAATCCAGAGCATTTGGGTGAGCAGTGAAGAACTCACACAGCTATTGTTGGGGAGATCGGAGTGGATTAAAACCCTACCGCTACAGTAAGTACTCACTGATAAGTGGCTATTAGTTGTAAAGTACAGAATAACCATGATGCATTCCACAGACCTAAAGAAGTTAAACATGAAGGAAAGCCCAAGTGAGGAGAATGCTTGAATCACACTTAGAAGGGGGAACAAAATAGTCATAGGAGGTAGAGGAAGAGAGAGAATGGGCAGGAGAGGGGACAGAGAGGAAAATAGTGGAGGCAGCATCAGATGTGGGGAGAGACAGGAGAGAGTCGCAGAAGGCCATGAGAATGAATGGAAATATGCAGCTGCAAGGGATGGGTGTGGTGGATGGAGTCTCTAGGAAGTCCTAAAGACCTAGGATTGGGGAGGCTCCCAAAAGCCAGTGCCCGTGACCTCAGCTGAGATGCCTAACAGAGCCTGAAGAGGCTGCCTCCTGTAGCCAGGCAGGACCCCGAGTAGAGGGAGAAGGACATCACCCCCCCACAAAACTCTGACTCACAATTTATTCTTTCTAAAAGCAATGTAGGGACAAAGATGGAGCAGAGACTGAGGGAATGGCTATCCAATAACCAGTCCAAGTTGAAACCCATCCCATGGGCAAACACCAATCCCTGACATTATTAATGATTTTCTGTAATGCTTGCAGATAGGATCCTAGCACAACTGTCCTCTGAGAGACTCTACCCAGAAGCTTTCTGAAACAGGTGCAGATACTCACAGCCAAACATTGAATGGAAATCATCCTTATGCTAACCCATATAAATTAAACTCAAAATAAGAATACATGTTAACTGTTAAGAAGCCCATCCTGGCCCATCAATATGGACATTTATATAAAGAAACCTTTTAAATTTCTTTATTTTGTGGCATTTGTATATGTGGATCTGTGTTAAAAGTACTATAGGGCCTTACCTCTAAACTTCCTGACATGCTATATTTTCATCTGAAACCTTCCTATTATATGGCCATAAATTTAAGAGTTAAGCATCTGCACAGTGGCTGTTGATGTGTCTGAATTTCCTGGGAATTGTTCCTAGGTATTGGTTGTTTATGAGTACAGAGATTTCTAAGGAAATGTATTTCTGGTTCATATTTCTCAGCTAATTACAACTCAGGGCAGGCCTTTAAAATTAGGTTTGCTTTACTTCAAGCAGCTTGCTTGTCTGTGGTTTTTCAAGGTCTACAGCCTGTATGCTCCTGGAGGCTCTTTTATAAACGATGCACTGCGTCTGAACACTGTTAGCTCTAGACTCTTGAAAGAAACCAAAGAGGTTGTCCTTTGTTCTGGGACTTTGCTAGAGAAAACTACAAACAGTTGTCCATTAGCAATCAAGTTGTATATGAAAAAACATAATCTTCAAGACACTGTGTTAATATAGTACATCACTGACCATGACAATACATGCTCTGCATACGCTACAAGGAAAACTAGAAAAAATGGCATCTCCTGATATTTAACATTGGCGGAGCAACAGGGCTGGCAGATTCCACAGTTTCTTAAAACGAATAAGTCCTGTTTGCTTTCCGTGTTTTCTTTGCCTGTGTTGCAGAAGATAGAGTCCCAGGAGAATGAAGATTTCTGATGTGGTCTTGACCTTGCAATTAATTTGTCCTGCCCATAAACAACTCCCACCACCACTAAACCCTGTGTATCAATGATGATATGTTACCAGCAGGTGGCAACATCGAGTACAACAGCATGGAAAACCCCAGCTCAGATACCCAGATACCCAGCAGGGCAGCAGGCACTATTGTGCAGTGTAGGAGGCCAGGCAGCTCCTGCTGTTTACTGTAGACTTGCCTTCCAATCTACCTCTCCTCTTTGGAAATTCCTATTTTCCCTTCCACAGAGACTGATCTGCCCGCAGAGCAACACCCTGCTAAACAAAGAGAGGTTTTTTGTTTGTTTGTTTGTTTTTCAACAGCCAATTGGTGTTTTCCTGTGAGTCTGGGGAAGGTGATTTGCCTCCTCTGGTAAAGGTTCTTATTTTTTGATGTGTCTGTCCTTATGGACCTCTTAAAACATCTGAAAAAGAAGCAAAGAAAAATGTATTGCTTAGAAGAATTTTCAAGAGTTAACTATCTTGAACTTTTTAACTGAGATCAGAAAGCTAGGAAGGCTATTCTGAACATGAAAAAAACAAAGAATTACTCTGGATTTTAAGGCTGGCAGTGTCTGTGGTCCGAGGGAGTCACAAATCAGGTTCTTATCTCTTGGACAATGAGTCCTGTTTCTTTATGGGTGCTATCTCAGACAGGAGATTGTCTGTTTGCAATGCTTTTGTGTTTTCAGAGCCAATGTTATGACAGATGCAGTATGCCAGTGGACATGATTGGGCTTACCACATGTACAGTGAGGAACACATTCGTTCAGTTCCAAAAAGCAAGTTTTTTATTTATTTATTTATTTTTAATGGCAGACATGGTGGTGCATGTTCTTAAAGGACCTATTATTTAGGGATTCAGATCCTTGGGAATGGATCCTATATATCCCATGGATAGGACCATTATCGATAAGCAAGGATAGGACTGCTTTGCTTACTGAGTTCCCCCTAAATATGCACTTGGTGAAATTGAGTGCAGAATCACCTTCCAGACTAAAGAAGCTATTTAAGGCCTCAGGCACACAATTCTTCAAAGAAAACAAATGTAAAACTTCGAATTATGCTGACAGTCACGGCCTTCTTGAGACAGCTCTGAACATGATCCCTTCAGGATGCTGTAAAACAAGTGCTATGTTACATGTTCTAGAACCTATGGCCTCCTCGCATCCCAGCTGAGTTTGAACTGTTAGTGGCTTCCTAAGATGCCCCTGCAGTCACGCCTTGGCCCTGGTCCCACTTCATTCATGTTCTATGAGGATCTTGTCCTATCAGAAGGTGATGATCTGGGCTTACAGGACCATCTGAGAAAAACACATGGAAGAAGTTGGATTCTAACTTTGTGCTTTGCTTCTAATTACATTCTAAGTTCTGGCAAGACACAGAATTTTGACATTTGTATTTAATCATCCAACAAATCAAATAGGGTAATGAGCCTGCCCAGGAGACCCTTCCGAATATGCAATCATAATAATTAATTGTGATTATTGCTCATTCACACGTTAATTGCCGGGTACTCTGCTTTGGCTCTGTACCCAGGAGTCTCTGAGGATAATCAAAGCTCCTCCCACCTCCAGTGGAAAGAAGCTTGGTAAGATCCAGGCCCTTGACTGTGACCTCTGACCCCCTTTCTCCTGCTTTTCTTGTCATTTGGGTCTCACACACACATCTCCCCACACTGGTGTTTTCAGTGTCTCAAGTTTACTAGGGGCTTTGCCGTGCTGTGTCCTCTGCTTGGATCACTCTTTCTCTGATGCTGCCTCTTAATTAACTTCCCCTGGACAGTGCCATCACCATGCTGAAACTCTAATGTTACTGCTAACCTATTTCTTTTTCAAAAACACTAGTCTATTAATCAGGGCTATTGTTTATTGTCAAAGTCCTCTAGCAAAACTGTTTAAGTTCTTTAGAGACAGGGATTTTTGTGGGAGTTTCTGTTTTGTTTGTTTGGTTTTGCTGTTTTTCTCTTCTTCTTCCTCCACTACTTCCTCCTCCTCCTCCTCCTCTTCTCTCTTCTTCTTCTCCTCCTTCTTCTCCTCCTCTTTCTCTCCTCCTCCCCTCCCCTTCCCCTCTCCCCTCCCCCTCCCTCCCTCCCCCTCCTCCTCCTCCCCTCCCCCTCTCCCCTCTCCCTCCCCCTCCCTCCCTCCCCCTCCCTCCTCCTCCTCCTCCTCCTCCTCCTTCTTCTTCTCCTCCTTCTTTCCTCCCTCCCCTCCCCCTCCCCTCCCCCTCCCCCTCCCCCCCCTCTCCCCTCCCTTCCCCTCCCCTCCCCCTCCCCTCCCCTTCCCCTCCCCTTCCTCCCCTCCCTCCTTCCCCTCCCCCTCCCTCCCCCCTTCCCTCCCTCCCCCCCTCCTCCTCCTTCTTCTTCTGGAATAGCTTTAAAACTGTAGAAGCAGGAGACATCCAAAAGCATTAAGTAGTACTGATCAGACAAATGACTATACCACAGTGTTTACTAGCACACACATATCCACCGCACCGTATTTACATACGCATACTCTCCTACACATGTACCTAAGACATTTGGGTTTACTTTAACTCTTGGATAAGGTTGTTTAGTAGGAGCAAACTCTGTGTTTGCAACCAGGTGGGTAAAATTAGAAATGCTTGACTCTGTAATCGTGCAATTTTGTCTTTTTCCCCTGGAACCATTTTTAGGAAACAAAACCAAACCAAAAAACCTTTACTAGAGAAAGGCCCCACAATGTAAACATTTTTCAGAAAACAACTTTTCTACTGTGAAATAACTCCAAACCTAGGAATGTTTTTAAGAGAAATAAAATTTTCATGCTTTCAGGTTATAAAGTAACGGTCAACAGGTAACTAAGACCAGACTGATAACAGCCTGCAGACAGAGCAGAGGTAGATAAGGATCACTGATAATTAACACTGTTTGTATGCAGTTGGGTAGTTGTAAATGTGTTTGAAAACAATTTGTTCTCTTAAGTAAATTTAAACACCCACCTCCACCCTCATTTACCTTATTGATTTGCTTAATCGATTTTCTGTAGACAACAGGAAAGCAAACTATAGAGCCCTGTAGACACATAGCAAATACCAGGTTACTGTTGACCTGCTCATATTCACACTCCTACACAATCCATTAAATTTGAGACACAAAACCATGCTCTTCCTTCTGTTGGCAAAGCAAAATAGATTGTAGAGGTAAGAAGAGACATTTCTTCTCTGGAGTCCCCTGACAGGGTCTTTGTTTCCTCCGTTTGGGCTGTCACTGCATCAGAGAAACCTGCCTATATTTATCACAGAGAGATTTTCAGGCCTCTTCATTTCTCCTGCAGTAAACATGGTGGCCCAGTGGCTTTGGCCAATCATTCCTTCAGAGCACAGAGCACATGACAAGCTCAAGCCAGATTCTGTGTGTTTCTAGGGCTCCAGGTATTACAAAGCTTTTCCTCACATACAATTAAGACTTGCCTCAGTCCAGGTAGCCTCCGTTTGCTCTAGATTTCCTCAGTGATGTTAACAGTTCTTTGTCCTCTTTCTCCCCCACCTGTCAAGATCGTTTTCTTTTTTCAACAATGACCTGAGTGGGATTGCTGTTCAGCTTTCTTTAGACAACTAGGACTGCTCAGTGGTTTCTAGAGAAAAGGAATTCATAATGGATGTTGCCTTCTTAGATATTATCTCATCATTTTGGGGTCCTAGAAGAAATCCTCAATCTTTAAAAAAGTTGAAAGGTAAAAGATTTTCTTTTCTGCAGAGGTCCTTTGGCTGGGCAGTTTCTCAGGGGTGGGAACCACTTGTAAATAAGCACAGGGAAATCTATGTGGCCACACTCACAATCTCTGCTCCTAATTAGGTTATTTTTTAAGCCACTGAGATTTATCACCACTTTATTATTCTAGAGATAAACATACCAATGCACAGATAATATAATAACCTGTCCAAACACTCAAGAACTAGCCAAGAATCCAGGCCAAGTCTTTGGACCTACAGACACAGTGAGTGAAGGCGAACTTTGTGAATGTCTACAGCAGGGACTAGAGTTAGCATCAGTGCTGATGAGTCCAAGACTTACTTCCAGTCCTTTAGCTTTTTCTATTCAACTAGAAAACAAGAAGATGTGAAGGGAGTTTTGCAACCTTGGTGATGTCTTAGATCCTAATGTGATCTCCAACTACTGCTGCTTTTGGGGTGCAGCCAGAGGCCCAGATACTTTGAATTAAGGATCAGCTGAAGTGTATGATCAGTGTGAGAATCATAATTAGTAAACATGTAGTTTTTTCGAATCCAGATAATAGATTCAGCAGACGGATACTAGCTATAGGAACAAAACAGAATGAAAAAATCATGAAAAAACACAATTACACAACAACAAACTCTGAAAGGAGCCTGGTTGTGGGTGGAACCTTCAACATTTTCTGCCCTACCTTTATAATTCATTTTGCCTACCAGCAAGGGAGGAGGTGGCCCCTCCTCCGGAGTTTTGGAACCATTCAGCCTATTTCACAGAAATCCTCAGAGCCTGGAGGGCATGAGGTTGTAAATTCATGATTATTCACAGCTGACACTGAATTCCTAGATCCAAACACTATGACTTCCTTGCTAAGCTGACTCATGATTCTTGCCACCTACCAATGTTTCCAAAGTTTCAAGGATAAAGGAGGTGACTCTTAAAGTTTTATAGCATGTTTGTGAGCTGTGGGGAGAAAAATAATGTGGTAGAATATGATTATAGAATGATAGCATGGGCAGTGACTGATTAACATGAGTGTATGTAGAGCCCTGAATATAATTTTGATTAGTGTTACCTTATGGGAGAGCCAAGTAGATATGGCCATTGAGTTGATATTCATGTTTTTATTAAGTGCATAATTACCTACATATTATGCAAATGAGTGTTCTATAACTTTTTTAATATTTGCTTGATTGAAGGAAAATCAAATTATTTTAAAACTACAAAACATGTATTATTACAAAGTGTAGTTGTTTTCTTTTTATTAACAAAAGGCCACTGTTGTTTAAAAATATTACATGTTTTTTCGTTGCCCTCAAGTGATACACATGCCTCCATGGAAAACATTAATTTTTAAAAGATATCAAAATGAAAAATAAGTGGCTGGAGTGATAACTCAGTAGTCAAGCAGAAGATGAAGATTTGGTTTCTAGTATCTGTGCTGGCTTGTTTACAGCTCCCTGTAACTCTAGTTCTCAAGGATATGATATCCTTTTTTGCCTCCAAGGGTAAGTGTATGTGCATGGTGCCATCCAGATAAGTGGGCACCTATACACACATATTAAATAAATAAATAGGTTTATTAAATAAAATTTTCAAAAAGGAGAAACACCAGTGAATTAAGTTGCAACAATTTGCCGGGCAGTGTGGTGGTATGTCTTTAATCCCAATACTTGGGAGGCAGAGGCAGGTGGATTTTTGAGTTCCAGGCCAGCCTGGTCTATGGAATGAGTTCCAGGACAGTCAGAGCTACACAGAGAAACTCTGTCTTGAAAAAAACAAAACAAAACAAAACAAAACAAAAAAAGTTGTGACAATTTAGTGGGCCCTTTGGTCTCATTTCTACACCTGCATGTCATGTGACTAGTTTCAAGGTTGTGTTTGACATCACTTCCTATCATGTTTCATATATTTTGAGCATCATGTTATTTTCATATTGTGAGCTTTTCCTAAAGATAATTTATAAAATTCTGTCACAATGGCCACCAGTTGTACACACCAACTTTTCTGTATTTTAACAATTGTTTAAGAAAAAGTTGCTGTAGATGATACAAATACTAAAAGACACACACACACACTGAACCTCAAATGTTCGTTTACTCTTGACCATGATGAAAATGTTAAATACTTATTAAATGGCTCATCTGCTTTCTTTGTTGGTGTCTTTGTGACAGTAGTTTGAGCCCATCATTTATACATAGGAAATGAGTTTATGAAAGCTGGATTTCATTCTGGAAGATAAAACAGCTGGAAAACGCTTTAGAGATTGGTGAATCTGTTGGAGAAAGATCATATATTTGAAATTTTCTAAATTGATGTTATTCTTCCAAGAAAGCTGAGAATGATACATGTTAGTTTATTTTAATATATGGTGGTAAATAAAATACAAATGTTATAACCGTCTCTATTCTCTACAGCTTCCCTTTAAAACAGAAAGATCCTTTTGATATGAATAAACTTCTATGATCCTCATTACTCTGTGTTCAAAGCACATATTTATAAGAGGATGGTTCTTTGGATGGAGCTGATGGATGGGGTCAAGGAAAGAGAGGAGTTGATAACAGCAAGAGAAGAGTGTCCCTGTCTGTTGAGACTTTCCTTTTTGCTGAAAACCTTTGTATAGGACAAACGCTTGCTTTCACCTTCCAAGATTCATGGGATTCATGTTTATTTAACAGGAAAACAAACAAAAACCTAGACCAATCAAACAAACCCACAGCAAACCTTCCTCATCAAATATGCAGTGCTCTTAGCTCAAGCTTGGAGGTGGGATTGTTTCAGCCCTGAAGGTGAGATTTCATTTGCATCCAGGGCTTTCAAACTTCAAACTTTGGAAGTTTCAAACATTACTCTGGCCATCTGTATCCTGTGTAGTATCCTAAAGCTTAACCCATACACTGCTAAGGTACACAAGACTTCTGAGAGAGCTAAACACAGAGAGCTTCACTGATCCTTCCGTAGATTAGGAGTAATGGAAAGATTGATCCTAGTTGTGCGTTTATGCTTGAAACTTTCAATATAAAATATATTTTAGATCATGATGGGTAACCATGACAAGCCCTCCATTTTTTTTGACCCAGAAATGCAGATGTCAGTGATTCTCAATTTCATCTCACTGAGATTCACCTGGAGAGGGTTTATTAAAGCCTATTGCTGGGTAGTCAGGACTTCTAAATGTAGAGCTCCAAGACTGAGAAGATGAAGAATCTTTCAAAGAATGCTGAGAGTTCTTGCTCAGGGGCTCTCTCTTTGGGAACTCTGACCTGTTCAGTGTTAAAGCAACGTTTCTAACTTTCCTGTATTAAAGTGGTAGATGATCTCTGAGGACATCCCTTCCACACTTAATGCGGACTCGTTAGTCACCATATACAACTGACTTCATAGCACCAGGATATTCTCACAATAATAATTTAGAGGGGTGGAGTAGAAATTAATTTGAAACAAATTATAGAAGAAGAAAAGTAGGTGATAAAGGATTATGTTGATCATATTTTAAAATTTAAAGTCCCAATCTTTAAGAACCACACTTGTAGCTGCTCAATTCCAAGGGAGAAATTGGTTTGCCATTTGTAGCTGGGATCTTTGCTACTTCAAGTGTGAGCATAGGTTGGCAGCATCCTCTGGGGACTGTGGAAATGTAGAGCAAAAAACAGGCTCCAAGCAGTCCCTCCTTCATAGACCTGGGTTAACTTACTGAAGTAAAGAAAGAAGGAGCACAGGGGCTGGATTGGAAGAACTATCTGAAGTTTACCTTGATATGGAGGAACATTACTCAGAAACATTATTAATCAAGTAATAATGATTAATCAAGTAATAATGACCTACTGAGAGTTAGGTCCAGAGACTCTGCTTTCAAAGTCCTGTAGAAGGAAGATTAAAATTTGCTACAAATTCATTTGAACTAGTTCTGTGCTTTAAATTTTGAGCCTGTAATAAAGCAGGTGAGGAAGGCAAGATTCCCTCTCTCCCATTCTCTTAAGTACATAAGACTGGAGGAGAAATTGGTACTCTGCAAGAAGGCAGGAAAGTTACTGGTCTTAGAACTTGGAAGACATATGTTATTAGTCAGAAAAAGCTTGTCTCTAGGATTCCTGCATCAGGGTTAGAGGCTTTAGCTGGTAAGAATAAAATTGTGTTTTGACAATGAGCATAGCAATTCACCAATTGTACTCCAAAGTACAGTCAAGGAACTAGGAAGATTCCTTCAGATCCTGATTTGACCACATTGTAACAATGTTTTTGAATTTTCATCCCTCATTTTTGTTTATCAGCAAAACTGGAAGATCTTTCTCTTGTCGAAGGTGTATTAAAAATAGAACTTCGGAACTAAAACATCTTTGGAACGGTAGCCGTGTCGAGCCATCCTTTTAAACGGTTTGTGGCCTCTCAAAATGCTAGGGGTTGCAGAGAAAGACATGGGCTTTCCCTGGATCACCCGTCAGCTGCAGAGGCCCTGCTTCTCGCTGCTTTTCTTTGTGCACCTGCAGTTTGGAGTCAACAAAAATTGCCAACCCAGGGTGATAAGCTCCATGTAAATAATTAATGACATGGAACTAATTATTTCTGTATTAGGCCACCTGCACCCTCAAAGCTCAAGAGCCCCAGGTGTGAAAATTGCAGGGGCAACCGACTGTGAGCTGTTTCATCACCAAACTCTCCAGAAGCAGCCTGGCTGCTTCCTGCCGGTGTTTTTTGAGAGGGCTAAGCAACCGAGCATGGTGGGACCGATGTGTTTGCAATGATCTCAGAAGGGAACCAGATGATGCGATGTTGTAATGCTTGAAAACTGAGCCCTTGGAGGCATCCAGGTGATAACCGGGATTAGGTCTAATTAGAGGAAAGAACACTGTAGGATACGGTCAGAAATTGTCTCCTGTGCTGAGAGACACTGTTGCAAAAATCCTACATGGGAACCTAATATTTACGAGCAAGGAACTTCGTATCAATAGGCAAATAGGTTATGCCCAGTCATCCCAGGTCTGCAATCCCTGGATATGCAAACTGAACCACTTGTCTGGCTCTGCAGTTACAAATGTGCCTCTCCGGGAGTTTTATTTTGGTGCATTAGTTGTGGTGGTGTGTGTGTGTATGGCACCGCCAGTCTTTAAACATCTCATTTGAAGGAAACCCACTACAAACTACCATGTACTTTATATTAACTTTTAACTCCAGTAAAAGCCCACGAGCCATGTTATAGAGCTCTCTCTTGGTTTAGAATGAGAAAGAAAGAAACTTCAGATTGACCATTTGATTTTGCTCTGTCAAAGCTCAGTCTAATGATCTATTTTTTGCCGTGTTCGGTCACATTCTGATCAATCTTGGGATGTGGTTTAAAGGGGAACTCAAGAAAACAACATTTGCTCACACACTGGAATATTTATGAAGCAACACAATGGCGGATTCCCAAAGTGCTTGAATAAGAGTCTAGCTGAACTTACCTAATTGCGTGTTATATTCACACACAAAATTAACATGAATTAGGTACAGAATAGCCATGCCTATTGTTTTCATCTTTCTAGATTAAAGATTAAAAGAAAAGCCCATGATTCATTTTTCCATTTTTGGCTTTACTCCTTAATCTGCTTATCCTCAGCTTCTTTTACTCTGCAGTTGGGCTTAGCTTCCAATTTTTTTATAGTTATAATTATATTAAGATTTATACCAAAATAATATACATTGGTATTATTTGTTTTTAAGTTAATAGACATGTTTTAGAGGAAAAAAGAATAAAGCAAGCTTCCCAGTTCAGTCTCTGGGCTGCTGTGGTCATTTGTGACAATTCATTATTTATTTGTGACAATTCACCTATTTTCCCTGCCTCCCCCAGAAAAGTTCTCCCCATGAATCCCTGCCTGGACTGACACTTGCTGTGTAACACAGGTTGGCCTCAAACTCACAGAGATCTACCTGCCTCTGCCTCCTGAATGCTAAGATTAAAGGACATGTACTATGTTGTTTACATACAGACACACAGACACACACACAGACACACATGCACATGATTTTTATATACACTCATACATACATATGAATATATATATATCTTGAGACAGGGTCTTACTATATATATTCTGGATGACCTTGAACCTACTATAGAGTCTAAAATGGCTTCAAATGCATGCTTTTCCTGTTTAAACCTCCCAAGGGCTGGTATTACATGTCAACCACCGTGCTTGTCTACCTGATTCCTTTTAATGAGTTTGTGAATTCCATTGTGCCATCATCTCACAGTTTATACATGTCTCTAGAGGATCAGACTTCCTGTTATCCTCTTGTTCATATTATATTTTACACTCAAAGGATTAAATCTGGAAAGGAATGCCTCATGATCACAGGTTATACATGCTATTAAATTTTAATAAACATTGCTAGGTGGCTTTTGAGGCAGTTTCATCAAGAAATATTCCCAGCACCCATGAGGCCTTTTTACCTTAATCTTCACCAGAGGATGTGTAGGCTAGCCATGTTTACAGTTGCAAAGTCGTATGACTAGCACTGACAATGT
Source organism: Mastomys natalensis (assembly GCA_021653895.1). Classification (NCBI taxonomy): domain Eukaryota; kingdom Metazoa; phylum Chordata; class Mammalia; order Rodentia; family Muridae; genus Mastomys; species Mastomys natalensis. The sequence continues at coordinate 519,640 of JAJTUV010000303.1, forward strand.
AAGCAACTGGCTTCCAGAGTTGCCAGCTCAGAAACGGTAACACAATGTCCTTTGAGCATGCGTCGGCCTCGTGCCCCTCCTGAGCGGGCTTATGCTAATAAGGTATTGGCAGCTTAACCTATCGTAGAGGACAAATCACCCAGCCCGCCTAGGGCAGTTATATAAGCAGCCATTTCTGCTGCTTGGGTCCTCGGCCATACATCCCCTCCAGTTCCCGTCCCTAAGTCAAGAGTCGTTCCTGAATAAACTGACTGAGAAGGATCCGACGTGTTGTGTCTTACTTGCTGGCCAAGGCGGACTCGACAGGTATGTACTATAGCCATACTTACTGGTAATTTTTATTTCAAGGGATGTGTGACACACCAGTGGCACATGTTAGTTCTGAATTCTGATTTTATTAGACATAAAACACTACCATTTTCTTCTTTCCTTCCTTCCTTCCTTCCTTCCTTCCTTCCTTCCTTCCTTCCTTCCTTCCTTTCTTTCTTCTTTTTTTTTGGAAAGCCTTCATTTTTCATTTATTGATTCTATGATCTGTAAAACATTGTCTACTTTATTTTCTTCTGAACTGCTGTTTTCTGTTCAGCAACCTTGGGAAATTCATTTCCTAGTGCCTCGGTTTCCTTATATATGCATCATAATAACTCTGCTACATCATAGGGTTGACTAGTTGGTTAGACAGTATAATGTACACAGCAAGCATTTTGCAGTTAATGATACTTTTTTTTTATTACTAGAAGAGTCTGATAGATATTAGACCCTTTGAGTAGTGTTGAGGAGTATTACTTCATTGTGCTATTTTTGGATAAAGTGTAGAATTTCACCAAGTTTGGTGGTAAAATGAGATCAAAGCAAGTACAAACATTTCTTTATGGCCTTATTGTGTAAAAAAGTGTCCAAAACAGAAGACTACCTCTGATCATTATTTCTCTATGAATATGTAAAAAAATAAGAAAAATCCAAGTTCTTTTAGAATTTGCTATATATAAGCACATTTTGTCAGAGTTGAAGCTATTCTCTCGGCATATTAAATTTATTCAAGTGGTGTTTGTTCTCTGCCCACATTTAAAAATAAAGGTGAAGCTGTCGCTGGGATCATTGCTAGCATGCTTCTCTTTAGATTTTACTCTACATCCTTTGTTTAAGATTCTCTCTAGCCTTATCTTTGACACACTGCATGTCTCTGGAGACTCTCTGGATTATGACTTTCTTCAACTCTCTACTTATTCACGTACCCAGGCCATTTCTGCACTTCACCCTTAACCATTGAGACATGGCCAGAAGTTATTCCTCAATGGGAGGTATGGGGATCTTGGTGAAAGGGGAAAGAGAGAGATAAGAAAAGGAGGAAAAGAAGGAGGAGAATGAAGGAAGGGTGGGTATCGCATCTACCTTTGAAATTGTTACTGTCATCTTCCAGAAGCTTCTAGGTGGATGGATGGCTCTTCCAACCCACAAGTGAAATGCTTCCTATGTGAAAACTTGACAGCAGGGCTCCTGGTCTCATACTGCACCATATCTACAGCAGAATGCTGGCTAAACTGAACATAAAGCTTGAAGTGCCATAAAGAATTTTGCCTGTCTCTCTAAGGACTTAGTAATACAGTGAACCAGGAAGTATGTGGTATAAACACTGTGACCTATAATGAGATTATAATGCCAGGAATCTCAAATAATAGATAGTGCTTTCTTTCTTTCTTTCTTTCTTTCTTTCTTTCTTTCTTTCTTTCTTTCTTTCTTTCTTTTCCTTAAATTATGTAATCCTCAAGGATATTCTGAACAGGGATGGTGGTAAAATTGCCTCTGGAGAAACTTGAAGGAAGAGACACAGAAACAACAGAGTGAGAGGTACCTGAGAAAGCTGCAGTTAGTTGCAGGTTGGATTGAAAAGGGACTGCATGATTAGACACTCAAGCTGTGGAGTGAAGAGATGCATCTAGAATACAAATATTTTCCTTATTACCAAGCCACCTTGAGGAAGAAGTTTCCCCAAGATTAAAATGGGGATTCTAATGTTATATAAACTGACTAAACAAGACTGGGCCATTTGTTTTATGTATTTAGTGTGTGTGTGTGATTAGGACACTATTTGCCCTCACTGAATCATCCGAGTTTCTTCTATTTGTGGGAGTCGATACATCAGATGAAGGCAGAAATTAAAATTAGCATGAAGCAGTTAGTAGAATTTTGTTCTCTTTTCCCATCTGTGCTTTTTCTGTAAAATGTCACAGATGATTTATGGAAGTCCTAGTAGTGAGGAATGGAGAGAAGAGGAGAGAGAGAGAGAGAGAGAGAGAGAGAGAGAGAGAGAGAGAGAGAGAGAGAGAGAGAAGAGAGAATGGGAATGAGCAGCAGAGAATTATTACAAGGAAAATCCTGTGTGACAGAGATGGGTGGGAAGCTGGCAGGAGGAGGCCTGGGCCATGTGTGTATTCACTATGCCATTTATTGTCGAAAAGATGTGGAAAATTGCATGCAGAGTTCAAAAAATGACTGTCCCAGCTCTGATTCACTAGAGACGTTGCTCTCAGCTGCATGGACCCTGGCATGTTTTCAGAGGTCATGTTTACACATAATTTATAAAGCTGTAACATGTGGCTGAAAGTTTCCCTGGCATATTTAGAAATGTCTGGGAGGGCAGTTCTCACCACTTCTTTCAAGCTGCCTTCCCTTCTGCTTGAGCTTTAATTCACTTAGCATTTATTGTGGTCAGGGCAAGGAAGGGTTCCAGTTTTGTGTGCTAAGGAATTGTAGCCCTGGGATCCTCTGCAGAGTTTAGTTGCTGCTGCATCTGCCACCTGCTCCTCACCTGGCCACCTTTAAATAAGGGTGAAATGTCTGTGCTATGTGCCCTGTGGGTGTCTGAGCATCCTTCGCGTGCATCCACCCCCACCCTGCAACATTGATCCTCTTCGGTTTTGAGGTTGTAATTATGGAAACGACACTTCAAATGTTCTGAAGAGAGAAGTTAACAGTTGCACCAGTCGGCTTCTTGTCCTTGTCTTGTGATTTCATAGCATGGAAAGAGAAAGACCCCTTCCAAAAGATGCTCTCATTCTTAGACAGTTCCAGCCATGGCCTTTTCCTCAAATTGTGCATTTATCCAACACTTACGTGTTCCTCCTAGAGAACATTAGAATCACTTCATTCCACATTGATGTTAAGAGGAATTAATTTGGAGGAGGTCATACTTTCATATCTCTCTTTATCCTTTCTTTTAAAAGCTGGATGTCTCTAACCTTTTCGGTAATTTCTCGTGTGACATATTCATACAGTTCCATATTTAAGTATTTCAATATTTCGACATGCCCCAGGACTACTTAATGGTATAACATCATGCTTATGGGGTTATTTTGAAGAGTATAAACTTTAGTTTTAAAATCAGTTTCCCTTTCAAAATTGCCTGTGGCTGGGCACTGTGGCATGCATCTATACTGTCATTACAAGTGGGGTGTTAAGACAGACAGGTCTAGAATGCAAGATCAACCCGGGCCATATAGACTGAGACCTTGACTCAAAATTTAAAAGAAAGTGAAAAACAATGAAAATCAGCCTGTAGATTATCAGTGGAGCGGATGACTCCATCTGTGGCCACCGTCCTAAAGACAGTTGCTTAAGGCCTAACCACAAGAGCATGCCTCTTTGTTCTTTAGGGTTTTATTGACATCAGAAGAGATCTGCATATGCTCTAAAAAGCAGTTTCTATCCATTGGAGCAGAAGGACTTCATATACTTGATTTCTTTCCGGTGGATCAAAGTGGATCTACCCTCTTATTCACTCACTTACTCATTGATACTGAGTACTCACAGGACTTGGACCATAAGTGGAGAGAGGTGAACCCTACTTTTGGAATTACTCCCTGCTCTCTGGGCCTCAGATGGCCCTGCCTTTCCATGGATGATGCTACTCTGTTTCTCCAAGAACCTACAAATGTCCAGTGTGCATTTGAGCTATTTTGAGTCTGGAGGAGCAACGAAGCCTGGGTGGGGTAGTGTCTCACCTTCAGCTAAGACTGAATTAGCTAAAATCTAGAGTGGTAAGGCATTTGACCTTTGCCCTAACCCATTCACTAAACTTTGCAAACAAAAAGATTAAAGGCCACTAAAGCTCCTTTAGTATTCACCAACATGGTCTTTAGTCTGACCCAAAACATGATGTGAGAAGATTAAAAAGTTACAAATGAATATTCTTTTATACTTTTTAAAGGAGTTCATGTTTTGTTTTTCATAAACTTGGAGGCCATTGCTGGTCTTTGCTGGGAAGAACAACTCTGGGCAAATGCTTTGCTAAAGATCCTAACACCTTTGAGGTAAGAGAACATATTCTTTGTTACTTAGCAACATACTTACCTGTAGGAATTTTTCTTGCTGCCTCAACTTTTGGAACAAAGAGAAACCAGAGAGAATGAGGAAGCATCACTGATCAGTCAGTTGGGAGGTGCAAGTCCAATAACTGCATTTAACACAAAAAAGTCTACAAGTTTAATGAGGAAAAACTGTTGCCGAGGAGTTAGCTGTAAGGTGCTAGGAAGAATCTCATCATTGTAAAAGTATAACCAGTAGATGCACATCTTATGATGCTTTAGGGTGAAAATATTTATTTATGTAGAAGCATTGCTAATCTGAGATTATACCAGATATACAAGACATTAATATATTCAGAGGGCTAACAAGTTTGATTTGAAATTTAAAATGACCTAAGAAGAGACAAGAATAGACACTTGTCCAAGAGGATTAGTCTGTTGTTGTTTGTCACTGCAAGTGACATTGTTAAGTAAAAGGACATTTAAACTTTATGCCTCTAGGTTGCTCTGCATCCCTTTGAAGCTGTGATTTAGGCTTGTGACAACATCACATATCTGTTATTTCTGTTTCGTTGGCATGCTTGAGCCGTACCATCTCTTAGCAGTACAGGTAAATGTTTTTCAAACAAATGTCACTGAAATACAAAAACAAAAAACAAAAAAAAAAAAGAAAACAAAACAAAACCAACAAAACACACACACAAAACCACAAAACAAAAAACCCACAAAACAAACAAACACCAACCAAACCTATACATCCCCAACTTTCCATAGTGTACCATACAATAAAGTTTTAGAATTATAAAAATAACTTTGTTAAAGCTGAGAGGTTTGTTGTACCAGAGAATTTGGAGTGTGCTCACGTTGTCTGAACCATAGCACTGTTCTCCCCTAAGATGAGCCTCACCAAAGGCTGGGGAGTCTTGAGCTAGTAAGACACATCTTGCCAGAAGCCAGGGACTAAATCATGCTTCCTGGAAACTGTTTATGAATGTATAGAGATCTGTTTTCAAATTTTGCATCTCTCAAACTTGTCACCAGTCTGTAGAGTTACATGGCATATTTCCACCGATACTGAGGACTTGGGATAAAAGTGAGAGCACTTGGTGAGATTGTCGAAGGGATTGGAAGGGCAAAGAAATCATAAGACAAATAGTTAGAAGGAAATTAGGAATCAAAAGCTCAAAACAATGAGTTGGGAGTAAAAGACTGAGGATGAGGAAAGAATGTGCAGAGAGAATGGTATTTGGAATGATCTATGAAGAAACAGGATGGCCTTTAGTTGTGGATATGTCCATGGAGGTGGATTTGCAGAAGACAGCAAAATTTTAGGCCTCAGGATTAACCAGACAGAATGTTGTAGCTGAGAATAACTGTTGTCCACTTGGATATGTCAATTGGAGAGACTGTGGTGATTTGAGGGACCATGATCTAGGCCACAAAGTCTTCAGAGGAATGGAGAAGATATTCTCGGAACATTAAGTACCAGTCTTAGAAGGGGCAAGAGAGGATGCTGGGTAGCTGTTCTGAGCTCTGGGGGGAATGAGTCCGAGGATGGTTGGTAGACCTGTCAGCTGAAGCGTGGTGGGAGACCAAGTCTGCCCTTAGAAAAGGGGTGAGGGGAGGACAGGCTTGGGAAAGACAGGATTTTGTTAACCAAAGGGCCACACATTTGACCTCCAGGTTCCTTGATCCATAAAACACTTAGGATGTTTTCCAGGCTTCTCACCATCCACCACAGCAGAGGAGAGCCAGTGCAGCATCTGAAGTGAGGAGGTCTGGTTGTCTGGTTTTAACACCTTGTTTGAAAATCAGCAGCTTGAATCAGCAAGCCTCATCCTCCCCACTCAGTGTCCCCCAGCTGTGCATTCCCTAGTTAATTATACGTTGGGTAATGAGGACTTGCTTTTATCTGTACCAATTTCTAGTTTTAAGCTTTATTAATGGGGCATCATCTTGGCAACTGCAAGAAAGGGGGAGTGAAGGAGCCCATTAAATTTTCCCTTCAGTTTTTATACATCTTCCTTCCTTCCAAATACAATAATGAAAGTCCCCTTGCTTTCTTCTCCTGGAAGAGTCTCTCTCTTCTATTCTGTCACATTGCCTCTCCCTTTTTCTGAAGGCTAGCTGTCCCACTTACTGGTTTCTGAGCATCTTCATGTCTCAGGGTCTTTGCTTGTGATGTGACAACAATGACATCTTTTTACAACCCTTTTCAGAGGGTCACCATAGGTGCCAGTGATGTGACATTTTCAAAGCAACACAAGTAATGCCGTATACAGTGAAGCCCTTAGGTGTATTTATTAAATAGAGATGTAAATATCCCAGGAAAGAGAATAACAACTTGCTGGGAACGCAGCCACAGAAAGCTGCAGCATAAATACATTTCAATCCATTTCATTTTTGAAGATGGATTTTTTTTTTTGAGTTCTCCGCTGTAGTTTGATAGACATATATATCTTTAGTGGGATCTTCTGAACAGATAGATTCATCTTAGAATCAACTCCATAGCTTTCTATGTTGCTGTCACTACCAGCCTCTGGTCTCTCTGCTTTCTGTCACTTAGTGTAATCAGAGATTAAAAATTGTCAATGTATCTATCCATAGTAGATTAGAAGCTACCTTCAACTGGTGTGCTCTACCCAGTTCTCCCAAAGCTAGAGCCTTGCCTGTTACTTAATTGCCAACTTGCTTCCTAATCAAACCTCTAACTCAATTAGCACTTATTTGACTGTCTAACTCTTTGGCTTGAAGCACCCTGCTATTTCGGGTGGGAGCTTTTGGTATGAAAGACAGACATCCTTTTCCTGGGAACTCGGCCCGGACAAACCAATTCAGTTCACACTTGTTTCCAACTGCCTACAAATGGGAAGCAGATCCTCATCCCGGGTCACCTCTTGGGATGTCAGCCAGCAAGCTGATAGGTCCCATCAGCCAGGCTCTGCCATGACCTGGTCTTTTCATCTTTCTGATGGTTTTTGAGCTCCATTTTTGCTACAGATCGCCATCGAGAGACCTTTCTAGATGTCTGGCTGCTGTTCCTTTGGGAATGGGAGTGTGGGAAAGTAACATTTTTGAAGATGACGTTTTTTGTTACTTTTTTTTTTTTTTTGGTCTCTCTTTCACACCATTTTATAACTTGAGTGTTAAACATTGTTAAGCAAACAAGTACAGCTTTTGGTTTTGTGCTAACATTTTATGACTGGTGAATTCAGTGACCTTCTATTTAGGCTTTGATCTTAATTATTTTAAATATCATAGGGGCTGATTCACAAGGCAGTAACTTCGGGTCATTATTCTCAGCATGATTAGTCTAGGTTAAAAATGAGCTCAGAGGCCCCCGGCACTATGGTCTAATACGTTCTGAAACGGAACACCTGCACAATCATTTGGTTCAATCCGTCTCTAATTTAATGAGCTCTGACTTCACATTTTTGTTTCGCTCTTGAAGAGGTAAATGTGTACACAGGATTTTCACTTTGCTACATTGTACAATTTTGAACCCGCTGAACTAGTAACTTTGTTTGTGTGAGAAGTCTTGGCATAAACAACTAAACTGAAAACTGAGTGCACACATTAAAAGGAATAGAATAGGGAATCGTGACAGTCTAGCTATATATCAACCTACCTGTTAAGATGCAAACAGCAACAACAGAACACCGTGCTGATTTATTTAGAAGGCTTTACATACAGTCCTAGAGAATATGAGATCTTCAGTATTTGCTTAAGCAGTTCAAGTCTCTCATGGGCATTTGTTATTCATCTTTTCTTTCATTTTCTATCTCTAGACCATCAGCATCCCTCGGGAGCAGAGAGGTACAGATTCTCTCTAGATCTGGAATCTAGTCTACTCACCACGAATCTGTGTTGGCAACGAGATCTTCAGGTAGTTTGTGGCAAGCAATTTCTGGACAACATCCATTCACTTGCCTGAACAGCATATGGAATTCTGCTCCCATTATTAATATCTCAGGGCAAAATTCTTAGACCAAAGTTAAGCAATCCTAATAATAGTGGACATTTTAACAACACTGTCCAACAGAGAGACTCTCCCCCCAGCCTATATTCCTTTCCAAAGCTACCATACAATCTGTATCCAAGATTTCTCTCTGTTGCCCTGATTGCTACAAGAGCCTGGCAAGTAGCCTCCTGCTCCGCCAACCTACACACCTTTATCCCACACTGTTCCCTGTACATAGATAGACTTCCTTCCACGTATTTATAATCATCACCACAGTACATGTAGCAAGGAGTAGAGCTATGAATAGAGCCCAACACAAAATTGTAAACTTAAAACATAAATTGTGGGGTTTTTTGATGGATGATGATGATGATGATGATGGAGATGATGATGAGGAGGATGGTGAAGATGATGATGGTGATAGGGTGCTTCAATCTCAAGCATAACTTTGTAGTCGGCAACACTGTGTCACAGTGTCAAATTTGGACACATCTACAAGTTTGATTCTCCACCTAGCTACTTAAAATCTTTCATTGAGTCCTTGTGTCATTTAAAGTACTAGCAGAGGCAGACTGTCACAAATGGATAAAGTCTGCTCAAATATTTAGATACGCTCTTTATTTCTAAGCCTAGGTTTAGAGATAGAAAGATGAAAGATAAAATAAAAAGTAATTGGCCATGCAGAATAGCCCTCCAAGAACTGCTAGCATCATAGCAATAGGAACTGTCCCTACAAGGGTGACACTGGATGTTGACCAAGTGTTTCTTTAACCTACCCCAATGCAGAAAGTTTCTCATTTTCCCAAATCTTTGAGATAATGTATGTCTCACAGCTTTCCTCACTGACCAAGTTAAAGGTTGCTAGTTGTAGGCTGCCTACTTCTTACACAAAATTTAGGAGTTGATTTCTAGGAGGGAAGGTGGTCTGTTGGAGAGGTGGAGGTTTGATCTCTAGAATTTAGCTTTAATTTTCTGGAAAAACTCAGAAGAAGCCAGGATTCCTGTAGTAAGTTGTACTTCTTACTCTGTCTTTGAGCACCTTAACCCCCTTCTCCTTCTGCTATATTTTTTTCTTTATGTTTTATGTTCAGTTGTTCTTCCTTTCAGTCCTTTCCCCATAGGGCTGTGAGAACCCCAGTAGGGTGCTGCCCCTTTTTTGGATTTAAAGAAGCCTGAAATGCTGTCATTTATGTTTTGAGTATCTTCCCTTACCTTGAAAAGTTAATTATTCTACTTTAGCAATAGATGGATCTCAAGAGAGAAACCTCTGATCTCTGCCCTGAATGTTCAATGTTTCCAGACAAAATGTCCCCAATTCTGCCTGTTTGTGGCTAATATACTTCTAAGAACTAAAAATTTGCTTTGGCTTGAGCAATCTGGTTTCACATAAATCATTTGAATTTTGTGTTTGTTTATAGTGCACTGCATGCCCTAGGTCCTGTATTCTGGAATCTTGATACTCCTCATTGCCTTGAGAAGCTGAAGGCCACATCCTCTCTCTGAAACTACAGGATCCATTGGAACTGCTTGGATGAATACAGATAAAGCCGATGCTGTGTGGTACTTGGAAACACAACAGATTTCAGAATATCTGTGTGTTCTTGCTATGAGAGAGCTCAAGTACCCCACAATGAAGCTACCTGACAGGAAACATAATTCTTTACTTCAGTCCCACAGGTTTTCAGCTAGCACCAAGCATAGGGCCAGCTAGGCCTGGGGGGAAGCCATGTCTTAACAGAGTGTCTAGTTTTCCAGTTGAATCACAAGTGACAGGTATGAGTAATCTCCATGAAATCCTCTCAAAGGGCATATACTATCAGCAAAATAAATAGTTGTTTTTTTGAACTACTACATGTTAGGGTAACTTGTCATGCAAAAGTAGATGACTAATATGAATTCAAATTAAAAAGTCATGTCATAATGGCAAACAAATTATTTTCAAACAAGTAATATCCACTGTTATAGCCACTGTCTCATCCTCATGAAATATTTACTTTGCTCCAGGGGACTGGTTACTTTGAACACAAGTATGTGGAGCTTATGGAGGATTTGGTTTGGTTGGCTAAGCTGCATCATGAAAAAAAAAAGTGCTGTTCTCCAACCTAGTTCAGAACTCTAGTAGCCCCAGTGGATAGATGATACCCGAGTGAGTTCACATCAAGCATGAAAATAGCAAATGTGACTGTCACATCTCTCATTAAGGCAGGGCTAGCTTTTCTAGGGACAGACAGTGCCATGAGCAAGACACAGTACAAAAAGGCAGTGAGTGTCCAGTGGAAGGGAAGACCAAGGCTGGCCAGATGGAGCCGTTTTCAGGTTGGATCTCAAACTCACTTGGATATAGCAAAGCTGGGACATGAAGCTTATAGGGGAACGTACTCTGCCTTACCACAACCTCAGAGATCCAGTGTGATGGCCAGCCTGGGATGAGGAACCGCTGTGCTGTGGCAGTGCTCAAAGACAGGCCACTGTCCATGGAAGAACATAGTTTGATCTGGAATCTACTATCCAGGTTCTCTGAGAGACAGAGGAATGACAAAGTCAGGCATCCTGCTTCAGGAGCAGTTTTCAATGGTGGCCCTGCTCAAAGTGGGGAACTGGGACACTCGCCAGGGAGGAAGTTGGTGCTGGTTCCTCTAGGGGCCGTCTCTCTCTCGTCTCTCTGTCTGTCTCTGTCTGTCTCTGTCTCTCTGCTCTCTGTCTCTCTCTCTCTGTCTCTCTCTCTCTCTCTCGTGTGTGTTGTGTGTTTGTGTGTGGTGGGAGGACTTTTAAAAATCCTAGTGTTGTAGTTTCTGACCTACTTATTAAGTGACAGGGTTCTCCAGTTTTGAATAAACCAAGTATAAAAATACATAGGTCTATAACACTATTTTCTAAGATGTTTGCCTTGACTGTAATTTTTTTTTTTTGTTTTAATGATCTGCTGATTCCAAGTCAAGTTCTCAGTCACTGACTTACTTTTTCCCTTTGTAAATGGCAAAGATTCGTCAGAGTTATAGATCTCTAAAACCTCAGGAAGACATCTCTTGGGTAAATGGGCCCTACTGCCAGTTTGGAAAGCAGCAAAGTGAAGGGAATAGGCAGGGGCAGATGATCTGAAGAAGATCAGTTGTCTAACTCCTGACAAGAAGAGACCCAAACAAGAAGCTTTGCAAACATTACTAAAAGACTGAAAAATCCCTGAAGAACATTTGGTGCAGCTTATTACTCAAGTGAAAGAAAAGGAAAACCAAAAAACTGAAACAGGAAAATTGTTGATTCCATCAGATGCCCAGAAAGTAAGGACAAGACCCTGGTCAAAATATGTTCTAGAAAAGATCTGTGGAAGAAATGACACAGCCCAAGCTCTCCTAGTATAGCCGCTACATGAGTGGAGATTGGAATCCATAATATTCAGTTTTTGTAAGCATGTCCTCAATTCTTCTTGCCTTTTCTGTGAAATTATTGATAATGGTTAAATAGTAAGGAGAAGTTATAGAAGCCATCATTAATACTAGAAAAAGGGAATACATTATTTGACCACCTTTGAATTAGATTTTGTAGATCCTCCAAATATAGCAGAATCAAAATTGAGTAAAGATATTCCAGGACTTGACAGCTCCATGGCTCTTCCTAAATGTCCTCTTGATTTCCTGCTTATACTAATGTGAGTTCTCAATCACTCACTGTTAGTCTGAGTGCCTTATCCTTCTCTTGAGGGACTTTCCCCTCTTTCATCAAATGTGCAAAAGTGTGACAACTCCTCCTTCATCTTAAAGAAAAACACAAGTTACCTCACCAGCGAGTTACAAGAACTATGCCAACTACAGCTCCTCCAGGAGAGGAAACTGATCCTCTGTGTTTAAAAAGCAAATGGCTGACCTCCTGACACCCACTTACCACTTTTACTTTCTCATTTGAGGCCCTGGGAGGTGAGTTTCCTCTGGTCTCTAGCAGTTACATCATGACATTCTCAGCATACCCAGTTTCTCAGGCCACCCAGCAAGGTGCCGGATGGAGTCAGCACTGCACACTTCAGGTTGCTTCATGCACTGTGCATGTTTGTAAATATTATACCTGATTCTTGACTGCAATAGTCCTCACCTCAGGCACTGTATCCCAGGAAAAAGAGTGCTCACTAAACTCATTTGTTCCCAAGACCAGGATCATTGAAGAACTTGGTTTTAGACCGTATGATCCTAGATTCAGCTAGAACATGGCTCCTCAGAGAGGGTCATCCCATGTGCCCAACTGCCCCAGTGGTAGACAGAACAGAATAACCTTTCAACTGGCTTTTCCCAGTACCTAGTTTATTCTCCTAGCATTATACTTATTTCCCAGATCTCCTCTCAAATTAGGTACACACCCAAGTCTTTATCTCTGCCTTTGCTTGTTGGAAGAAATCATATATTTAAAAAAAAAAAAAAAAAAAAAAAAAAACAAACTGTCATATACAAAGATCTATCAGAACTGCAATTTTCATATGAACCCCAGAAGTATGACAGTTACCCTAGTTTCCAAGGAAAACCCCTGACTCATACAATTGACCAATTTCTGTGGCATAAATACACCCTCAACCAGCTAATTTCAGTAACCAACAGCTATCAGTGAACTCAATGTAGGAGTCCATGTGCATCATCTGCTTTCCAAATACATGCTGACCCTACACAGCATGCCAGAGGATCATCAATAAGAATTTTATACTCAACTGTTAAGTACAGCATCAATTGAGAGGATAGGTACTATTTTTGTCTACTTTCTCTTTTACTGCTTACTGCTTCATTTTTATTTATTTATTTCATCACTTAGGAAATACATATTTTATGAAATTAGGTATATCAGAATTGAGACTGCCTTTGTTTAGTCTGTATTAAAAGTAGTTTTATATTCTCAGCGATGGCAGGTGAGATGTTCATGTTGGGATAATCTAAGGAGAATTTAACGAGAGAGCTATTTACAGACACATGAGGGCATAACTTGGGGTCCACCAAATTGTCTGTTACTAATCCTAAAATCTGATGGGTCAAAGAAAAGAAAAGTAGTTCAACCTTACAGCATAGATGGCTGGATGGGAAAAAACAACCAGACAGTTTAAAGTCTATGACAGACATAGCCTATAGTTTGTAAACAGTAGAAAGTCTCTAAGTGACATACCCTATATAATCCACAGAGATTGCAAGGCTTTGCAGTGAAGCATTGTCCCAGAAGCCATCCTTTCCTCCCAGCTTACTTAGGCAAAATCTGTGGCAAGTTCTTCCCTATCTTGAAGAAATATCTTTTCTGGCTCTGCAAGACCTGAAACACTCCTGAGCACCACAAACAAATTTTTTTGAGTTGGGGATGTGGGCATGTTCTCACCAAAACGGACCAAGGAAGGCCAGAAAGAATTAGGTCCCAATGAGATTACTTTACAGTACGAATAACAGCAGCACTTGTATCAAGAGAAGGAATCTGCTAAGGGGAATTAATGGAAAGGACACTGACCTGTTTGTAGGGAAAATTGTGCTTCAGCTAATGTAACAACCATGATTGAAGTTGGAAGAGCTTGTTCATTTGCGAAAAGTGGAAAGTTACAAGGTAAGTGTGCCAGGGGACGCACTGAAGGGAAATCCAAGGGAAAGTGTCTAGACAATATTAAGGTGTGGCTGGACAACACCATCATTTGATGACTAGTGACACAAATAATATCTGTAGAGTTCACTGCTCAAAATGGTTTCCATTAATACTTCTGGAATGAACCAATAGGATTCTAGCAATCATTTTTTTGCAACCTTTTAAGTGTTTAGAGGAAATCTCTTTGATTTTGTTTCTAATTCCCCACCACTGGCCCATCCATGTTGAGAGTTCTAGGTTAAATGTTGTGCCACCTGGGACCAGTGTTCTCCCTGTCCTAGGTGTTGGCATCTTTTTTCTTTTTGGTCAACAGGATTTGGAGAAACTAACAAAATCTGAGACTCAGATTAATGACCTTTAGTGTTGATTTCCACTATTAGAATTTGAGGTGGAGTCAAATGGTTTGTTGCTTAATTTCTGTGTTTTAATTCCAACCAGACCTTTTTGAGGTTCACAATCCAATGTAAACTCACTATTGGAAACCATGAGATTTTTTTTTCTTTCCTCCTGTCTTTTCTCCATGGCCCTTCCTCTGAGTTCTTTAATAACTGCCAAATTGAAAACCCCTATTTTTAAACATTTAAATTTATTATTTAAACAAAGTCTTATTAATTTTTTTTTCCCAAGGAATGAATGTTAAGAAACTTGTAATTTTTTAGAAATGTTTTTTTTTTTTTTTTTGGTTTTTTTCGAGACAGGGTTTTCTCTGTGTAGCCCGGGCTGTCCTGGAACTTCCACTGTGTAACCAGGCTATAGCCTCAAACTAAAGAAATTCCGCCTGCCCTGCCTCCCAAGTCTGGATTAAAGGCCTGGCCACCACCGCCCGGCCAGAAATGTTTGAAAAGTCCCTGTTCATTCTAAATGGAAAAACACAAGTTTAATCTTAGATAATTTTATGAAGTTTAACTTTAGACAGGAGCTAAATAAATGTTGAGAAATGCAATGATCCTTTACTAAGTGCCATGGACCTGTCAATTTTAAGCATGGTATTTATGAATTTTAAGCACTGGTTATTTATGAATTGGCAGGCTGGATTGAAGCAAGCCACCCTTGTGCTTAAGCTCTCACCTGTTGTCACTTCAGATGGAAATCATCCCTACGGCATTTTAAGGATGTGCATACAGAATATGCGTTGTGAAGTGATTACAAGTTATAACAACTAGTAGTCAATAGATACCCCTTTGTGTGGCCTCTGCATTCAGTCCCTGCCTCCAGGTTCCTGCCTTAAGTTCTGTCCTCCACTCTCTACATGATGAGCTACAAACTGTAAGATGAAATAAAACATTTCCTTTCCAAGTTGCTTTTGATCATGATGTTTTTTTACAGCACTAGAGAAGTAACTAAGAAGTAACCATATTTCCATTCAACTAACTTTACTTTGGGTTAGGGGCTTTGTAGCATAATTGTAGTTCAAGGTTGAAAACCATGTAAACCAAGAGTGTTCTTGACTAAGGATACAGCCTTAAAAACCAAAGCTTTAGGAAAACAAACATAAAAATAAAAACAAAACAAAAGCCTGTTCTGTTAATACTTTGTGATGTGGTCTTGAGCTAGTAACCTTTGTACTATGTTTCAAGAAAACCTCTGTTAAAATGTTTGGACCTCAGTGGTCATTCTGTCATGGTGATTGAATGTTTACATTACTGATAAGATATTCTCTGATGGGAACTACACACACACACACACACACACACACATTTATATATTTATTTGTTAAATTGCTTCAGTGCAAATTCTGTCTTACAAAATGGAAGTGAATCTTTAGAATAATTTTATACTTTATATAACATTGTATAATCTTCAAAAAAAGCACTCAGTGACCATTCAAAAAAATCACTGATGATGGTAAAATCTTGGCTTTTTGAATGTTCTGGGATAATTCTTTGAAAAGAATATATATAAATCTAACCCTAACCCTAACCCCCAACCCTAACCCTAACCCAACCCTAACCCTAACCCAACCAAATAAAAATATATAATTATAATATATATATATATATTCAAATTTACTTATTGGGGGTTTTATCTGAAGTACTTAATGCCAAATATATTTTTGAACCTTATATAAATAATTAATAACTTCCTAAGAAGTTTTGTTCCACTTGTTCTCCACACTTGCTGATGCTTTTTTCTCCCACTGTAGCATATTGAAGTGCAGCTCATCAGAGCTCGCCTTTATGTCTCTGCTGGGAAATATTCAATGATAGTTCTGCATGCTCCCTCACTTTAAGTGCTTTCTCACAAAGCCAGGGCTTCTTCTTTTAAAAATATGTATTCTGGGTGTTTCCGGGTATCAAAGATGCTAAATTCTATTCTCCTCAGTGTATGTACTTTATTATATGACCAAAGAGATTTGGGAGATTTAGTTAAGTGGGGAAATTAAAATGGTGATAAATTTTCTGGGGTTTATCTGAGTGAACTCAGATTAATCACAAGAAACTTAAAAGCAGAATTTTCCTTAGTTAGAAGCAGAAAAGTTGCAGCGAAGGAAGAGGAGAGAGATTTTTGTGCATGAGAATATATAGCTGGAGACTAAACATACATCACTATTTTTGTATTGATAAAAGTAGAAGAGACAACCTAACAAATGAAATTGAAGTACTGAAGTTGTTTAGACCTAGCATGGGCATAACTATTCACACCAGGTTGGGAACCAGAACCACAAAAACCCAAAATAAAAATCCATGAAAGCCCAACCTTTGAACCAATACATTTTATTGGGGGTTTTAGGAATATGAAAAGAAGGGTTTCTCAGAGGAACAGAAATGAGTCAAAGACAACTGTACACTGAAAGCCCACCTGACATGGATAATAGTTTATGAAACTAGACTCCTGGAGCATATTGTATAACCTTCAGGCAGCTCCGCAGATTTTCCGAGTGTTCTTTTTCCATAGCTTGGTTGGTTCAAAGTTCTTCCAAGCTGGTTTCTGCTTCTTCCCCAAAACCCCCCGACGGTCTAAGAACCTTCTAGGAACTTAAAATTGTCTTCAGAGTGCTTCTCGCAGACTTAAAGCCCCCCCCCCCCCCCACACACACACATACACAGACACACACACCCCACACACACACACCCCAAACACACAGAGAAGAGATCTAATGAGCCCACATTTTAGGGGCATTTCCCTGCGTCTCTATTATTCTGCTTCTTGAATTGAGCTTTCTTGTAGATGAAACTTTCACCTACTAGAATATCTTGTGCTTTAGAAGCCTCCCTGTCTTGGAGGAAATTCCCTTTCACAGCATTTGTGTCTGAAAATATCAAGGAAATTTGGACTTCAGTTCTTATAACCTTTAGGAACTGTGTCCTGAAACAACTTGAATGACCATGGAAAAGATTCTTCACAGGGTCCTCCAGCCTAAACACACAAGGCTACATCTTACTTTGGCCTTAGAGACAAGAAAAAACCATTCTGCCCAGCTAATAATTACAAGATAAAAAAAAAGATTTTTAAACTAATTCTAATTTTTTTTTCATTGAATTAAAACAACAAAACAACTTTGAGAAAAAAAAATTATTTAGGACAGGGTTAAAGGTTTCATGAATGCTTTTTCCAAGGGGCCAATACCCGGCTGAGGAAATAGGGTAGTGTAAAAACAAAAAGTTGATCAGAACAAACAGGCTATATACTCCGGCCTTCCCAGTTAACTAAACTGAAAACTGAGTGCCACATTAAAAGGAATAGAATAGGGAAATCGTGACAGTCTAGCTATATAACAACCTACCTGTTAAGAATGCAAACAGCAACAACAGAACACCGTGCTGATTATTTAGAAGGCTTTACATACAGTCCTAGAGAATATGAGATCTTCAGTATTGCTTAAGCAGTTCAAGTTCTCTCATGGCATTTGTTATTCATCTTTTCTTTCATTTTCTATCTCTAGACCATCAGCATCCCCGGGAGCAGAGAGGTACAGATTCTCTCTAAAATCTGAATCTAGTCTACTCACCACGAATCTGTGTTGGCAAACGAGATCTTCAGGTAGTTTGTGCAAGCAATTTTTGGACAACATCCACTCACTTGCCTGAACAGCATATGGAATTCTGCTCCCATTATTAATATCTCAGGGCAAAATTCTTAGACCAAAGTTAAGCAATCCTAATAAAAAGTGGACATTTTAACAACACGTCCAACAAGAGACTCTCCCCCCAGCCTAATTCCTTCCAAAGCTACCATACCATCTGTATCCCAAGATCTTCTCTCTGTTGCCCTGATTGCTACAAGAGCCTGGCAAGTAGCCTCCCTGCTCCCCCCAACCTACACACCTTATCCACACTGTTCCCTGTACGTCGATAGACTTCCTTCCACGTAAATTATAATCATCACCACAGTACATGTAGCAAGGAGTAGAGCTATGAATAGAGCCCAACACAAAATTGTAAACTAAAACATAAATTGGGGGTTTTTTGATGATGGATGATGAGATGATGATGGGGATGATGATGAAAGGAGGATGGTGAAGATGATGATGGTGATAGGGTTGCTTCAATCTCAAGCACTAACTTTGTAGTCGGCAACACTGTGTCACAGTGTCAAATTTGGACACATCTACAAGTTGATTTACTCCACCTACTACTTAAAATCTTTCATTGAGTCCTTGTGTCATTTAAAGTACTAGCAGAGGCAGACTGTCACAAATGGATACCCGTTGCTCAAATAAATTAAGATACGCTCTATATTTCTAAGCGCCTAGGTTTAGAGATAGAAAGATGAAAGATAAAATAAAAAGTAATTGGCCAGCAGAATATGCCCCCAAGAACTTCTAGCATCATAGGAACTGTCCCTAAAAAGGGTGAAAACTGGATGTTGACCAAGTGTTTGCTTTAACCTACCCCAAAGCAGAAAGTTTCCTCATTTTCCCAAATCTTTGAGATAATGTATGTCTCACAGCTTTCCTCACTGACCAAGTTAAGAGGTTGCAGTTGTAGCTGCCTACTTCTTACACAAAATTATAGGAAGTTGGGTTTCTAGGAGGGAAGGTGGTCTGTTGGGAGAGGTGAGGTTTGATCTCTAGAATTTAGCTGAATTTTTGGGAAAAACTCAGAAGAAGCCAGGATTCCTGTAGTAAGTTGTACTTCTTACTCTGTCTTTGAGCTACCTTAACCCCCTTCTCCTTCTGCTATATTTTTTTCTTTATGTTTTATGTTCAGTTGTTCTTCCTTTCAGCCTTTCCCCATAGGGCTGTGAGAACCCACAGTAGGGTGCTGCCCCTTTTTTGGATTTAAAGATAGCCTGAAATGCTGTCATTTATGTTTTGAGTATCTTCCCTTACCTTGAAAAGTTAATTATTCTACTTTAGCAATAGAATGGATCTCAAGAGAGAAACCTCTGATCTCTGCCCTGAATGTTCAATGTTTCCAGACAAAATGCTCCCCAATTCTGTCTGTTTTGTGGTAATATACTTCTAAGAACTAAAAAAATTTGCTTTGGCTTGAGCAATCTGGTTTCACATAAATCATTTGAATTTTGTGTTGTTTATAGAGCACTGTCATGCCCTAGGTCCTGTATTCTGGAATCTTGATACTCCATCATTGCCTTTGAGAAGCTGAAGGCCACATCCTCTCTCTGAAACTACAGGATCCATTGGAACTGCTTGGATGAATACAGATAAAGCCGATGCTGTGTGGTACTTGGAAACACAACAGATTTCAGAATATCTGTGGTGTTCTTGCTATGAGAGAGCTCAAGTACCCCACAATGAAGCTACCTGACAGGAAACATAATTCTTTACTTCAGTCCCACAGTTTTCAGCTAGCACCAAGCATACGGGCCAGCTAGGCCTGGGGAAGCCATGTCTTAAACAGAGTGTCTAGTTTCCAGTTGAATCACAAGTGACAGGTATGAGTAATCTCCCATGAAATCCTCTCAAAGGGCATATACTATCAGCAAAATAAATAGTTGTTTATTGAACTACTACATGTTAGGGTAACTTGTCATGTAAAAGTAGATGACTAATATGAATTCAAATTAAAAAGTCATGTCATAATGCAAACAAATTATTTTCAAACAAGTAATATCCACTGTATATAGCCACTGTCTCATCCTCATGAATATTTACTTTGCTCCAGGGTGACTGGTTACTTGAACACAAGCTATGTGGAGCTTATGGAGGATTGGTTTGGTTGGCTAAGCTGCATCATGAAAAAAAAAAGTGCTGTTCTCCAACCTAGTTCAGAACTCTAGTAGCCCCAGTGGATAGATGATACCTCGAGTGAGTTCATATCAAGCATGAAAATAGCAAATGTGACTGTCACATCTCTCATTAAGGCAGGGCTAGCTTTTCTAGGGGACAGACAGTGCCATGAGCAAGACACAGTACAAAAAGGCAGTTAGTGTCCAGTGGAAGGGAAGACCAAGACTGGCCAGATGGAGCCGTTTTTCAGGTTGGATCTCAAACTCACTTGGATATAGCAAAGCTGGGACATGAAGCTTATAGGGGAACTACTCTGCCTTACCACATACCTCAGAGATCCAGTGTGATGGCCAGCCTGGGATGAGGAACTGCTGTGCTGTGGCAGTGCTCAAAGACAGGCCACTGTCCATGGAAGAACATAGTTTGATCTGGAATCTACTATCCAGGTTCTCTGAGAGACAGAGGAATGACAAAGTCAGGCATCCTGCTTCAGGAGCAGTTTCAATGGTGGCCCTGCTCAAAGTGGGGAACTGGACACTCGCCAGGGAGGAAGTTTGGTGCTGGGTTCCTCTAGGGGTCTCTGTCTCTGTCTCTGTCTCTGTCTGTCTCTGTGTCTCTCTCTCTGTCTCTCTCTCTCTGTCTCTCTCTCTCTCTGTGTGTGTTGTGTGTGTTTGTGTGTGGTGGGAGGACTTTTAAAAATCCTAGTGTTGTAGTTTCTGACCTACTTATTAAGTGACAGGGTTCTCCAGTTTAATAAACCAAGTATAAAAAATACATAGGTCTATAACACTATTTTCTAAGATGTTTGCCTTGACTGTAATTTTTTTTTTTTGTTTTAATGATCTGCTGATTCCAAGTCAAGTTCTCAGTCACTGACTTACTTTTTCCCTTTGTAAATGGCAAAGATTCGTCAGAGTTATAGATCCTCATAAACTCAGGAAGACATCTCTTGGGTAAATGGGCCCTACTGCCAGTTTGGAAACGCAGCAAAGTGAAGGGAATAGGCGGGGGGCAGATGATCTGAAGAAGATCAGTTGTCTAACTCCTGACAAGAAGAGACCCAAACAAGAAGCTTTGCAAACATTACTAAAAGACTGAAAAATCCCTGAAGAGCATTTGGTGCAGCTTATTACTCAAGTGAAAGAAAAGGAAAACCAAAAAACTGAAACAGAAAATTGTTGATTCCAATCATATGCCCAGAAAGTAGGACAAGACCCTGTCAAACAATATGTTCTAGAAATGATCTGTGGAAGAAATGACACAGCCGAAGCTCTCCTAGTATAGCCGCTACATGAGTGGAGATGGAATCCCTATAATATTCAGTTTTGTAAGCATGTCCTCAATTCTCTTGCCTCTTCTGTGAAATATTGATAATAGTTAAATAGAAGGAGAAGTTATAGAAGCCATCATTAATACTAGAAAGGAATACATTATTTTGACCACCTTTGAATTAGATTTGTAGATCCTCCAAATATAGCAGAATCAAAATTAGAGTAAAGATATATCTAGGACTTGACAGCTCCATGGCTCTTCCTAAAGTCCTCTGATTTCCTGCTTATACTAATGTGAGTTCTCAATCACTCACTGTTAGTCTGAGTGCCTTATCCTTCTCTTGAGGACTTTCCCCTCTTTCATCAAATGTGCAAAAGTGTGAACAACTCCTCCCTTCATCTTAAAGAAAAACACAAGTTACCTCACCAGCGAGTTACAAGAACTATCAACTACAGCTCCTCCAGGAGAGAAACCTGATCCTCTGTGTAATAAGCAAATGGCTGACCTCCTGACACCCACTTACCACTTTTACTTTCTCATTTGAGGCCCTGGGAGGTGAGTTTCCTCTGGTCTCTAGCAGTTACATCATGACATTCTCAGCATACCCATTTCTCAGGCCACCCAGCAAGGTGCCGGATGGAGTCAGCACTGCACACTTCAGGTTGCTTCATGCACTGTGCATGTTGTAAATATTTATACCTGATTCTTGACTGCAATAGTCCTCACCTCAGGCACTGTATCCCCTGGAAAAAGAGTGCTCACTAAACTCATTTGTTCCCAAGACTAGGATCATTGAAGAACTTGGTTTTAGACCGTATGATCCTAGATTCAGCTAGAACATGGCTCCTCAGAGAGGGTCATCCCATGATGCCCAACTGCCCCAGTGGTAGACAGAACAGAATACCTTTCAACTGGCTTTTCCCAGTACCTAGTTTATTCTCCTAGCATTATACTTATTTCCCAGATCTCCTCTCAAATTAGGTACACACCCAAGTCTTTATCTCTGCCTTTGTTTGTTGGAAGAAATCATATATTTAAAAAAAAAAAAAAAAAAAACAACCTGTCATATACAAAGATCTAGCAGAACTGCAATTTTCATATGAACCCCAGAAGTATGACAGTTACCCTAGTTTCCAAGGAAAACCCCTGACTCATACAATTGACCAATTTCTGTGGCATAAATACACCCTCAACCCAGCTAATTTCAGTAACCAACAGGCTATCAGTGAACTCAATATAGGAGTCCATGTGCATCATCTGCTTTCCAAATACATGCTGACCCTAACACAGCATGCCAGAGGATCATCAATAAGAATTTTATACTCAACTGTTAAGTACAGCATCAGTTGAGAGGATAGGTACTATTTTTGTCTACTTTCTCTTTTACTGCTTACTGCTTCATTTTTATTTATTTATTTCATCACTTAGGAAATACATATTTTATGAAATTAGGTATATTCAGAATGTGAGACTGCCTTTGTTTAGTCTGTATTAAAAAGTAGTTTTATATATCTCAGCGATGGCAGGTGAGATGTTCATGTTGGGATAATCTAAGGAGAATTTAACGAGAGAGCTATTTACAGACACATGTGGGCATAACTTGGGGGTCCACCAAATGTCTGTTTACTAATCCTAAATCTGATGGGTCAAAAGAAAGAAAAGTAGTTCAACCTTACAGCATAGATGGCTAGATGGAAATGACAACCAGACAGTTTAAAGTCTATGACAGACATAGCCTATAGTTTGTAAACAGTAGAAAGTCTCTAAGTGACATACCCTATATAATCCACAGAGATTGCAAGGCTTTGCAGTGAAGCATTGTCCCAGAAGCCATCCTTTCCTCCCAGCTTACTTAGGCACATCTGTGGCCAAGTCTTCCCTATCTTGAAGAAATATCTTTCTGGCTCTGCAAGACCTGAACACTCCTGAGCACCACAGCAAATTTATTGAGTTGGCATGTGGGCATGTTCTCACCAAACGGACCAAGGAAGGCCAGAAAGAATTAGGTCCCAATGAGATTACTTTACAGTACGAATAACAGCAGCACTTGTATCAAGAGAAGGAATCTGCTAAGGGGAATAAATGGGATGGACACTGACCTGTTTGTAGGGAAAGTTGTGCTTCAGCTAATGTAACAACCATGATTGAAGTTGGAAGAGCTTGTTCATCTTGCGAAAAGTGGAAAGTTACAAGGTAAGTGTGCCAGGGGACGCACTGAAGGAAATCCAAGGGAAAGTGTCTAGACAATATTAAGGTGTGGCTGGACAACACCATCATTTGATGACTAGTGACACAAATAACTATCTGTAGAGTTCACTGCTCAAAATGGTTTCCATTAATACTTCTGGAATGAACCAATAGGATTCTAGCAATCATTTCTTTGCAACCTTGAAGTGTTTAGAGGAAATCTCTTTGATTTTGTTTCTAATTCCCCACCACTGGCCCATCCATGTTGAGAGTTCTAGGTTAAATGTGTGTGCACCTGGGACCAGTGTTCTCCCTGTCCTAGGTGTTGGCATCTTTTTCTTTTTTGGTCAACAGGATTTGGAGAAACTAACAAAATCTAAGACTCAGATTATAACCTTTAGTGTTGATTTCCACTATTAGAATTTGAGGTGGAGTCAAATGGTTTGTTGCTTAATTTCTGTGTTTAATTCCAACCATGACCTTTAGAGGTTCACAATCAATGTCTAACTCACTATTGTAATCCATGAGATTTTTTTTCTTTCCTCTGTCTTTTCTCCATGGCCTCTCTGAGTTCTTGAATAACTGCCAATCATTGAAACATATTTTAAACATTTAAATCTTATTATTTAACAAAGTCATATGTAATTATTTTACCAAGTGAATGAATGATTAGAAACTTGTAATTTTTAGAAATGTTTGAAAAGTCCTGTTCAATTCTAAATGGAAAATACAAGTTTAATTCATTAGATAATTTTATGAAGTTAACATTTAACAGTGAGTCTAAATAAATGTTGAGAAATGCACATGATCCTTACTAAGTGCCATGACCTGTCAATTTTAAGCACTGGTATTTATGAATTTTAAGCACTGGTATTTATGAATTGGCAGGCTGGATTGAGCAAGCCACCCTAGTGCTTAAGCACTCACCTGTTGTCATCTTCAGATGGAAATCATCCTACTGCATTTTAAGGATGTGCATACAGAATATGCGTGTGAAGTGATTACAAGTTATAACAACTAGTAGTCAATAGATGACCCCTTTGTGTGGCCTCTGCATCAGTCCCTGCCTCCAGGTTCCTGCCTTAAGTATCTGTCCTCACTCTCTACATGATGAGCTACAAACTGTAAGATGAAATAAAACATTTTCCTTTCCAATGTTGCTTTTGATCATAAGTTTTATTACAGCAACTAGAAAAGTAACTAAGAAGTAACCTATTTCCATTCAACTAACTTTACTTTGGGTTAGGGGCTTTGTACATAATGTAGTTCAAGGTTGAAAACCATGTATAACCGAGAGTGCCTTGCTAAGGATACAGCTTAAAAACCAAAGCTTATAGGAAAAACAAAACCTAAAATAAAAACAAAAAAAGCCTCTTCTGTTAATACTTTGTGATGTGGTCTTGAGCTAGTAACCTTTGTACTATGTTTCAAGAAGTACTCTGTTAAATGTTTGGACCTCAGTGGTCATTCTGTCATGGTGATTGAATGTTTACATTACTGATAAGATATTCTCTGATGGGAACTACACACATACACACACACACAACACACAACACACACACACACACACACACACACATTTATATATTTATTTGTTAAATTGCTTCAGTGCAAATCTGTCTTACAAAATGGAAGTGAACTTTAGAATAATTTTATACTTTATATAACATGATAATCTTCAAATAAGCACTCAGTGACCATTCAAAATAAGCACTGATGATGGTAAAAATCTTGGCTTTATTGAATTTTCTGGATAATTCTTTGAAAAATATATATAATATATTTGAATATAATATTCAAATAATGAATATATTGTGTTTATTCTGAAGTACTTAATGCCAATATTATTGTGTGTACCTTATATATAATGAAATTAATAACTTCTAAGAAGTGTGTGTCCACTTGTTCTCACACTTGCTGATGCTTGTTCTCCTCACTGAATATGTGAAGTGACAGCTCATCAGAGCTCTGCCTTTATGTCTCTGCTGGTAAATGATTCAATGATAGTTCTGCATGCTCCCTCACTCAAGTGCTTTCTCCAAAACTCAGGTCTTCTGTCTTTTAAATATGTATTCTGGGTGTTTCCGTGGTAGTCAAAGATGTCTAAATTCTATTCTCTTCAGTGTATGTACTTTATTATATGACCAAAAAGAGTTTGTAGTTTTAGTTAAGTGGGGAAATTAAATGGCGATATTGTCTTGGGTTATCTGAGTGAACTCAGTCAATCACAAGAGATCTTAAAAGCAGAATATTCCTTAGTTAGAAGCAGAAAAGTTCTTAGAGCATACGCCATTGGTGTTCTGTTCAGGACTTTTCCCCTGTGCCCATGTGATCAAGGCTTTTCCCTATTTTCTCTTCTATTAGTTTCAGTGTAGCTGGTTTTATGTGGAGGTCCTTGATCCACTTGGAATTGAGCTTTGTACAAGGAGATAAGTATGGATCAATTTGCATTCTTCTACAAGTTGACCTCCAGTTGGACCAGCACCATTTGTTGAAAATGCTGTCTTTTTTCCACTGGATAGTTTTGAGCTCCTTTGTCGAAGATCAAGTGACCATAGGTATGGGGGTTCATTTCTGGTTCTTCTATTCTATTCCATTGATCCTCCTGACTGTCTCTGTTCCAATACCATGCCGTTTTTATCACTATTGCTTTGTAGTACAGCTTGAAATCGGGGATGGAGATTCCCCCAGAATTTCTTTTATTTTTGAGTGTAGTTTTCGCTATTTCTGGTTTTTTGTTATTCCAAATGAATTTTAAGATTGCTCTTTCTATCTCTGTAAAGAATTGAGTGGGAATTTTGATAGGGATTGCATTAAATCTGTAGATTGCTTTTGGCAATATAGCCATTTTTACTATATTAATCCTTCCAATCCATGAGCATGAGAGATCTTTCCATCTTCTGAGATCTCCTTCGATTTCTTTCTTCAGGGGGTTGAAGTTCTTGTCATACAGGTCTTTTACTTGCTTGGTTAGATTCACACCAAGATATTTTATACTATTTGTGACTATTGTGAATGGTGTCGTTTCCATAATTTCTTTCTCAGCCAGTTTATCTTTTGTGTAGAGGAATGCTACTGATTTGTTTGAGTTAATTTTATACCCAGCCACTTTGCTAAAGTTGTTTATCAGGTTTAGGAGCTCTCTGGTGGAAGTTTTGGGGTCACTTAAGTATACTAACATGTCATCTGCAAATAGTGAAACTTTGACTTCTTCCGTTCCAATTTGTAAACCCTTTGATCTCCTTCTGTTGCCTAATTGCTCTGGCTAGGACTTCCAGAACTATATTGAACAGGTAGCGGGAGAGTGGGCAGCCTTGTGTAGTCCCTGATTTTAATGGGATTGCTTCAAGTTTCTCTCCATTTAGTTTGATGTTGGCTACTGGCTTGCTGTATATTGCTTTTACTATGTTTAGGTATGGACCTTGAATTCCTGATCTTTCCAAGACTTTTATCATGAAGGGGTGCGAGAACCAGCAGATTGGGAAAAGATCTTCACCAACCTTACATCTGATAGAGGGCTAATATCCAAGGTATACAAAGAACTGAAGAAACTAGATTCCAGACCATCAAATAACCCTATTAAAAAATGGGGTAGAGAGATTGAACAAAGAACTCTCAACTGAGGAAACTCGAATGATTGAGAAGCATCTAAAGAAGTGTTCAGCATCCCTAGTCATCAGGGAAATGCAAATGAAAACAACACTGAGATTCCACCTCACACCAGTCAGATTGGCTAAGATCCAAAACACAGGTGACAGCAGATGTTGGCAAGAATGTGGAGAAAGAGAAAACGATCCTCCATTGTTGGTGGGATTGCAAGCTGGTACAACCACTATGGAAAGCAGTCTGGCGATACCTTAGAAAATTGAACATAGTGTTACCTGAGGACCCAGCTATACCCCTCCTGGGCATATACCCAGAAGATATTTCAACGTGCAACAAGGCCACATGCTCCACTATGTTTATAGCGCCTTATTTATAATAGCCAGGAGCTGGAAAGAACCCAGATGTCCTTCAACAGAAGAGTGGATACAGAAAATGTGGTAAATTTACACAATGGAGTACTACTCAGCTATTAAAAATAATGAGCTCATGAAATTCTTAAGACAAATGGATGGAGCTAGAAAATATCATCCCGAGTGAGATGACCCAATCACAAAAGAACACACATGGTATGCACTCACTGATAAGCGGATATTAGCCCCAAAACACACAATACCTAAGATGCAATGCATAAACCTCATGAAACTCAAAGAGGGAGGAAGACCAAAGTGAAGGTGCTTTTGTCCTTTTAGAATGAGTATCAAAAGATTCAACCAGAGCTCCCAGAATCTAAACCTCCAGCCTGAGAACAGAACAGAGGAAGCTGTCCTCTGAGAGGCTCTAACCAGCAGCTGACTCAGACAGATACAGACATCCAAGCCAAACAGTGGATGGAGCTTGAGGACTCTTATAGAAGAATAGGGGAAGGATTGTGGGCCCTAAGGAGATAGGAACTGCACAGGAAGATCAACAGAGTAAACCAACCTGAACCCTTGGAGCTCTCAGAGACTGAATCACCAACCGTGGAGCATACCCAGTCTACACTGATCTACCTCCATGGGCTGGACCTAGGCCTCCCTGCATATATGTTGTAAATGTGCAGCTTTGTTTTCATGTAGGTCTCAAACATCTGGATTGGGGCTATCCCAAAACATGCAGCCTGTATATGGAGTATGGTCTTCTAGCTGGGTGCCTCATCTGGCCTCAATGGGAGAGGAAGCACCTACCTCTCAGAGACTTTAAAGTGGCAGGGTAGGGATACAGGAGGAGGGAGTACTCAGAAAACAAAAGATGTGGAAGGATTGTGGGAGGGGGTGACTGGGATGGGTTATAAAGTGAATAAGCAAAAAAATAAAATTAAAAAAAAAAAAAGAAGCAGAAAAGTTGCAGCAGAAGGAAGAGGTAGAGAGATTTTTGTGCATGAGAATACATAGCTGGAGACTAAACATACATCACTATTTTTGTATTGATAAAAGTAGAAGAGACAACCTGACAAATGATATTGAAGTATTGAAGTTTTGAGACACTATGCATGGCTAATACTATTCACCCCAGGTGGGGAACCAGAACACACCAAAGTAAAGATCCATGAAAGC
Organism: Mastomys natalensis; assembly: GCA_021653895.1. Lineage (NCBI taxonomy): Eukaryota > Metazoa > Chordata > Mammalia > Rodentia > Muridae > Mastomys > Mastomys natalensis. The sequence continues at coordinate 548,227 of JAJTUV010000303.1, forward strand.
CCAACCTGTTGAACCAATACATTTATGTTGGGGTTATAGGAATATGAGAGAAGGGTTTCTCAGAGGAACAGAAATGAGTCAAAGACAACTGTATCACTAGATGCCCACCTGAGCATGGATAATAGTTTATGAAAGCTAGACTCCTGGGGCATATTGTATAACCTTCAGGCAGCTCAGCAGATTGCAGAGTGTTCTTCTCCATAGCTTGGTTGTCCAAAGTTCTTCCAAGCTGGTTTCTGCTTCTTCCAACCATCTGAGCTGGTCTAAGAACCTTGTAGGAAGCTTATCTTGTTTTCAAAGTGCTTCTCAGCAGACTTTACTGCCCACACATACACACACACACACACAGACCACACACAGACCACACAGACACACACAGACACACACAGACACACACACACACACACACATACACACACACACCACACACACACACACACAACACACACACACACACACAAAGAAGGAAGAGATCTAATGAGCCATCAGTTTTAGGGACTTCCTGCATCTCTGATTATTCTGCTTCATGAACTTGAGCTTTCTTGTAGATGAAACATTTCACCTACTAGAATATCTTGTGCTTTAGTAAGCCTCCCTGTCTTGGAGGAAATTCTTACACAGCATTTGTGTCTGAGAATATCAAGGAAAATTGGACTTCAGTCTTATAACCTTTAGGAACTGTGTCTGGAAACAACTTGAATGACCATGGAAAGATTCTTCACAGGTCCTCCAGCCTAAAGCACACAATGGCTGACATCTTCACTTTGGCCTTGAGAGACAAAGAACAAAAGGACCATTCTGCCCTTCAGCCTACATAATTACAAGATAAAAAAAAAATGTAAGTTGCTTTAATTTACTAATTGCATGAGATTTTTTTTATCATTGTAACTAAAACAACAAAATCAACTTTAGAGAAAGAAAAAATTATTTAGGGTCATGGTGTTAGAAGGTTTACACTGAAGTTGCTTTGTCTCATGATGGGGCAAAGTACCAGGCTGATGGAATAATAGGGTTATAGTGGATAAGAAACAAAAAGAGTTGAACAGGAAGCAAACAGGGCTAATATACTCCTGGCCTTCTCCAGTTAGGTACCACCTCTGGAAAATTTCCAAACCTATCAAAATAGTTTCACCTACTGAAGAGAAAGTTTCCAAACATGAGCCTTTGGGAAATCTCAGGTGCAGACCATTACAGTAACTGGGGCCACTAGCTATACAAGTAAAGTAAAACCCATCAAAGTCCTTTGTCAGATAAATACATTGTGGGCTTTTTTTATATTTTATTTTTTTAGCCTGGAGTTTGTCATAATGCTTTCAAATGAGTGTCAGTTTTGAGTTCCTGTGAAGTCTAATCTGTTCTTTGCTGTCATCATCCCATGCTTGCCTTTTGAGTAGATTCTAGGAGATGGTAATTGTCAAAGTTGATTAATTGAGCATGCAGCTCTCCAGACTTGCTCAAGAACAAGTTTATCAGGTCACTGCTGAACCTGGAATCCTAAACAGCATACCAAACACTGATGGACAAGTGATTGCACCAGGAAACATTAATTAGTAATCATTCATTTTGATATAATTTTTTTTTTATAATTTTCTCCCTTATTGTTTTTAATGGTTTTATTTCAATCTAACAGAAGTAAGCTACATCGAATGCATATTTACTTCAGCTCTTGTGTTTGAAATGTAAGAAGTTGCTTTCCTTAGAACATGATAATCTTTAATATTTTAATTAAAAATTTTAAAGACTTATTTAATTTTAGGTTTGTGGGGTATTTGCCTGCATGTATGTATATGCAGCACGTGAATGTCTTGCACCTGAAAAGGCATCAGGTCTTCTGAAACTAGATTGGCAAGTTACTGTGTGCTTGCCACAGGGCCCAGGAATGCTAAGGACAGCAGGTGCAAGGCCATCTCCCCATCCTGCCTTTAACCTTTAAAAATCTCCAAAGGTAAACATTAAAAACATCATAGTTTAAACAAAAATATAACCATCTTGAAAATCTTTTGTTTGGGTTTATGACCTTTCCAGCACTGGTTCCCATGTTATGTTAATCTGTGTTTCCTGGATTATCCTCTGAAGGGAGCTTTAAACGACTTTCCCGTGACAATAATACGGTTTTTAACAATCTGGCATTCTAAGATCTTCCCATATTGAATATTTAAGCATAAAAAGTTTAAGGAAATAATTGAGGAGATGCTTGTGGTTCTGTATTGTACTTCTTCCCTCTGTGTGTCTAGGCACTGCTGGAAGGATGGAGTGAAGTTTGGAATGGGTGGGCCAGCAGGGGGTGTGGTGTGTGTGTGTGTGTGTGTGTGTGTGTGTTCACTGAAGATTTCAGTGTTACAATTCTTCAGTGGTATAGCTCCTTAGATGATATTCAATGAAATAGCTCTCTCAGACAGTATTCAACGAAACAGCTTGTGCTCAAGCACTTTATTCAGGGGAATCGAAAGCTATATATATATAAACCTTGGAGAGTGGAAGGGGTTCTTCTTAAGGTAAAGTTTTATTGGCCCAGGATTAAGGTTCTGGGATACTTCATTTGCATGGAGAGGCTTTCCAGTAGTTAAAACTGTAATTTTGCCAAGGACCATGTGACATTTCTCAGGTAGAAGATTAGGGGTTTGGCTCCCCAAGATCAGGTAAGAAGAGGAAGTCTCTGCTAAGAGAAAGGGAGTCCTCCATTTTGTGCTGAGCTCAGGAATAACTATCCAGATATGGTAGACCACAAGTAGCAAGATGCAACAGATGTTGTCTATTTTAAAGTTGTACTTACCAGTCACAAGGAAACCAGTGAGTAGGCAGCAGCAGAGAAAACAATGAGTATCTTAACACAGTGTTCCAAAACAAGTCCATCATGTAGACAGGTGACCACAGTAATGCTTCAGTTGTGACGCCCTGACAAAAATACAATTATATGCATTATTCTGACTGAGAATGTCAACACTAAACAGGTAACAGAGAAACCAGAAATAATGATGATGATGATAACAATCATAATAGTAATGAGCCAATAAGTGTCGGCTCCTTGCCAGCAGGTCCAGGGAGAGGAAAGTGGTCCCAGTCCTGCCCAGTCTCTCAGGGGCTGAGCAGGATGGTGAGTGTTGATGGCCCAAAAGAAACACACCCAGTCGGGAGTCTTGTCGAAGCAGGAACTCAACTTTAATGTATCAGCCTCTTGTTTCCCAGGCCAGTCCAAGGCGTGTAACAAACGCAGCTCCACTGGGTCTAGCTGATTTAATTGGAAATAGATATTGCTGAAGAAATGAATTTATTAGATCCATGTTAAATTACTGAGTGTGAAAATTGATTCTGCTGCTAAGACAAACTCAGGCAACAGCAGATCTGGCAAGGATGTGGAAAAAGTTTTGCTCCATTGTTGGTAGGATGCAAGCTGGTACAACCACTTTGGAAATCAGTCTGGTGGTTTCTCAGAAAATTAGAAATAGTTCTACCTGAAGACCAAGTTATACCACTATTGGGCACATACCCAAAAAATGCTCCAACATACAACAAGGACATGTGCTCCACTATGTTCATAGAAGCCTTATTTATAACAGCCAGAAGCTGGAAACAACTCAGATGTCCCTCAGTGGAAGGATGGATACAGAAAATGTGGTATATTTACACCATGGAATACTACTCAGCTATTAAAAATGACAACTTCACAAATTTTGTAGGCAAATGGATGGAACTAGGAAATATCATGAGTGATGTAACCCAGATCCAAAAGGACATACATGGTATGTTCTCCCTGATAAGTGGATATTAGCCCAAAAGCTCAGAATACCATGATACAACTCAAGACCATATGTTAGCCTAACACAAAGGAAGACCAAAGTGTGGATGCTTTAATCCTGCTTAGAAGGGGGAACAAAATAATCACTGGAGGCAGAGGGAGGGAGGGACCTGAGTGAGAGAGGAAAGGGATAAGGAAATAAAGGGGGCAGGACCAGGTGTGGGAAGATACAGAGAGAAGTCCATATGGCAGGAGAATGAATAGAAATAAGTCGCCATGGGGAGGGGAATGGGGACACTAGAAAGTCCCAGATGTCAGGGATGCAAGAGGATTCCAGACCAGTGGGGATGATATCAGACGAAATACCCAACAGAGGGGAGATAGAACCCGAAGAGACCACCTCCAGTAGGTAGACAAGACCCCTAGTAGAAGGATAGAGTCACCTACCCGTCTCAAAATTTTTAACCTAGAATTGTTCCTATTAAAGGAAACACAGGGACAAAAAATGGAGCAGAGACTGAAGAAGAGGCCATCCAGAGACCTCCTCACCTTGGGATCCATTCCATCTACAGACTACCTAACCCTGACACTATTGCTGACGTCAAGAAGTGCTTTCAGACAGAAGCCTGGTATAACTGTCCTCTAAGAGGGTCTGCTAGCACCTGACTAAGACAGATGCAGATACCCACCATCAACCATTGGACTGAGCCTGGAGACCCCAATGGAAGACTTAGAGGAAGGACTGAAGGAGCTGAAGAAGATTGCAATCCCACAGGAAGAACAACAATATCAACTAACCAAACCCCACAGAACTCCCAGGAACTAAACCACCAACCAAAGAATACACATGAGTGGGTCCATGGCTTTTCCAGAGGACTGCCTTATCTGTCATCAATGGAAGGGAGGTGCTTCGTCCTGTGGAGGCTTGCTGCCCCAGTGAAGGGGCATGCTGGAGGGGTGAGGCAGGAGTGGGTGGGTGGGTAGGAGAAGCACCCTCTTAAAGGCAAGGGAAAGGGGAATAGGGAGGGGGTTGTGGAGGGGAGACCAGGAAAGGGGACAACATTAGAAATGTAAATAATAAAATAATTTTAAAAAGAAAAACATAAATAAAAATAAATAAAATAAAAAAATTGATTCTGCAAACAAATATTTTTGTTTTAAATAAATATGCAGGAAAATATTTAGGAGTAAAGGGCCTTGATAGCCATGCACTTGTGTTTCAGGTATACATCAAAGAGCAGCAAATGACAGAACCAACTGACAAAATGTTCACAGTGTACAACTGAAGCAAGATTATATGAGTATTCTCTCTGTCTCTGTCTCTGTCTTGTCTCTCTACTTGTCTTACAACTCTTTGTAACTTAAACGTTTCAAAATATGTGCTAAAAGCCAAGAGCTTACAATAGGCAATCTGCTTTAAAATCAGGAGATCGCATACGCATTTTATTTAATGATGTATCTCCTCAAGACGAAAACACACTTTCTCTGAGCCACATGTGGAATACAAAAGGAATTTCGACATCTGGAATGTTTATCTTCCTTTGGGAATTACATATTTTGGAGGGTTTGGAATTTATGAACTATGCACCCTGGTGGTTATGTTTTTTATCTGTCTATGCCACCTGGATCAAAGCTCACTGGGAATCCCACCTGCATGGGGCAAGCCTTGCTCCGTGAAACTCAATCCACTGTAATTCACTCTTGAAACACGTGGATAATTACTGTTTATGCTCAAGGACCAAATTTACCACTTCCATTGGGTTTTAAGGCGATGTTAATGAGGTTCTTTTGTGGCCCTGCCACTCACCAGAAGACAGCTCTGGTTTCATCCTTCCTCATTCAGCTGCCTTTTAGTAAGGCTGCTCAAGGAATTTGCCTTTTGGATTTTTTTTTCCAGCAAAAGTATTATGTAAAACAATTTTGAAAGAAAGAAAGGTACATATGATAAACAGCAATTATGTTGATGCCTTGAACCCTAACCCCAAGTCACTATGCACCATTTGCTTACTTTTGGGAGATATAGTTCTATGCCCAAACACATGCCCTTAAGAATGCAGACAACTCCTTCAGCCACACATTAGCTTAAATTATGTTGCCATAATAACAGACCTTATCTCTCCACCCCCTTTCATAATATACATGGGATATCTTTCTATTAGCATGAAATTACTGCCATGGTAATTCTACACTGTATCTCAAGTGTGGATAAACCTTGTTCTTTGGACAAGTGCAGTAAGGTCTGTTACAGAGATATGCAGGACTCCACTCATTTGTTCATTCCGCTGTCACATCTCAATATCCAGTGCACACACAGTTGCTGCACTCTTTTATGCAATGATGAAGTCAGTACATCTATGCATAAATCTTGAGATACTTTGTGCTTTATATATACCATGAACTCTTAGAAAAACTTGTAGGTTGAAGATAATATATATTTATCAATCTATCTTTTGTCATTTTACTTTCCAAAAATATTGCATCCTTTACAATGACCTCAATAATACAGACTGACGAATCTCAAACACTGTTGGCACTTGAAAATTTTCATTTATGCCAATCTTTTAGGTAAAGATCCTTATTTTTATTTACTTTACTATTTGATGAACATTTTAAAAATGGGAGGTATTAAGCATTTTGTAGGGGTATTTTTTTAGTCTTCTGTTTATTTTCTGCAAAAAAAATCTGTCTTTTGCATCTTTTAAAGCTTATTAATTTATTCTAATGATTTTTTTAAGTCAATTGGTCTAGAATTTGATCATTGTAGCATAGTTTTTAAGCACTCAGTGAGAACAGGAGCACAAGTGTACTTCTGTGATAAAAGCAGTGTGTAGAGTCTATCATGACCTATGCACAGGAATTACTTTTTGTTTTAGCATTTCAGTCTTATCATTTTACCCTTGTTAGTTAGAATTTGCAATGATCCCGTTATGGCTCCCATGTTCTTTCAATAACTGAGAAAGGCTTTTCTTACTGTGCTCAATATTTGTCAATATTTGTTGCTTTCAACCTTTGATAATTCTGGGTATTCTCTGCTGACCTTGAAAGGAACACAACATCCCCACTTCTCTAGGAAAGGCCTGACTACGACTACTGCATCTCAGTCTCAGACTAAGCTGTACCAATTGGATTTCAAAAAATAGCATGGCTCGGAAACCTATAGTCTGCGGTATGGTTCTCTCCTGGTCTGCATTCATTGGGGCTCCTTCGAAATCAGTTGTATCTGTCCATCTAACTCCTTCCTGATTGTTGTTCTCACAACCGCCCAGTCCCCCAGTGTCAGGTTTCTGGAGAGGAAAGCAGCTAGAATCCCCCATCCATGAGCAATTTGTATTCAGAAGCAGCACTGTTTTCGGAAAGCTGGGTTTTCCCTCCACACTGCAGATTCATAGACAGGAGAATGGCTCTTTCTGGAAGCTGACTTAAAAGTGACCTGGAATTACAGGTTAGGGCAGAGGGTAGATGCCTTTCTTAATTTAGGCTTCCATCTGAAGGGTGGCCAAAGTATTTGACCCACGTAAACCAAAGAACCTCCAGGTAACAAGATCTTCTTAGGAGCAAAGAAATAAGTTAAGGCAACAGTATAGAAAGCGCAGGTTGTCGATTTTGAAGTTTTCTGGGTTTTTGTTTTTTTTTACCTTCAGGAGTTCATTGGCTCTAGGCAGGCAAGTTTTCATTTAAGGAAAGGTTTGTGGGGTCTGTGGCCTCTGCTCCACATGCGTCTGTACCATGTCTATGACTTGCAAAAACAACCTTGTGGGATACTTATTCAGTCTTTGGTTTCTTGTTCATATCAAATACTGCCAACTTGGCCTTAAATGTGCGCCAGATGCACTACGGTTTTATGAAGTGATACCGTTAGGAAGTCTGGGCTGAGCGTGGTTGGAGGATGTGAGCTGGCTTCTGCTGTTGGAGTGATTCCTGTTGCTCTGATGGCTACAGAGCAAGCTGGGGAGCACAGCAGCTGGCAGGTTTGCTGGCACCTTGGCAGGTAGTACTTGGCAGGGGAGGAGCATCCAAACTCCACTGAGTACTGCAGGTTCTCTGGTTTGTTATTTCCCCTCTAATGGCCAAGGGAGTTTTTTTTTTTTTTTTTTTTTTTTAACAGTTATGAGTACATCATCACTTGCTAGCCTGGAGAAGCAAAGTGAATACCTTGCCATCCTGTGGTCTATACTGCCTCAGGTGTCTTTGGGGACCCCTTGATGTGCAAGGCTGGGCTTTTGTCTTTCAATTAGAATTTGTGCCCTCCTTTGTGGATCCAGAAACTTACTTTGTTTGGAATTGGTATCAAAGGCTAAAGGCTACATGCCCCATCCATTAAGAATGAGAAAAATGGGAGTAGGTAAAAGGACAAAGAAAGAGAAGGAAGGGATGAAGAAGGGAAAGCTTATAAATCAATATTCAAACTGAAATGTACTCTTTTGGAGAAAGAAATATGAAATATGTGGGCAGTCCTTTAGTTCTTTATACATTTTATTAGAGACACAGTTTAAGTTCTCCAAGTATACTTTGTTAATATAAAAATATGTTAATATATGCTAATATACGTTTATATACATAATATATATGTAATTTCTTTCCTCCCTCCCTCTTTTCCTTCCCTCCCTCCCTTCCTTCCTTTCTTTCATCCTTCCTTTCTTCCTTTCTGTCTGCCTGCCTGCCTTCTACCTGTCTGTCTATCTGCCTGCTTGCAATTAGTTATATCAAATTTCATGCTTTGTCTCTGATTGTGACCAAAGCTAATTTCTCTTATGACCAATTGCCGTGAAAGATTTGCAAGCAAGAAACTCTTTTACAGACGTCCACTTAGAAATGGAATCAATGTTTTGAATCAATGAAATCCTGAATCTCAAAGATGGGAGGCTAACCCATCTGCACTTGCTTCTAAACACTGGGAAGACCTGCCCATTGCAGTCTGACTTTTGCTTATTTTACAACATCTCAGGGAGGAAAACGTTTGTCCAGCATATTTACTAATACTGAAAATAGTAATGACAAAGGATGAAAAGCATAGTAGTAGTTGCTATAACTAGATCTTGTTTGCATAAAAAAAGTATTCACAAACTGAAGAGAAATGGGAGTTTTATGTCGCATCAAACTGATGGACCAAAGACCAAACGAATTTATTTTCAGGATGTGGTGGGCAGCAGCTCTATCGCCTGTAATGAAATCAAAGCCTCATGCTAACAGCCTACCTGCTCTGACTCACAGAGGCTCCCAACAGATTGCTAACCTGTGCTGTCAGAATTGTATTTAATAAGCAGTGTGAAAAAAGCCTGCACTTGTACCTTCAAGCAGAGCTATAGAAGGTAATCTGTCCCCTTCCTTTCTCTCCCCATGTTTGTGAATACCCAGGGAAGAGCCATTCAGCATCACCTTTTTCAGGGGTGAAGATGGTGGATGTTTCCTAATATGGTAGCTACTTGAACTGTGGCTAATGAGACCGAAGAACTGTATTTACATGTCGTTGTATTTAACCAACTTCAGTTTAAATAAGAACATGCTGCTGTCTTGGATAACTGCCCTAGGCTAGTGCTAAAGCAGTTTTCCCAGTGAAAACTGACTTAGGGATAAACGTCACCAATCGGACTTCCTAAGCGATAGCTCAGGAAATAAAATCAAGCAGATGCTTAAATGGATTTTTTTTTTTTTAGCATTTCTTTCTTCCTTCCCTCCCTCCCTCTCCCTCCCTCCCTCCCTCCCTCCCTCCCTCCCTCTCCTTCTTCCTTCTTTCTTTTTCTTCCTTCCTTTCTGCCTGCCTGCCTTCCTTCTGTCTGTTTGTCTATCTGCCTGCCTTTTTTTTAGACTTAGGGTAGGCAATGCTCCTAAGGTCCGAAGTCTCTCTAATGATTCAGGGAAAGTCACTGGGTATTTACAATGGGAGTTCTATACCCACATTCAGAATACCAAAAATTGTATAAGTAGATCTCTTGGCTAGATTTTCAGATTTTCCTTTCAGAAATATATTGATGTTTATCCTGTGACTTTTGCTTTAGGTCACATATAAATATGTTTTTATTCTAAACGCTTATAGATGTTAGGTTGCAAGAGTCACACACACAGGTTATTTTGTTTGTTGATATGGTAGTGGTGGTGGCAGCTTGGTTTCTTTTGTTTTATTTTGTATTCTACTCTGTTAAGATAGAACACAGGACCTTGTGCAGACTAGATAAGTATTGTATCACAGACCAATATTCCCCAGCCTTGAACTCCGAGATCTGTTTACCTCTGCCTCTGGAGGTTTGGGATTAAAGGTATGCCCACCACATCTAGCCAGTCCGTAGGTTTTTTGATGCAGGATCTTAACATACAACCCAGGCTTCCCTGGAGTTCCCTGTCCTTCTACCTTAGGTTTCTTAGAGCCAGGATGCCAGGCGCACACCATACATAGTGACAGTTTTATTTCTGTAATTTAATGCTTTGCTTCTTTCAAATTATAAAGAAGTAGGGGGAATGTAGGAGTTACTATCAGAAAAATACTGTGCAAGTGGTTTTGCTTCACAGCACCAGAAAGCAAAGCTTTTGTTTCTATGTAATCCAAGGTGACAGATGTCCCTTCTAAACTGTTCATTGTTCAAATTACAGTTTTATTTCCAAAAGAGTAGCTTTTATTTTTAATATTTCACATACATTTATTTGCTTTTATTTATTTATTTATTTATATGTATGCACACATGTACATTGTCACAATGCTCACCTGGGAGTGAGTGGACAATTTTCAGGAGTCTGTTCTCTCCTTTCACCATGTTGGTTGGTTCTGAGTACAAAACTCAGGTTATTAGGTTTGGTGACAAGTGTCCTTTCCTGTGGACCCAAGTGAGTGACTTTAAAGATATAAAGCAGTACCCTTAGAGGGCTTCTAAGCAGAAAACTAGTAAGTCTGAGTTGTAGCAGATAAATCATATAAGAAATTTGGTGGACAACAAATTTGTGAAGACAGATGTTTTGTCAGAGTACCTGAGGGGTAAGAGGAACTCAGGCAACAAAGAATCAAACTGGGGTTGCAGTGACAAAGCGTTGGGAAGGAGCTGGGAGCCGGTCATGAGTCCAAAGCAGCATGACATAGTGTTATAAGGTGTAAGGCGGTGGTATGGTTAGAATCCGGAATGTTCCCACAGGTTCAGGTTTTGAACTCTTTGTCCCCAGGTAGTAGTGCTATTTTGGGAGGTTCTGGAAACCAAGATGTAGAGGCTAGCTAATAGAAATCAGTCCCTGGGGCCTTAGAAGATTGTACCATTCCCGACTCCCTGCTTTGGACATGGACTGCCTTGGCCACATGTTCCCACTACTGTGCACTAAGCTGTTCTACCATGATGGATGGAACCCCTCTGTGACTCTGAGCCCACGTCTTTCTTCCCTTAGATCGGTTCTGTTGGATATGTGGTCACCATGATGAAAAACAAAACAACACTGATAAAGAGAGAAATGGAGAAAGACACAAAATCAAGTCGGGGATTGTGACTGGGTAGATATTAGTGACAGTATATACAAGTATAAATGGAGAGGAAATAGGTAAGACAGATAGAGTGAAAGATAATAGGCTTCTAGAGTTCCCAGAGTTTATCCGGTGGGAACTTGTTCAGAAGGCATTGAGACATAGGTCAGGATAGAAGATGATGTTGGAACAAAAGAAATCTAAGACTAACCATGTAGCACATCACCCGTGGGTGCTAGTGAGGAGCTAAGATCATAAGTATGCAAGTGAAGTGAAGTATGCAATAGAACGGACCCAGAAAAGGAAAAAGAGAAAAAGAAGAAGGTGAATAAGAGTCAAGAAACGTGGAAAGGAAAGAAGGCATTTCCAGAAGGTCACCGGTCATAAACACAGAGACAGTGGGGACTGAAATTGTCTTGAGTTATATTTCATATGACAAACCCTCCACCTTTCCGTGAACGGTTTTCTTTATGTTCAACTTCCACCTGTGCTATACTTCTGGATACGTTCAAACACACTTCAAAGGTCAACTTACAAGCATCACATCCTAGAGATGAAGGTTTCTGCCTTGGTGCCTCACCCAGCAAAGCCTCATGACAGCTGCTTCTTTCTGTATGTGATGTTATTGCTGTTATTTCAGCCTCTGTGGTTACCCAAGTAGCACTCTTGCATTGCTACATGTTCTTCAGAGGGTTCTGCTTGGCTGATTGGCAGTAAGCACCCCACTGCTTTCATGTTTGCTTATGCTCATCTCCCTTGATACTGCCATCCTTCTCTTGGACTTGACCATGAGTCTTATTTTAGCCAATGGGATAGTAGCAATCTTGATTTTAGCCGAGGCTTAGACATTCTTTTGTATTTTGTCTTTCTTGGTCTCCTGCTCATGTTCACAGGAACATGTCTGGGCTTACCTGTTGGAGGCAGAGAAGTTTCTTGGGACAGAGCCACATTGTCCCAACCAAAGTCTTCTTAGACTAGCCACATTCATGAGCATTAGGTTCAGGGTGTTTTGTTTCAGGGCAATAGCTTACAGTCAGACTCTATGTGTTCTACAACTTTTAGCTTAAATATATTAATCTCATCCCTGTTTAGTGAGTATTTTCACAAATGTATCTTGAGCAGAAAAGCACAGGCAAGATGGGATGAGAATCACATAAATAGATATGGACCCAGAAGCCTAGAACACAGTGTAAGCGTCTTGGCTCTCCTGTCTGCACAAATATCACAACTATGCCCCAACCTTCCCATTAACTTTTACTTCTGAGATCTCCCAGGCTGAGACTACAGGGGTGGCTGTAAGAATTCCAACATGCGCAGTGTGGTTTGAAATCCACAGGCAAAGCAGCATGGCTTCCTCCTTGGCCCGCTGCCCCACCAGCGGTGAGTAGAGCAGCCCCACCAAAGTGGCAGTGGCGGTGTGGGAGCCCAGCTCCGCTGCCATAAATTACCCAGGGGCAGGAAGGAGCAGCGAGAGTCAGCGGTTTCAGCTACCTAGTAGTTCATTTTTGTTCTTGTTTTTCAGTTAGCAATCTGTAAAATTTATTGCAAAATTAAGCTCTCTGCTCCAGAGTCAATAATATTCCCGGTGCCAGGTGGTGCAATAATTCACAGAAGGAGCAGGGGCTGGAGCGAATGAGACTGGTTTAGGAAGCTGATTCCTCAGCCCTACTTGTTGCTGCCTATTCCCTGCTGCTAAAGGTCAGGCAAGTAGAGGGCCAAGGTCACAGCCTCCTAACATCCCTGGAGAGCTAGGATTTCTGTTGGGTTTGAAATCTAAAACTAAAACTGTTTCTTTTATAGGGTACATCCCTTGTATCCCGAACCCACCTCTGTTCCATTCTCGCATAAAATAGAAACATTCAAATTCTCTCTCTCCTCTCTCTCTCTCTCTCTCTCTCTCTCTCTCTCTCTCTCTTTCTCCTGTCTCTCTCTCTTCTGCCATGACTGGGTATGAGCCTCCTATAGGACTTTCTAAGATACTCTTACTTGTCTACCTGAGCTAGGAGATCTCTATCATCCATTGTCTTCATTTACATATGCAAATATCAAGTCTTGGTGCTTTTACAGAGTATCTCTGTCCTCTAGATAAGTATGAAGGAGTTCGGAGCTTGACCTGACTCCTATGCTATCTACCAACCTCTAGACCCTACACTCAGCCACTAAAAGGACTTCGGCTTCTCAGTTTGATCTTTCTCAGTTACATACAGTATCTTCAAAATGCCCCTCCAGGTTGTCTGGCTCCTGTCGCTCTGCAGAATATTCCTTATGCACTGATTATGTAAAAGGACTGTCAAGCTCCATTTGTGTTGCAGCTGCAAGAGACAGGGCATTCCCATCCATTTATTTTTATTTAATTTTCCTTATAAATTCACTCCCTCAAGCACGGTGGTGGCAGAAATGCTGCTTTGGGGTTTTCTCTGTGGTCACTTTCTTTGCTTACAAAAAAACTATGTAACCTTTGCAAATAGGTTACATAGTTGATATTTCGAGGGTGTGGGGGATAGCCCATGCTTGGGAATTATACTCTGCAGGTTAAATGCATAGACTTTGCTTATTTGACATAACAACTTAGCAGAACACAGGTTGACTTTCTTTCCTTTATTTAAATAAAATAATTCTCAATTCATTTTTTGGTGTTGAAACTTTCACCTCTAGCTTGGGTCTGGCTTTTCAGCTCGGAATAGAATTGGCTTCTTTGATGTTTTCAGAGTCAGGAAAGAATTTTACACCTTTCTGAGTAGCCCTTGACTGCAGGTGAAGAATGTATCCCATAGAGAAGGGCCAATCACAGCTAATTGTTCACTGTCTGATTGTCCCCTGGAGCTCCTGAGTCCCTAATTGAATTTGCTATTGTCTTCATAAAATGAAGATTTAGGATGGCTGCAGATTGTGGTTTAGAGTTGCCGGCTACCTTCTATATCTGGCCACAAAGATACAGTCAACAACCATAACCTGAAAGGGATTCTGCTTGGCCACAGAACTCCTCACCTATTGCCCTTGTAAATCATGGCTGTTCAGGGGAGGTGATTCTCTGACATCTGGGAGGGAATGTCAATCCCACCTCCCCAAAGCTGAGGGTTTTTTCCCAGCTATGGGGTGGGGGTGGGGATTCGGCCGAGGGGTCTTGAAACCCGACTTTTACAAAGCTTAGTAACCTGACCTGAGGTAAGGGGAGAGGCGCTTGTCTTCAGGCTTCACCAAGACCTTGAATCTCAGCCCAAACTGATTAAAACATAAGAAGTTGTGAGTCTTTTCAAGTGTGCTAATTGTATTATGTTGAAGATGGAAACCATGAACGTTTATTATGAAAGTCTCCACCTGGAAGGAACTTTAAATCTAAGCTAATTAAACATCGGCTCTACTCTGAGATTTAGGTCAAAACTCCAGTGAAGGAAGAATTGAAAAAAAATAAACAAAACAAGCATAGTTAAGTCATCAATAAAACAGATACACACTCTCTGATGATGCTTCTTGTTTAGAATAGTTAAGTGTCCAAATTGTGCATCATCTACAATATTACAATGGTTGTAATACAAGCAAGTGGTATTCTTTAAAAAATGTTTTTTATTTATTCTTTGAAAAAATCGTGCAATATGTTTGAATCATACTTTCCTCTCCTTCGACACTTCTCAGATCTTTCTCTACTTCTCTATGCTTTTCATGTTCTTTCTTTCTTAAAAACAAAACAGCAGCAGCAGCAGCAGCAGCAACAGCAGCAAGTCTGATTTGCTGATTTTTGTTGATCAACTCATGCTGAGCCTGGGACCTGCCCTGGAGTGTGGTTGATATACCTAGAATCACTACACTGAAGAAAACTGATTTTTTTCTCTCCAAGACTATCAATTGCAAACATCTTCTTGGTTAGGGATAGGACTTTGCGCCCACTTCCCCTCTTCCCTAAAACCAGATTTGTCTAGCATGAGCTTACCTAAGTTCTGTTCCTATTGTCATAGTTTCTGTGAGTTCATATGTAAATCAGTCTTGCATGTCTGGAAAATGCTATTTTCTTGCAGCTATCCACCAGCTGTGGCAAATTACAACATTTTGCTCCATCTTCCACAAAAGTCTCTGATCCCTGAGGGGGGTGGGGAATGATAAAGACACCCCGTTTAAGATTGTTAATCGTTTCACTCTCTGTATATTGTCCAGTTGGAGTTTTACCGTACATTGCAGGAAGAAACTTGCCTGATAAATGTTGAGGGATGCAGTCGTCTATTGGCATAGTGATGTCATTAGGAGTTGTTTCATTGCTATATCCTTTTAACAGAATAACAGTAATCAAAACGTTGTTGGTTACACTTATTGTTGTTTAAAAAAGAAAAACTGACTGCGGAGGGTTCCAGGAGG
Source organism: Mastomys natalensis (assembly GCA_021653895.1). Lineage (NCBI taxonomy): Eukaryota > Metazoa > Chordata > Mammalia > Rodentia > Muridae > Mastomys > Mastomys natalensis. The sequence goes on from JAJTUV010000303.1 coordinate 563,745, forward strand.
AGAAGTTTATTTAGGGCAGAGGGGAGAGCAGAGAAAGGTAGAGGCCGGCCATGACCACGTGAAGGGGGGAGGGGAGAGGGAAAGGGTCAGATACGCCTGCAGGCGCAAGAGAGCAAGAGGGCAAGAGAGTAAGAGAGTAAGAGAGAGAGGAGGGGCCAGACAGCCCCTCTTATAATAGTGGGCAGGGCTACCTGGCAGTTCCCAGGTAGCCTTGGGAAGGGGTATACCTAGCTGTTGCTAGGTTACTGTGGAGGTGGAGTTTAACAGAATGCTAACATACCTCCCTTCTTCTTATTATAAAAAGAAAGGGAAAAAAAAGGGAAGAAAGAGGTGACGGCGCAGTAGGAATAGGGTCGTCGTGACATCTGGCTACTTCCTGCTGGCACTGGGGGCGACGTGTCTTTAGGGGAAACCTGGGGTGTGGGGGATGTTTGTCTGGTCCTGCTGTCCAGGGTCTGTGGAGCCATCCAGATAGGCCAGAAGGAACAGGTCCGGTAGAAGCAGCTGTGTGTGTGGCAAGAGATGGAACATCTGAAGGTTGCTTCTCTGGAGATGTCTTGAATGTACCTGGACTTGACAAGATGTAGGGAATACGATTAAGCTTTAAGATTAAGAATAAGATTTTTTTTTTTAAGATGTACATTTGAAACCCAGAGGGATCCCACCCTTTGTGATAGTAAGTGGGAACTTTAGGCAGGTATACTTATCTGGATGGCATCTATTTGGTCCTGAGAGGTAGATTTCAGTGGGTTTCCTGTAGCTTATAAGTTTACAAAAGAGATAACAGCATTGAGTTAACAACATGAGCAGTCTTTAAGATGAACCTTTGCTGGATCGTATAGTGGAATGTTTAATAAAACAGTTAGGCAAGTTTGTAGGAACTCAGGTAGCAAGAAGAGGAAATATAGAGTATTTAATGGTGGCAGCTGAGTTTAGATAATAAGGTAACAGATTACATCTGTGAAAGCTTAGCTGTCAATGTAGTCAGAAGTCTGAAAAAGAGTAAACAACAATCTACCAGTTATATTAATTTAAAAAATGACAGAGTCCACTAGCCAACTAGTTAACAGTTCCCGTGGTTTCCATACTCTCTTTGATGAAATCAGTTTGGCTTCTAAGCGCAGAAGACGCAGGGCTTTTTCTCTGTGGAATGGATACACATGACATGAGAAATGACTTACCTCGGTTTGATTTAGCTAAGTCATTTGACTCAGGGTATCCAGTTTAGTCTACTGCGTACGTTCGCATGCAGTCCAGGCTGTATCTTCTAGGAGTCCGGTGTTCAAGTCTTCTGAAACCATCTAGGGTCAACTGCTAGAGGCTTTGGGAATTCTGTCAGTTATAAACTAAGTTAGTATTAACAGACTTTTGACAAAATTGAGAGCCATAAGATTGGTCTTAAGTAACTGAATAGAATTTAATAGCAGTAACTTTGGCAGGTGCTGCGAATCAGGTCTGCAGGCCGCAGTAGCAGAAGGGCGGGACTTCCTGCTATTGGCAGGAAGTTGGCTGCCCAGTGCCGCTGGCGGGCAGCTGGGGTGAATAAGAAAAAAGCAAGCATGTCCCATAAGTTAATGGGTTTTTTTTGTGGCGGAAGGCACCGCTAACACTCACTTTATAGGTCTCAGGCAGAGAGGGAGAGAGGGTCCCCAGTAGATCTAGAGCAGAGCTAAGAACCACAGAAGGGAAGGGAGCAAGCATGGTCTCGGGCCGGCCGCTTTCCAGGCAAACTGACGGGGACTAAGTCTAGGAACTAAGTCCAGGCAGCCGCAGATGACTGGGGAGAGGAGGGGGAGAACGCGCGAATGGCTAGCCAGTTGGGAGAGACACACAGTGTGGACAGTTGGGAGCCGGTGCTCCTGAGGCAGAGGTCCAGGCCTGGCCTGGAGTCGAGGGGAAAGGGAAGTGTCTCACCCACCGGGAGCCGTCCTAGAGAGAACAGGGTTAGCAGGGAGGAAGGGGAGAACGCGCGAATGGCTGACCCATGGAAGAGACACGCTGGGAACTACAGTTGGGAGCTGGTGCTCCTGAGGCAGAGAGAACAGTGGGTCCAGGCCTGGCCTGGAGTCTCGAGGGGAAAGGGAAGTGTCTCTTTCATGGGGAGCCGTCCTAGAGGGAGGTTCAGGAGGAACAGAGTTACAGGGTTAACTCTGAGCTCAAGAGATCTTTCTTGGGTACCAGTGGGGAATGGGGGAACAGAATAGGCAGGGTCTCTGTCTGAAATACCCAGGCCACGCGGCAGCCGGTGGTTAAGCACTGTGTTAGGGACAAAGCTCACGTGGTGGAAGTGGCGGCAGCTGCAGCAGGGCGGGACTTCCTGCTCTGGCAGGCACCTACAGTAAACTAGACCGCGGGATTGACAACCCAGTGGAGTTTGAGGTGGTACAGAAGAAGCTGAACCTATTGTGTGACGGTCGTTATTAATTTTCAATTAGCGTCCTAATTGAAATATTTATAACGAAACAGTGGGCACAAATCGGAGTTTTTTGAGTCGTCACAGAAAAAACCCGAGTACCCTGGCTGATTTAGCCCACCAGAAGCCGATCAGCCCAGGAGCCGTCAGAGCTCAGGGAAAAATCACACAATATGTCAACGTCTAGCAACCCCTTAGTTTAGGGAGCGCTGGCCAGGCGCTGCGCAAACGTTTGGGGTTTCTCATGCCACCAGGAAGCTCCTTACCAATAACCGTGTAGAGCTTTGTAGCAGATGGGTCTTGTGCTGGGGCAGCGGTGGAAAGCGGTCGGTGTTCACGTGGTAGAAGTTTGTAGCAGCGGTGGCAGCGGCAGGAACAGCATCAGAATGACGGTGCAGGTGTTGTCTGGTAGTGGCAGGAACCGAACTGCTATGGCTGTGGCTGAGGAGCCACTGCTCGCCCAGTGACGGCTGGTAGCAGTGGGAGCGGCGGCAGTGGAGTTGCAGTTGTGGCGGGCCACATGGTGTCGGTCTCAGAGGGTCATGGCAGCGAGCTGGCGGGTGCACAGGTCTTTAGGTCCCCGAAGTCTTCGTATCCCGGGTGTCGGCACCATTGTTGTTTAAAAAAGAAAAACTGACTGCGGAGGGTTCCAGGAGGAGAAGTTTATTTAGGGCAGAGGGGAGAGCAGAGAAAGGTAGAGGCGGCCATGACCACGTGAAGGGGGGAGGGGAGAGGGAAAGGGTCAGATACGTCCTGCAGGCGCAAGAGAGCAAGAGGGCAAGAGAGTAAGAGAGTAAGAGAGAGAGGAGGGGCCAGACAGCCCCTCTTATAATAGTGGGCAGGGCTACCTGGCAGTTCCCAGGTAGCCTTGGGAAGGGGTATACCTAGCTGTTGCTAGGTTACTGTGGAGGTGGAGTTTAACAGAATGCTAACACTTATAACATTCCTGCCACTATTGCACCCGTTGTCATGTCTTGAGGGCTGGTCATTATTATAAGCTCATAGGGTTTGTAGTTGTGTGAGAGTGGTGACTTTACTCCTCCAGTAGAGTGTGTAGCACCTTCTAGCAGTACGAATGCTAACCAGTAGAGGTGAAGCTTCCAGTTGGGTACCAACTAGATTTCTCTGTATTCTATGATATTAGTATATGCTGTCTTCAGCAATAGGGCCTCACTGTCATGTTGTAGTGGGTAATCAAGAAGATTAACAATGGTTGAAAATGTTTTAAGGTGGAGCGAGTCTATTGAACCAAGGTCTCAAAACGTTGCAACTCATTCCTGGTACTGGGAGTTTTCTTTAGTAGCATATGATGTCTAGTTGGATGTTGAGCCCACTTATATAATAAGTCTATTTAATCTTCTTTTATACACACACACACACAACACACACACACACACACACACGAAGCTTCTACAGTATCACATTTTGATATGGCTATCTACTGCTATGTTAAATTGTAACTGACAGTTTTATTCTAAATTGGATACAACAATGACTGAATTCATCAAGACATAGGAATGAATTTCTTTCTACATTTTCTGAGCATCTACAGTGAATATTATCATTACATTGCAAAAACATACCTTACATTGCAAGAACACTAAATATGACTATCACAGCCCTCCCCAGATGTTATTCAAAATGTCACATTTTGTTAACTCCCTATTGCCATATATAGATACACTTTATTCATCTGTTTACTAAGCACTTGAAACATTGTTTCACACACAGCCTCTCAGAAGCCACCATATCATACAATCAAAAACAAACATAAAATGGTAGCATTTCCTCCAGGCATAACCACCAGCTGTTTGTTATTGATTCCACTTGGAACACAGGTACAAGCAAAGCATATTGTTTTGGTAACAGGTATGTACTCTGGAACTAGGCTGCAGAAGCTCAGATTCATGCACACCTACTATATGACCTCAGGCAAATGATGTCAACCAGTTGAGCTCAGGCGGTTCCCCTACAAATAAAGTCATCATTCCACCCACTTTAGGAACTGTGAATAAAACAAACCAGTGCTCATAAAAGCCTTAAAGTAGTACCAGGGTACCATCTCATTTACATATGCAAGATTTTTGCTCTCACACAATCCCTGATTTGTCCAAGAAATCATATATTTGTGAGTACAATTTATCATTCAGGGAGGCTTTGCCTAATTAAATTGCTCCAATCTGAGGTGGTCTGGCATTTTACCTGTCATACTTCCTTGGAAGTCTAGAATTGTTTACTTATAATTTTGAGGTCTTCTACTTACAAAAAAACGTCATAAGCCCCCTAAATAGCAGTTTGAAATTTTTATTGCTTGTTGTTATTGCTGCTACTTTCTTTTTATTTATCTATTAATTTTCTTTGCTTAGGCTTATATAATTGTTTTTATTATTTTCATCTGATGAAATGACTTTAGTTAGGAATGTGTTTAGATGACTCTTCAGTCTGGTATTAGCTTTCTCTTCACATTTTCCTTAAAATAGTAAATACTATTTATCTAGAACCCGTATTGAGATATAATTTTATTTTTATTTACCTATTTTTATTAAAAATTTAAATAGCATTTTCTGAAACATTTTTTTAAAATTATGTTTTCGTATGTGAGTATTTTACCTGTATGTATGTCTGTAACAATATGTGTGTGCTTGGTGCTCTCAGAGACCAGAAGAGGATGTTTTCTTGATCTGGACCTGGAGATAATATGGGTGATTATGAGCCAGCATGTATGTGCTAGGAACCAAACTGGGGTCCTCTGGAAGTGCAGCCAGTGCTTTTAAATACTGAGCCATCAGTCTGGTACCTGGGACAAAATTTTAAAGATATACTTGATAGCTCACTGGAAATCTCAGAATGACATGATTTCCTTGTTTAGGAATACCTTTCAGGTTGTACTTTAAATGAACACATGAGCAACTTTAACTGGTCATTTTATGTTCTTGGTGGGCCTGGGACTAGCCACCAACTTGAAGTTTAAAGATAGTGAGGGAAAGGGAAAAGAAGAAGGGGAGGGGAAAAACAGGGAAAGCTGAAGGCAGGAAAGAAAGTGAAAAGGGGGAAGAGAAGGAAAGAGAAGTAAAGTAAAAATCGAAAGGGAAAGAGCAGAAAAGAGAAGAACATTATGTGCTTGGGGTTGGAGCAGCGTTACCTACATGATCCAGCTCTGTCGTAAAGTACGTGAACGTTGGTTGTGGAGCCTGACTCCCAGCGCCAGATAGACCCTCAGGCCCGGCCCTGCGACTAGTATTATTGGTATAGTACAAAGTAGGGTGGTTTTCCAGCATCCTCCTCCTGAATGTGAACTTTTACATTTTGACTTGAAGCCTTGAGTTTCCCTTTGTGTGCGTCTTAGTTCCATTCAAGGGTTCTGACTTGATGTTTATCCACTGTGAGCTCTACTGTAATTGTGTTCTGTCCCGATGTTAAAACCTTTGACAATTTCACCGTTTTAATGCTTGAAAACTCCCAGGATATGTGAAGGAAATGCCTAAAGAATTCAGAGTACTCATTGATCTCTAATTTTCCTCTTATCACTGAGGCCTCACAACTTATCACAAAGGTACCCAAGTATCACTAGGTAAGAAACACCAGTCACTATTGATAGTGGCTTAGAAAGAGGCTATTCACACACACACACACACACACACACACACACACACACACACACAAAGACAGAAATAAGGCCTAAGAAGGAATTATTGTGAGGGGATTTTTATTCTAGTATTGCTTCCCAACTGATGGGCTTTTCATGACACCTTCCTTCTCCTCTGCCTTGGCTCCCTGGGATACATTTTCTCAGAACATAGAAAGAAATGACCAGTAGCCAATGGTTTGGCTCCTGGAGAAATGGCAGGTTATGGGACAATGTATCTTCTGTTTGTTTCTTGATTTGCTACAGACTTTTCCAGCTAAAGAGCTAAAAGAATTTAACGTGGAACACATTTGGATAAAGTCGCCTACCCTGGTCATCTGCATTTGCAGAATCTGCTGATTTGAAAATGTGCATAGCTAATTTATACTTTCCATACCTCCTTTGCATATGCAACATCATAAAGAAGATAGCAAGTCCCAGCAGGTGAGAAAGCTGAGGACCACTGTGTGGCCACTTTCTCTAAATGGAAAGATACCCACTCACTCCTGTAGCTGAATAGATGAGGACAGATTTCATACTCATAATTGGTTATTTTACCTATAATATTGTATTTTATGGACGTGGTACTGGGCCTTTGAAATCCTTGCACAGATAATAGTTGCATACAAAGTGCCTTGGAGTTGGGTTATAATCATTTCCCAGAGGCTTTCCTCTGTCAAGGTGATCACCAGACACATAAGAGTTGGCTGGAAGACCTGAGAAGTTATCAAATCGTTTCTGATTCTCTAGTCTCAAAATATAACTAATTACTATTGCTATATTTACTATGCATGGATCGTAGGGATCAGTGAGATGTCACTGTGTCTTGAAGCACCTCAAAATATAAAATACAAAAAAACTACTGTCTGTCTTCTAAGCCCTCAATCAATGACACTTTCGATTTGGGCTGCTTGTGAGGCCTCCATGCTCTATACGGAGGTTCTTCAGGATACAGTGTCTTCTGAGAGGTCTATAAAAGCCTGCTGCATTGCTTGGGTCTGTTAGGTTCTGTGAGAGATTCTCTGTAAAAGGTTAAACATGGACTTCGCACTTAGGATTAGACATGCTATCAGGTAGAAACTTTAGAAGGGTAAATGTAGTAGTTAGTAGGGCTATGTTATATACCAAGTGTCTCCACAGTCTTCAAATATGGCTTTAATTCTGTTCCATTGTATTCATGCCTGTCTTAGTCAGGGTTTCTATTCCTGCACAAACATCATGACCAAGAAGCATGTTGGGGGAGGAAAGGGTTTATTCAGCTTACACTTCCACACTGCTGTTCATCACCAAAGCAAGTCAGGACAGGAACTCAAGCAGGTCAGGAAGCAGGAGCTGATGTAGAGGCCATGGAGGGATGTTACTTACTGGCTTGCTTCCCCTGGTTTTCTCAGCTTACTTTCTTATAGAACCCAAGACTACCAGCCCAGGGATGGCACCACCCACAGTGGGCCCTCCTCCCTTGATCACGAATTGAGAAAATGCCTTACAGCTGGATCTCAGGGAGGCATTTTCTCAACTGAAGCTCCTTTCTCTGTGATAACTCCAGCTTGTGTCAAGGTGACACAAAACCAGCCAGTACAATACCCTAATGCAGTTCTCACTCCTTGAATGTAGGCAGGGGCTACAATTTGCTTCTCACCAACAGAATATTGAAAAGGGATGGATTAGTTTGTCACTTCTGTTAGTTTGTTAAATTAAGTGGCACAATACATGATCTTATTGGTTACTTCAGTCTGTTGACAATCTTTACTGATGTGCTAGATGAAGTAAGTTGCTGTTTGAGGAAGTCATATGGCAAGGAATTAAGGGCAGAAATTGGTAAGTCGTTCCCAGAAAGGATGCCTCCTGGGAGCCAACAAGGAACTGAATTCTGACAACTACTATGTGAGCCTAAAAGGAAATCCTTCAATAGTCAAATTACAGATAAAAGCACAATCTTATCTCTACCTGATCATTCCATCACAGAGGGCCTGACTAACAGTAGCTAACATGAGCATCAGAAATTAAGACACAAAGTATGTGTCTTTGAAGCAACTGAGTTCATGAAATAATGCAGTAATAGATCATGGATATACTGGGTACTATAGCAATAGTGATCATCTATTTACTAAGGCATATGTTTCAGAGATATCAGAAAGAACGTTTCATACATTAAGTCAATTATTTATGCCCAAGTTAATGATGTAAGATAAATGTACACTTAAGTGAAAGTGCATAACATGCCACACATATTGGTTGTAATATTCTAGTTCACTTATTGTTTTTCAAGAGGTGATGCATTTGATAGTCAAGTGAGCCAGGAAGAGTGCTTATTAATGAATTCAAAAGAAACAAATTCCAAATAATGGTATAACTTACTTTGTTGTGATTCAATCAATGGCATTAGTTGGCCATTGCTTAATTTAGCTTTGCCCATTAAAGTCTTGTCCTTATTAACAGTGGAATTAGTGGTTAGACATAAATACATGATTGAAATGAAAGTTTTTGGATATGGGATGTGATGCAGACTCATGTGGTGTTTTGCTAAGTCAAGGCCTGTGGGAGGACACATGATGTTTGGAGAGAGTATAAGTAGGACTCAATGGACAATGATGACGTGCCTGCCTAGCTAGCTTTGAGATGTTTCATTGGTCTGGAATCTTTGCTGAGCTTCTCTTCATTGATAGAGGCTTGGAAGGAAACTTCTCCTGGCATCACTGCTGATTCTGGTCAGCCCTGCTGACTCATGCCGATTCACTGAAGACCTGTTTCTGTTGGATTGTTCCACTGTTGATTTCTGTTTGGTATCCTGACACTACTGAACTTGATTGCTGATATCCCACAAATAGAGATTGGAATCACCTCAAAAAACTACTTCTAAGCAGATCCACATCCCCCTGTATTTATTGAACACCTATTATATGCCTGGAACTTAAGAAATTAAAATTTTAATTTTATCTGAATATGTCCCTCTTCACTGGAGAGACTGATCAAAGTTTTCACAGATGGACTTTTAATTACCTTCCTAACTTTCCTTGGTTCTTTCAAAGTTAGGATTATGGAGGGTTTTTGTTTTTGTTTTTTTATCTAGGACAGCATGTTATCTAGCAATAAAAGGAATGGACCGATGATGCTACATGAAAACACCTGGACACATGTCCACATCATCATCATAATGAATGAAGAAACCAGATGAAAAGCCACATATTTACATTGGTCCCTTTATATACTATTATGCAGCTTTATAATGCATTTATAATAGCAGCTCTCTGAGAGTGGAGGTGAAAAGGCAGCTGGGCTTGAGCTAGTTTCATAAAAGGTTGGAAACTGATGGAAACATGTGTGGTAGTTTCACAGATATTTACACATATTAACATTTCTGAAATTGTATACTGTATATTTGCTGTCTCTTATATGTCAATAATGGTTCGACAAATTTATAAAGAATGCTTCCATATCACTTATTGGATATACGAGAAAGTTTATGAAGTTAATGGATGGATAATCTCTATTTTATCTAATCTGTTATAATTTTTATAGTGAAATTTTATCAGACAGCAAGATGGGGAAAGAAAACGTGTATCTTTCTCTCTACAACCACAGAGAAGGGTTAATGGCTTGCTATGAACATATTGTGTGAAGCTATCACAAAGACATGTTGTCTTGGAGAAATAAAGGCATCTCATGGGCACTTAAAATATTTCTCATGATTTTAGAAAATAAAGTGTCCCACCATCAGAATTTGTCTGGTGACTGCATGAAGAAATGCATGCATGGTGATTTTATAGATTGTTTATAAGTTAACCATATCTAAATCTTCCCCATTCTTCCATGAATCATTCTGGGGTCTCATGGGAAATAACCTTATTTATATCCTCTTGTCTTCTTCTCAGGAATATCATTCTCTGAAAATAATTTTCACCTGTAATTTGGATATCGTGGCTATGTACCAATCAAGTTAGACTGATATCATAAGCCAGGCAAAGAAAGAGTGGCCATTAACAACAGAGATACTCATCAATATGTGTTAAATTCAAAATCACATTTTCTTCATTTCTTTCATGATTTTTTTCTTTCTTTCCTTCTTTTGTTATGAGAAAAATACCTCAGGATTTCTTTTCACTTCAGGTTACTGTAATATTCTAGCTGCTGTTCTTTGCTGTCACCAATAACTTCATTGATTTTTTTTTTTTGTTTGTTTTTTTTGTTTAGAGATTCCACAGGCAAGCTGGCCTGGAATTTATCATCTTCTTGCCTCAGCTGCCCAAGTGCTCATACGTAAATGGGCCCTAAATTCAAGATGCTTAGACTTTTCACCTTTCCTTGCTCTGTAATTGATAAAGTGATACCTAGTTCAGCTTTTCATGTTGAACCTCTTCTGTCTGGGTCTGATGGCCAAAGGCCCAGCAGTGGTCCAGAGTGCTATCCTGCTAGCAGAACAGCTATCATCTTCATTAGAGCAGTCATAGTTACGTCTCAGAGAAATTCAAGCTTGAGCCTGCTGACCGCTTGGTATTGGCTAACCGATTAGTTTACTCCTTCACAAGGGAAGACCACTTCTCTGGCTTTCAACATCTTTACTTGGCTGCGATAGCTCTTTGTCTCTGGGTGGGGCCTCCTGAGATTTCCCTTTTTCAGGTTAACAAAAACCTTGTCTTGGTGTTGTACTTGTTCAGGTCGTGATTAGGCAGCTGTACTGTTGAAGTTTCATAGGCGAAGCTTACTCGTTATTTCTAGGAAACAATCTCACAGCAGACTCCTCAGTCTTCTGGCTTTTACAGTCTTTCTGCCTCCTCTTTCACAATGGTCCCCAAGCCTTAAGTGGAGGAGTTGTGTTGTGGGTGTATCCACTGGGACTGGGCACTCCAGCTTTAAGTGGAGGAGTTGTATTGTGGTTATATCCATTGGGACTGGGCACTCCGGGTTCAGTTATTCTCTGTATTTTGACCTGTTGTCATTTTCTGTTTTACTCCCTGACTATTGCAAAAGCTTCTTTTCATGTCCCAACAATCGCAACCTTCTTGAAACTTTTTATAGAAATATTTTTAAAGTTATCTACCTGTTGGTATGAGCTCTTAAGAACTTTTCCTAAAAATATTTTGTATCAGTTATATCTGTGCTTCTATTTCTTATTTTTGTGTATTTTCTTTCTTTATTTTCAATTATTAAATTCAAATTTGATTATCTATTGAGGGTCTAGGAAAACAAATTCTACATTTTTCTATTTCCTATATAACCATAAAATTTATGTACTAATATTCTTTTCTTCTGACTAGGCATTTGTTTAACATTTTTGTTTATCTTATTATTGCCAGGATATACTCAGGTTTATTGGTGTCTTTTCACAGACATTTAATAAAATTGTTGCCCAATAGAAGTTGATGGTATAATAGCATTGCTAAAGACAATTCACACTTTGGTTACAGGGTGTTGAGAAATCAAGCTGATACTGATCTAGAATCTTATTATTGGTGGCTGTTTTTCATAGTTCTAGAAGATGCTCTAGAAGAGTTCCTGGGGGAGAAACATCAATAGTCTTACCTGGCTGTGAACTCTGTTAGGTAATAATATCCCACCTGGCAACACGTACCTATAGGCAACAGTGTTATGTGAATGTTACAGAGATAACCAACTGCTTTTAAATTGAATTTAAGGCCTGTATTGAATATTACAGAAAACATGTTATTGTAAATCTTGCCAAGAATCTGTAGCTGGGGTGCTCGCAGGCTCAACCAGTGAACCTACTACTGTTATTTTGCCAAATGAACATAGTATCAAATTACCTTCTAGATACACATCTCTATAACCATAGATTAGCACAGTTCCCAGTCCTCATCAGAGAAGCTTCTTTGCCCTGTGGACAAACGTTAACATAGAGACTCACAACTGGTCAAAATGCAGAGCATAAGTCCCACAGATGGGACATTTATATCACATTTCCTCCCTTCATGGTTTAGGGAGCATCATGGAAGATGGGATGGAGAGTTATAAGAGTCAGAGGTTGAGGAGAACTTGGCTGAACCAGCAGGGCTAAGCAGGACAGGACAGGGCAGGACCAGTGTACCCATGTATTCTTAGCAACTGTGGTTATCTGAAAGGAAGCTGCACAAAATCAAGTTAGTTAACATCCCAGGATTGATGGAGCAGGCACACATGCACGATTGGCAGACGATGACTGCTAGAGGACAGCCAGCCAGCTCGGTTTAGGATGTGGGTCCTGGTAGGAACCAGTGTCCCAGCGAATGGTTCCAAACCTGTATGCACATAGTCAGCACTAATTGAATCAATGGGTTTTGTTGTTGTTGTTTAAGGGGGAGGGATCCAAATTTAGGAGGAGTGGTGGAGAAGAGACTCTGGAAGAATTTGTAAGACGTCAGTGTGGAGGTGTGAATATGAATGAAATACATTGACCACATGTATGAAATTCTCGAAGAATAAATTTTAAAACATTATGCCTCCCTGCCTTTCTCCTCAATGGGTAACCTCATCCCAAGCCAACAACCTGAATCAAAAACTATTTTGAGACATGGTTTCCTTATAGAGTTGCCTTGGCTGGCTTTGAACTCATTATCCTTTTGTGCCAACTCTTCAGTGCTAGGACTTCAGGGCTGCCACACATGGCTTTACAAGCTGAACAAAACTTCAATGCTTTTTCACCATTTCTTAGATTTCAGTTCTGCCAGTTCCTTTGGAAAAATACGCTTAGGTTATTGTTGGGCAATCCTATGTTGTGATTTTGTTTTATCTCACACTTCACTGAGGGCATTTGGTCTAGTTTGTGTCTAATTGACAGGCATTTCTCAGTGCTAACCTTAGGAAAGTTCTGGGGAACCTGAGATGACTTGGTACCCTAACTCTTACTACCAGCTCAGGTTTCAGAACAACATGTCTGCATTTCTCTCCTAAGGTTTCTCTTGTAGTGTCAGTTTTAATTAGTTTAGTTTTCAAAGTCAGCATGTCACTCCAGTTTTCCTAACCTCAATGTTCTATTTTTTTTTTTTTTTTTACTATGTTACTCTTCAGCTTCCTTCTGTCCATTCATGCTTCGAGTAACACTTATTTTCTGCCTTCTAGTTACAATGTCTGCAGTTTTGTAAAAATCCTGTCTTATTGTCATAATAATAATCAGAGATGATATCTCTTGGAATTCTAACCAATGCCCCAATGCTGTTGTAAAAAACCAGAAGTGGCAAATTGTGCAGATTTTTGGGAGAGTCACCACAAATCTTATGATGCAGTCCTTTCCATCAGGTCTCTCTGACACCTTGCATTCATTATGGACAGGTATAATAAATTGTTTCCTTCCCAAAGACAAGAGCTGTGGGTTTTCTTTGATTGCACCTGTGTTTGCTCATGTGTTCTTGGTATTAATAGTAGAGAGTAGGCTTGGATGTGTGTCTCCTGTCCATGAGAAGAATGTTGCTTTCTTCCTGCAACCTCTGGGCTTTGGTGCTTTGCTCTGTTTCTTTCAGGACTCCAGAAGACATGTGACTACTCCACTCCATGTCTGTCTTTTTTTTTTTACCCAGCATATTAACTTTATTTTATTTTTAATTTATTTATTTTATTTATTTACATTTCAGATGCCATCCCCTTTCTTCATTTCCCCTCCCTAGAAAACCCTATCCCATCCCCCCTCCACCTTTTTACTTTTATACCATTTTAATTACATGCAAGTATTAAGGTCAATTTTAGGTTGAGGAACTAGCAGCACAATGCTCTTAACCACTGAGCCTCTCTCCAGCCCCACCCCATGTCTTTCTTTGAGGCCTTCCAGGGCCTCTAAAGCCTGAACTTCTTGCAAATTTCCTTTCCATCTTTCTCTTAAGTAACAGATCATTTGTGGCATATGGGCTCACTCCTCTTTCTTTCATCTTACCAACTCCACCAATGCCGTCCTTAGTAGCAATTCCATCCACGAATGTTTTCATATTTTGCCATCATCGGAATTTTTAAGAGTTGCCTCTTTTATAACTGCCAATTTAATCATTTTAATGAGAAGAAATCATGCTTATAAATTGGGACAATAAGAGTTTTATGTAGATCCAAATAATATGACCCTTTTATGGCAGATAGTGGAAGTACTATCCATAAATAATAAAATTGGTTTATTGGGTCATATTATTGGCAAGGTCAAACGTAGTGTGGCCGTTGGGTGAAGTTTAACTGTGGCTACATTTCTTCATTTTTCTCTTAGCCTTCTCTCCCCCCATGTTGATGCCTTTCTCAAACATATTGCTTCCATAATTTGGTAGATTTCGGTGTTAAACTCAGAATGTAACGTTTTACAGGAATAAAAGTTTATGGCAAACCCTTGAAAACAATCCTAGTTTGTGCTCTGCATTTACCCCTCCTGAATTAGTCTTCGCCAAGGGGATATAATCCTCAGTTTTACCACTGGAACTGAATCTGGAGAGAGTGCTTCCCAATCATCCAGGATGCTGCTTAACTAACAGCCGAGCAAGGGGAAGGTGTTCAGGCGATTGGTACTGCATGTGTGGCTTAAACCGAAAGTGCTGACATCACACTGAGTAAAAGCTATAGGAAGACTCTAATCCAGTGAAATTCACTCTAGCACGGTTACTAGTGCTTCAGGAATCTCACATCCATTCTCTCATCTCCGTTCAAAGCTACAAAGTCAAGAACCTTGGCAAGGACACAGCCCCTGCTGGGACAAATACCTAGGAGGCAGTTTGCTCAGGAAAGCTTTCTTTACATCCTAGACGGTGAGGATAGTGCATCCGTCTTTGGTGTAGAATCTCCTTCCTTCATGAGTGGCCATTCAGTTTTTCCTTCTCTGATAGTCTTCCATTTTAAAAGTCTGATCTCACCAGATCAAGTAACAGTATAGATCATATTGTCCTTATTTTCTGTATTTTTAATTTTTCATTTAGATTATTTACTGTGTCTTTACTTTTCATCATTAAATCTAGAAAGCATGATTCCCACAGGAGATTTTAGCTTGGAAGCTTTTGATGAGTTAGGGTGAGACACCCTTATCTTTCTTCCTAAATAGAAAAGACATATTGTCAAGGACGTTGAGTCAGATTCAGACACTCCTGTGTGATATAGAGTATGTTAAATAAAACAGAAGACGTTAGAAAATTCTAGTTGAATGGTAACATTCAGTCCAGCATGATCATTACCTCTGTAGGAATCTCCTATCTGCTCTCTCATCTCTACTCAAATTACACACCCAGCCTTATCTCTTTCCTCTAATTACACCCCTCTTGACCTGTAAATGATGGGACTACCTGGTTGACCTTCAGAGAACTGGTTTTAAGATTTCTTCCTGTTAGCAAATCTAAGGCATTGAACCGTTCTTTTTTTTTTTTTTTTTTTTTTTTCCGTCTTTTTTTTTTTTTTTTTTTTTAAGCTCCTGGACAGCAGGGTCAAGGTCTATACCCTCTGAGTTAAAATGTACATAGACTAATATTAAACCAATCTCACCTGGCTTGTAAAAAATGGTTTATGGTTATATGTTTATTTGTTATTTATGTGGTATAATTATATAGTGTGCTTTCACATGAAGTAGAAGCCCATAATATAAGATATATACCTTAACTGCATAAACTATATATAACACATATATTGTACACACACTTATATGAATATATACGTATACATCATGCATGTGTAACATTATACATATAATATATATTTACTATTATTAGCTAAAAAAAAAGCAAAAATTATGTCCAAACAAATATTTTCTTCGTGCTCAGTAAAAGATAGCTGACTAAACCTCATTGCTGAGATTCATCTTTCACTTCAAATTGGAAAGAGATGTATTTTTAAATGTTTCACAGAGTTCTTTACAATAATCCATAGCATGTTTTGAGATTGATCTACTCTTTCTTTCTGTTCCCATAGCAACAGGCTATTGATTTTCTTTCATTATAGCTTTTCTTCACTGCCCAACAGAACTCTTCAAAGTTCCCTGAAGTGGCTTCTAGAAAAACAGGCAGTCACAGGAAGTATGCTGCCTGCCTCCCACCCCCAACGCTTGTCCCCCTCACCTTGCCCCAGGCAAGAAACGGAGCAAACAGAATGGAATGAGACCACCTAGAGGAGTGAAGTAGAACTAGGTCTCAGCTTTTCCTATTTGTCTGAATATCAAGATAAGAAACTCCCACTGTTGTAAGAAGTGCAGATGCCAGCAATTAAATCTGAGATGTGAATTTTCTTAAATTCCAAAGTACTAGAAAACTGTGTGTTAATCTAAACCAGAGGGAACCACTTAAATAGAAACTGGATAGTTCTCAACTCTGGTTCTATGGGAAATTATTGATGATACATTTAAGCTACATAATCCTAGCAATGTAGGTTCTTATTCAATTTGTTTTATTAAAACTTGCATTAAGGGCCAAGCTGGGTTGGTATCTAAGTATGTAGGAAGGAATGCTTATGGGAAGTAGATGCCCTCAACCAGGCAAGTGATGGCAAACCACTGCTTCTTACAAAAGTGTGCTTCCATGATAAACTAAAGTAAATAATGAACTGAACTTAATTCACTGTGCCCTGCCATGGCATTAATCAGGTATATGTAAGGCATAATCCAGGTATGGAATGGTGATTATATTCACTCTATTCTCAAACAACAAGATGAATTCACAAGTTTGGTCAGCAACTTGAAAATGTGGATTTGCAACAAGGAGTATGCAGGCATATCTTTATTTATTTATTTTTTTAAGACTTAAAGTGTATGATAGGAACAACAGGGATGCTAATAGGTTTAACAGTTTGAATCCTGTCTTAAATGATTATGTAAGTATTTGCTGGTTGAATCATATGGGTGAGAGATGAATCTGCACCTTTGAGAGACTCAGGACATCACTCTATGAGGAGTAGCTTTCAAAGACTGGAAAGGTTGTCTGCTCAATGAATTGATTTCTATAGGGATAAAATCATACAGTTCTGAAATGAGAGAATAAATCTGTTATCTGTCAGACCACACTAAAAAGCACATTTATCCAGTATTTTCTCCTTGTAAGCACTGTTTATATGGATTAGTCCCCATAGCCCTATGGCTAAGGAGTGCTAGACACAATACTTGCTTGATTCAAGAAACCAGTTATAGATTATCAGAAATCTCAGAGCTGTATCTGAGTAGAGTTGGGTTCAGACCGAGAATGTTCAGCCTCAGCTTCTTACCTGTTATTAGCGAGCTATGGAGCATATTAAAAACAAAACACACAACCTGTCTTAAGTCAAAGAATGGGATATCTATTAACTTCCTTAAAGGCAGAAAGTCCAGTAGGTGTTTATTTGAAACTAAATAGATGGAAAGCCAGTGGGACAGAAATGCCCCTGTCTTAATATCTGCTCTCTCGAGCTTTGTATTGTGTCTTGCTTTCTTCAGCTGGTTTTGCCTACTCTCAAAGCCCTACACTGTCCAGCATTGGCTTATAATGCTATAGGTTTTGTAATTAAAATCTTCCAGAGATATAGCTCAAGTTGACTCACCATTCATTAGTTGACAGATGAAGAAAGCTAATCCTGACCCATAAATGGGAGATGCTACCAGACATCTAGACTAGGCAAGAACAGTCATGGACCAGCCAGTAGGAAAGGGAGGCCCTGTAGACACTGTGAAATCTCTTCATGGGCTTAAATGTAGCATCTTCAGACTTGAGTAAGCTCATGGCAGACCTTGATTCTCACTAGCTTTGTTAGCTTCTTTTTTAAAATCAGCTCAGGGGCAGAGCCAAGGCAGGAGCTGCCTGAGCCTTAGCTCACTTCCCAGTATGATGGGGGCTTGTTAAAAGTTATGCCACCTGGAGTTGCAGTCACTTTTAGTTAGTTGTTCTTGGCAAGGAAAAAGTAAGTTCCCAGTTTTTGGATCTTTCTATTGGGGTGAGGAAAGTGGGCTAGAAGGATGAGTAGAAACTGGAAAGAACTTCCCACCTCTTAATCAAAGAAGATATTTTCTGCTGGAATAAAACCTAGGATTCTAACGTTTCCATGAGGTGCAGTGAGATCTTTCTTTCTCTGTCCCCTGACCTCCTTGAGAGAACGATACTAACCTTCCTGCCTAAACAATACCCATGAGGCATTGAGCTGTTGAGCTGTGCTCTCTGGACACCTACCCTATGACCCTTTCCACTCAGCAAAAGTTTTCTGCCATTAGCACAACCGTCACTGAGAAAGTCAGCATCTAAGGCTTCATGGTAAGATAATCTCTGTGCAGGTTATATTCTCCAGGGTACGGCATGATAGTGTAATGCTTCAGAAAGTTGTCTTCCATATTTTCATGATATCAGAACGCTTCCTTAACCTCTTGAAATGCCAGCATAGCTTCTTTGTCACTGTTAGCTGAGTTTCCTAAGTTCTCTTCAAATTTCATAGCTTGGCCTCTAAAGCAGAGAGTGTGACATGGTCTGCAATCAACTTTTTCCGCAGATGAGTTGTAGGCAGTGTCAGCTCCCTGCTGTAGTCCTCTCAGCTCAACTGAGCTCACAAGCCAGCAGAAGCTCTACATTCTTCAAAGAAAAGTCAACTTTTGACATAGCAAGGTCAGAACCAGTAGGAAAGGAAGCATGCAATTGGTCCTGCCAAATCCAATGCACATCAACGTAAGGAGACAGCCTTTTTGGTTGCTGTATTTTCTCTAGAGTGGACTTATGTTGTCAATGGCTGAAATCCATGAACCACAAAGATAAAATAATGCTAACCAGAGTGCGAAGTAAAGAAAACAAAGATGGCTCCACAATTAGTAGCACTAGTGCTAAGTAACAGCAGATGTGTCCGTGGGGAGGGAAGCATTCCTTGCAATCCATCAGAAACCAAAGTATTCTGACACCACAAGCCACTGTGGTTACCGAGGGCTGAAAGGGTGATGGCTGAGCCCATTGGGTTAGAAAGGTGGGGATGCTGTTGAAGGTGTGTCGATCTGCTTGTGTCATCCTTATCCGGCTGCACACTTGTGCTGAGTTAACAGAGAGATGCACGCTGTGAAACCGGGTTCTGTAAAGACACGCACTGGCCATGAGTCATTAGTAAGCATGCAGAGCTAATTGGCAGAATACTCATAAAAGATTTTGAAGGGGGGTTAATTACAATTCATTACACCGTAAACTGTCCCCAGGCTATTGTTAAAAATGCAGGAGTTTCAGGGCCCATTATTTTATGATTCATTTTGCCATGTTGTGAAAAACAGACTCTAAATCAAACTACATTTATTATAGGTCAGACCACAAAATCTTTATTGGTTTTTCCAGCATTCCACCCTTGTTATATGAATTCATATGGACTGCACATTTCTGTCAATTGGCAAGAAAGCATGAAATAAAATTTATGATATTTTCTTACCTTATCCTCAGTGCTGCCTTAAAAATCACAAGATCTAATTGCTTCCCCTACTTCCTCAAGTTCATGAGAAAAAATAACTATTTTCAAATCAGTCTCGAAGTTCTGATGACTGAAAGCAACTACAGGGAAATGAAGTCTGTCTTCTGAAGGAAGCCCTTGAAAGAATGTTGTAAGAAGCACCCAGGTGAAATGTTAACTCCTCCCCCGCGCACATGGACTTCCTTTATATTATTTCCTTGTATAGTTCGGAGGTCATTGGCTTCCAAATATTAGTAATTTCGTCATTCCTACCTTTGAGGATATCATTTTAAGAAGCAATTGAGAAAAATGAAGACAAACAACTCATCTTTTATTTCTTAAGAGAGAGAGAGAGAGACCAACCCGTCCCCTGAAAACCCAACCCTGACATAGTTGTTTGCCTTGTGTTATCATGGACAAACTTGGTCAGAATCATTTAAAGATTCCTAAGTAGTCATTCCACGCCCCGAATGTCATTGTTTGTTGGCTGATGCATTCAATCATGTCGATTGTCACTGTCACCCAAACTACCTTGACACAGCCAGCTGGCTGTACCCATTACTGAGGATGAACAAAGAGCAAAATCCTAGGTACACTTCCAGTCTCCAGAGTTCAGCAGTTCATTTGAACCTTATCTGAACTGTCAAAAGATTTGACGCTGCAGAATCCCATGTTTGGGGAAAGGGTGGGAATGTGTGGTTCAAGGAAGGCTTCAGGGTGGAGTTGAGGGGGTGGGGGGTTGTTGGAAATTGTGCAAGAGCTAGTTTCCTTGTGAGAGAGCCTGTACTTCCTGATTCTGGCTGAGCCAAGAAATACCACAAAAGCCATTCTGGAAATGTCCACGATCTCAGGAAGACCTTTCTATGAGCATGCTGCCAGTTGTGCATACCTGGGTTTCATCCAGGGCTAGATAGAGACAGATGACCTGAGCAAAGGGAGTTTTACAGAAAGTACATGGATACCCAAAGATTGTTAGTAGAAGTTTATCTCTAATAGTGTGAACTTTGGTTTGACCATGGTCAGCGCATCTTAGACACTTTAGTTTCAAACAGAAAGAGCAAGATGGAAGGTCAAATTAGAAATCAGTAATGCAGGGCTAGATGTGACAGTCCTGAAATACACTTGCTGCTCTTTCAGAGAAACTGGGTGAACCACACATCAGGTGGTTCACAACCACCTGCACCTACAGTCCCAGGGAATCTAACACCCTCTTCTGGTCTTTGTGGGTTCCTGTACACAGGTAGTACATGTACATATTCCCAGACACATACACATATCCATATAATCAAATAAAGTTTCAAGAAAAAGAAGTAATTCGTGTACTTAATTTAATAGGGGACTTTGGAATAGTCAAATAATTCATGATCGAGTCTATACATGAGGACCTGAATGAGGACTGCAGAGCTGCCTGGGCAACAGGATAGAAAGGAGAAACCATGAGTCAATTTAAGTGAGAGGTGAAAGTGTTAGGGGAACAGGGGTTTGGAACCAATTCTAGCTGCATACAGAACATCAAAAAGGAAAAGAAAGAAATGATATCCAGGTTGGTGGACAGAAAACACACACAGAGGACTATTTATTTTGCCTTGAGCAGCAGCTGATCGTCATAAGTTGTGAAGAGCTAAAGCTGGTAGATGCAATTTTAAAAGAAGTCACAACAGTGACTTTAAATTTTGAAGGAAGCCAACGATATAATAGATAATCGCGAAGATAATGTAGGGAAAGACACCAGTGCCATGGGTCTTAACTTCCCTAATGCTGTGAACCTTTAATACAGACACTTCTGCTGTGGTGACTGCCAACCATAACATCACTTCCTTGCTACTTCATAACTGTGATTTTGCTTCTGTTATGAAGGCTAACATAAATATGTGATATGCAGGATGTCTGGTATATGGCCCCTGTTGGGGTAGCAAATCACAAGTTGAGAGCTGGTGCACTAGAACATGGTGTGTGCATAGAATTCCACACTACTTCCTCAGCCAGTCACTGTCACTGTCTTTGTGAGAAACTTGCTAAAGGTGTTTTCTTGAGGCAAACATATAAAGTAAGGAAAGGGGAAGGGGAGAGAGAAGGGGAGGGAAAGAGATTTTCTAATGGCTGAACTGGAAGAAATCAAGAGAGTTCATTTAATGTGTCTCCTTTAACAGATGGAAGTGTACCATGTTTAGGGAGTGACATTCAGAAGTTGCAAGTATGTAGATTCTTGACCCACTGCTGTTGTTTCCCAAATACCTCCTCTGGAGTCCATGTTCTGCTGTATTGAAGACAACAGATGCTGAAACTGGTCTTTGGGCACTTGCTCAGAAACAAACACCCTCACCTTTGGTCAAGAGACCATGGTTGGAATTTGAGTGACATTGCCTGTAGACCAGTGGTTCTCAACCTTCACAACACTGCCACCCTTTAGTACAGTTCCTCATGCTGTGGTGACCCCCCTCAACAGTAACATCATTTTGTTGCTGCTTCCCAGCAATAATCTTACTGCTGTCATGAGTTGTGATAGAAATATCTGATATGCAGGATGTGTAATGTGCAACCTCTGTGAAGCAACCAATCAGAAGGTATCCTGAGAGGGAATCCTGCTGACCAACATCTTGATGGGAAGAGGTGGTGTTGACATGGGGGCTGGCAGATGATACAGCTCATGCTAAATGAGGAAACAAGGTTCCCAAGTGCCCGGGCTGTGGTACTGTTTCTTTTTGTCAACAACAAAGACGACAAAGCTCTCTTCTCTGCCTCCTTTTCTGTCCAAAGCCTCTCTGTGTTAGCAGTATCATTTCCCCTCCATGAGCTCTTATTCATGAAGGCTTTAGCTAGTACCCAAGCTTACTCCCTGCTGGGAATGCCTCAGTTAAATGGGGCAGAGAAAGCTGTGGATTGTGGAGCCAAGCTCAGGGAGCAGCTGGCTCGCAACTTGTCACAGCAGAGAGCCAAGCAGAGCAGAGCTTATGATTGCCCTGGCTGGTAGGGCTGGAGCCAGGCACCTGTCAGATACAGTCTCCAGCTTCCCTGTGCCCCACGCTGCTCTGCAGCGTGCCTGCTCTGAGAATGCCAGTGGACTCCATCGCCTTCTTTCCTCTGTGCAGCCAGCTGCCAGCACACCTCCTCCCACTATGGTCTTCAGCAAATATTTTGATCACCAAGCAAATTCCTCTCTCTCCCTCCCCTCTTTCCTCTCCTTCCCACTCTGCTCCTGCTTTTCTCAGGGAGAAGCAACTATGGCCTAAAAGAGGAAATGAGCATGTCTCCAGTTTCTCCTAGAAACTTAAGAGGCCAGCAATCTTGAATGTGTAAAGGACAGAAGAGATTTGAATATGTGTATTTCCCTGTCATTTGGGTCCCCAAAGAACTTGATGTCTTCATCAGAAACTAATAGCTTAGTGAACACTCTACAGATTCAGTTGTCAATATTTTGGGTCCAGATTGCCATAAGCACCTGAATATTGCCTACTCCTAAAGAAAAGTGAAGTCATGTCGTTTAGAGGAAAACAGAAAAAGAAGATCATCATGTTATAGGAAATAAAACAGATTTAAAAAGGAAAGTAAGCATGTTTCCTCTCATAAGTGGGGTCTGGTGTGGTAGGGTTAATAAAAAAAAAGAAGAAGAAGAGAAGCACTATTAAAGAAGAATGTGGGGACCCAAAGATTCGGGGGGGAGGTAAGAAAGTAATGGGGGTGAATATAATCAAAATTATATATATGTGTGTGTATAAAACACCACAAAGGAAGCCATTATTTGGTGTAATTAATATATGCTAATAAAAAAATAAATAAAAAAGGAGAGAATATTGACAAAGTACTCTAATACCTAGACTGTGAACTTAGATCTCAGTCTGCAAGCTGTATTTCCCTGCCAATCGATCCTTGGGCTCGGGCATGTGTTCGTGTTTGGGAGCCAAAGGTCTTAAGTTCAAGCTAGACTCCATGAACTCAAACAAACCTTCATTAATTTTTTTCTAGATTTTCTTTATTTCATAAAAAACCAGGTTAGATACTTCTAAAGAGACTTGATTTCCATGGAGCTAGCCACAATTCTTAGGAGCATTTGCCTTCACCTGAGACCTGTGAACCAAGCAAACCTGTTTCAAACCAGTTACTCTGTCCTTCCTGAAGGAAACACACAAGAACACAACAACAAAAAAAAAAAAAAAAAAAAAAAAAAAGGAAAAATAAAAAAAGAACAGTGCTGCCCAGGGGCTGGGGCTTGTTTGCTTGCAAAGACCTGCAGTGTGATGACAGCCACATTGCAGCCCAGCACATTCCTTTCTGTACCGCAGAGAGCCTGAGTACATTTGCTGTTCATCTCAACAGCCCATTGTAACCATCTGCCCGTTTAGTAATCATTGTTCCTCTCTGAGTACCAGATCACAGTCCAGCATGTTCTCAGGGAGAATCAAACAAGGTCTGCTGAGCCTGGAATCCATGATTAAGGTGCCTGGCTAAGTAAAGGACTGCGTACTTTCCCGACTGGTCAGCTATGCCCCGGATATCCAAAGCAGAATGCCACATGACTCACCCTGGTTTGGTCGCTGCTCTAATGCTGGCTTTACAGATGGATTTAGGGCTAAAGAGTACAGCTAAATCAGAAGTAGCAGAAAGGGGCTGCGGAGAGAACGGAGAGTGAAGGGAATTTCCATTAGGGCTTTTCAGGAGCTGAAGCCCATTCTACCTTTTGTCGATGACTGTGGTTTGCTGGGATCGAGATCAAAGGCATCACCGTGGGCAGAAGAGTCATGACAAACATGCTGCTGTGTCTGCTGAGGCCTAGCATTAGCTCCTCTCTTAGGCTGCTGTCTAGACTGCAAGTGGGTCTTGATCCGGCTGTGCTCCAGACAGTTAGGGTGCTCCCTCTTGATGAGGAAGGAAGTGACAAAACCGTTTCTTATCCCCAAAAGGAAGCCCATGGATAGTTGGCAATAAGACCCAGCAGAGGATTACTCTGATCATTTATAGGGGAATGAGGAGTTTTAGAATAACCAGAGGCAGGTTCTTGAGAGCAGAGAACTGTTTGGGAGAAAATCTAGTCACCTGGTTAGGCATCTCCCAGTCTCCACTCCTTAGCTCCTTAAAACAGTGTGTACCTGTGGGTCTGAGACACTTAGAGCTACTACTGCTATTCTCTGAGAGCAGCTAGTGAGCTTCTGCTTTATGGGCTGTATGTGTTGTTTAATGACTTGAAGCTTCAGATCAGCCACAACTTGTGGAAGTGAGGGAGTATTCCAGTCTCCAGACTGCCTTGTACGCTGTTCATGAGCACTGCTTAATCTCTTTGAGAACACAAAATAAAAAAAAGGAGAAAGGGGGATGTTCATGACACCCTGTCTTAGTCACTGTTCAATTGCTGTAATAGAACATCATGTGCAAGATGACTTACAAAAGCAAGTGTTGAAGTTGGCGCTTTACATTTTCAGCTGTAGAGTCTATGACAGTGGAGCAGAGGCATCATAACAGGAACAACAGAGGGCTCATATTTTAATCTGAAAGTTAGAAGCAGAGAGAGAGAGAGAGAGAGAGAGAGAAGAGAGAGAGAGAGAGAGAGAGAGAGAGAGAGAGAGAGATTGGGAATGTCATGAGTCTTTTGAAACTCAAAGCCCACCCATCCAGTGACATACCTCCTCCAACAAGACCACACCTCTTAATCTTTCCCAAATAATTCCATCAACTGGGGACCAAGTATTCAATGGAAGCATTCTCATCCAAACCACCAGACATTTTTCAAAAGCTTTGGTTGTAGGCCTTCAACCAGGGAGCTGTTTCAATGCACGCTTAGTGGGGAAGCTAAAAGGCATGTGAGGCATTACAGAGATTTCAGTCTCGTTTCTGGGAATAACTTGCATCATTCAAAGAAAATTTCACCTTTCTTTTCTGGAACTTGTTTTAAATTGAGACTACTAGTTGGGTCAGGCAATAGTATGTTAACCCCCAAGTGTCCATCTTAATATGAACAGCAGACAGTAATTTAAAACCTTGAATGATGACAAGAGTTATGCTGTACAAATGGTCATGATACAGTGCTAAATAAATATCAAATGCGAGACTTGATACTGAGTTTAAAGCTCTGAACAGTGATATGTAAAGGGAACAGAACAATGAACGGCATGTAAACTGTAGTGGAAGACTGGTATTACCAGGCCCACAAAGATTTTCCATATTTCTTCCCAGGACTAGAATGCTAGGCCAGTAGAAATTTTTACTGATTTTGGGGAAACTGAAGCAATATGGCTCAGGTTCCTTTCCTCACACGGTGTTTTGTGTCAGGTAGTAGATGCTCACAGAGCCCAGAAGGTTCTATAACACTGGCTTTCTAGGCATGCCTCCACAGACAATACATGGCAAGAAGCCTCACTTTGCCACTATAACTCACAGCAAAGTTTTAATGTCACATGCAATCTTCAAATTCAAAAGAGTAGGAATATATTTTGGGCACATACAGTTTTCTCATAGGTTTGGTTCATATGGAGGCTGAATAGGCAATGTACTATTTTGAACTGGTCATCTTTGTGCTTAAGACTTGTAGGGGGACAACTTCTAACTGGCCAGCTGCACTGGGACAAATCAGTTAAGGACCTCTTCATCTCTAGAAATGTCCTAGATTCTGTTGTTTAACAATACTCAGCTTTTGCCCATGGAAATCCTAAGATTTGCTTAAATAATTCTTGTTCACGAAGGACAATTACTACTATTAACTATCAAAGGCTAAAGGCAACCACTATCTTGGCATCTCTATTTAAAAGAGAATCAGAAACCCAACTCATAATGCTAAGAGCGGGAGGCTGTTCTCCAGTGTCTTCCATGGCTCAAGTCAATGATTTCAGAATTCCTACTTTGGGCACATGTTTACACTTTCTTTGACAGATTTAAACTAAATAATAAGAATCTAGGCCCTCAATTATGTGGTAAGTATGTGTTTGAATATCCTGTCAGAAGCAGGAAGAAAGGATCTCTCATGAAGGGTCACCAGTGGGAGCTTCACCCAGACTGACTTTCCTGGGTATAACACTACGAAGGTCCTAAGAATGGTAAAACAGGATCCTCTTCCTTTTTCAAGATTCCTTCCATTATGGGTGAGATGTCCATGGACTGTATAATCCCATGTGTTTTCTAGTGAAATGATTAAAGCAAAGGCTTGTACCCTCCAGACTGGCCTTCATTTGTTACCCACAATTTAATCCTTCTTCCACCATGACTTGCCTCCTCAGAACACAGAACCTGATAGCAATCTGGGGAGAGAATGGAAGCCACAAGAGGAAGCACAATACTGTAGGTTTGCCAATAGTATCTTAGGAGGATTCTGACTTTAGGTAGAGCTTCATTCGTCCTCAGAATAATCTCCATGGAAGGTGATCTTGAAAAAGAGAGTATAGTGGTGGTGATCTAGAAGTGTCTTTGTCTTAGGAAATTAAAACAACTAAAGAACAATAAATTAAGTCAGAAAAATAATCAGCAACTTGTGAAACAGGAATAGAAGAAACAAAGCCTACAAAGAAAGATGGAGGACTCTCCCCCCCTCATCCTATGCTTTTTGTATTTTCTTCTTATTCTGGGTATTCAAAAGAAATAGTGGTACATGGAAGCATAACTATTACTTAAAAATAATTTGTTACAAAACAGTTTAAGGTGCAGGTATAAAAAGAAAACCCTCAAAGAGAAACAGATAGATTTTTGAATGGCCAAATGTAGACACTTGCTCCCATGCACAGGTCTCCCAGCAAGATGTCTGGACCATGTAGGGTGACACAGACTGGCTATTTGTTCCAGCTGCCATCCCCGCTGACCTTGGGTGAATGGTAGGTGTTTTCCAAATTTTATGTTCACTATCAACTGGAAGCTATTTGTCTAAGATTGGTAGCCCTGCTTACCTTGCAGGAGGTTTTGATTTTTTTTTTTTCATCCCTAATGGAACCCTGGATCTGTAAAACCATGAGCTTTCTAGGTAGTAACATTAGCCATGTGGGACTGCTGACCAATGACACAGCTGCCACCCGTGTTTTAGCTCTCTTCTTTCCTCAGTTGATTGTCCACACCCAGAAATCATTTTGAAGATGAATATAAATTAATCATGTCTACTTCATTCTTAATCTGATTAACTAACGGCTTATTGTAAAATCCACTAAGAACATGGCAATGTTCTGCAAGAATTTATATCTTAAAAGTTTTCAGTTAAGATAATCAGAAAGTTCCATGTCCTATTCCATCTCAATTGTTTGGGAATTGTTCAGCCATAAAGAAACCAGTTTCCTCCAGGTTTTGCTTGATTGTAGAATTCAGAAAAGAGGATGCTTCTAAAACCTCTGAGTTCTAAACATTTGTGAACCCATCTCCCTTCTGTGTATCTGCATTCCAAATGTGTAGTGAGCACCCCAGCTTGTGGGATCACTGGGGACACAGAGAATAATAATACTATCCCGTATGGGGGAATTCATAGACTGATGTTAGATTAGAAGAAGATTGTTTTTCAGTCAGATAGCACATGGACATACATAGCTTAGGAAAAGTCAGTATATATGGGCCAGGGAAGGTCATCTTCATAAAGGAAGTGAAATTCAAGATTTAGATGGTTTAGATGAAGACTCAGGATTGCTTAAAGCTGAGCTGTGTTTGTTGGAGGAGCTGGGGATGTAGAAGGGGACTACATTATGAAGGACTTTGAACATTTTCTCATAGTTTTGGATTTTACACTGAACAGATGCGAATCCTACGAGGAACTTGAATATGAGAGAAATACAAGGAAGATAAAAATGTGTTGAAGAATATTTCCTTTATTTTTGGGGGGTGAGGTCACCTGACTGAAATTTGTCAGAGTGGAGGAAGCAGGAAGGATATGAATGAAGTTACAGCAGAAAGACCCAAAGAGAGGAGACAAGGTAAAACTGGAGGCAGGAGAAGTAAATGATGTCCTTGTGAGACACTGGTGTATGTGTGTGTGCGTGTGCGTGTGTATGCATGTATGTATTCGTGAGTGTGTACAGGTGTGCATATATGTGAACATGTGTGAGTGTGGGAGTGTATGTGTGTGCATGTGAGTGTGTAGATGTGATATAGGGTAAGGAATAATAGAAAGTTCTCATATTTCAAACCCTGACCACCTAGAGAATTGATACTGTTATTTATCAAAGTAATTGTTTGATTCTTATTCAATCTTCTGTAATAGCCAAAGAGAGTGCAGACAGTATTGTTGTGAGAAGATCCAGGTCCAAACACACCAGCAAATGGTGGTTTTCTTTTCATTCTTTTTTTTTTCTTTTTTTTCAAATTCTTATCAAGGCTGAAAAATCTTCTAAGCAAACATGAAAGAAACAAGAGGCCAAGACTACTTTGAACTCACCGCACACGATTCCTTTTATATAAGATGTACTTGACAAACATTAATTAAGTCTCTCTGCTCCTCTTTGAAGTAATTCAGGAAATATGTACAGGTGGGTAAACTGAGGCCTCAGGAACTAGAAGAAGAGCCTGAGGACATAAGAGGGCAGGTGCAACATTTGCACAGACCCTCATATGAGGCCCCTGTTTTCTCTGATGAGGCCAGATGTAGGTGCTTGTTTTCAAGTAAAGGTCTTCAGCACACTCTGTAAACCAAGTAAGATGAGGCAGACTGAGCGGTCTTCTCTGACCTGAACCCAGAAACCTGGGGCTTCATGCGATATTCCAAACCCATAATGCAGATCCATCTTTCATTCCCAGCAATCTGTTATATTCTTTTTAATATCCCTATAATTCGCTCACCACCAGGAGAGGCAGAAGGCCAGAATCCTTAAATTAATGGCTAAGGAATTAACATTAGTTTCTGTTGTTATTTCCTTTTCTTTCTTGAGCATGAATGTCTTTAGTTTAACATTTATACAGTGTGGGTGAGCACAT
Source organism: Mastomys natalensis (assembly GCA_021653895.1). NCBI lineage: Eukaryota > Metazoa > Chordata > Mammalia > Rodentia > Muridae > Mastomys > Mastomys natalensis. The sequence continues at coordinate 592,955 of JAJTUV010000303.1, forward strand.
GAAGGAGTTGAATGTGATGTAGCCTCATTAGCAAGTTTGTTTTAAGACACAGGGCTCTGGAGAATGAAAATGGCTCTTCCTAATAACTCTGACACTGCTGTGCTGATACGTCATTGAACCTGGCTATCTTGGGAAGGGTCTTCTAGAAACATTCCTTAAAGATGTTGATGACTGAGTCCATGTACTACACCAAAATACTTCAGTTTGTTAAACTGCATACATTCATCAAGATGGACCTTGATCCATTGTTTTGCTGCCTAGATGCTTCAGGCATGAAAGGTCAGAGGCAAAGTGCAGCGCAGAGGAGCGCAGGTACTTGTGCTGTTGAAGACAATGACAGATGTCAAGCACCTTCTCTTACCCAGTGGGAGAACCATATTCATAATCTAAGCTCAGACTGTTAGCAATGCAGCAGGACAGAGAAGATTAGGAGACCCTCTCAGAACTTACAGCATATCATTAAGGACTAACATCATAGGATAATCAGTTTTCTTTCCAGCCAAGAGAATGAGATAATTAAAAACAATTACTCAGAAGATAACATACTTTTAGAAAGGAACATATGGAGCTAGTGAGATCAGAAACAGTAAGCGTTCTACAGAACACACCAATGGCATTCAGTGCATACTTCTCACCTCCTCCACGTCTCTTGTTTTGGTCCTTCTGAATCCATTATCTAGTTTTTCTTATTAGAATTTCTTTTTCTTAGAAACATTTCTTAAATCATTGACTACAATCATACATAGTTGCTTTGCTGAATGTAGTAGACCCTTAAAAAGTCTTACTCCTGGCTAAAATTTCTAAGAGATCCATTCAGGCCAGTAGCATCTAGACATTTTGTTCATTAGTTTGGCAAAGCACTGATTTTCTATTTTATTTACTGCATTTTCCCTCCCTCTATGATTTAACTTTCCCAAACATAGGGGCGGCTGCATGAAAGGATCTGTATCATAAATGCTTTTGAGGGCTTATGTGATTTATACATACAGCCTTCATGATTCATGCCTTGAGTGGCCATGTTAGTGGATTATTTTTATTAAATTTTTGATTTATGTGAAATAGATAAATACAAGGATCATTCAGAACAAGGGTGTCTGTGTCTGGGGTTAGAGAGGCGAAGGACCGACAGGGATTTAGATGTATGAATAACTCCCTCTTGGTCCTAGTGGGATTTACACAGGAAGACTCCTGTATTCCATGATACGATCTACCTTCATTCTCACATGTGGTTAGCTGTATGGTATTGGTATCATAACTAATTTCCGAGCATGTTAAATCAATACCTCTTTTAGATGTCTCCCTTAAGGCACGAAACATAAAAGAATGCATCTGTTTTCTTCTACCCCTTCCCATGTTGCATTTTCAAATTACCTTGGCATACCTTGTGTGTCTTATCTCTCTTTGGACTGTGACTCATTTCAAAGCTGCATACATGCTTATGTGCCTTAGTGCTTTGAACAATATCCCAATTCAATTAGATTTTCCTTCTTCACAGCAGATTGTGGAAAGCAGGGATGCTACCTAACAATGGCATTGTTTCATGTAAGAAGGACCATTTTCAAGTTCCCTCCCAAATGCAGAAAGGAACTTTCACCCTGCTCCATGGTGGGGTTGTGTGAGGAAGTGTTCATGTTTCAAATAACCAAACCAATAAGCCTTATTTTGCTGCTTATTACAATCAAGGGAACAAGCATGCTAATAAAATCATATTCAGCAGTTCCTCTATAAACGCCCTCCTCCATTTTAGTTCCACCTGGTATAATAGAAAATGTAATATACTTTGGAGGCATGTTTAATAAAACTTTTTCAGATGGATCTATGTGGCAACACAATTCATTTATAGTTTTCTATTAGTTTACCTTTATAGAGGTCTTAGTGTCTCTTATCTTGCAGGGTAAAAAGTCAGTACTTTCACAGCCCCATACATTTCTGTTTTAATCCACCTTTTTATTCATGTTTCAACCAGGAACAAAGGTAGAGTGGCAATGAGCTTACCACTGTAGTCTGTGAGTTGATTCTTTACACTAGTCTTATCGCTCCCTGATTTTTATTATAAGGCCCTAGGTTAATTCTTTAATTTGCAAAGACTAAAAAGTGCAAGGGGCTGTTTTGTGATTTGTCTTTATTAAAAGAGCTTCAAAGCTGTTCTACAATATCCACGGGGTGAAATGGTTATTGACTCAAAGTGGCTTCTTTTATGTATAAGATGATTTGGGAAAAGGAACTTGCAGAATGTAACACGTGAGTGTGGGAGAAGAGACAGTCCAACTGAAGGACAGCCACTTTCATTAGCTGGCTGAAGCCCACTGGTAACATTTTAATCAATACCTTCTATTCAAAAGAAAAGGGCATAGCCTGAAAGGACGAAATGAGATTTATCCAGTTCTGCCTTCAGTTCATCATAGTGGGACTGGATTTTCACAGAGATACCACAGGATCTATTTGACTAAAGGACATGCATTGGTCCTGGTCTTAAGATATTAGACTTTGGGATTCCTTGTGATGACAGAGTCAAAACAGAGGAGCAATAAGACCAAACCAATCTATGCAATTGGAGTTTCCAGATAACCCCACAAGGTCTCCTTGTTTCTGGTGTTGAGTACAACATGGAAGGGGCATTGCGTTTTTTAAGAATTTTAAGAACTCGAAGATGGGAACAGTGGAGCATTACGTCACACAGGGTCCTTGTGTGGCTTTACGGATCTCACCACCATGAAACTATACTGCACTCATACACCTCTCAGATGAGCAAGCTGGCTGGGCTGGTAAAAAAAAGAAAAAAAAAAAAAAAGAAATCTGTAAAAGGGCAGTTAGGTACAGGTTGTTGTTCTGTAGGTATGGGTGGCTGCTGTTTTCCCTCCTTGTAGAAGGCTGAGGCTGATAATTGATAATAATATCATCTTGGAAGCACTACCAACTGTTGGCTATAAACTTACTTCTCTAGATTCCTTATTTCAAAAAGAACAACTTAAAATCTCCAAGGTGCCCAAGAATTGAATTTAATAATTCTAACATGGTTACAAAAGCAAGAAAAAACTTTTCATAAGCAAGCATCATGTTTGAAGTGGTCTCTTGGAAAGTTTTGGGAGTAAAGAGATTCTTAGAATAATCAATCATTAACGTTTTTCTCTAATAATGGTGTCCTGCTTGCTTCTCTTGTCAACTTGTCACAAGCTAGAGATATCTGGGACCAAGGAACCTCAATGGAGAAAATGACTCCCTCCTTCAAACTGCCTGTGGGCAAGTCTATAGAGCGTTTTCTTGATTAATGACTGACGTGGAGGGCTTGGCTCACTGTGGGTGGTGACACACCTCAGCAGGTGGTCCTCAGCTGTATAAGAAAGCAGGTTGACCAAGCCAAGGGGATCAAATCAATAAGCAGCACTTCTTGACATTCTGTGCTTTAGTTCTTGACTCCAAATTCTTGCCTTCGAATTCTTACCTTGGCTTTTGTTAATGATTGATTGCAACCAGTAAGCCAAATAAATTTTTTTCTCACCAGGCTTCTTTTGGTCATGGTCCATGCATTTGCATCAACACTTGTGCGTGGCAGTGGATAAGGACAGAGACTTCCACTCTGTGTCTAGTCAAAAAGAGTTTAGGCTTCCAATGTGAGATACAGTAGGAAAAAGAGGGAGGACCAATAATTCTGTTTCCTTTAGTGTAATTGGGGTGGGGTTGGGGGTTGGGGGTTGGGGGTGGGGGTGGGTAGTCCTCCATTCTTGTTGCTGCAATGTAATATCCAAGTTTGTACCATTTTGTGAAGAATTTTGTTTGGCTAGTTTTGGTGGTTCAGGAGCACAACAGTAGCCGTGGTAGGAATGTGTGCTTGAGGGGAGATACCATGGGGAGATAGGAGGCCGAAGACACTGGTTATCAACTAGGTTAGTCTTACTTAAAACAACTCTCTGGAGACATCCAACTGAGTCCAAGAAGAACATTACTGATTCCATTGGACAGCATGCTCTCTATACCTGTGTACCATCTAAGTAGGTTTCACCTTGTTGAGGTCTCATGACCTTTTGTTAACATTGCCATAGGAGAGACCAGCATGCAAATCTTTGTGGGACAAACTTCATTCATATTACAGCAGGAGTTATTGACATGACCTTCCCCATGGACTCCTTTTGAAGCCTGAGTGAGCTAATCTGTGTGTAGTATTTAGCATCGCATAGGCCCACTGTAGCAGAGTGAGGGTCAGCTATGTTTCTGATGACGATTCTGGGCACTTCATGACTCCTAGATAATGAATAATTTTGGTGAGAAAGGCAGGTGTGTTCAGGGGGATTTTTACCCTGCCCTTAGAAGATGCACACATCATTGATGAAAAAAAAAGTTACTAGATGGGGAAGAATGAACAAACACAAAAGCCTACAGGCAAAGTAATCAACTTCAGTCACACACTGGGCTGGAGCTGTGGGTGAATTCACCATCTTTTATTTCTATCACCGTTCTTTTAATGTCCCGAGGTGAATTGCCATTCCCAGTCTTGCTATTATTTGGAAATAGAACAGAGCCTGTGTATGTTATGAACCAGCTCCAAACTCTGCCTGGAACTTCCCAGCATTTCCCTGCTCTGGGCAGGTGCTGCCTCCCCTGGGTCTGCAGCTTCCATCCTAAATGCAAAGTGGTCACAAGATCCAGAATACCAGAAATTATGAATTTGCTTCCACGTTTCAGTCCTATGTCGTAAGTCTGTGACTTCTCTTGTTCCTTAGGAACAGTCAAGATTTGCCATGTAGGGCCCTGTGAGCAATCAATAATACAAGCTTTCCCACCCATGCCCCTTGTGCTTGCAATGTCCTGTATTCCTAGGCTCTCCCCTTTTCTGACTCCTCCCCTCCCAACACTAGGTCAGAATACTGCCTCGTCTACAACAGTGGACGCTGATTAAACACCAGAGGCAGGGACCTGTTAGCACAGCCCACATTGTCCATGCATGTTAATTTCTCCATCAGCAGTCATTGCTCACAGAAAGACAAAGGGTTCACTTCCCTTTCTGGGGAACATATGTGGATGCTGAGGGTGTAGTTTTATAGACAAACTTTTAGAAAATTTATATACAGTATGAAATCATGCTTTCAGCTAGACCTGGAATTCTTCCAGCTTTAGCAGTCTGATACTTGGGAAAATCTGTTCCCAGAGTGAAATCAGTACCTGGTGACAGGCTCCATGCTGAGCCCATTGGGTGAGGTAGAGGAGGGGTCTGGAAGTATTGGACATATCTGAGGAAGGCACTTTTTTAAAAAAAAAAAAAAAATGCAATTACTTAAAAGAAACTGACAAGAGGCAGCAAGGCTTTCTAGGCCAGTACTGCTCATCAGACTGAAGAGGTGAGATCAGGGAATAGTTGGGATGAAGCAGTTGAGGGTCAGGTGAGGATATTAGGAAACAATTGTGTTCAGGTCACAGGCTAGAAGAAAAGAAGAAGAGGGAAGAAATGTTCCCATCTGTACTGGCTAATTTTATGTCAATTTGACACAATCTAGAATTATCAAAGAGGAGGAAGCCATGGATTTATCTGTAGGACATTTTCTTAATTAGGGATTGATGGGGGGGGGCAGCCCACTGTGGGTGGTGTTATCCCTTGGATGTTGGTTCTGTGTTCTATGAGAAAGCAGGCTGAGCAAGTTATGAGAAACAAGTCAGTAAGCAGCACTCCTTCAAGGCCTCTGCAACAGCTCCTGCCTTCAGGTTCCTGCCCTGTTTGAGTCCTTGTCCTGACTTCCTTTGATGATAAACAGTGATATGGAAGTGTGAAATAAACACACCCTTTCCTTCCCAAGTCGCTTTGGGCATGCAGTTTTATCACAGCAATAGGAAATCTAACTGAAACACCATTTCCTCCTCCTCCACTAAGCCCGGAGGGTAGGTCAGAGGATTTAGGTGCTGATGTGTGTGGTGGAGCCTGACAGGATGTGGAAGGGTCTGCAGAGCAGGAACAAGATCTTGGCCCAGCTCTGAAATGAGGTAGCTGGAGAACAGATAGATATTTGAGACAAGGTTCCAAGCAACCTTTGAATTCTAGTCACATGCCAAAGCAGATGCCAGATTTTGGAGGGAACATCCTCTTCGTTTCAAATAAGATTACAGCTTGAGAAGAGAGAAACACACACACACACACACACACACACACACACACACACACACACACAGAATGAGAGAAAGAGAGAGAGAGTCAGAGACAGAGACAAAGAGAATGAATGAGCAGTTTGGCAATAAGTGAAAAGGTTGGCCAGTTAGAAAGCTTCCCCAGATAGATGTATCAAGAAAGAAAGGACAGGGTAGAAGAAGAAATAGGATTTATACTATGATGTTTATTATTTTAATTTTATAATTAAAATTCATGAAATACTTTTGCTTGTCCATTTAGGCATAGAAACATTGATCTCTTCTATTCTGCATTATATGGATTCTATTAAAATTACCACTTTTGCTTTCTTCTGTAAAATAGGTTAATTTTAAAGTCCTTCCTATATAATTATTATGAAAAGTTAAAATTAAAATAAAACTTAAAATTAAATAATATATTCAAGGTAAAGTATCTGACCATGGGTGAGTGCTCACTTCAGGTTAGTTGTCTTTCTGAGCCCTTATAGGGCAGAGATATTACAACTTTACTCATTAACAAAAAGGAGATATTCTGTTAAGTGAATTAAAACACATTACCCATACTTGGTACAATAGGTAGTCACATGCAGTAGATTCATACTGATCATCGGTATCTGATGTCAAAGACATTTGCTCATTGAGACACAAATGTCAATAGTTGTAGCCATATTTAGGACATTAGGTTATCTTTATATCTTTTGGTGAAAGCATGACAGTTCTAGTGAATTGGACAGGAAAAATCCCAGAATCTAACTGTACACCTCATTTAAACAGAACTTCAATGGGTTTTATAGAAATGTGAAATCCTTTCATCACTGTGGTTATGGTTATGTATATAATAGACTCATATTTTAGAAATCCCCAGTAGGCGGTAATATTTTAGTATTCTCTAGGACCCTTATAAGTTGGGTCTAATTGTCTAAAGGTGGTCACTA